>OY740782.1:48667874-49867874 GCA_963514005.1 Raja brachyura
CTCTCTCCCCCCCTCTCTCTCCCCCCCTCTCTCTCCCCCCCCTCTCTCTCCCCCCCTCTCTCTCCCCCCCTCTCTCTCCCCCCCTCTCTCTCCCCCCCTCTCTCTCCCCCCCTCTCTCTCCCCCCCTCTCTCTCCCCCCCTCTCTCTCCCCCCCTCTCTCTCCCCCCCTCTCTCTCCCCCCCTCTCTCTCCCCCCCCTCTCCCCCCCTCTCTCTCCCCCCCTCTCTCTCCCCCCCTCTCTCTCCCCCCTCTCTCTCCCCCCTCTCTCTCCCTCTCCCCCCCTCTCTCTCCCCCCTCTCTCTCCCCCCTCTCTCTCCCCCCCTCTCTCTCCCCCCCTCTCTCTCCCCCCCTCTCTCTCCCCCCCTCTCTCTCCCCCCTCTCTCTCCCCCCTCTCTCTCCCCCCCCCTCTCTCTCCCCCCCCTCTCTCTCCCCCCCCTCTCTCTCCCCCCTCTCTCTCCCCCCTCTCTCCCCCCCCCTCTCTCCCCCCCCCTCTCTCCCCCCCTCTCTCCCCCCCCTCTCTCCCCCCCCCTCTCTCTCCCCCCCTCTCTCTCCCCCCCTCTCTCTCCCCCCCCTCTCTCTCCCCCCCCTCTCTCTCCCCCCCTCTCTCTCTCCCCCCCTCTCTCTCCCCCCCCTCTCTCTCCCCCCCCCTCTCTCTCCCCCCCCCTCTCTCTCCCCCCCCCTCTCTCTCCCCCCCCCTCTCTCTCCCCCCCCTCTCTCTCCCCCCCCCCTCTCTCCCCCCCCCTCTCTCTCCCCCCCTCTCTCTCCCCCCCCCTCTCTCTCCCCCCCCTCTCTCTCCCCCCCCTCTCTCTCCCCCCCCCTCTCTCTCCCCCCCCTCTCTCTCCCCCCCCTCTCTCTCCCCCCCCTCTCTCTCCCCCCCCTCTCTCTCCCCCCCTCTCTCTCCCCCCCCTCTCTCTCCCCCCCCTCTCTCTCCCCCCCCTCTCTCTCCCCCCCCCTCTCTCTCCCCCCCCTCTCTCTCCCCCCCCTCTCTCTCCCCCCCCTCTCTCTCCCCCCCCTCTCTCCCCCCCCTCTCTCTCCCCCCCCTCTCTCTCCCCCCCTCTCTCTCCCCCCCTCTCTCTCCCCCCCTCTCTCCCCCCCTTCTCTCTCCCCCCCTTCTCTCTCCCCCCTTCTCTCTCCCCCCTTCTCTCTCCCCCCCTCCCCCCCCTCTTCCCCTTTCCCCCCTCTTTCCCCCCCTCTTTCCCCCCCTCCCCTCCCCTCTTTCCCCCCCTCCCCTCTTTCCCCCCCTCCCCTCTTTCCCCCCCTCCCCTCTTTCCCCCCCTCCCCTCTTTCCCCCCCTCCCCTCTTTCCCCCCCTCTCCTCCTCTCCTCCCCCTCTCCTCCCCCCACTTCCTCCTCCCCCCCCTCTTTCCCCCCACCTCTTCACTCCTCCCCCTCTTCTCCCCCCTTCCTCTTACTTAGCATATCTACTTTTATCTTGTGAATATCTTGAACCTTACTTTTTGGTTATTTTTACTTCATCCTTTATTATCAAAACATCAACACATAACAACACAGGAAGCATTTGCTTTGAGTGTCATACTTTTATCAAGAGGGAATTTACTAGGTATAAATATAGATTATAATTCTGTTGCTTTAATATGTTTCGACTGTTCCAATATATCATCATTCACAGCATTCATAAAATGAACACAGCCTGATCTTTTCCCCTTCTGCCTAAAGCTATTTATTGTTTAGCTTTCTTATTTGAGCAATAAGTTACTTTGAATAAATTTAGTGTTGTAAATATACATTCAAGGTTTTGCTCAAAAGTAAATGATTACATCTGTCATGTGAACTGCTTGTTTTTGAGGGCAAATATAAATAATTTCTAATAATGAGTCACTTTTATAATTTGGTTATCAAAAAACGGTTATGTCCTTGTGCATTTGTTACAATATAGACTTCTATAACACTTTTCAATGGTGGCTATGAGTGGTGGTGGTGTAAATATGGTTGGTGTAAATCAGTTGTTCCTATGTCGTCCAGTGCTGGAGCTTCTTGAATGTCCTTGGAGCTGCATTCATCCACATGTAGCAATGTTACAAAATTTTGAGATTTTAAGAATTTTGAGACACCTAATTCACTTTCATATCTTCAGTATTAAAAACGTTATGGCCATTTTCATACTCGGAAATTAGCATCTTGTTCCCCATTGCCTTTCAATTGACTTAACTCAAAAGCTGTGATCTGGAACAGTTAAAAGCCCATAACTTTCTTAAAAATTAAGAGAACTCAATGAAATTTTCAGTTATTATAGATTGAAGCATTCTGAAATCAATATGAAACAATCCTACTTGGATGACCTGAAATTAAAGCATATAATTAGTTAGTTATCTAATTGTAGCTAATTACAAAATTCAATGAGTAGATCTAAACATCTGTCCATTTCTTAAGAAAAGATAAACTTTTTTTAAATTGCCTAAGTGTCCAAAAAACATTCACACAATAATCCACAATAAAACATAATTTTTAAATTGCATTTTCATGAATTTCTGGGCCAAATGGAAGGAATTTAGTGTTTGATTCCTGTAAATTAATGGCCATTTAAATCAACTAGCGAGTGGGTTTTAATGGAATGCGGTGGATTGGAACGTTGCGGTTTGCGGTGAAGTCGGGAGGAAAAATACTGTTGGTTCATACATTGTTTTGGACCCAATTTCGCAACATGAAAATGTTATTAAAGCCTCCCGAAAAACCAACTTTTAATATAAAAATAAACTATTTACCTTTTTTTCTCCCCTACGCAAAATCCTTCCCGTTGTCGGCTCTCACGGCTTTTGAAGGTGATTTTAAATTACTCTAGTTAATAAATTAGTTAATAAATGTCCCTTGCAGTCAGAAACAGGTGAATTGATCATGGGGAACAAGGACATGGCAGACCAATTGAATAACTACTTTGGTTCTGTCTTCACTAAGGAAGACATAAATAATCTGCCGGAAAAAGCAGTGGAACGGGGGTCAAATAAGATGGAGGAACTGAGTGAAATCCAGGTTAGCCGGGAGGTGGTGTTGGGTAAATTGAACGGATTGAAGGCCGATAAATCCCCAGGGCCATATAGTCTGCACCCCAGAGTACTCAAGGAGGTAGCCACAGAAATAGTGGATGCATTAGTGATAATTTTTCAAAATTCCTTAGATTCTGGAGTAGTTCCTGAGGATTGGAGGGTAGCTAATGTAACCCCACTTTTTAAAAAAGGAGAGAGAGAGAAAGGGGGGAATTACAGACCAGTTAGTCTAACATCGGCAGTGGGGAAACTGCTAGAGTCAGTTATTAAAGATGGGATAGCAGCGCATTTGGAAAGTGGTGAAATCATTGGACAAAGTCAGCATGGATTTACGAGAGGTAAATCATGTCTGACAAATGTGATAGAATTTTTCGAGGATGTAACTAGTAGAGTGGATAAGGGAGAACCAGTGGATGTGTTATATCTAGACCTTCAGTAGGCTTTCAACACGGTCCCACTTAAGAGATTAGCATACAAACTTAAAGCACACGGTATTGGGGGTTCAGTATTGATGTGGATAGAGAACTGGCTAGCAGACAGGAGGCAAAGGGTAGGAGTAAACAGGTCCTTTTCAGAATGGCAGGCAGTGACTAGTGGGGTACTGCAAGACTCAGTGCTGGGACCCCAGCTATTTACAATATATATTAATGATTTGGACGAGGGAATTCAATGCAACATCTCCAAATTTGCAGATGACACCAAGCTGGGGGGTATAGTTAGGTGTGAGGAGGATGCTTGGAGGCTGCAGGGTGATTTGGATAGGCTGAGTGAATGGGCAGATGCATGGCAGATGCAGTATAATGTGGATAAATGTGAGGTTATCCACTTTGGTGGCAAAAACATGAGGGTAGACTATTATCTAAATGGTGGCAGATTAGGAAAAGGGGAGATGCAACGAGACCTGGGTGTCATGGTACACCAGTCATTGAAAGTAGGCATGCAGGTGCAGCAGGCAGTGAAGAAAGCAAATGGTATGTCAGTATTCATAGCGAAAGGATTTGAGTATAGGAGCAGGGAGGTTCTACTGTAGTTGTACAGGGTTTTGGTGAGGCCACACCTGGAGTATTGCGTACAGTTTTGGTCTCCAAATCTGAGGAAAGACATCCTTGCCATAGAGGGGGTACAGAGAAGATTCACCAGACTGATTCCTGGGATGTCAGGACTTTCATATGAGGAAAGATTGGATAGACTCGGCTTGTACTCGCTGGAATTTAGAAGATTGAGGGGGGATCTTATAGAAACTTACAAAATTCTTAAGGGGTTGGACAAGCTAGATGCTGGAAGATTGTTCCCGATGTTGGGGGAGTCCAGAACAAGGGGTCACAGTCTAAGGATAAGGGGGAATTCCTTTAGGACCGAGATGAGGAAAACATTCTTTACACAGAGAGTGGTGAGTCTCTGGAATTCTCTGCCACAGAAGGTAGTTGAGGCCAGTTCATTGGCTATATTTAAGAGGGCGTTAGATGTGGCACTTGTGGCTAAAGGGATCAGGGGGTATGGAGAGAAGGCAGGTACGGGATACTGAGTTGGATGATCAGCCATGATCACATTGAATGGCGGTGCAGGCTTGAAGGGCCGAATGGCCTACTCCTGCACCTATTTTTCTATGTTTCTATGTTTTTAAATAATCTAGTGTAATTTAAAAATACCTTCATGAATGAAATGTCGGAGCGATTTTTCTTCCATAACGAAATCGCCCGACATGGATCGATTTTCCCTGCCTGTGGAAAAACGGCACTTTAAGCCCGCCCCCCTCTGAAAGGCGCCAAAGTCGCGCACACGGACGGGAGCGGCAGAACTGCAGCGCTGCTCAAGGTAAGTTTTGTAACATACCTACCACATGACAGTAGGGTATTCCATCATATTGTTTACTTGCCTCTCACAGTCAGTAGAGGCCAAGAGATGGATCATTGCCTGCAAGATAGGTAGCCTTATAAGTACTCTGCATTGTATGGTCACAATTCTGCGGCTGCTCCATTTAAGTATCTGGTCAATGGTGCAGAAGGAGGGATAATCGGAAGGTCACCCTGCATGTAGCGTATGGTCTGTCCAGTTTCTTATTTGGCCAGATTTTGCTGCCCAAATTTCCAAATGCTTGTATAAGCCTGGTCTAGTTACAGAGGTACAGTATACCTTGCTGTCCTGAAGCATCAAGTTTTGGCTTTGACAGCTGCTGAAGCCTTGTCCTTGGGTGTATTTTAAAAAAAATAAATAGCCATGAGGGGTTTATGAATTCAGTATCTCTCACATCCATATACTTAAAAATATTTTGAAATTGATGTCAATGAAAACAATAATTAAATGCTTATCTTCTGTATTTTAATCATTTATTTTTTTGGAGGAAAGCTGGTGTTTCCCTGTAAGCCCCTAAGCAAAACCCTGCAATTCCCTGTGAAATTATCATCTTGGATGTCTGGGAGGCTTTTTTTCTCCTTTCTTTTGTAGCATAAGTTTTTAAAATACATTTTTGAATTGTTAATGTTCAAGGTGGAGAGCAGTCATGAAACTTTAAGTCAAGTGTGTTTCATAGTCTTATGTACCAAAACGGAACAATAAAATTCTTACTTGCAGCAGCATAATCGGTTTGTAAACACAGTACTCAATAGGTAAACAAACAAATAAAATAATAGATAAAAAAACAAACAAATCAAAGTTGTTCAATAAATAATAAAACCCCAACATTAGTGCAAAACAAAATAAAAGCCAAAGTCATCAATGCAAACAAGAAGTCAGTAGTTTAGTTGGTGTTTGTAATGTTGAATAACCTGATGTTGATGAGAAAAAGCTGTTCCTGAACCTGCAGATCACTCTTGCCATCAGGAAGAAGTTATTTTTTCAGGCTCCTTCACCTTCTTGCTGATGGCAAGATTGGAATATCTGCAGTTTTTTGTGTCTCCATGCGAAAGAATCTGTTGGCTTTCAATCTTTCAAATAAGTTCATGGCCAGGGTGGTGTGAATTTTTTAGGTCCCTTCGATGGTGGGGAAGTCAGTACCCATGATGGACCAGGCTCTGTCCACCACTTTTTGTAATATCCTTCATTCCTGAGTGTTCACGTAGCAGAATCAAGCAATGATGCAACCAGTCAATATACATGCTACCTGTAGAAGCTCAAGAGAGTATGCAACAACATACTGAATCTTCTTAGAAAGTAGAGGCTTTGATAGGCTTTCTGTAAGTACAGCATTGTAGCAGAACATTGGGCCCACGTTGGGTTAGGGCCCAACGGGTTCCACTTGGTCTAGTAACATATACAATTCTTAAGGGATTGGTTAGGCTTAATGCAGGAAAAATGTTCCCGATGTTGGGGGAGTCCAGAACCAGGGGTCACAGTTTAAGAATAAGGGGTAGGTCATTTAGGACTGAGATGATGAAAAACGTTTTCACCCAGAGAATTGTGAATCTGGAATTCTCTGCCACAGAAGGCAGCAGAGGCCAATTCGCTGGATGTTTTCAAGAGAGAGTTAGATTTAGCTCTTGGGGCTAAAGGAATCAAGGGATATGGGGAAAAGCAGGAAAGGGGTACTGATTTTAGATGATCAGTCATGATGCTGACTCGAAGGACTGAATGGCCTACTCCTGCACCTATTTTCCATGTTTCTATCACATATGACCATATGACTTATTGTAGTGCCAATCTTTTATGCACGCTCTCGCACACGGTCTACTTTTTGTATTACATTCAAATCACATGCTTTTTTGTTGATGGGAACAAAGCATCCAAACATATTAGGCATCTCTTTTACTACCCTATTCATTTAGGTGTTCAATTGTTTCAATATTCCACGTAATTTAAATTCTACGTGTTTAGTTTTTAACAAATGTTCAGTGCTCAGTTTAATATTGCCCGAAAATCAGGGACATGAAAAAGTGATGACTTTTGGTTATCAGTTGTATTTTATTCATGACAAGTGCAAGGATCATTCTGAAGAAGGGCTCCGACACAAAATGTCATCTATCCATTCCCTCTACAGATGGTGTCTGACCTGCTGAGTTATTGAAGCACTTTGTATTTTGTTTAAGATTGGAGTATCTGCAGTTTTTTTTGTCTCCATGCGAAATAATCTGTTGGCTATCAATCTTTCAAATCAATGTGTCCATTTTTTTCTTTATTATATTTCATGCTACTTTATGCTCTTACATTGTCCTTAATATTGCAATGTATTTTCTGAGCAGGCCTTTTTAAGTAAAATACTAGATGTGTCAGGTGCATCTCAATTAAAAGCACCTTTGCCTCTGTATGAGAAGACTGTGGGTGCAGATGTCCAAGACAGTGTGGCATGAGATACTAACAACAATATGTGCTGTCGGAGGTGCTGTTTTATTTGAGAGTTTACACTCTGGGACTATCTGTCCTATCAGGTTATCTGGTTATTATCTCATTGGCATTGTGGGAATTTCAAGTAGGGTTAGGATTCAAACTGATAAAAGTGTTTGCCCAGTGTTAGAGTGACGCACAATGCTGTATTGATATTGTCAACATTTCCAAGCTCTTCTGTACTTTATCCTCTTGTAAAACTAAACCCCATGATGTTTTGGTTTAAAGCATCTCTGCATTAACTTTTACCCCGTTACCTGTTAGCTTTTCGGAGATGCTGAGGATTTTAAAGGAAAGCTGCAATGTTAATCTGAAGTTGACAACATTTTCAAGGATGTGTTTTAAACCCCAATGGGCCTGTCCCACTTAGGCGATTTTTCAGGTTGTCAAGTTGTCAGCAGTTGCCTGAAAAAACGGGAACTGGAACAGCGACTATCAGAGTGGTACACATACACCCACGCACACCCAAACACATCGCAAATGCGGGGGCCAGGCTGAGCGGGGGAGAGCTGTTTGAAATTCACATAGTACAAAGCCAAGGAGATACAGACACACACCGCGGTGAACAGGAAAGTTGGCGCTGTAATTAAGACGGCTAGCACAGTGTACGGTAAGTCCCTTAAAAGAGGGGGGGGGGGGGGGGGCGGGGTGAGAAGGAGGGAGGAATGGAGACAACTTTTAAGAAGCCAGGCATCTTTTAAGAAGCTAGAGATACACAGCTGTGAAGTTCGGCAGACATTTAAAATTACCGGTCGTTTATCCTTGGTTCTGAAAATTACTGCTTACGTTTTTTTTCCCCAATGAGCTAATGAAATTCACCGGTCAGCACCGGCTGCAACCTGAGAGAACCTTCGACCTCCTGGCAACCCACTAGGACCTCCTTGCGACCCATCTATGGCTCGAGAATTTTCGCTACTCTCCAAGGCGGCTTCATTCTAGTCGCCGCTAATTTTTCAACATGTTGAAAAATTCTCAGTGACCATAATGAGGCCGCGACTAGTTCCCAGAATGTGGGAACTCCTCACGACCGTGAAGGCGACTCCCCGCAACCATCCGCGAACATGTGGCGACCATGTGGCGACTGCATAGTCTCCTGCAGTCGCCTAAAAAGTCACCTAAGTGGGACAGGCCCATTAATATGAGCAGGATAAGTTGCATTGGAAACATTGCTCTGGATTTTCAAACATTTATGAAATTCTTGTGAAAATGTTTTGATGGAAGCGTGATATGGAGTAACATGAATTGTTAGACGTTGTGCAGTGGTATAATTTAAAAATATATACAGTATAAATGCAGCTACTAATCTGGATGCATATATTCGTTTCATTAACAGGATTGTCATGTTGACTTCATGGAATTAATTATTTACCAAGGTAATAGTTAAATTTTAATCAATGTTCTTCTTCTGCTGTGCGTAGGATAATCCAGTTTTATCGCCTGTGTGTGGCCTAGCAGGCATGTATTCAAGCACAGGTAGGTTTTAAAAGTAGAAATATGTAAGTGAAGGTCGCTGCCAGTGAGGTAATGGCATGAAGTTGAGGATTATCCTCAAATGCCTGCTTTGGGATGGGCGATGGCAAAGATGGCTAACAGCTGAGTCAACTCCATAGTTGCGTCCAAGGATTAATTTATAATGATCTTTGGATTTCCTTAAGTGCAGTATAATTACTATATGAATGCAAGTATGAGAATCATTCTTGTGACACTTATGTGTCACCTTTATCTATTTATAGATGTTTTCTGTGGTTTGAACCTGGTTTCTGTAATTAACAGCAAATGTTTCCTGGTAGACAATTATATTCGTAACAAAATTTAATATGATTGTGCCACAGAAGCAGGAGTTTATTTGGTGTCAAGAACAAATGTTGTTCAGGAACAATTTTGTACAGGAACTAGTTTGTGCACAACTCAATAATTGTTGTGGTTTAGCAATACATAAATACTGTGAGTTTAATCTTTGCACTTGGCTAAGGTTACATTTTTGCCACTGTACAAAGGGCACATTGTTAATCTTTGCAGTGCATTGGAAACCAAGAAGTCAAGCATTTAATACTAACTGTGGATCTTGGTTGTATTGATTTTGCTATTTTCCTAGGTTAAGAGCTTAACATGGTTCCTTGATCTGATATTTATCTGAAGATCCATCCTTTTAAGTATGCAGAACAAATAAAAATGTTGTAGGTAAAGTACTGTTGGTGGCATTCATCTGGTCAGATAGCATCTGTGAAGAGTGGAAACGTAAACATAATTTTGAAAGATAAATGTGATAAGAGCACTGCAGTTGTACAGTGTGCAATTTTGAATTATGAGGTGAAACCTGATATACTACAAAAGAGAGGTGTTAAGAGGAACTAAAATAGAGTAAGTCATAAAAGACTATTATTGACTGCTAATTAAAAAAATAAAATAGCTGTACTCTTGAACCTTGCATCCACATTGTGCACAGGAAAATGGGGTAACATCTCTCTTGCAATACATTCTGCTCTGGATCACCTTGACATAAGAACACCTGTGTCAGGATTGATTACAGCTCAAACTTCAATACGATAATACTGATTAAACTCTCCTGAAACACCCAGACCTTGGTTTCAGGGCTTCCATCTGCAGCTGGCTTCTGGATTTCTTAACAGGAAGACCTAATTCAGTTAGAATTGGTCAGCATTTCTCCACCCTAACCCTCAAACAACCTCCTCAGGATTGTTTGCTCAGTTCCCTGCTCTACTCCCTGTACACCCAAGACTGTGGCCAAGTACAGCAACAACTCAATCAAGTTTGTCGATGATATCTCCGTTTTCGGCCATTTCAACAACAATGCAGAGACGGACTACAGTAAAAAGATTGGGTATTTTGTAACATAATATCAAAAACAAAAAGCTGGTCCTTAACAGCAGCAAAATCAAAGAATTGGGGTGAATACAGCTCTATCTTTATCAATGAAACTCCTGTAGAAATGGTCATCATCTTCACGATCCAAGCAATCGTATCATTAGCAATTTACCCTGGTCCCTTCACACTAATGCAGTGATCAAGAAAGCGGAGCAGAAGTTGCCTTTTTGATCAGGGAGGTCATAACTATAGTGTTCAGAGAGGACATTCATGGGGAACGTCCTGCGAGACTAAATGAATCAAACTTAGAAATAACAAAGGAATGATTACTTTCATGGGACTATTATGGGCATGAACTAGAGGAGCAGATATGTAAGGAGATCATAGATGGTAATAGTAGTAGAAGATTTTATTGACTGCATCTCCAATGATATATCGGGGTTTCTCCCAAATCTTTTCTATTTGCATACCTGTCCAAGTATATAGTTTAGTTTATAGATACAGCACGGAAACAGGCCCTACAGCTCACTGAGTCTGCGTCGACCAGCGATCTATCGTACACTACTTCTATCCTACACACTAGGGACAATTTACAATCTTTCTACAAAGCCAATTAACCTATAAACCTGTACATCCTTGGAGTGTGGGAGGAAACTGGAGCAGCTGGGGGAAAACCACGTGGTCACAGGGAGAGCGTACAAACTCCGTACAGACAGCACCCAGCACCCTTAGGCAGGATCGAACCTGGGTCTCTGGTGCTGTGCAACTGTGCCATCTTTTCATTCTCTTTTAAATGTAATTATATCCACATTTACCACTTCCTCTGGCAAATAAGTCCCTCTGTGTGAAAAAAGATGCCTCTCAGGTTTCTTTTAAATATTTCCGCTCTCACCTTAGTATTAACTGTATTGTTTCAAAGTTTTACCTCAATATTTTCGACTAGAATGAGTAAAAAATCTGGTTGTTATCACTCCATTTCATCATTCAGTCAGTTGTGCTATATTTCACATAAACAACAGAAACATGTGATTTTTAAGTTGTAATCATTTTTTTTGTGTGTTCTACACCAGATCAATGTGCTTATGTTTTATGTTGATTACAAAATTGCTATTTCTGTGAGCTGGTAGTGTTTCTAACATTTACCAAATATATCCAAGCGTCATAATAAAGATAAATAGGATAAAGAAAGAAAACTGGAAAGATACATTTTAAACAAGGCAATGTTTTATAGTGTCTCCTCCAGAAGATGGAAATGTGTATGACGTAGACTTATGGAGACATTGTTGGGTGGGAGGGATTTTATAAGTGTGCATGTTAATCAAGATAATTTGATGATATAAAATAGGAATGGCATGATCATTTGCTTACACTCTGGAATAAAAATGTCCTGATGTATTTCATGTTTTGTAAATCTTGCTGTTACTGAACATAATACTATTTGGATTTCATAATTATATTTAACTATTAAGGAGATAAATTTGGACAGGACTTTGGATTGGATTGTGTGACTGGTGGAAGATCTATGGAAATGGTGCACCATTTCAATTGGATTTTTCACAAATACTCAAGTTGTAGAAAATATTGATGAGATCCTTGGATCTTGGTAATTGATGAGCCTTATGACTGGCACTGTGACTTTGTCGGTGTGAGTTTACTTTAGTTGTTTCTCAGTTGGAAATGTAGTTTTCTGTTTCTTTAGTTGATTCTCTGTTTTATATGTTTGCAACAGCTATAATTTACTGTAATTCGTTGTTTGCTATTAATGAGGAATTCAGATTTGCATATTACTTTGTTCCCCATGCTCCAATTGTCAATCTCTCATAGATGGAGAAATCAACAGTATATTGATATTTCTGTATTAAAAAAAAAAACAGCTAAAGTTAGTGGTCAAAATTGAGTGCAAATAATGGAATAAGAATGTTTGTTTCTAAAATTGGTGTGTTTGCCCATTGAATTCTCTAACTTCTGTTAGTATCTGATGAGAGTAGTATTTCACAAAAAGCAAGGGAAGTGAATTGGGAAGTCATACGCTTGACTTCCATATAGTGTACAGTATTGAACTATATAGAAAAAGAGTTGTCTAACCATTTGGAGAAGGAAAATTATTAACAGAGATCTTGTACCTAAATGAAGGTAGACAAAAATGCTGGAGAAACTCAGTGGGATCGGAGCACAAGAGGGTAGAAATTATTCCACAGCTAAATGAAGCTCGAGTAAAACCATACCTGAAGTACATTGAACTAGTTTTGGGCACACTCCTTAGAATATATATTGACCTTGCAAGTAGTTTTGCACAGTTTTACCATAATGTTACCTCTAAATTCCAAGGGAATAAATTAGTGTTGTTTTTCGGGAATTCAAAAGGTTACAAGTGATTAGATTGAAGGATTCAAGATATTAACTTGGATTTGGCAGACTAGGTGGAGAGGAAACATTTCCAGTGACTGGGAAGTTTATGATGAAAGCTCATTATTTTTTGAATAGCTCATTATTATTTTAAGACCATGCATTTCAGGAATGAAATTTTGCAAACTGAATCGCTGTTTGTAGAGGGTTATACGAATCGGGGACTCTGCTCCACAAAATTGTTGTTTGGCCAATTTTTTTTTTAAACTCTCAATGATTTAGTTTTAGGGAAACAGCATTGAAACAGGCCCTTTAGTCCGCTGAGTCCATTGATTACCTGTTTCCAGCAATTCTACATTATCCAACTTTCTCATCCACCCCCTACACACGGGGGGACATTTAAAGGCCAATGTACCTACAAACCCACACATCTTTGGGATGTGAGAGGAAACCAGAGCACTCTGAGGAAACCCACGTAGTCACCCTAAAACATTTAAACTCCACTCGGACAGCACCTGGGGTCAGGATTGAACCTAGGTCTCTGGTGCTGTGATGCAGCAGCTCTAGCAGCTGTGCCGCTGTGTTTTCTTTTGTTAAGCAGGGATATTAAGGGTTATAAAACAAAAGAATATATGGTGTTGGATAAGAGTTCCATATTGAATGGAAGGGGAAATTCAAAACATTGAAGGCATACCTGTGTTATAATATTCAAACTTATTTTTTGGTAATGTTCTCAAATATGGTCCAGTATCTTTAAAATTGTGTTCGTGTCTACCACTGCAAAACCTGTTTTTTCTTGTGTTGACCTACCTTAAATTGTGCAAAAGAAATATATTACAGATGCTGGAAATTCAAAATGAAAACGGCAAATAGAATACTCAGCAGGTCAATCAGTATTAATAGTGAGGCAAATAGTTGACATTTCCTAATGACTTTTAATTCCCATTTATTATGGCATTCAAGAACCTGATTGTAACCTGTTTCCCACTATGTTCTTTGCATTTTCTCAATTCTGTTAACCCAGGCTGCCTCCTCCCCTTCCCACCTCTGCCTCAGCCCTCAGGCCCTGGCATTCCTTCTCTCTCTGTCTCCCCCCCCCCCCCCCCCACCCAAGTCGCGCTAGCTTCTCATTTTCACACTACAAACAGCTTACAATGGCCTGTTTCCTTTATCATCGATACTTTTTTGCATATTTTTCATTCATTGTTCTTTATCTCTCCACATCACCGTCTATATCTCTCGTTTCCCTGATCCCTGACCAGTCTGAAGAAGGGTCTCGACCCGAAACGTCGCCTATCTCCTTCGCTCCTTAGATGCTGCTGCACCCGCTGAGTTTCTGCAGCTTTTTGTGTAACCCTCGATTCTCCAGCATCTGCAGTTCCTTCTTTAACACATGTTCTTTGCATTTAATGAGTTTCAGAATTTTGGTATGGTGACAAGGAATAAAGGATGATATAGTTTGATGCAGGATGCTGTATGGCACGGGGAGAACCTACGATTATGTAGCTGCTTCCCTTGTTCTTCTGGATAATACGGCTTGTGGATGACTAGCCGGCGCTGTCCTGTTGGGTATGGCTGCCCTGCCTACAGCTGTCCGTTTTTTAACTTTTTAAAATTTTCAGTACGTTCAAAAGTGTTGTTTGGAGGTCTATTATTTTTATGTGTGGGGGTTGGGGGGAGGGGAGGGGTGGGGAAGGGGGAAACTGTATTTCTCAGTCCCTACCTGCTCGGAGCAGCAGCTTTCCTCCAGGCAGCAACTTCGACCCGTCCTCACGGCCTATCATCGGGGTCTGGAGCGGCGTTTCCGGACGGGGCCAGCCAGAACCTTGGCTTTGGCGGCGTCACAGTGCTGGAGCGCTATCGCGGAGCGGGCGATACCTTGCCCAGGGTTGATGTGCTGGAGCTCCGGTGTGCTGAGCCTGCCGATGAACATCGCGGAGCTGCGGGTCTGTGGTGGGGCCAACCGCGGGTGGTGACGCTGACTTTAAACATCGCAGAGCCTGGAATCTCTCGATGAGATCACCAGTGGTGGAGCTCCGTCCAGCGCGGCCTGTTGGCTTCGGATACCGCGGTCTCCGGTAAGGAAGTGGCCGATCCTGGCATCCCAAGCCGCTGAGAGGGTTCTCCCGACGCCGGAGCACCATCACCCGGCAAGAAGGGCCTGAAACATCGGGCCCCGTTGCGGCGACTGTGGAGCCCTCAATAGGCCCGACTATGGGTGGACAAGGGGATGGGGACTGGACTTTGTGCCTTCCCTCACAATGGGAACCATTGTGGGGGGATGTTTTTATGTTTTATGTTAAATTCTTCTTTAATGTTGTGTTGTATTCTTATTAGTGTGCTGCAATGGCAACTTGAATTTCACTACACCAATTGTGTATGTGACAATAAATGAACCTTTGTGCATTTGGGAAGTGCAATTGAAGAAATTATAATTAGTTGTTTTGGTGTTCTCTATTTTGCAAAACCTGTAATCTACTGTCTCTGTGCATCAGTGATGGATGGCAGTCAAGTCGGTTGGTTTGTTCGGAAGGGTGTTAGGCTGAACGTGTTGCTGGAACTGCACTCCAGGATAATGGAGAGTATTCTTCTGCCACATTTTGAAGCTGCAACTTATAAATGGTAGAGTGAAGCAAATCTCTATTCATAAGGTCCCCAGACTTTGACCTAATTTGGTCACCAGTCCATGTTAGGCGGATCTTAAGGTTTAGCCCATACTAATCTATCCGGATTTGTATTGATCATGGTTGTGGTGACAGCTTGGACTGTCAGAGGGAGATGATCGAATTCTCTCAAGGTCGATGATTAATTTTCACTTTTATGCCATGATTAATATGGGGCATATATATATGCAGTGGCTTGCAAAAGTTTTCATACCCCTTGAACTTTTCCACATTTTGTCACATTACAACCACAAACGTAAATGTATTTTATTGGGATTTTATGTGATAGACCAACACAAAGTGGTGCATAATTGTGAAGTGGAAGGAAAATGATACATGATTTTCAAAGTTTATTACAAATAAAAAACTGAAAAGTGTGGCGTGCAAAAGTATTCAGCCCCCTTTACAGTGATACCCCTAAATAAAATCCAGTGCAACCAATTGCCTTCAGAAGTCACCTAATTAGTAAATAGAGTCCACTTGTGTGTAATCTAATCTCAGTATAAATACAGCTGTTCTGTGAAGGCCTCAGAGGTTTGTTAGAGAACATTAGTGAACAAACAGCATCATGAAGTCCAAGGAACACACCAGACAGGTCAGAGATAAAGTTGTGGAGAAGTTTAAAGCAGGGTTAGGTTATAAAAAAATATCCCAAGCTTTGAACCTCTCACGGAGCACTATTCAATCCATCATCCGAAAATGGAAAGACTATGGCACAACTGCAAACCTACCAAGACATGGCCGTCCACCTAAACTGACAGGTCGGGCAAGGAGAGCATTGATCATAGAAGAGGCCAAGAGGCCCATGGTAACTCTGGAGGAGGTGCAGAGATCCACATCTCAGGTGGGAGAATCTGTCCACAGGACAACTATTAGTTGTGCACTCCACAAATCGGGCCTTTATGGAAGAGTGGCAAGAAGAAAGCCATTGTTGAAACAAAGCCATAAGAAGTCCAGTTTGCAGTTTGCCACAAGCCATGTGGGGGACACAGCAAACATGTGGAGGAAGGTGCTCTGGTCTGATGACCAAAATTGAAGTTTTTGGCCTAAATGCAAAACGCTATGTGTGGCGGAAAACTAACACTGCACCTCACCCTGAGCACACCACTCCCATTGTGAAACATGGTGGAGGCAGCATCATACTGTGGGATGCTTTTCTTCGGCTGGGACAGGGAAGTTGGTCAGAGTTGATGGGAAGATGAATAGAGCCAAATACAGGGAAATCTTGGAAGAAAACCCGTTAGAGTCTGCAAAAGACTTGGGACTGGGGCAGAGGTTCACCTTCCAGCAGGACAACAACCCTAAACATACAGCCAGAGCTACAATGAAATGGTTTAGATCAAAGCATATTCATGTGTTAGAATGGCTCAGTCAAAGTCCAGACCAAGTGAGAATCTCTGGCAAGACTTGAAAATTGCTGTTCACAGACGCTCCCCATCCAATCTGACTGAGCTTGAGCTATTTTGCAAAGAAGAATGGGCAAAAATGTCACTCTCTAGATGTGCAAAGCTGGTAGAGACGTACTCCAAAAGACTTGCAGCTGTAATTGCAGCGAAAGGTGGTTCTACAAAGTATTGACTCAGGGGGGCTGAATAGTTTTGCATGCCACAATTTTCAGTTTTTTATTTGTAATAAAATTTGGAAACCATGTATCATTTCCCGTCCACTTCACAATTATGCACCACTTTGTGTTTGTCAATCACATAAAATACCAATAAAATACATTTACGTTTGTGGTTGTAACGTGACAAAATGTGGAAAAGTTCAAGGGGTATGAAAACCTTTGCAAGCCACTGTATGTGTGTGTATATGTATACACATATATCAGGCAGGTTAGGCAAGGTAGGCGGTGCCTACCCTGACTAAAATTCTAAAAAGGTATTATTAAATATAAATAGTAAAGATTTCCAATTTGTTTACTAAATTCCCTATTTGTTATTAAATGGTTATTATTTTAAGAATCGATCTTAGGCATAATTCACCCGTGCCTTTCATCCGCAGTACTTATAATACGCGTAACTATGTTCAACACATGCCGTGGACGCTGCTTCAAGCCTTCACTTACAACGGGCAATAAAGGCAGCTGAAATCCTGCCTTTGCACCGTGGACTGTGCGCATATGTGCTGCGCAGCCTTCGCGCAAGGTGCTGCGCATGCCCACAGGAGAGGAGACCAATCTGCGTATGCGCTTTTTTCTCGATTTTCTGTGCATGCGCGGATTTTTACAATTTTCAAAAAGCCGACTGACTGCCTAGTGCCTACCCTGAGTGATTACTCACGGCACGTGCCTATATATATATATATATATATAGCGCAATATCGGGCCCACACTCAGCCACATCCTGGGAAAACAAAGATCTCTTCTTGTGGATGAAAAGCTCTGTCCTAAGTAGCTTCCTGGTGTATGTTCTCTGCACTCACTCCAATCACGCCTTTCCTACAGTGTGGAATCCATAACTGTACACAGTGCTGTAACTGCACTGAGGATTTTTTTTTAAGAGTTGTAACATAATTTCTCTGATATTGTATTCTGTCCTCCAAGCGAAGGCAGGTACAATGTATGCCATTGCTTCAACCTGTGCTACCTGCGTGCGTTGTGCACCAAGGTTCCTCTGTTTCACATACTCCCCATTCATTGGGTATGTCATTTGTTTAGTACATCCTCCAGTTCTCCCATAGTGCTACATTTTGCACATATCAGGATTGAATTCCATCTGCTATTGCTCTGCCCATTTTGCCAACCAACCTGTGGCCCAAGACCACCCTTTTCATTGTTAACAACACAACCAATTCTCATGTCATTGGCAGGCATACTAAGCCAATACATCATACATTCATGTTCATATTAATAATGCAAGCAATGAGGTACTGTTCAGGAAATATGAGGAGGAAGGATCTACATGAACAACTGCCGTAGTAAAAATGTCTGGATCACTGCCCAAGAGATTTTCAAATTAGCACAGACAAACATGTCAAAGAGCTGAATGTGTTACTCCAAATAGAATGTGCCAGTATTTGATTTTTGGAATCGTGGGGGACTGGCATTAGTACAAAGAAAGACAGAGCTACTTCTTTGAATGGACTTCATTTAGACTTTCATTTCAGAGGTCCTGCAACACTGGTTATGCAATAGTTGTGGCCTAGATTGATTTTATACTCTGAGCAAATCCAGTTTGCAAAGCTAGTTTTGAGGACTAATTCATGGAATGCATTTGAGACAGTTTGATGTAATATCTTGTGAATTTGAGCTGGGAACAGAAAATGTAGACCAGTAGAATTTCACATTTAGTTTGAAACTGATGGATGCAACTCCAAAACTAGATTCTAAAACATAAATAAAGACACTCCATAACACCAAACTCAGCAATTGTAATCTATGTACATTGCTGTTTGTATTATTGATAATTATATTTTTACCTATGTGTTATTGTGTTACAGGCCTACAAAGCTGCAGTAAGTAAGACATTTATTGTTCAATTGCTGGTAAAATGACAAATAAACACTCTTGACACTTAACTCTGTCTTGATTTAAACTATGTTTAATCACGCAGCGTAGGAAAGAACTGCAGATGCGGGTTTGATATCGAAGGTAGACACAAATGTTGGAATAACTCAGCGGGACGGGCAGCATCTCTGGAGAGAAGGAATGGGTGATGTTTCGGGTCGAGACCCTTGTGTCAGGGGATTGGGCGGGACAGATACAGCATATAATCCGCCAACATTTTCACCACCTCCAACGGGATCCCACTACAGGCCACATCTTCCCATCTCTACCCCTTTCTGAATCGTTCCTTCGGCAACTTCCTAATCAACTCGTCCCTTCACTTGCACCTCTTCTGCTGCTCCAGGTGTCAACTCCTGTACATCGCGAGACCAAGCAAACATTTTGCTGAACACTTCTGCTCTGTCCGCCTTGACCTACCTGATCTCCCGGTTGCTCAGCACTTTAACTCCTCCTCCCATTCCCAATCTAACCTTTCTGTCCTGGGCCTCCTCCATTGTCAGAGTGACGCAGAGCGCAAATTGGAGGAACATCACCTCATATTTTGCTCGAGTAGCTTATACCCCAGTGGTGGGGTGGAAGATTGCAACCTTCACGTGGTCCGCCCTGTTTCGACTAATGCAATCAACTCGACGTGCACAAATGGAAGATCAAATAGAAAAAGTTGTCCAACAAATTTAGGCTGTGCACGCCACACGAAAGAAGACCCAAGTGGTATGAACATTGACTTTGCTAACTACAAATAGCCCTTGCTTTCCTTCTCCATCCCTTCCCTCTTCCCAGTTCTCCCACCAGTCTTACTGTCTCCGACCACATTCTATCTCTGTTCTGCCCACTCCCCTGAAATCAGTCTGAAGAAGGGTCTCGACCCGAACGTCACCCATTCCTTCTCTCCAGAGATGCTGCCTGTCCCTCTTAACCACGCAGTCATGAGTGTAAAGAGAGTAGAGTAGGAGTCCAAGCATGTAGCTTTGAGCTGCACCTGCGCTAATGGTGAGTGAGATGTTGTTACTGATCTGCACTGATTGGGGTTTTCCAATGAGGAAGTCAAGGATCCAGATAAACAACCTAGTTGTTATATTTTCTACCCTGAGAAAAAGACTGTGAGCGTTCATTTTATCCATGCTCATGATCTTATGCACCTCAATAAGCTCACCACTCAGCCTAATGCTCCACAGAAAAAGGTCACATCTTTGCTATAACTGGTTAACCAGAATGTCACATAGTACTCCAAATTTTTTCGCACCAACAACTGTGCACCAATATAGATATGGAATCACCAAACAATTAAAAAAAGACGCTGTGACAAAACATTGAAGGAGAGTTTTATTTTTTGTTATTTGAACTTAACCAGGATCAAGTTGATCCAAATGGCTCCTTGAGTCTGCTCTAGCATTCAATCAGATGGCTGATCTGATTTTGGTTGAATTTCTACTTTCTTGCTTATTCCTCAAGACCCTCGACCTGCACTAGTCCAAACTATCCATTCTACTCGGCCTCCATGGCCCATGTGATAGAGCATCTCAAAAATTTACAATTCTTTGAGGAAAAAGTATACATAAAGATAAATTACTGAAGTAGACAAGTTATTCTGGAGGTAAAAAGGGATGCAAAGTGCTGAAGTAACTCAGCAGGTCAGGGGAACATGGATATATGATATTTTGGGTCGTGACCCTTCTTCAGACTGATTGTGGGGCGGGGCTAAGAAAGCAAGAAGAGAGATGCGGCAGGGCAAAGCCTGGCAAGTAACGGGTGGATACAGGTGAAGGGTTTTTGAGAGGCAGGATGGTGTTTGTAGTTACCCAAAATTGGGGAATTCAATGTTCACACCTTTGAGTTGTAACCTACCCAAGCAGAATATGAGATGCTGTTCCTCCAATTTGTTTGTGATCTCACCCTGGCATGGATGAAGCCCATGACAGATAAATCAAAATGGGAAGAGGAATTAAAGTTGTTCGCAACCAGGAGATTCAATATGCCTTGGTGGACTAAGCGCAGGTGGTCAGCGAAATAGTCTTCAATGAATGCCACATCGAGAACTTCAGGAGGTGAACACTGGATTTATTTAATGAGGTTAGAGGAGGTGCATGAGAACCTCAGTCTCACCTGGAAGGATTGCCGATGTCCCTAAATGGAAGTGAGGGAGTAGGCATAGTGAGGTGTTACACCGCCTGCGGTTGCAGATTAAAGTACCTGGAGAGGAGGTGGTTTAGGTGAGAAGGGATTAATGAACTAAGAAATTGCAGAGGGAATGGTCTCTGCGGAAAGCGGAAAGGAGTGAGGATGGGAAGATGTGACTGGTGGTGGGTTCACGTTGGAGATGATGGAAATGTTGGAGGATGATGTGTTGGATGTGGAGGCTTGTGAGGTGAAAGGGGAATACCAGGGGAACTCTATTCTTGTTCAGTCTGGGAGAGAGTGACCAGAACTACGGGACACAGAGATGATATGGGTGAAGGATCCATCTATGACAGCGGGGGGAAACCACGTCACTAACGAAAGAGGACATCTCAGATTTCCTAAAATGGAAAGCAATGTGGGGGGTGATGCAGCAGGAACAGAAAAAGTGAGAGTGGAGGATGGCATCTTTGAAAGAAGCAAGGCGGGATGCATCAATAACATTAGCTATCGTACCAAATAATGATTTAATTCTAATTAATTCAATGTTGATGTGCTAAGATGAGTTACTCAGGCTAAATATAATTGTTTAATTTTCCTTTTTTTTGATTGGGGATCTCCATTTGGTATTCCCCAGCATTTATGATCATAAAGATTGAATCATTCAATTCAATTCAATTCAATCTTTAATTGTCATTGTGCAGTGTACAGTACAGAGACAACAAAATGCAGTTAGCATCTCACCCAGAAGAGCGAACATAGAATAATGAACAGCAAAATATATATATGTACAAACAGTATCAGTGCAATTTTACTGGGGGATGGAGTGTCCGGGGTGATGGTGACTGGCAATCACCGAGGTGTACCAGCCGCAGGGAAGAAGCTGTTCCTGAACCTGCAGCAACGGAGGGACCTGTAGCGCCTCCCGGATGGGGGTATGGTAAACAGTCTGTGGCTGGGGTGAGAGCAGTCCTTGACGATGCTGCGCGCCCTTCGCAGATATCGCTTGCTTTGGACAGACTCAATGGAGGGGAGTGAGGAACCGGTGATGCGTTGGGCAGTTTTCACCACCCTCTGTAGTGCTTTCCGGTCGGAGACAGAGCAGTTGCCATACCATACTGTGATACAGTTGGTAAGGATGCTCTCGATGGTGCAGCAGTAGAAGTTCACCAGAATCTGAGGAAGCAGATGAACCTTCTTTAATCTCCTCAGAAAGAAGAGATGCTGGTGAGCGTTCTTGACCAGTGTGGAGGTATTGTGGGTCCAAGAGAGGTCATCAGAACCTGAAGCTGGAAACACGTTCCACCTCCGTCCCGTTAAAATGGATGGGGGTGTGCGTGCAGCCACGAGACCTTCTGTAGTCCACAATGAGCTCCTTGGTCTTCTTGGAGTTAAGGGCCAGGTTGTTGTCAGCGCACCATGCTGCTAGGAAGCTGAACCTCCTCCCTATAGGCCGACTCATCGTTGTCACTGATGAGGCCAATCACCATTGTATCATCTGCATACTTGATGATGGTGTTAGAACTATGTACAGGTGTGCAGTCGTAGGTGAACATGGAGTAGAGGAGGGGGTTCAGTACATAGCCCTGTGGAACGCCGTTGTTCAGGGTGAGGGTTGAAGAGGTGTGGTTGTCCAACCTAATAGACTGTGGTCTCTTAGTTAGAAAGTCCAGTAACCAGTTGCAGAGGGAGGGGTTGATGCCCAGGTCACTGAGTTTGGTGATCAGTTTTGAGGGGATAGTGGTGTTAAATGCTGAGCGATAGTCGATGAACACCATTCTCACGTAGGTGTCTCTGTTGTCGAGGTGGGAGAGGGCAGAGTGGAGTGCCGTTGAGATGGCATCCTCCGTACTCCTGTTCTTGCGGTAGGCAAACTGATAGGGGTCCAGTGTGGGAGGTAGGCAGCCTTTGAGGTGTGCCAGGACCAGCCTCTCGAAGCACTTGGTGATGATGGGAGTAAGTGCAACTGGGCGGAAGACGTTGAGGCTCGCCGCAGTGGAGTGTTTTGGCACCGGCACGATGGAGGTGGTTTTAAGGCACATGGGGACAACTGTTTGGGCAAGTGACAGGTTGAAGATGTCAGTCCAGACGTCTGTCAGCTGCGCAGCACAGGTCCTGAGGACGCGCCCAGGGATGCCGTCAGGGCCAGCAGCCTTACGTGGATTAATCCTGCTCAGTGCTACATACACGTCGTAGGGGGTGAGTGTGAGGGGGCTGGTGATCAGCTGGAAGCACAGCCTTGATGGCCATCTCTTGATTGTCCCCGTCAAAGTGGCCATGAAAGTGGTTAAGCTCCTCAAGGAAGGATGTGTCGCTGGATGTGGGGCTGGTGTTGGTGGATCTATAGTCCGTGATGGCCTGGATGCCTTGCCACATGCGTCGGGGGTCAGAGTTGTTATTGAAGTGCTTCTCAATCCTAAGCTTGTAGCTATGCTTGGCCTTCTTGATGCCCCTCTTCAGGTTAGCCCTGGATGAACTGTAGGCTCGAGCATCCCTTGACCTGAAAGCGGTGTCCCGTGCTTTCAGCAGTTGCCTGACCTCGCTGTTCATCCATGGCTTCTGATTCAGGAATGTGGAAATCCGTTTGAGGGTTGTGACATTGTTGATGGTGGAGTAGATAAAGTCCAAAACAGAGGATGTATAAGAGTCAATGTCCGTGTGGGAGTCAAGGGTGGCCTGAGCTGCAAACACATTCCAGTCAGTGTTTCCAAAACGCTATCGAAGTGTGGAGTCCGCTCCCTCTGACCAAACTTTAACTGTCCTCACTGTAGGTTTAACACGTCTGATGAGTGGAGAGTACTTTGGGAGCAGGAACAATGAGAGGTGATCAGACTGACCAAGGTGGGGGAGGGGGACGGCTTCGTAGGCTTCAGCCATGTTTGTGTAAACTTCGTCCAGTATCTTGTCTTCTCTAGTGGTGAAGGGGGAGAAATAGGTGGGAGTCCAGGTTGGGCACAGGGGATGGAAGAGCAGAGAAGTGGGGGAGGAAAGGTGGGTATTTGGGGGTAAGGCCTTTTTGTCTTGTGTTGACTCCATTACCTGAGTGAGGCTACACATAAACTGGAGGAACAACACCTCATATTCCGCTTGGGTGGTTCACAACCCAACTGTATGAGAATTGAATTCTCAAATTCCATCGCTTGGGGTCCCACCTACTCTTCATTCCTGTCTCACACCTGCTTTTATCTCTGGTGTTTGTTCCAACCATCTGCTAATCAAAACCCTCCCTCACCCCTGCCTCTCCCCTTTTCCAGCTTTCCTCTCCACTACAACAATTGGTCTGAAGAAGGTTTTCAACCCAAAATGTCACCAATCGATGTTCTCCAGAAATGCTGCCTAACCTGCTGAGTTACTCCAGTACCTTGTCTCCTTTTGTGTATTAACCAACACCTGCAGTTATTTGTTTCTACTGGAAGACAGTCATTTGCTTTATAATAATACAAATTGCATTAGATCCCATTTCTGGAACATATCATCCTTTGCATGATAAACCATGAGAGCAGTGCAGACAGGAAAGACAGAAGAGACAAACGGAACTTGCTGTTGATTAAGCTTGGTATCTTTCAGCTTTCGCACCATGACACGTGGAATTTGGAGAGTTAAAGAGGTCAGGAGGGTTTCACAGGGAATCTTGATCCTTGTCATCTCACATTAAATATCCCACAGGGAGTCTGAACTACATTCTGCTGGAAACATGTTCCCAATGTTGGGTGAGTCTAGAACCAGGGGCCACAGTCTTAGAATAAAGGGGTCATTTAAGACTGAGGTGAGAAAAATGTTTTTTCACCCAGAGAGTTGTGAATTTATGGAATTCCCTGCCACAGAGGGCAGTGGAGGCCAAGTCACTGGATGGATTTAAGAGAGTGTTAGATAGAGCTCTCGGGGCTAGTGGAGTCAAGGGATATGGGGAGAAGGCAGGCATGGGTTATTGATAGGGGACGATCCGCCATGATCACAACGAATGGCGGTGCTGGGTCAAAGGGCCGAATGGCCTCCACCTGCACCTATTTTCTATGTTCTATATTCTAAGTTTTCAAAGTCAAATCAAGTAGTCATGGATAGACAGAAAATGCTGGAGTAACTCAGTAGGGCATGCAGCATCTCTGGTTAGAAGGAATGGGTGACGTTTTGGGTCACGACCCTTCTTCAGACCGTCTCGACCTGAAACGTCACCCATTCCATGTGTCTATCTGCAGTTCCTTTCTACAACAAGTAGTTATGGTGTCAAAGAGCATGGAAACATGCTTTTCGGCTCAACTCATCCATGGCGAGCAAGACGGCCCATCTAAACTAGTCCCATTTAGCCACGTTTGGTCCATGTCCTTCCAAAACCTTTCCAATCCATGTACCTATCCAAATACAGAACGCAAAATAAAGAGAAGAAAAGAACGTTGTGTTTGGGAGAGAGGCTTAAAAGACGGAGATTGGTTACATTTTTGAGAAATTTCCAGCAGCAATTAAAATGTAAAAGAATGATATTCAATGCTTCACAATTGTTTGGCAGTAATTAGTGAACACAGTAACAATCATCTGCATGCAAACAGCATGCAATAATCACAGGTCTGATTGTAGTTTTAGCCTGTGTTGTTACAGTTGGGAAAATTCTAGGACAACATTTGCCGTGAAATATATGCAATGAAATCCTAGAATGAAAAATTGGCTATGTGCTTATTTTAAAGAAAAGGGAATGCAATACTAATAAGGAAATTGTGTATGTAATAATTGAGTTTAAACCACTTTTTTGAACTGGTTTGTAATTTTATATTAGTGAAGGGAGGCATTTAACTGGAAAGGGTTACATGTAATAACATGTAAAAATAAATGGCAGAAAGTTGACCACTGGCGTATAATCGGTGGAAAGAGTGGTGTTCATTTTGGAATGAAGATCAGGAAAATAGCACATGATTTAAATAGAGAAATGTTCCCATCTTCAAGAAGAGCAGTAAGAATGCCAGAAAACTATAGGCTGGCGAGTTTATGTCAATAATGTGGAAACTATAATAAAAAATACTGAGGGATGAGATTCAAGAAGACTTGGAAAGGCAAGAACTGTTTAGAGGGAATCATCATTGTTTTATATAGGGGGAGATTCTGCTCCTCAAATCTGAATTTAGTTTTTTGCAGAGGTTACTAAGAAAGTTGACGAAGGTGAGATGGTAGATGTGGTACACATGGACTTTAGCAAATCATGCAAAGTAGGCTGGCCAGGAATATTGAGGTATTGGGATCCAAGATGTTTTGGCAAATTGGATGAAAAATTGGAATGTTAATAGGAAGTAGACATGGTGTTAAAAAGTTCTTTATTGATAGGAGCAGAATTCGGCCCATTAGGTCTGCTCTGCTTTCAATCATGGCTGATATATCCCTCCCTCCTAACTTTGTTCTCCTGCCTTCTCCCATAACCCCTGACACCCTTACTAATCAAGAATGTATCTACCTCTGCCTTAAAAAGTGTTGGAGGTTTTTATTTTCTGTCTGTAAATCTTTAACCAGTGGTGTAATGCAGGGATCGGTGCTGGGACATTTTGTTATTGTGGTAGTCTGTTGTCTGATGAGCAAGTCTGTGGAGGACACAGTGATTGGTGATGTTGTAGACAGTGAGGATGATTATAAAGATACAGAGGAACATGGACCAGCTGGAAAATTGGGTGGAGCAAACCTGATGGAATTTAATCCAGACAACTGTGAGGTTATGCTTTTTTGGGTTGTATAATACCGGCCAGCCATTTACTTGCACAGTAAATTGCAAGGACCTTAGAAGTGTTGATGTGCACAGGGACCGTGGGGTGCATGATCATAGAAAATGGTGAATAGGATAGTGAAGAAGGCATTCAGCTTGCTTGCCTTTCCAGGCAGGAGTATTGATTTGCAACAACATGTGGCAGCTGTACAAACATTGGTTTTGCCACACTTGGAATATTGTGTGCAATTTCAGTTACCACACTATGGAAAGTATGTGGTAGGTTTAGAAAGAGTACAGAAAATATTCATCAGTATGTTGCTTGTTATTGGAGTGTTTTAGCTGCAAAGAGAAATGGAATAGACATGTGGAATGTAGAAAGCAAGATTAGTAAGTTTACAGATGACAATAAAGTGGGCCCTGGCGTAGATAGTGAATATAATATTACAGCAGGACGTTGATCAGTTGCACAGGTGGGCTGAGAAATAGAGTTTAATGTAGTCAGATGCATGGCGGATGCAGTTTAATGAGGATAAATGTGAGGTTATCCACTTTGGTGTCAAAAGCAGGAAGGCAGATTATTATCTAAATGGTGTCAATTTGGGAAAAGGGGAAGAGCAACGGGATCTGGGGGTCCATGTTCATCAGTCACTGAAAATAAGCATACAGGTACAGCAGGCAGTGAAGAAAGCGAAAGGCATGTTGGCTTTCATAACAAGAGAAGTTGAGTAGAGGAGCAAAGAGGTCCTCCTGCAGTTGTACAGGGCACCCTAGTGAGACCACACCTGGAGTATTGTGTGAAGTTTTGGTCTCCAAACTTGAGGAACAACATTCTTGCTGTTGAGGGAGTGCAGTGTAGGTTAATTCTTGAGATTTCGGGACTGTCATATGTTGATAGATTGGAGTGGCTGGGCTTGTATACTCTGGAATTTAGAAGGATGAAAGGGAATCTTATTAAAACATAAGATTATTAAGGGGTTGGACACGCTAGAGGCAGGAACCATGTTCCCAATGTTGGGGGAGTCCAGAACCAGGGGACACAGTTTAAGAATAAGTGGTAAGCCATTTAGAACAGAGATGAGGAAAAGGAAGACACAAACAATCTCCCAGAAATACTTGGGGACTGAGGATCTAGTGGGAGGGAGGAACTGAAGGGAATCCACATCTGTCAATTTCTACCAATCCTCTGGTTTGCCGCTTCCTCTGGCCAATTTATATGCCTTTTCTTTGGATTTAACACTATCCTTGATTTCCCTCGTTAGCCACGGTTGAGCTGCCTTCCCCATTTTATTTTTTTGCCAGACAGGGATGAATAATTTTTGGAGTTCATCCATACGGTCTTTAAATCTTTGCCATTGCATCTCCACCCTCAACCCTTTAAGCAGGGGTTGGCAACCTATGTCCCCTAGGCCGAATCCAGCCCGTAACCCAAAATCATCTGGCTCGCAGGCTTTTTTTTTCCTCTTAAATCATCCGGCCCGCAGACTTCCGTCATCTCCGGTACCTGGAATGTTTAAGAAAGAACTGCAGATGCTGAAAAAAATCGAAGGTAGAAAAAAATGCTGGAGTGAGTTTCTCCAGCATTTTTTTTCTACCTCCGGTACCTGGAAGGTGATTTGGCTGTACCGCATCCTGCGCAAAGCCGACGGCATGGCCGCGCACCTTCTGTTTCTGGGTTTCACTGTCGTGATCGGGGTTGTCAGTAGGCCGGGTACGAGTGAGTATGATACTTAAACTCAGTGTTCCAGGTGGGCGTCCTCGAAGGGGCGGGATCTATGTGAACACGTGATTTAATGCCTGGCATCCGGGGCGGAATGGGGGCGGGATGCATATGTACACGTGATAAATGTGGCCCGCCTTCCGCTCACAGACATATGTCCTGGCCCCTTGGCAGAAAAGGTTGCCGACCCCCGCCTTTAGGCATAATTTGCCAGTCTATCCTAGCCAATTCCTGTCTCATACCTTCAAAGTCTCCTTTCAGGACCTTAGTCTCTGAATTAACCGTGTCACTCTCCATTCTAATGTAGAATTTCACCATATTATGGTCACTGTTGTCAAGGGGTTCTGCACAAGATTGCTAACTAATCCTTCCTCATTACACAATACCCAGTCCAAGATGGCCTGCCCTCTAGTCAGTTCTTCTACATATTGATTTAAAAAACCATCCCGTATACATGCCAGGTGATGATCTTATTGTAATACTTATAATTCTTAGAGCAAGCAAGGGTAATGTGAGAGAGCCCAGAACCAAAGGGGATATTTTCACAATAAGGCGCACCCAGTTAATATTGAGGTGAGGAAGATTTGTTTTCTTTGGAATAACTTGGAATAGAAAGCTGTGAGGACATCGGCCGTGTGTATTTAAGGCTGTGATAGATTATGAGTCACTAAAGGAATCAGGGTTGTGGGGAAAGGACAGGAATGTGAACAAATTAAGACAAACAAACTGCAGGAGGAGTTGCCATTGAGGACAGAGCAAGGTTTATGTAATTTCAACTACTCTTTGCATTTCCACACTGACCTGGCCTCCTCCACTGCCAGGTAAGGCCCAAAGCAAACTAAAAGAACAACACCTTGCATTCCATCTGGTAGTCTACAGCCTAACATGTAAGATATGCACCCAATGTATGAACATTGTATGTTCCAATTTCAGACAACGCTTACCTTCTGTGTTTTCCATCCTTTGTCTCTCCTTCCGATCCATCTCCGCCCCTCCTCCTATTTTTTATTCTTTTCGTATAACCCCACCCCACCATACACTTCCATCTACAACCCACACTTTTGAACCACCGGATCCCCAACCCACCTGGTTTCATATGTCCTTCATCTCTCTCCCAATGTCGCCTTTGTTACTTGTCAGATTCTGAACTGTTTATTCCCTTTGTGCCTACTTATCACCCTCCATCAACAGTCTTTACCTTCATCCTTCCCACCTGGCTCCATCTGCCTTTTTTTCTTTGTCTGCTTCTACCAATCCCACCTTCCTCTGTCTGCCCCAACCCCCACCTGGCACCATATGCCCAGTATCAACCTTCTTATCAACTACTTGCCCCTGCTTACAACCTCAATCTCTTCCCACTGGCAATCTTTCCTCTTGACTCTCAGTCCTGATACAGGGTCTTGACCAAAACATTCAACCATTACTATCTGCATTCCCCAGCTCCTCCCCCCCTCCCCCTCTGTCACCACTGATACTGCTCAATCCACTGAGTTCATCAGGCAGTTTTGTGTGTTTTGCCACAGATTACAGCATCTACAATCTCTCGTGGCTCCAAGCTTTGTATATGGAGCTGGTTTGAGGGGTTGGATGGCCTACTCCTGTTCAACTCTTATGATCTAATTTACAGATGGGATTATTTCCAAAATAGCATGAACCAGAATGGTTGGGTTTTAATTACCTTTTTGGACATAACAGCTCTATAGTACATTCCCCTTGCAGCACTACCTTGTCACACAATGCCCTGTTGTAGCAGGCTGTAAATCCATCCAACTATTTTAAGTAACTTACCAGATAAGTAAACTATGATTATGCTACTGCAATCAAAAAAGTCTTTGTTCTCTCTGTTTGGGTTCATTAAGTTGATGTTTGCAAAACAGATGACTGCCCTGAAAGCCTACCAACTCAGTAAGATAAATTATAAAAGAATGAGTGTAATATTGAGGATTATTTTATAACTAACTTTTTGACGGCTAAATATTTGGCAGTTGATGTCTGTTGCAATACAATCCTGTGTAAAAACGAAAGATACTTTTCTGTGTTGAGCAACAATGCTTATATTTGTCAGTTCTTTCAAAGATCATGTTCAATTATTTTTTTAACTTAATTTCTCTAATTACATTTTCTATTACCTCTAGCCTTGACAAATCGGTTGAGCTAGTTCAATGAACAGGTATAGTTCATATCTTCGATCAGGTTCTTCTGTAAAGTTGTTTGGCAGAGGAATTTCAGAACTTTTAATTAGTTGCAACGACAGAATATTATTGAGAAGGTGTGTGGGATATGATTTAAGATCTTACTAAAATACGGTGTAGAATCATGGAGTCATACAGCACAGAAGCAGGCGTTTGGCCCATATCCCTCTAAACATCTCCCATATGACCCATATCCCTCTAAACATCTCACATATGGCCCATATCCCTCTAAACATTTCCTATCCATTTTCCTGTCCAAATGTCTTTTAAATGTTGTGAAGTACCTCCCTGAACTACCTCCTCTGGCAGCTCATTCAGCACCCTTTACATGGAAAAGGTTTCCCCACAGTTTCCTATTCCCCCTCACCTTAAACCTATGTCTGGTTTTTGATTATTTTACTCTGTGTACAAGACTGCTCTCCCCCTATCTATTTACCTCTTGATTTTATACACCCCCATAAGATCACCCCCTCAGCCGTCTACTTTCCTAGGAATAAAGTCCTATCCTGCCCAACCTCTCCCTTTAGCTCAGGCCTTCCAGTCCTGGCAACATCCTTGTGAATCTTCACTTCCAGCATCCTTCCTATAGCAGGGTGACCAAAACTGATTGCAATATTCCAAATATAACATCAACAGCATCTTGTAAACTGTAACATAATGTCCTAACTTCTATACTCATTAACCTGACTGTAGGCCAATGTACAAATAGCCCTCTTCACCACCCTATCTACCTGTGATGCTAGTTTCAAGGAAATATATATCAGTTCTTCTCGATCCCTTTACAGCACTAGCCAGGACCTTACCATTCACAGTGAATGTCCGGCACAGTTTTTGGTTTGAATTCTCAATGCAACACCTCACACTTGTCTTCATTAAACACTGGGCTAGTTGGCCTGAAGGACTAGATTCCCTGCTCTACACGATGTACCACAGTAACTGTTGTTATTTATAGTAACTTGAACTATCCTACATAATATTTACAATAATTAATAATATAAATATCACAGATCCATTCATTTAAATGTAGTTAAAACCTCTGGTTAGTAGATTACTCATAAGTTGTATCTCAAGTTTTGCTTTGGATATAAGGTAGTATTTCCCACTGTGTCAGCCCTTTTCCCTTGCCAGAGAATCTTCTCTTTGGAAATCAGAAACCACAGTAGAGTTATATGGGAGGCAGAGAGCTATAGTTAGTTACTTAAAATATTCTTTTGATCTTTGCATGTTCTTGAAATAGCAGTAATTTGAGCATGTGTTGAGTTATAGTAAAAGTAAATTGAGCGTGGATTTTTTCTGTTATTGCTCTCCACCCTCACCCTACCATCAGTAAATTTGTATGCATATGTTTATTTTGTTATACTGTATTTCCCAGCGTCCAACACGCTATTTTTACTCTAAAATAAGGCCCAAAAATTTACCTGCTTCTTGGTTAGGCTGAGCAATGCCACTCTCATAGCGACTGCTCCGTGGAATCTGCCACACCTTCGACCCTGGAACTGTTTGAAGTGGGAAGCGGCTGTAAAAGGACACGTTGCTGGGGGGGGTGGGGGAGAGTTCCTTTCCACAGCATGTGGGGAGTCTGGCCTGGATCAGCATGGCCTGGGCTGCACAAAGTAATAAACTTGGCTGGGCCGCCAGGGGTAAAATTGCGGGGTGGGTGTGTTGAGAAGGAGGGGGATCGGAGATCATGCCAGCAACTCACTCACTCCGCTCCGGGCGCAGAGCCACTGCATTGTGGCTGGGGAGGAAAGTAGCTGCCGGGACCAGACAGCGGAACCGGCTGCCACCTCAGCACCTTCTGCCGGCCGGCCCGGCAGCCAGCCACGGTGTCCTTCAGCACAGGCGCAACCAGTGGATGTGGTGGGGTGCATATTAATTGCCGGGAAATACGGTAAGAACAACACCTTTTAATAGAGCCATATCGCGTGAAAACAGGCCCTTTGGTCAAACCTGCCCACGCCGACCAACATGCCCCATCTACATTAGTCCCACCTGCCTCTGTTTGGCCCATATCCCACTAAACCTATCCTATCCATGTACTTGTCTAAATGCTTCCTAAACGTAGTGACAGTACCTGCTTCAACTACTTCAGCAACTTGTTCCATACAGCTACCGCACTTTGAGTAATAAAAAAATGCCCTTCCTCCAGACACAGGACATTTACAGAAGCCAATTAACCTAAAAACTTGTACGTCTATAGAATGTGGGAGGATATTTGGAGCACCCAGAACAAACCCACATGGTCACAGGGACAACGTATAAACACCATACAGACAGCATCCGGGTCTCAGGCACTGTAAGGCAGTGCGTCACTGTGCTGCCCCAATGCGCCATCCAGCAGCATTCTTTTAAATGTTGGGAGAATGTTGCAGCTTCAAGGATGGCTGCTGTGTTGATGGGGAAAGAGAGAGTGAGCGAGTCCTGTCATCTTAGAGGATTTGACAAGAAAATGTCACCCATAAAAATAATGTTCTCTACGCTCGGGACTAGGCCACAGTGAAACACTGTACAGTAAAATTCTGATTATTAAATTGGAATTGTGAACCAGGTGAGTTATGGGAATCTAATTCCCATGCCTCCCCTGACACATTGCTATTGTGTTTCCTACACTCACTTTAATCTTACTTGATTCACTGGAAAATTTTGAACGGGTATTACTATTTTTTATTTAAAATGTGGATTTTAAGTGTGTTACTTCATGTCATAGGACCAGAATTATTCCATTCAGCCCATCGAGTATTCTCTGCCATTCAATCATGGCTGATTTATCTTTCCCTCTCAACCCCATTCTCCTGCCTTTTCCCACATAACCTTTGACTGCCTTATTAATCAAGAATCTGTCAATCTCCACTTTATAATTACCCAATGACGGCCTCCACAGTCATTTGTGGCAATGAATTCCACAGATTCGCTACCCTCTGACTAAATAAATTCCTCCTCATCTCTTTTCTAAAGGTACATCCTTTAGAGTTAATAGGAATAACATCCAGTCGTCCATAAAATCTGGTAGAACCGCACTTCGAAAGACTCTCATGCCAGATAAAGAGTTTTACTGTATTTAATTTAATGCCCATACTTTGGTGATTCTTGCTTGCAATGCTACTAAATACCAAAGTATGTTTTGCTTGCTGTAATTGGCTAAAAGAAAAGCAGTTGCAGTATTTTATTTTGTGTATGGCACTTTGGTGACCTCAATCTAAGACAGTTCGGTATTCCGAAAAACGCAAGGAATCGTGGGTTTTGTCAAAGGTCATTCACCATAAAGAAAATACGAACAAAGCGCTGGCTGAAGAAACTGCAAATAAATTCTTATTTTTATTCATAATTTATGTGTAAAAAAATATTTAATCTGAGGAACGGGGGTGCCATGTGGTCACACTATAGGAAAACTAATGTATTCCAGACTGGAACACAACGATGATAGTTTCTGAGTCGAATTTCACTATTCTTCTAATTTCAAGGCAATGGAATTCTTCAGCCTCATCTATGAATGCGATTGAGCAATGAAATTCTCGATTCCAGAGAGCCTCCCAAAAATGGTCAACTCCTCATCCCCCGCAAAGGAACGGAGAGCTAGGTGGAACAATGAGAGAGAAGGGGCAGATGCGAGTGGGAGACAGGGGGGAGCGAGCACACAGACCTGCGCCTCATCCGCAGCCAGGATCGAACCCGGTTCCCCGGCGCCGCAAGTGCTGCCCAACCACCACTGGACTGCCCCCCCCTCCCATCCTGAGTGTCCCATCCCCGCCTGGGGAGTGGGCGGAGACATCCTGGGTGACATTTCGGGTCAAGACCCTTCTCCAGAGATGTTGCCTGACCCACCGAGCCATCGTAGCTTTTTACAAAGGAACAATAAATACAACTAATTCATAGTTTGAAAGCAGTAGTTTTTTACCGAGAAGAATCAGCTGGAAAAACAGATGAAATGAAGGTCCATATGTACACAGCTCCACTGCTTCCAGCAATGTTTATGCAGAGTGACCTTTGACCGGATCATGCGCAGTCAGAATACCGAACTCGCTTATTGCAGCCATGAACAACATAGGTGAACAACATTGGCTGAAACTATCTTGAAAAAAGAAAATGAGTGAAAGTGAGGTTTACACGTCACACATTGTCTTGAGATGATCTTGATAAGATGTAGCCAATTGCATCTCAAACTCTGTAAATATGTTATGGTGGGAGCAATTTCTTAGCGTCAACAAAAATTCCGATACTGCAAGGCTCCAAATTTTCCAATGGACATCAAGAATCTGGAATTGAGCTCAGTTTTGCTCTCGGGAAAATCTTCCTGAATTATGTACATTATCACTAATTTTGTATGCCTTCATATAGCAACTGATTTTAACTCGTTCTGCTAGCATTTGGCTAAATCTTTGTATATTTCTGCTATGAATAATGATTGACAGATAAACCAGTTCAGTTGAAAATAATTGTCCCAGGATTTGGAAAAACTCGTATTTTCAACCTATTTTTAAGTACTTGGTTTATGGAGCCCTCAACCTTTTTTTTTTTAAATTTCAGTATCTCGTGTATTAAATACAGAAGGGCTGAAGACAGATATCAAATCAAGTCAATTCAACAGGAAAATTGTGTGGAAGTGTTACAGGTTAAGGCTTTATATCAGAACATACATTTAAATACACTATCTTTTTAATACTGACTTAGTCCTGATTAAATACTGACTTCATTTTCAGTGGAAAAATGTTACAAATTGTGGGGGAAAACATCAAGACATGTTTTTAGCATTAACTGACTAACTTGTAAACACTTGCAACTTTCCAAGTTATCCCCAGTCTGAGCCATGATGTTTACTTTGCCCCCTTTCCAAGCTGGAAAGCAGCATGAAGCAGCTGGCCAAACTAAGCAGAGAGAGGGAGATGCAAAATATCATATTTCTATCTCAAAAGTAAACCCCAGTTATTGGTATTCCTTGTAAATAAGGATGCTTGTTGTTAATTGACGCTAAACACAATTTTCATTTGTTACAAGTTCCTGAAAAAATCATTCCCATGGGTAAGATAATGGTCATCAAAATTCCAAAATGTAATTGACCCAAAGGGAGATGAATTCTTCAGCAAAGAAGTACAGGAAAATAGAAGCTGGAGTAGGCTACCTGATCCGTTTAGCCTGCTACACCATTCAATAGGATTGTGGCTGAGTTAGTGTTTCAAGATCACATTCCTGCTCTCTCTGCATGCCTTTTGTGCCTAGAAACCTGTATACAACCTCAAATATATTCAGCAGCTTTGTCTCCACAGCCTTCTGTGGTGGTGAATTTCATAAGAAGAGCAATTGTGTTTCTCCTCATTCAAGCCTCCTGTGACGTTCAAGATCCCTCTGTGTCCAGCCTGTCAAACCATGTCAGAGCTGTGTATGTTTATTTTGTGTATTTAATTAGTACAGTGTGTGCATCCAATATCTAGTTATTCCAATTTTCCTGTGAATTGACTTGATTTGATATCTGGAATACAAGTCTATTTCTGCATTCCTCACATGGCGAGCAATCACTAAAGAGGCCCGAGGATGATTAGTGACAATTATCCTTGTAGAATGTATAAGCTGCATTTGCCTTGGTATTTAACTTATTCAATTTATAATAGTTGATTTGATTTATATCTGCTTTAATGCATTATGCTGCTGGGTTCAGAGAATTAACTACCAAACTGGTTAACATGGGAAATAAGTTGAAATAAGGAACTGCAGTTCCTTATGGTTTACATAAAAAGACACAGTAACAGCAGGTCAGGCAGGATTTCTGGAGAACATAGGCAGGTGATGCTTCAGGTGACCCTTCTTCTGACTGAGAAGAAGTGAAGAGAAGTCTTGAGGCCCAACTTGTTGCATCTTCTATCCCAGTTATTGATTACTGCTGTTATAAAATTTCTACTGGTGTTGGCTTTCAAGGCATTACTATATTTTCAGCTGGGTCTTGATTTTTTATCTCCACTATCACCCTGAGCACCAGCACACCACAGGGCTGTGTACTGAGCCCCATGCTCTACTCGCTCTTCACCCACGACTGTGTCCCTGCATTTGACAACAACATCATTGTCAAGTTTGCAGACGACACAACGGTGATCGGGCTGATCACCAGCAGTGATGAAACAAACTATAGAGCGGAGGTGCAGAACCAGGCGGACTCGTGCTCATGGAACAACTTGTCGTTAAACACCTCCAAGACCAAGGAGCTGATTATCGACTTCAGGAGGTCACAGAATGGGGAATACGCCCCAATCTCCATCTACGGAGACAGTGGAGAGTGTCGAGCTTCAAGTTTCTGGGCACTCACATCTCAGAAGACCTCACATGGTCCACCAACACCGTTGCGCTGGTCAAAATGGCACAGCAACGACTGTTCTTCCTAAGAACATTGAAACGGACTGGTCTGCCCTAACAGCTGCTGATGACCTTCTACCGCTGCACTACAGAGAACATACTAACGTATGGCATCTCTGTGTGGTATCTCAGCTGCGGAGAGGAGTGCTCTTCAGCACGTCATCCACAGAGCGCAACAGATTATTGGGACACCGCTACCAGCCTTGGAGGGCACCTACCACACACGGTGCCTTAGGAAGGCCGTCAGCATCCATAAAGACTCCTCTCACCCTTGAAATGGACTGTTCGAACTACTACCTTCCGGCAGAGGTTACAAGGCCTTCTACGCCCGCACCTCCAGACTCAGGAATAGCTTAATTCCCCGAGCTATAGCGGCTCTGAATCGGCCCTGCCGAGTACCCCCCCCCCCCACCCCCATGGACTGTCTCCCCCGGCCTCGCACGTTAGTCTGTGTTGATGTTACTGGTCAAATGTTCGTTTTTACAAACCTTGTTCTCGGGGTATCTAAATCTAAATTTTATTCGTCGATTAAGTAATGACATTGGATGGAAGTTGCAAACCAAATCTTGTTGCACTTATGTGTATTGACAATAAAAGATATTATTATTATTGTTATTATTTTAGTGCAGAGACAGTAAATAGCATGAGTAGTTTGACAGAGTTGCTAATGAGTCTGTTGACATTTTTCTCAATTTTCTCTGCAGTGAGCAGTGCAGAGGGGCTGTCCCACTTGGCGATTTGTTTCGGCGACTGTCGTATCATTGACTGACGTATCAGGTCACCGAAAAGGTTGCGGCGGTGATGCGGCGTGACGATGTATTGACACGCAGTGGCTCTTCAAGTGTCACATTTTTTTTTTGTCGCTGCTGGATTTTGAAATGTTGACCCTGATACATCAGTCAATGACGCCGGCAGTCGCCAAAAAAATCACCAAGTGGGGCAGGCCCTTTAGATGATCAAGTGATGCTAATGTCTACTACATAATATGGCTGGTTATGAACTGGCTATGGATTTCATTGGTTATATGCTTGCGACACTCCCAAAGTTGTTTAGTTTTAAGTTGTGTTGTGGCCTCAGTTATTAACCCCCTCCCGACATGCTGGATGAAAGTTCCTCAAGTGAATTTCAATATCTTGACACCTGGAGAGGATATCTCTATTGATTGAGGCTCCTTGTTCCCATCCAGCTTATGATGATGAGATGCAGCTTTGTCGACCTACGCTGGGGTGCATCATATAAAGGACAGGTGTGAGACCTACGGAGAGTACTTTACTTCTCCAAAGTGCAAGACTGTCCTTGGAGAGTACTGATTGATCTAGCCATAGGAATCTCTTCGGCTAGATGCTAGATCTCTTCGGCTCTCCATTATGCTCCCTGTGAACCTGCCCTCCTGATAAGGAATGGGGAACCAAGTGAAAGGTAACACAATTGCCAATCCAACTCTGTTCACCATCTTCTTATAGCTAATACCCTCTAACCCAGGAAGCATTCTGGTAAACCTACATTCTCTCCAATACCTCCACATCCCTCCTGCAATGGGGCAGGAAAGATTTGGAGGCTTTCAGACTGAAGACGGGTCCTGATCTGGAGCATTACCTATCTATGTTCTCCAGAGATGCTGCCTGACTTGCTATGTTACTCCAGCACTTTATCTTATGGTAAACCAGAATCTGCAATTCCTTGTTTCTACAAAACGAATGCATCTTTCTGAGGAAGGTTTTTTTTCCTTATTTTGCTTCTAAATTATCTGTATTTAAGCTTTTTTCGATCCAGAAGCGATTGTTAATAGGCTTTTTAAAAGAACAGAAGTACACGCCCTCCCTAGATTATAAACCTTGACTTATGGACATGCCATTCATACAAACAAGCTCCCATAAATATTACTGATGAGAATCAGTCTTGTGGAAAAATGAAACCTGTATTACACGGAACTTCCCGGTGGTAATCATTCACCATTATTTGTTAAGAATGCAGGCTGTCAGTTTCACCCTGGGAGGCAGTTAAGGGAGTTACTTTGGAAATTGACAAGCAATTGTTTCTATTAATACTTTTGCAATGATACTTGAAACAATGTGGTTGCCACTGATATTTCAACCCAGTTGAAATCAGCCATTGAGTGTGGGACACCCACTTTCTGTGCCATTGTAATTCAGCAGGGAAGACAAAATAAATGTTCATGTTAATTGGCCCCCATCAGAACCATTCATTACAATACCGTGGAGGCGTTGATTTATTATTTGGCAAGTGTACCGAGATACAATCAAAAATGTTGTTTACATGCTATCCATTCAATTCATATTATTTATGTGTACAATTAAGCCATTCATAAGTACATCAAATAAGCAAAGAGAAAATTACCAGTGCAGAATATAGTGTTATAGTGTCACAGTTACAGGGAAAGTGCAGGTTAAAAAAACAGTACAAGGTTCGCAATGAGGTAGGTTGGGAGATCTGGATTACACCATAATTTCTTTGAAGACCGTTCACTAGTCTAATAACAGTGGAAGGAAGTTGTTCTTGAATCTGATGGTACATGCTTTCAATCCATTGTATCTTTGGCTAATGAGAGACGGAAGAGGGAATTATCAGGATGAAATGGTCCTTGATTATATTGGCTGCATTTGCTAGTCTTTTCAAAGAAATGCAGACTATGCCTAATTTGCCAGTTGTACCAAAAGCCGGAACTCTTATGCAGTCAAGTTGGATTAAATTCATTCACAGGCCACAATCATTTAAAATGTGGTTTTTGGAAAATATAATTTGCAACGGAAGAAAGGAAAATGCTGCATTTTATTTAACTGAACATGGTTATTTCATTGAAGTTCCTGGGCAACTAACTACAGCAGTATCCACCCGCATCACAGCTACATGTGAGCATACCATCACTCTTTTATTTAATGAAGCTGGAAGAGCTGAGGGAAACTATGCTGAGGCCAGTTGGCTCTGGCCTACATTTGGATTCATTCATGTACAAGGCTCCAAGCCAAACAAAATAAACCAACAGCCACAAGTGTGCTCCATAACTACTGTGCTGAACTCTGCAACGGTCATTGACTGCTGGAACTACCAATAGAGCCACAATAAATGTTATACAGAAGCAGAACATGCTGGAAGAGCTAGCAGCTCAGGTAGTACCTATGGAGTGGAACACGGTAACATTTCGGGTCAAATACCATTCACCAGTGCTCTGCATGCTGGATGAATTTACTCAGCCTCTTTTACTTTGAAGACACTTGATCAGTATGATTTAAAATCAAAAATAGATCACATTTGTAGTTTTGGCAGAATCTGCATAGACAAATTCTCCTTTTGGTAATGGTTGAAAGGAATGCAAAATCCAATTGAATCACATATGATTTCTATAGGTAATGGAATTAAATAACAGCCTAAAATTGAAAACTTGGTGCTCATTGCAACCTTTATTTAGTGGTAGTGTGCACGTACTATAAACTTTCGTTTGAGGCATACAGGTACTGTCATTTCACACGCAATTAATAATTGATACCTCCATTCTGTAAATGATTCCCTTCAACACAGTTAACACATGGTGCAGACTGCACAAAAAACAGTTTAAACAGGTGGAATAAAGCCTATTCCTGATCTATTTAAAGGAGTCAACAATTTCTTGCAAATTTGTCATGTGGTTGTTGGAGTTGGTACCACAGAATATTGGAGCAGCAGCAGTTTTGAAATATTCTAAATGTTTTTGGTGATATCGTCAATTCATCACTTGAATAGGTGTTGTATTTGTAATGTCAAAGGGTAATCGGTGTTACCAAGAAGAACTGATAATGAGTGTTTCCTCAGAGGAGCCCAAAGGAAGAAGGAATGCAGCCTGCAAGAACATTTCCCAGAGCCACCAAGTACTTACCTGCATCTGAAGGTCATTGTGCCCAGAAGCTAAGATCATTCATATTCGTGGTGACTACTTATGGATGTGAATTTGCTGTGGCCTGAACTCCTTGACATTGAATCATTCCTGGATCATGGATGTATTCAAGGGGATGAGAATTTGTCTCTTTCTCCTTGAATAGAAAGCATCGGGTTATAAGGATATCCAGATTGTTTGAGGTTTCCTTGGGGATGGTGAACATCAAGCCCGTGGGAACCTTTACTCATAAGTATTCTTATTTTCTTCATGATTCGGATTTTGTTTTGTTTATGTTAACATAGAAAACTTAGACATAGAAAATAGGTGCAGGAGGAGGCCATTCGGCCCTTTGAGCCAGCACCGCCATTCATTATGATCATGGCTGATTGTCCCCAATCAATAATCCTTGCCTGCCTTCTCCCCATATCCCTTAATTCCACTAGCCCCTAGAGCTCTATCTAACTCTCTTGTAAATCCATCCTGTGATTTGGCCTCCACTGCCCTCTGTGGCAGGGAATTCCACAAATTCACAACACTCTGGGTGAAAACATTTTTTCTCACCTCAGTCTTAAATGGCCTCCCCTTTATTCTAAGACTGTGGTCCCTGGTTCAGGACTTGCCCAACATTGGGAACATTTTTCCTGCATTTAGCTTGTCCAGTCCTTTTATAATTTTATATGTTTCTATAAATTTCCTCTCATCCTTCTAAACTCCAGTGAATACAAGCCTCGTCTTTTCAATCTCCTCATATGACAGCCCCACCATCCCAGAGATCAATCTCGTGAACCTATGCTGCACTGCCTCATTCACAAGGATGTCCTTCCTCAAATTTGGAGACCAAAACTCTACACAATACTCCAGATGAGGTCTTACCAGAGCCCTATACAACTGCAGAAGAATCTCTTTACTCCTATACTGAAATCCTCTTGTTATGAAGGCCAACTTTCCATTAGCTTTCTTCACTGCCTGCTGTACCTGCACGCCAACTTTCAGTGACTTGTGTACAAGGACACAGAGGTCTCTCTGTACCTCCCCCTTACCTAACCTAACCCCATTGAGGTAATAATCTGCCCCCTTGTTTTTGCTGCCAAAGTGTATAACCTCACATTTATCTATATTATACTGCAATCTGCCCACTCACTCAACCTGTCCAGGTCACCCTGCAACCTCCTAACATCCTCTTCACAGCTCACACTGCCACCCAGCTTTGTGTCATCCACAAATTAGCTAGTGTTGCTCCTAATTCCCTCTTCCAAATCATTAATATATATGGTAAACAGTTGCGGCCCCAACACTGAGCCTTGCACACTCCACTTGCCACTGCCTGCCATTCTGAAAAGGACCCGTTCACTCCTACTCTTTGCTTCCTGTCTGCAAACCAATTCTCTATCCATGTCAACATCCTACCCCCAATACCATGTGCTCTAAATTTAGTCACCAGTCTCCTGTGCGGGACCTTATCAAAGGCTTTCTGAAAGTCTAGATACACTACATCCACTGGCTCCCCTTCATCCATTTTACTTGTCACATCCTCAAAAAATTCCAGAAGATTAGTCAAGCATGATTTTCCTTTCATAAATCCATGCTGACTTGGACTAATCATTTTACTGCTATCCAAATGCCCCTTTATTACTTTTTTAATAATTGACTCCAGCATCTTTTGCACCACCGAAGTCGGGCTAACTCGTCTGTTACTTTCATGCATTACTGTTCCGTCCTCTCGTTTGTTCTACTGTAAATGTTGATGCAAAGTTCAATGTATTATCAATTTTCTTTTTCAGTCATTACTAGTTTTCATTGACTCATCATTCTCCTCTTTCCTTTAATATAATTGTACTTTTTTCTTTTTTCTCTTGCTGTTGTAACTTTTGCAATCTTTTTGCCATTTGTTTGTTGTTTCTAGTTACTTCCTAGTTGCCTGAATCTGTGCTTATATTTTGTATTTCAGTGTGTTTTAAAATAAATATTTTATTATCCAGTACTGCTTTAGACTTTTGGATTTGGACAGGTAATTGGATAGGAAAGGCATTTGGACAGGTAATTGGATAGGAAAGACAAAGAGGGATATGTATCCAATGCATGTAAGTAGTAGTATTGATCAGTATCGTGGTCGGCATGGACAAGATGCGTCATAAGGGCCCTTTTCTGCATTGTACATTTCAGTAATTCTAGGAGATTTGTACATAAATCTAAGTTGATGCATCTGAGTAATATTGTGAGGGTGCTGCATTGTCATTGGAAATACTTTTGGAAGCAGTACTCTTTGAAGAAGGGTTTGGCACTCGCCCGTGTGTTGTGGCCAGTGCTTTTATTTATATCCAATAATGTGCCGGTTTTAGTTTTTAGTTTTAGAGATACAGAGCCTTCAGCCCATCGAGTTCACTAGTGATCCCCATACACTAACACTATTCTACACACTAAAAACAATTTACAATTTTTACCAAAGCCAATTAACCTACAAGCCTGTACGTCTTTGGAGTATGGGAGGCAACCGGAGCACCCGGAGGAAACCCATGCGGTCACGGGGACATATAAACTCCGTACAGACCGTACAAGTAGTCAGGATTAGAAACATAGAAAATAGGTGCAGGAGGAGGCCATTCAGCCCTTCGAGCCAGCACCGCCATTCATTGTGATCATGGCTGATTGTCCCCAATCAATAACCCGTGCCCGCCTTCTCCCCATTTCCCTTGATTCCACTAGCCCCTAAATTGAACTCAGGTTTCTGGTCCTGCAATGCAGCAACTCATCGCTGAACATTTATCATATCAATATGCATATCATTCCTTGCTTTTGGTATTCATGGCGGATCATCATTCTGTGAGTTGCTTAAACTGTTTATGGGCTTGTTCACCTAATTTAATTAATCACTTTTATTTTTTAAACTTTAGTAATTTTGTTGTAATGTTAAAAATTCTAAAAACAAATTAAATCACATTTTTAACCTCTTTAGGTTGCCACAATGCACCGTCACAAGAAAAAAGCTGGTCACGGCCAATGTTTATTCCTAGTTTGGACATATATAGCAAGCTTTCTTAGAAGTGTACAACTTGGCAGCAGAATTTATTGAATTATAATGAACGACTACAGCACTTCATTAGTAGTGAAGAGCTTTAACTAAAGAGATTGGGGAATGATGACATCAACGCCATTCTATAGATGGAAATCCCCACTACTGTTTTAGTTTTATTTTAGGTTCAGTTTTGTTTATTATTGTCACGTACTGAGTTACAGTGAAAAGCATTTTGTTGCTATGCAGTCGAAGTAAATAAGTGATTACATGCAAGCCGTCCATGGTGTACAGGTAAAGGGTGTAACTTTAGTGCAAGATAAAGCCTGTTAAAGATAGTTTAAAGGTCTCCAATGAGGTAGATAGGTCAGGTTTACACTTGAGCTGGTGGGAGGATTGCTCAGTTGTCTGATAACAGCTGGAAAGAAACTGTCCTGAATCTGAAGGTATGCATGTTCAAATTTCTGTAGCCACATTAATTATTTTTGTCTACATTTCTCAACATCTTTCAATTGTTATAACAAACAATATCAATGGCCAGGTTACTCTGGGCACAATGTTTCATATTGAGGTTGAAGCACTACTGTTCAATCATGTTATAATCATTACTAGATGAGTATTTATGCACTATTAGGCTGTTAACTAATTTCTGCTGAAAGTCATTAAATCTAATATATGTCCTTTTATTGATTTTGCAATATGTTATTGCTGAAATCTTTCAGACACAATTGATCTGTTTATCAATATGAATATTTATATTACACCAATCTGACTTATTTGTGAAATAACAAAATTCCTTCTCAGGATCAGGGCATTGTTTCCAGTTAAACTGTTGCTATTGTTCTAATGATTGTAATTGAAAAATGTTCCCAATGTTGGGTAAGTCCAGACAGGAAAAATGTTCCCAATGTTGGGTGTGTCCAGAACCAGGGGCCACAGTCTTAGAATAAAGGGGAGGTCATTTAAGACTGAGCTGAGAAAAAATATTTTTACCCAGAGAGTTGTGAATTTATGGAATTCCCTGCCACAGAGGGCAGTGGAGGCCAAATCACTGGATGGATTTAAGTGAGAGTTGGATAGAGCTCTAGGGGCTAGTGGAGTCAAGGGATATGGGGAGAAGGCAGGCACGGGTTATTGATAGCGGACGATCAGCCATGATCATATTGAATGGTGGTGCTGGCTCGAAGGGCCGAATGGCCTCCTCCTGCACCTATGTTCTATGTTTCTATGTTTCTAATGACCACAATTTTATTGGGGAGGCAATCCTAAGATTTAAACTCTGTGAAGGAATAAAGATTCCAAGTCTGTGTGATGTGCAACTTGGAAGGGACCATGCAGGTGGTGACATTTCTATGCACCAGAAATATTTGTTTTGGCTTCATGGGTTTGGGAGGTACTGCTGGACTGGCCTAGGAGTGGTGATATATTTTATGGATGGTACACAACGCTGCTACTATGTGCTGCTGTTAGAGAAAATGAATGTTGAGGGTGGTTGATGGGGTGTCAAGAGAGAGTTAGATTTAGCTCTTAGGGCTAAAGGAATCAAGGGATATGGGGGAAAAGCAGGAATGGGGTACTGATTTTAGATGATCAGCCATAATCATATTGAATGGCGGTGTTGGCTCAAAGGGCTGAATGGCCCATTGCACCTATTTTTCTATGTTTCTATCTTACTATCAAGCAGTTATTTTGCCATGACAGTGTTGAGCATTTTCACTGCTGCCGCAGTTGTACACGTCCAAGCATATGGAGTGTTATCCATCACAAACCTGACATATTGTTTTAGATGGAAGAAAAGCTTTCGTGTACTAGGAATGAGATACTTGCTGCAGGAGATGCAAGAACTCTCTGCTGTGATCTGTGCTTCTTGCCATGATCTTTACGTTACTGGTTGAGCTTGATGACTAGATGGTGGGAGACTTGGTAACAGTAATGTTATTGGATGTTGAGGGTATTGTGGTAAAACTCTCTTTTGTTGAGGATGCAGGCATCTTTTGGCGTAAATGTCGCTTGTCACCCACCATCCCATGCCTGAATTTTATCCTGATCCTGCTATGCCTGGGTGTAGATTTCTTCATGCACTGAGGGGAGGTTGCAAATCAAAGCTGTTGTGGATTTGGAGTTTGCATATTTTTCGTGTCACCATATAGGTTTCGCCCACATCCCAAAGACCTGCCAGCTATTGAGATTGGCATCGGTGATGGTAAGAGTATCATAGGGAGTTGGTGGTCCTATGAGGGAGAATACGTTGCAGGGAAGTAAGAGAGGGAATTAGATTTATGGGATTTATAATTGAGCATTCACTCTATGGGCCTAATGTAAGAAAATATGAAGGCGATGATGAAGTTTAGGATCAGAAATTAATTAATTTAAGAATAAAGGATAAGCCATTTAGAATGGAGATGAAAAACATTTTCACACAGAGAGTTGTGAATCTTCAATTTTACTTCGGAGTCACGTGAGTTCGTTTTTACTTACCAGGATTTCTTTCAGGCAGGAGCCTCTTTTCACAGAGGTTTCCTGCCAGTATCACAGTCCGACGAGTGTACCGGTTATGGACTGTGGGAAACCCAGTCCAACCGCGGAAGCGGATAACCATCAAAAAGATTGGGTTGCGAGATAAGGAGCCGCTATCAAGGCAGTCAGCGGCTCCCAGCCTGTGGGGATGCCGTGGAACGGCAAGGAAATAACGCCAGAGTCGCTGACAGTGCAGTCAGTGGCTCACTGATGTATTCCCAGGCTGGGAATAAAATTGGTGAGAAAAGATTTGTTCAGCCCTATTTGGACTCGGATGACTCAGGCTACAAGAGTTTTTCTCTTAATAATAAAGTTTAATGGATGTTATAGTGTTTTTCTTAAATTTAAAAGTTAAAGATAAAGTTAAAGTCATAAAAGTTATGTCCGTGACAATGAAACTCTTGTTGTTTAGCACGTTGCTGTGAAGGGTTAAAAATTGTTTTAACCCTTCACAGGTAAAGCTGTACACTAAAAATTGTGATTTAGTGAGTCTACACTGTAATAGCGCGGGCCTATGGGACAGGCAGCGCCAGCAGCGCCTGGGATAGGGCTGCTTCATGTGTGATAGCGCGGGCCTGTGGGACAGGCCGCTCCATCAACGCCTGACAGGGCTGCTTCATGTATGAAAGTGCCGGCCTACGGGAGAGCCGCGCCAGCAGTGCCTGATACAGGGCTGTTTCATTTGTGACATCGCCGGCCTACGGGAGAGCCGTACTAGCAGCACCTGATACAGGATTGTTTCATTTGTGACATTGCCGGCCTACAAGAGGCGGCGTCAGCAACGCCTGGGACAGGGTTGCTCAGGTTCACACATAAGTCTGCTACGCCCATGGAGTCGGGAGATGATTCTCCACTGGGGCTGGATAGCAAGGCCCACGGAGTCGGGGGATGATTCCTCAGCGGGGCTGGATAGTGCGTTTGAAACGACTATCCCAAATGCAGCAACTGTTGCATACAATGCTACAGCAGGGCACACACCAACAGGAGGAGTGTCAGCGCCATCCTGAACAAAAAGGCGCCAACAGTATCTAGTAGAGAACTGAGGGTACACAATAAGCTGGAGAAACTCAGCGGGTGCAGCAGCATCTAAGGAGCGAAGGAGATAGGCAACGTTTCGGGCCAAAACCCTTCTTCAGACTGGTAGTAGAGTACTGTTTGATAGTACCTTCATAGATGAGGATTAGTTCTGACACCGACTCTGATGGTAGGTTGAGACAGAAGTTCCACCTCTGCAGGCCACACCAGCAGCTCCAGTTGACAGAGCTGCTACAGGTCTCCCTCTTGGAGGCAGAGACCAAGAGGGGTCAGTATCCTGCTGACACTGAGTCTTAGGGTATGACCGTGGGGCATACCCCAAGGGAAGAAGGGCAAGTATCAGAGGTACCTTTTTTCCTGACAACAAAGTTGCCATCCCAGCAGAATATTCTATTCGGATATAGGTCCAATGGGTTCTTATTAGTATAAGTATCCTGCGGCCTGCAACAGCGCCTGTTTAGGGCTGCCTACGAATTGCCCTCTCTGAGGAGGGAAGAGCAAAAGGTCAAAATATAACTGACTCCAGGCTCTAAAGAAGTCAATAGTACATACTGAAGCACATATGTGCCGGCAGTGAACAGCGCCAACAGGGGGATGTGAGAGCCAGCCGCCGAATCTGTTATTCTGGTGGGCCTATTCAACAGGGCAAGAAAACCTGGCAGACAAATCAATCAAGGCCAATGGCGGGCAAAGGGCATCATTCAGAACGCACCCCAGGCGCTCATTGGCAATAGGCGGTTCACTGGAGCTGGGGGCAGCATGATAGCTCAGAAATTCCATTCACCTTACCAACCCAACTCAACAAAATGGGTCTAGCACTTCCAAAACATGGGTAAGTGCACCGTTCACAAGTTGTAATATTTACATTTGTTTGGACAACACACAAAGGATAAAAACATCTGGTTGAGGCATAGTAGTAGCATTCCAAGCAAGTTTGGATTATGTTCAGGGTTATTTTTTAAAGTTAAGGTTCGGAAATCGGGACAAAGTCCTCATGCAAACCACCCACGGAATAAGGCAGGGGTGGCATGTTATTATGAAAAATTGATTGTGTCGGGCATATGAACTTTCCGAATATGAAAACTTATTTTCTTGACTAACAACAGATTCATAAGGGTCTCAAAGATCCATGCTATGCAAATCCCATTACAGAGGTTATCAAAGACAATATAACTGTACTAATAACAGTATCAGCATTGCAGAAGTGGATAAACTGTTTGTTGGTCATTGGGATTTACCTTTAATTATTAATTAGCCTTGACTCCACCCTGTGGCAAGAGATTGGAGTTAATAGCAACCTGTTATAAAACTGACTTTTATTTTCATCAAGAGTAATTGTCAATATAGTAGCTGTGTTTCAGCTGAGCAAATCAAGGAACTGATATTGTGTAAGTAGCAACCTCTCAAAGGACAATTAGACCATTGTTAACAACCTTATGCTATTGTCAGCTGAAGCTACCTTAGTCACAATGATGAAAAAACAGTATTCAGCATTGCTGAACATGACAATAAACTCATTTGAGCTTGAACTTGAAACTCACTCCAGTAGTTTGGTCGGTCGAATTCAGTTATTACAAAAACTGATGCTAAGGACTCTAAGGTGAGAAGTTCCGAATACCATCTCCAGATACTACATCAAACATGTTGTGCATGTTTATTCACTGATTGCAAAAATATGTGGCACAACAGTGCGGAGAAATACATTCTCCCTACAAAAGGAGGAATGTTCTTTTATGTCTTCCTCCTTATTTTTGCCTCATTAGCCGAGTCTTAAAACAGTCAGCAAGACCTTGCTTGGATTCGTACTGTCGGACTGGCAAAGCAGCCATGTTGCCTGCTTCATCAGGCATAATAATACAATGGTATACGGTTATTCCAATAAACAAAAACTTGCTGGTTCAAGCTGTGGTTCATGAGACTGGCCCTTTGCACAATAAAACAATTATTGACTTACACATCTTGAATGGATTGACTTATGGCTCAGCTTGTCACTTCAAGCCATGGATGTGCTCACTGCAGAGTGCAGGGATAGCACCCAAAAAAGCATTTTTCATTGACCAGGGTTTTGCCATCAGCTGCAAGGAGGGGGGAGGAGGTCAGCTTGGGTAGACCATAGCCTTAATCAATCTGAAAAAACTGCTTAGAGGTGTTTGTGTCTGCGTAATGTTGAAATTCGTCAGCTTTACTTGCCCACCAGCTGTCTTGCATCTCTCGTAGCTCGTTCTGTGCCTTGCTCTGCAGGTGTTTGAAGTGATTATTTTTAGAGATGGAGGATACGTCGTTCTGTCACTCGATGAATGCCTTGTGTTTCTCCGCCAGGATTTTGTTATTTCATCATTGTTGACATCAAACCAGTCCTTGTGCACTCGCTGCTTGCGTCCAAGCACTTCCTTAGTTGACTCTGTTATCAGCTCTTTGAACTGGTTCCACTTTGCAGTTTGGTCGCCTGTCAGTGGTCCATGAGCAGTCAGCTTGTTGTCCAGCTGGGACTGGTACTTCTCAGTGACGTCTGGTCGTTTGAGCATCTCGGTGTTGAATGATGCACGGAGAAGCTTAGATATATTGCGCTGTGGCAGAGGGATGTGCAGGTTGAAAATTGACCTGACCAATCTGTGATCTGTCCAGTTAATCACCTTCACGGTGTACAATATTACCTATTTTAATGTTATTTGTAAACTTGTATAATCCCATCCAAAGCATTGATACAAATTACATACTGTTTAGCAATAAGCCCAGCACTGATCCCTAAGGCATATCACTAGTCTCAGGCCTCCAGTGTATTTTTATATTTTACCTGAGTTTACTCTCTGTGTGAATGCTGCTTTCATGTCAAGACAACTCTCATCTCAACTGGAATTCAGGTCTATAATTGCATAATCTCTACGTTTCTAACAATTCACGGTGGAGGCCAATATACAGCTTTGGCAAGAGTCTTAATTCATTTTCATTTATACCTGAAAAGTCTGCACTGCCTACTCATCTCTTTTTGGCTCATAGAGTCATAATCATTCAGCGCAGAAACAGGCACTTTGGCCCAACGTCCATGCAGACCAACTTGCCCCATCAACACTAGTCCCACCTGCCTTCATTTAGCCCATATCCCTCCAAACCCTTCCTGCCTGTGTACCTGTCCAAGTGTCTTCTACATGATGTAATAATATCTCCCCCAACTTCCTCGTCTGACACTCGTTCCATATACCCCCACCCTCTGTGTGGAAAAGTATCCTTCGGGTTTGTATTAAATCTTTTCCCTTTCACCTGAAACCTTAGTCCTCAGCTTGATTTCTCCTACTCTGGGTAAAAGATTGCACATTCACCCTATCTATTCCCCTCGTGATTGAACTAAGACATAACAAAAATATTAATTCATAGGATAATTATATTACATTTTATCCCAAAGCCCATCCCACCATTTACTCATTCAGATTCCTTATGATCATATATTTGGATGTTTCTATTGGGATCTATTGGGAAGTTTCTATTAAACTGAAATATAACAATTACCACTCCTTTGTTGAAAATGGAAAGGAGAATGCAGGCTAATTAGCTTAAAATCTGTCATGGGAAAATGTTAGAAGCTATTATTAAAAATGGTGTTGTGGATCATTTAGAAAAAAATCAAGCAATGTGAACATGATTTTGTGAAAAATGTAACCAACGTGCTGAAAATAAGAGTATGTCTTTCACTTTCCAGAAAGCATTTGCTGAGGTAATGCATCAAACGCTATTGCGGTAAATAAAAACTCGTGGTAAAGGAGGTAATTATTGCGTGAATTGAAGATTGGTTGGCTGATATTCAATGGAGTTGGCAAACACAGATTTTGATCTGGTTGGCAAGATGTAATGTGTAATGCTGGGGCTACAACATTTTGCAATTTACTGGGGGAAGGTGCAGAAGGTATGGTTGCTGAATTTGGGCTCACTATTTTAACATGATAGACAATAATAGACAATAGGTGCAGGAGTAGGCCATTCGGCCCCTCGAGCCAGCACTGCCACTCAATGTGATCATGGCTGATCATCCCCAATCAGTACCCCGTTCCTGCCTTCTCCCAATATCCCCTGACTCCGCTATTTTTAAGAGCCCTATCTAGCTCTCTCTTGAAAGCAACCTGAGAACCTGCCTCCACCGCCCTCTGAAGCAGAGAATTCCACAGACTCACCACTCTCTGTAAGAAAAAGTGTTTCCTCGTCTCCATTCTAAATGGCTTACTCCTTATTCTTAAACTGTGGCCTCTGGTTCTGGACTCCCCCAACATCGCAAACATGTTTCCTGCCTCCAGCGTGTCCAAACCCTTAACAATCTTATATGTTTCAATGAGATACCCTCTCATCCTTCTAAACTCCATAGTGTACAAGCCCAGCTGCTCCATTCTCTCAGCATATGACAGTCCCGCCATCCCGGGAATTAACCTTGTAAACCTATGCTGCACTCCCTCAATAGCAAGAATGTCCTTCCTCAAATTAAGGGACCAAAACTGCACACAATGCTCCAGGTGTGGTCTCACTAGGGCTCTGTACAACTGCAGAAGGACCTCTTTGCTCCTATATTCCATTCCTCTTGTTATAAAGGCCAACATGCCACTCGCTTTCTTCACTGCCTGCTGTACCTGCATGCTTACATTCATAGACTGATGAACAAGGACCCCCAGATCCTGTTGTACTGCCCCTTTTCCCAACTTGACGCCATTTAGATAGTAATCTGCCTTCCTGTTTTTGCTACCAAAGTGGATAACCTCACATTTATCTGCATTAAACATCATCTGCCATCTGCCCACTCCCCCAACCTGTCCAAGTCACCCTGCATTCTCATAGCATCCTCCTCACAGCTCACACTGCCACCCAGCTTTGTGTCATCTGCAAATTTGGTAATGTTACTTTGAATCCCTTCATCCAAATCATTGATGTATATTGTAAATAGCTGCGGTCCCAGCACCGAGCTTTGCGGTACCCCATTAGTCACTGCCTGCCATTCTGAAAGGGACCCGTTAATCCCTACTCTTTCTTTCCTGTTCTGCCAACCACTTCTCTATCCATGTCAGCACTCTACCCCAATACCATGTGCCCTTATTTTGCCCACTAATCTCATATGTGGGACCTTATCAAATGCTTTGTGAACGTCCAGGTACACTACATCCACTGGCTCTCCCTCGCCCATTTTCCTAGTTATGATGTCATCCATTTAAGACTAAGATTAATTTTTTTTTGTCATGAGTCGGTTCCTCAAAGGACAGTGAAAACAGAATAAAGATTATTAAGGTAGGATTTGAGAGTTTCTTGGTAATCAAGGGGATGAAAGGTTACTGCGGGTAGATTTGACGAGCCTATAGTAGATTACAGTCAGATAAATTTGTGATTTTTATTAAATGGTGTTATTAAACTGCTAAACATAGGCTTTAGCAGTTCAGTAGCATGCTCACTTAACTTATATTTATGATTCTGCACCCAGCTTGGGAAGAATATACATTCCCCATTTGACTTGAAGATTACTATGGAATTTTCTCTGACTAAAAATAGGAAGTAATGTTTTGCAGTTGCTATCATAAATAAGAATCTGCTTGCACGGGATCCTGTTATTGCTGCATAGTTTCTTTGAGAGTGGAAAATGTCCCCTTTTTTTCCAGCAGATGTCAGAATTGTTTGAAAATTAACTGATTGTGTTTAAGTAAATAAAATGACTAATTGGTGGAGAGAAGCTGAAAGTTAATCATTTCAGGTGTGGGACTATTCATTAGATATGGAAAAGATTACAGATGGTGGCATGTTAAAGGTAAAATCTGGATTCTTAAGAGAGAAAAAACAAATTATTCTGCCAGAGTGTGTACAATAATAGAACTAACAATTTCTGCAGGAAGCAGCACCAATGCAATAATTGATGTAATGGAGAAAGGATTGGGCAGGAGAGCAAGAGTAGATTTAGGATAAAGACTATGAAGTAGTTAACAAATAGACAGGCAGTGGAAAAGGCCACTGCGAATGGGAACTGTATTGAAATGACATGCAACTGGATGTTCAAGATGACTGTTGTAGGCTGAGCACAGATGCTCTGCTAAACAGTCGCCTGATCAACGCTTGGTCTCGTCAGTGTACAAGAGACCACAATGCGAGCGCTGAATGTAACAGATGAGTTTGGAAGTGGTGCACGTGTACCCCTGCCTCACCTGGAAGGGGTGTTTAGATCCCAGAATTGTGTTGAGGAAGGTAATGCATCAAATGCTACTGCAGTAAATAAAAACTCACGGTAAAGGAGGTAATTTTTGCATGAATTGAAGATTCAAGGAACATGAATTGCTGGGGAAAGTGTCTGGGAATGAGAGAAGGTGGGTGAGATAGGAGAGAAGGTGTGTGAGAGATTGGTCCCTATGGAAAGCAGGAAGATGGAGGCAAGTGGGAAGATGTGACATGCAGCGGGATTCCATTGGAGCTGGCTGAAATGGTGAAGACTGTCATGCTACATGCAGAGGCTCATAGGATGAAATTTGAGGACTTTTATGTTTGGGATACAGTGGGACAAGTGCTAACATGGAGAAATGGAAGGTATGTATGAAGGCTCCATTAACTGTGGCTGAGGGGAAACCATACTTCCAGAGGCAGGAGGACATTTTATGTCACAGAGTGGAAAGTCTCATCATGAGAATGGATGCGACAGAGATGGAGGAAGGTGCAGCGGTAGAGTGGCGCAGCGGTAGAGTTGCGGCCTTATAGCACCCGGTGTGATCCTGACCACAGCTGCTGCGTGCATGGAGTTTGCACGTTCTCCATGTGACCACGTGAGTTTTCTCTGAATGCTGTGGTTTCCTCCCACATTCTAAAGATGTGCAGGTTTCCAGGTTGATTAGACTCTGTACAATTGCTCATCGAGGGAGGAGTACAGGTGATCATTGGTCAGTGTGAACTCAGTGGGCCAAAGGGCCTATTTCCTTGCTGTATCTCTAAAAGGAACTCCGTAGGAACTTCAGGAGTAGCACCAGTTCAGTCATTGTGTGTGAAAGAGGTGGACAAGAGAGCTGAGAAAGAGGTGAGGAGAGGGAGCTAAGGTAGGTTTGGCTCCAGGACTGTTCCACAAGTCCAACCAATAGCCAGGCAGAGCTGGGTCCAATGTATGAATTTAAATATGTCCATGGTAAACAAGTTATTTATATTTCTCATTAACACTGTTATTTTAAAATGTTCCTGCTGAACATTTGATATAACACTCTGTACACGTTATCACATTTTCTTGAACAAGTATTTTTGTAATTTCACATTTGTGAGTTGTTGCCTTTTTTAACCATTTAAATGGATGTACAGTATGTCACTGTCCAAATGCATTACAAGGATCTTGCTGTTGAAATGCATTACATGATATCTGTGATTGTTTTCAGTTTTCTTTAATAAAGCTCATTTAATATTGATGGTTTCGAAGGCAACTATTAAAATTTCATTTTACCTTTGTTCAGATGTTTTGACAAGACGTTAGAAATGCTTTATGAAAATGGAGTAACAGGATTTGCCACAGGAAAATATACAATTTTGCATCTTTACACTTTTGTAAAAATTAAAATTAAATGAATTAAAATTAAAAATTAATATTAAAAACTAAAGGTTTTCCATGGGGAAAATTTTCCTTTGTGAGAATTAAATGTGCCATGAGTATTTCCAGCTGTTTGTACTTGCCTTGATGCAATTAGTTCCGTTGGTTTCTGTGGAACAATATGAATACAACTGACAGATGATGTTTGTGTATGTATTTAATGCTCGCAACCCAAAGACTAATTTCTTACTTCATTGTTTCTGGATGCAAAGAGTGGAAGCAATTTGGAAACCAGTGATCAGTTCAATCTTTGGTTAATTTTGAATCTGAAATTGATTATTTTACTTCGGGGTCACGTGAGTGACTACGTGAAGAAGGCCGTCAGCTCGCATGCGCGTCATTACGTTTAGTGCATTGCACAACGGCTGACTGGCGGGCGCGTTGTTCCTTCCAGCAGTAAGTTTAAACCTGAAGGTAAGTTCTTCATCTTATTCCCAGGTTCTGTTTTTCTCTTGCCTTGCAGGAATCTCTGTTACAGTGGGCTTCCTGCTGGAACTAATTTCGGGGCGAAGTCCGGACGGGCCGCGAAACCGGTTATGGACCACGGGGAATCCCGGTCTCGGCCAGGGGGAAACCGGGAACACGGGGAACCGGCTACAGAGACCACGGAAGTGCGGGTAACCGGTGGCCGTCGGGTTCGCCACCCAAGTCACTGACAGTACAGTCAGTGTCTTCCAGACCGGCTGTGGTTCCCCAGAAAGGGGGTAAAACCAACAGTAAGCCGGTTAGGCCTGTGGAAGTCAGGCCAGGAGGGACCCCACTGACATACATCGGTCAGCTGCTTCCAGACCGCTATGGTTCCCCAGAAATGGGGTAAAACCAACAGTAAGTCGGTTAGGCCTGTGGAAGTCAGGCCAGGAGGGACCCCACTGACATACATCAGTCAGCCGCTTCCAGACCGCTGTGGGTCCCCAGAAAGGGGGTAAAACCAAGAGTAAGTCGGTTAGGCCTGTGGACTAGGGGAGTCAGGCCAGGAGGGTTCCCCTCCGACATATCTGGGTACGTCCTCGGACGTTTAACCCAGATGGAGCATGGATAGTGCCCTCGGGCGTTTATCCCACAAATGTGATGCTCAAACCTGAAATAGGTCCGCAGGAGGGGCCATATCAGTGCAGGTATCCTAAGGGGCCTGCGGCAGCACCTGTTTCAGGGCTGCCTATGAATCTCCCTCTCTGTGGAGGGGAGTGCGAGTGGTCAGTGTGTAACTGACTTCAAAATTGAAAGTATGTCCATGGAACATACTGAAGCACATGCATATGGCTTCAAGGGAATACTCGCTAACGAAGGTGTTGCTGCCAGAAGAGTTGGTCTTCAGCTGTTGGCAGAATACCCGGAAGGGGCATGAAATCCAGGAAATAAAAACAGCTATCAAATCTTCTCTTCAGGTAAGACTTATCCAACAGGTAAGACCTGGATGACGAAGAAAAAAACTGTTGGACTAATCAAGGTACCGATGACGAGCAAAGCTTCATCATTAGGTGACGACACACCCCACGCCTCCATCGGCGGTAAGCGGTTCTCTGAAGCCGGTGGCAGCTTGAAAGCTGGGCAGAGGTCTTTCAGGCCAAGGCCCAAGCCGGTCTCAGGAAAAATATGGAATCCACGCACCTTACCAGTCTTACTCTCCAATCAAGGAGGGAAAAAGAACCCGCATCAGGGGCCTTTGGGCTTATCATAAGACCACCGGTAGCCATGGAGGTAGATGGATCTGGTTCTTCCGAAACATGGGGTTGTGGACCATTTACAAGTTGGTAATATTTACACTTGTTTTTTGTACGAATACTAATGATAACATGTGATTAATTTATACTGCACAGTATACAAGGGTTCCAAGCAGGCTTGGAATTGGGGCGAGAGTTGTCTTTCGAGTCGGGCCCAGTATTATGGCAAGAATTGCCTTTCAAGACAGGCTCAGAAATATGGCCAGAGTTGTCTTTCGAGGCAGGCTCAGAATTATGGCCAGAGTTGTCTTTCGAGGCAGGCTATGATGGCCAGGATTGCCTTTCGAGACAGGCTCGGGTATCTGGTCAGAGTTGTTGTTCGATGCAGGCACGGAATTATGGCAGGTGTGGCCAGTTCATTGTGAAAGATGGAGGATGTCACTTCATCCTTAATTTAACTCATATGTGCAGTATAGTCTTTCAGAATAGGAAACTTCGTTACTGTCTAACAACTGATTTCCATAGGATCTTTATGGTATGTATTGATCTCAAAGATGCATACTATTCAGTTCCCATTCACAGGGATCACCAGAGATATTTGAAATTTATCTGGATGGGGCAATGATAACAGTTAAAGCATTGCAAAATGAGCTAACTTCAGCTCCCAGGTTATTTACCAAATTACTAAAACCGGTGCTTGGGCTGCTCAGAGCTCAAGAACATTTGTTATGGCCTATCTGGATGATGGTTCAAATATTGTTTTTTACTAAAATTAACTGTTGCAGCCGCAAACTATATTTTTAGAAATTGGGGTTTCTCATCCATCCAGTTAAATTTAAGTTGATACCAATCAGAATTATTGATTATTGGGATTTACCTTTAACTATCAATTTAACTATCAATCTCCGCCCTGGGGCAAGAGATTGGAATTAATAAAAGCCTGTAACAACCTCGTTGTTATGAAGCAGCCTTCTATTCATCAAGTGTAATTGGCAATATAGTAGCTGTGTTTCAGCTTTGCAATTTAGGCCTTTGCATTATCAGAACTTACAACGTGCAAAGAATTAACCTCTCAATTACCATATAGGTAATTATTAATAGACCTATGCTATTACCAGCTGAAGCTACCAAAGTCACAATGGTGGACGAACAGTATTCAGCATTGCTCCAGTAATTTTTGGTCAGTAATCTTCAGTAATTACAAACTGATGCTAGTGCTCAAAGATGAGAAATTACGAATGCCATCTCTTGTTACGGAGGCAGATGCGTTTTGCATGAGTTACCAATTTTTCAGTTATTGGTATCAACTACCTATAAACACTGGGTGCATTCTATAGGTTAAAGGCTATTGTGCGAATATGCATAATCTGCATACTCAACTCTATACACCATAGTGTATCAACTCTAAGTTGATACACTGTGGTGGTGGCATATGTTAGTCACATGGGTGCAATCAAGTCAAAGTATCCTGTGATAATTTACCTAACCTCATTTGGCGCTGTTGTATCATCACGTGAAATCAATGTCAACACAATAGATGTTGGATCACAAAGTATTTAATGACATTATGGCTCGCTGGAACACCGAATATCGATATGTTTACATCCAGGCTCATTCACCAGTTGCAAAATATGTGGCGAGAGATACATTCTCGCTACACTGGGGAGGAATGTTCTGTTATGTCTTTCCTCCATTCCGCCTCATCAGTCAGGTCTTGCAATAAATCTTTCAAGATCCCGCTTCAGGCTTTTCGTACTGTCTGACTGGCCTATGCAGCCATGGTTCCCACTAATGATGGGAATAATAATAGAACCTTATATGGTTATCCTAACATAAAACTTTGCTGGTTCAGCCTGTGACTCGGGAAACCAGCCTCTGCATGATAAATCAATTCACTGACTTACAGACTCTGAGATGACTGTTCCTGCGGCTGGGTTTGTCAGACCGATCCATGTGTGTGCTCACTGCAGTTGCAGGGATAGCACCAAAAAAGCAGTACATTTCCTCTTCAGGAGATGGGAAGCGTTTTTGTTTAAATACACATGTTACATATAAAACAGCACGGATAACTGACATCTTGGAATTCTTTTTCAAATGAGTCTTTAACAATAAATTAAGTTAAAGTGCCATTAACTGTGCCAAACGTGCCTTCTCATCATATTTGCTGCAGCGATTGGGACCCACTCTGTCGGGTCTCACCCTCTGATAACCAGAATTATATAGGATATCTTTAACGCACGTTCTCCCAGGCCAAGGTACACGGAAGTACAGGATATTGACATTGTGTCAACACTACTTCACCGGGGGCTCCAGCTACATCCTTATCTTTAGCCGGCTCTCATAAGGTATTTATCCTCATGGCGCTGATCTCAGCACAATGGGTCCAGTCACTACATAAATTGCGACTGGACAGGATGGTTACATCTGCAAATAACATAACATTTTATGTTTATCATTTAGTTAAGCAGAGTAAACCAGGAGCGTCAGGTCTCAAACTAGTTTTCATGGCATACCCCATGGACCTTCGGTTGTGTGTGGACACAAATTTACAACAATACGTCAAGGCGACCTAGAGCCTTAAAGGCTCCAAACTAGCAATGTTTGTTAGTTACACAAAACCTCATAAGAAGGTATTAGTTCAGACCATCTCCAGGTGGTAAATGGGGTTTTGGCTTATGCAGGAGTGGATACTAATATTTTCAACCCTCACTCCACCAGGGCTGCTACTACATCCACAGCAAGGGTTATGTACATTCCAATGGACCACATACTAGTGGCTGCAGGGTGGTCAAATGAACACACTTTCCAAACATTTTCTAATACCCATTGGCAGACAGGGGGTATTTGCCAACTCTATTTTAGATTTTCTTTTATAGTTTCCCCCTGGATGAGAGGGTCACTATTATTTTCATTTGCTCATTAAAGCTTCAGCATGTTTTAATTTATGTCATGTCCGAATGCATTATTTATATTTCACTCATCATGGTCAACTGATGCAGTGTGTGACTCATGGACTCGTATCCACGGCATGAAACCACAGAGCTTTAAAATCTTCACGTAGTTACTCGCGTGACTCTGAAGTAAAATAGTAAGATTAAACGAGAACTTACTAGTTTGAAGTTTCATCATTAATTTATGAGGAGTTACGATGAGGGTTGCCCTCCGCTCCCAACCCTCGTATCATGAAGGTCATCTGGTAGTTCTACTCTTCTCTAATCTTACTATGTTCAGTTCAACAACTGTTGATTTCACACCGCTGCTTTGAAGATTGACGCGCATGCAGGCTGACGGCCTTCTTCACGTAATTGCTCATCGTTACTCCTCATAAAATAAAGATCAAACTTCAAACTGGTAAGTTCTCGTTTAATCTTACTATTTTGTTAACCAACCAAAGTTAAGGCTATCAGGTACAAGACTATCGGGTACAAGAAGTTAAGGCTAATATTTACCGAGTTCCATTGGTTATGATCTTGTTAAATGGCAAAGTGGCTTGAGGAGATCATATACCTCTTCCGTTGTTTTTATAAATTCCAATGCAAGTTGTAAATAAATACTGAAAACATTTGAAATATTCGCTAACAATCATGATATTTTTATTATCAGCAAATCTGAACATAATTTAACACAGTTCTGTATTGTTCTTGTATACATTATCACATTTTCTGACCTGTTGTATTACTGCAGCACCTTGTTATTTTTGTAAATCAACATCTGCTGTTCCTTCTGTCTACCTATGTTATTATTGGATAAAGTTTCCAGAATATTTGCACACACACAGTCTGATTGTGGTGGTGGTGGTGGGTGGCTGGAAGCAAGAAAAATCCAGTGCAAATCAGACCCATCAAATTACTGCCCCATTGGTCTCCTGATCATCAAAGTGACAAAAGACATCTTCAATGGTGCTATCAAGCTGCACTTGCTTTGCATCAACTTGCTTCACGAAAGCTGTTTTGGTTCTAAAAGTCACTCAGCCCCTGACCACATTACAGGCTTGGTCCCAACAAGGACAAAAGAGCTGAACTCCAGATGTGAAGTGAATGGAGTCATCCTTGGCATCAAGGAGCCCTTTGCTGGTTGGTAATCATGCTTGGCAGAAAAAGATGATGGTTGTGGTGGTTAGAGATCAATCACCTCAGCCACAGGACATCTCCTCAGGAGTTCATTAGGGTCGGGTCAAGAGAGATTCACTTTCACAAGAAAAATCAATTTGAAAAAGAGGACATTAATTCAACTAGACTAACCCTAAAAAAGCTGAAGATAGACACAAAATGCTGGAGTATCTTAGTAGGTCAGGCAGCATTTCTGGAGAAAATGGACGTGGTGTTTCGGTCGGGCTATTCTCCAGACTGATTGTGGTGGGAGTACGTGCTGGAAGTAAAAGGAAACAGAATAGATCAGAGCCATCAACAGAATACCTGTTGTAAGGAGGTGCCATGACAAGCCAATTCTTGTCTAGCGACTGTGTAAGCCCATGAGGGATGCATCATTGGCTCTTCGGAACTGGTTAACAGACATTTAGTGAAGGAAGGAGGAGTATTACGTTGAAGGGGGAGAGGGGACAGCGGAGGAGGAGGAGGTAGGTGTTTGTAGAGTGACCTAAAATTGAAGAATTCAACGTTCATAATATTGAGTTGTAAGCTATCCCAAGTGAAATATGAGGTGATGTTCCTCCATTTTGCATGTGGCCTCATTCTGACAATGGAGGCGGCCCAGGACAGAAAGTTTGGAATGGGAAAGGGAGTTAAAGATTTTAGTAATGGCAAGATCCAATAGGCCTTGGTGGACAGAGCGTAAGTGTTCAGTGAAACATTTTTTTTGGGATAGCATCATGATCCCTTTCAGTAGTCACATGCAGAGTGCCAGCCAAGTCAAGCAGGCAACGCGTGTTGTTGTAAATATGTTTCAGAGTCAACAGCTGTGCAACTATTGTAGTTATGATCAAATTTGATTGTTCATTCCTCAGCTGAGTTGGTGATCTCACTTGAGCATTAAACCTGAGTTTAGGATAAGGTGCACATCTGATTGTCATGTGATAATACAGTCTGGATTCTTGTGGGAGTTGTGTTTGTATCCATGTGTAATGAGATGATATGTACATCCAACTGTCTCCATTGTGCAACACTCAGGTGAGTACTTTAGACCGCTATCGTTTTTGACACAGACTGGCACATATTAAAGGGGTCCTTCAGGATGGTGAAGGAACCTAAAATATATTTGTTGCATTCCATTTATTTAATCTATATCATTCTGTGTGGACAAATTATTTTTGTTGTTGCTCATGAATCCCAATTGAATCCTTGCTGGATCACACAATTAGTCAGATATCCTGATATCTACTCAAGTAATCAGAATGAAGGTATTTTGCCCTCCCTTCACCCCACTCACCATCAACAACACCACAGTCACATCTGTGGAGTCTTTTAAATTCCTGGGAACCATCATCTCCAAGGCCCTTAAATGGGGGACCACCATCGACCCCACAGTCAAAAAGGCACAAAATAGGATGTACTTCCTGCGGCAGCTGATGAAGCACAATCTGCCACAGGCAATGATGGTCCAATTCTATATGGCCATCGTAGAGTCTGTCCTCACCTTCTCCATCATGGTCTGGTTTGGCTCAACCACCAAGCATGACATTCGGAGGCTGCAGCAAATCATTCGATCAGCTGAGAAGGTTATTGGCTGCAACTTTCACTCCATTGACGAACTGTATACTGCAAGGGCCAGGAAGCAAGCCGGTAAGATCACCTCTGACCCCTCTCACCCTGGCCACAAACTCTTTGAATCACTTACCTCTGGATGTGGCCCTGTTATTGGACTGCTAATAGGACTGTTATGGCCCTGTTCCACTATACCAGTTCATCCGAGAGCTCTCCCGAGTTTAAACAAAATCAAACTCATGGTAAGCACGGAGAATGAACGTAGCTGGTACGTCGACGCTCTGGGACGTCTCTTAGCGGCTCGTAACGCTAACGGCAGGTACTCAGGAAGACTCGCTAACAGCAGGTAAGCTCAGGAAGGCTCATGAAGATTTTTCAACATGTTGAAAAATGTCCACGAGAGCCCCGAGTACCGACGAGCGGCCATTACCATAAATTTCCGAGTTCGAATCAGGGTAAACTCGGGAGAGCTCTTGGAATGAACTCGTACCGTGGGACAGGGCCCTTTTTGCCACAAGCAGTAGCTCTACTCAATAATCAAAAATCTGTAGTCTCCTTTTGCTCTGGTATTTTATTTAATTCACAAGTTTAATCAATAATGTTTTATTATTAATGTTTAATGTTTTATGTGCCATTCATAACTGTAAGTCATGTTATCATTTGCAGGCGAAGCACCAAGGCAAATTCCTTGTATGTGAATACTTGGCCAATAAACTTATTCATTCAAAACAAGGAACTGCAGATCTGGTTTACAAAAAAAGACATAATGTGCAGGAGTAACTCAGCGGGTCAGACAGCAACTCCAGATAACGTGGATGGATGCGATTTGGGTCGTGACCCTTCTTCGCACTCATTCATTCAGGTTCATGGTTGGCTTCAGCTTTACCAGTGTTGACAGTTTTAGTTAGGAATAATTTGAGGGCAGCGGCAGGGTCATCTGGAGAACCTCTTAGTGGCGTGCAGTTTGATGTGCTTCAGATGGTATTGTGAAGATTTTAATTTGGAAGGAAAGTGGTTTGATGAGGAACTTGGGGCAATATTGTAAAGAGGCAGTGCTCTGGTTCCTATTAAATCGGAAGTGGCAGTGATGCAGTTGAACAAAGGGGACTATGAAGGTATGAGAGAGGAGCTGGCTAAGGTAGACTGGCAAGGGATCCGAGCAGGAATGGCGGTGGAACAGCAATGGCAGGAATTTCTGGTCATAATCCAGAAGGCGCAGGATCATTTCATTTCAAAAAGGAAGAAAGATTCAATGGGGAGTAGGAGGCAACCGTGGCTGACAAGAGAAGTTAGGGATAGAATAAAACTAAAAGAAAAGATGTATAACACAGCAAAAAGTAGCCGGAAGCCAGAGGATTGGGAAACTTTCATAGGACAACAGAAGGAAACAAAATGGGCAATATGAGCTGAAAAGATGACGTATGAGGGGAAGTTAGCCAGGAATATAAAAAAGGACAGTAAAATCTTCTTTAGATATGTTAAGGGAAAAAGAGTAGCAAAGTCAAATGTGGGTCCCTTGAAGGAAGACATGGGTGAAATTATTATGGTAACAAGGAAATGGCAGAAGAGTTGAACAGGTTCTTTTTGGTTCTTGGTTACTTAGTCCTCCAAAATATTCCAACTGGAATTTAAACTGGAGGTGCTGAAGGGAGGGGTTAGCCAGAGAGGGTTATTGGGAAGAAAGTGCCACTTTAAATTTAGTTGCATCTGGCTGGGCAACCATGATAAATCCTCTGGACCTGATGGTCTGCATCCCAGGGTCCTCAGGGAGGTGACTCTAGAAATAGTGGACGCATTGGTGATAATTTTCCAATGTTCAATAGATTCAGGATCAGTTCCGGTGGATTGGAGGATAGCTAATGTTATCCTACTTTTCAAGAAAGGAGTGAGAGAGGAATCGGGGAATTACAGACCAGTTTGACTGACTTCGGTGGTGGGAAAGATGCTGGAGTCAATTATTAAAGAGGCAATAATGGGGCATTTGGATAGCAGTAAAAGGATTAGTCCAAGTTAACATGGATTTATGAAAGGGAAATCATGCTTGACTAATCTTCTGGAATTTTTTGAAGATGTGACAAGTAAAATGGATGAAGGGGAGCCAGTGGATGTAGTGTATCTAGACTTTCAGAAAGCCTTTGATAAGGTCCCGCACGGGAGACTGGTGACTAAAATTAGAGCACATGGTATTGAGGGTAGGGTGTTGACATGGATAGAAAATTGTTTGGAAGACAGGAAGCAAAGAGTAGAAGTGAACGGGTCTTTTCAGAATGGCAGGCAGTGACGAGTGGAGTGCCGCAAGGCTCGGTGTTGGGGCCGCAACTGTTTACCATATGTATTAATGATTTGGAAGAGGGAATTAAAAGCGACACTAGCAAGTTTGCGGATGACACAAAGCTGGGTGGCAGTGTGAACTGTGAAGAGGATGTTAGGAGGTTGCAGTGTGAAAAATGGATCAGGAACCAGCTTGGCTAAAGATGGAAAAGGAAGACTGTTTACCGTTTGATATAAGTTCGATTCCTTTTGCTCCGAGTGAAGTACAAAAAAAAACTTATGGGGAAAACCCTATAATTCATAGCAATAGACGTATTTGGAAACAAATAGTTAAGACTTTACATTTGGATAATGTGTCACTTTGTTTACCAATTATGAATAATCCCTTATTTAAACCTTCTATATTGCATAAGGGGTTTAGACACTGGAAACATTTAGGAATTATAAGGATAGAACACCTTTACAGGAAAGGAAAATTTCTCTCATTTCAAGAGTTAAAAGATATCTATGGATTACACCCAAATAACTTGGTTAGGTATTTACAAATTAGAGACTATATCAAGTCAAACATGCAAGATTATAAGGATAGAGAACCAGGATTACTGGATGAATGGCTTAACAAGCATCCAAATACAGAAAAATTAATAGCGTACATACATAATACTCTTTTGGATAGGGAAGTCCCAACAACAGAATCATACCGACAGATATGGGAAAATGAAATAGGTCTATCTATAATGAAAGACACTTGGGAAGAAAGTTTACAACGTATACACCGTTGCTCATTAAATGCCAGACATACCTTGATACAATTTAAAGTATTACATAGATTACACTATTCAAAAACAAAATTAAATAGAATTTTTCCTAACATTTCTTCTATTTGCGATAAATGTCAGAATTTAGAAGCTAACTTAACGCATAGTTTTGTAACATGCATAAAACTTAATAGTTATTGGGCTGATATTTTTAGAATCATTTCTGAAGTTCTTAAAACTAAATTGGAACCCGATCTAAAGCTAATAATATTAGGAGTTCCTGATTCAAGCCTAATATTAACAGTAAGTCAAAGACATTTTCTTGATTACAGTTTGATAATTGGAAAAAAATTAATATTAAAATTCTGGAAGGGAACATTATCCCCTGCAATCAAAATGTGGACTGTGGAAATGTCGGAGACGTTGCATTTGGAGAGAATTAGGTTTGTCCTAATGGACAAATACGAACTTTTTGAACAAATATGGTCTCCATTCATTGATTATTTAAAGGGGTAGCTGAGCTCAGCATTGTAACTCAATAAGTACCCTGGTGTAGGATTAGATGAAAAGATGTATTTTGGGATTTGTATACACGTCTCTATAGATATTGTTATGTGAAATTGCTCCATTCATTGTTAAGATGTATACTTCATTTTTTAATTATATAATAATGTTTTTTTTCTTATGTTTATTTTTATTTAAAAATATATATTTTTTAATTTTCCTTATATAATCGTAATCATTATTATTTAATCACCATCTCTATTGATTATAGATCTATACTTTTACATCTTTACTTTCCAAAAAAAAACAAAAAACAGAAGCATACATAAATTATTCCGTAACATCTGTATAATTTTTGTAACAAGTTAAATTTGTATTTGAAGAATTGTTATACTGTGGACAACATGCATTGCTTCTAATAAAAATACTTTTTTTTAAAGAAGGAGGTTGCAGGGTGACCAGGACAGGTTGAGTGAGTGGGCAGATGCGTGGCAGATGCAGTATAATATAGATAAATGTGAGATTATCCACGTTGGCGGCAAAAACAAGCGGGCAGATTAGGTTAGGTAAGGGGGAGGTGCAGCGAGACCTAGATGTCCTTGTACACCATTCACCTAAAGTTGGCGTGCAGGTATAACAGGCAGTGAAGAAAGCGAATGGAATGTTGGCCTTCATAACAAGAGGATTTCAGTAAAGTAATAAAGAGGTTCTTCTGCAGTTGTATAGGGCTCTGGTAAGACCACATCTGGAGTATTGCGTACAGTTGTGGTCTCCTAATTCGAGGAAGGACATCCATGTGATTGAGGCAGTGCAGCTTAGGTTCACGAGATTGATCCCTGGAATGGTGGGACTGTCACATGAGGAAAGATTGAAAAGACTAGGCTTGTATTCACTGGAGTTTAGAAGGATGAGGGGGAATCTTATAGAAACATATAAAATTATAAAAGGACTGGACAAGCTAGATGCAGGAAAAATGTTCTCAATGTTGGGGAAGTCGAGAACCAGGGGCCACAGTCTTTGAATAAAGGGGAGACCATTTAAGACTGAGGTGAGAAAAAACGTTTTCACCCAGAGTGTTGTGAATTTGTGGAATTCCCTGCCACAGAGAGCAGTGGAAGCCAAATCACTGGATGGATTTTAGAGAGATAGAGTTCTAGGAGCTAGGTGAATCAAGGGATATGGGGAGAAGGCAGGCACGGGTTATTAATTTGAGACAATCAGCCATGATCACAATGAATGGCGGTGCTGGCTCGAAAGGCGGAATGGCCTCCTCCTGCACCTATTTTCTATGTTTCTATGTTTCTATTCAAAATCTTTTTGTTTTGAATCATGCTATGTGACTTTATTCCTCTGGGCAGATATCTCTGTTTAATGCCTCTGCAAAAATTCTAAGTGAAGGCTAAAGTTTTCACTATACCTGTAGTTCAGTTAGGGTCTTCGGTAATCTCACCATCTGTTACTGAATTCTACGCAGGGAGGGAAGCAAGAAGAATAAGTATTACCAAAATGTAAATAAGCCAGGATTTAAATCATCACTTCACTGCTTCTCAATAGGACTGCATATCAGATTGTAGGTTGGTTACATAATCACCAACCGATATAGAATTCTGATCTGGGCACTCTTGTTCCAACATGAATGCCATGATTACAGAATAACTAGCAATTGCATAAGTAGTAATTTGTAATATTTCATACAATTGTTCTGCAAGTATTCTAATTCTGAGGTGCCCCAATTAATTCTCAAAGGCTATGCTCATTTATTTGTCATCTTTGAAATTGACACTTGCTATTTGTTCTACATGCTGGTGCCCTTCGCTTTCTTGCTTTCTACGTGGCTTTTTTGTTGACATAGGCCATGAGCAGTTTACTTTGCTGTATTTGATCAATCTTGTATTGATTCTTAATCTGATCTCAGGAGTTCTACCATAAAGTAGGTAACAGGCACATCTGTGGGCATGCATGTGGTGTTGATTGCATGAATGTTAATTTCCAATCCTTCGTTAATGGAGATGTTAAATCAGTTTGGCAAAGATGCTTCATGTAAAATATTAAAGAGAGAGGTTTGGAACATGGTACATAATTGTGACATGGTATATCTCAGAATTACTGGTTCTGTCACTTATACAGACCTGATGCCTTAGTTTGCATCACCTATAGGTTCTTGATTGCGCAAGGTATACTTCAATAATCTATTTTCTCCACAACATTGACTCCATAGTGAGGAATATTTTGGATTCTTAATCGTTCATCTGTAACTGAATTGCCACAGTTTTATCATTGACCCAATACATGGTTCTAAATACATTAAAGGTTACAGAATCATAGAGCTATACAGCATGGAAATAGGCCAACTCATCCATGCCAACCAAAATGACCATCTAGGTTTGGTGGTAGGAGCGAGAAGGTAGTAGTGAAGGGTTGTTTTTCAGACCGATAACCAATGGTGTGTCACACGGATCGGTGCTATATCCACTGTTGTTAGTCATCTATATTATGTTGTTAATGGTTAATATTATTATCATGTATTCTGAGATATTGGGATTGAGGTTTATAAAATCACAAGGGACATAGATAACGTTAATGGCCACAATATTTTTCACAAGGTAGAAGGGCCTAATCTAGAAGGCATGGGAGGCAAAGATTAAAAGGAATGCAAGGCCAACCACTTCACACAGATGGTGGTGCCTTGAAACTGCAAGAGAGTGTGGTTGACGCAGGTATAATAATATCGTAAAAGACATTTGGACAGTTACACGGATAGGAAAGGTTGCGAGAGATATGAACCATTGTTATGCAAATAGGTGTAGCTTAGATCAGGTCAAATCATTTTTATTTATATAGCACATTTAAAAAACACCTCCCATTGGCCAAAGTGCCTTACATTGGTGAAGGTACTAATGTTATACAACAGTGGTTCATAGATTAAATACAAACATCACTACATACATATAGCCCTCGCTCAGAGGACGTCAAGAAAGGCTTGGGAGTAGAGATTAGTTTTAAGTCTCGACTTAAAGGAGTCGATGGAGGGGGAAGTTCTGATGGGAAGAGGGATGCTGTTCCACAGTCTAGGAGCTGCAACCGCAAAGGCGCGGTTGACCCTGATCTTATGTAATCCCAGTAATCCCAAATCGGCCGATCTGAGGGACCTGGAGGTGGTGTGGTGGGTAAGCAGACTTTTGATGTAGGTGGGGGCAAGCCCATTAAGGGCTTTGTAGACAAAAAGAAGGATCTTGACATTTATTCGGAACCACACAGGGAGCCAGTGGAGAGAGGCCAGGATCAGGGTGATGTGGTCCCTTTTTCGGGTGCCCGTCAGGAGTGTCACTGCGGCATTTTGGACCAGTTGCAGGCGGGACAGGGAAGATTGGCTGATGCCAGTGTAGAGAGAGTTGCAGTAATCTAGGCGGGAGGAGATAAATGTGTGGATGATCTTTTCGAGGTCATCAAACTGGAGGAATTGGTTTATTTTAGCTATCGTCCAAAGCTGAAAGAAGCTAGCTTTTACCACGGCATTGACTTGTTTGTCAAATTTCAATGCTGATTCAAATATCACACCAAGGTTTTTGACGTGAGGTTTGAGTAGTGGGGTAAGGCTTCCAAGGCTGCCTGCTATCATTTTGATTGAGTTCGAGGGATTTTGAATCTAAAATTATACAGGTCACTCTGGACCTCAAGAGATCTAACCTTTTAGACCAGCCTGCTATGCGGACCTTATCAAAAGCCTTCTATATTCAATGTAGACATTGTGTACTGCCCTGATGAATTATCTTGGCCAGTTCTTCAAAAACTTATATCAGACTCATTGTAAAGAGCTCAAACTCACAAGCATCTTTATTGTTCAGGTCATTAACTACACAGCAGGTCATCACACGTTCACTCAGACAGGCAAGCAGTGGTCAGAATCTTATACTGTGAATGTTACAATTAGGTGGGGTTATAATTACTAGCATTCTAATTGGCTAACATGCTACATCCTATGCTACATCTCTTCTATAAATTAAAAGTAGATACAGTGTTATCATACTACGATGAGTAAATAAATTGTTAAATGCAAAACACTACATTTAAGAATAATGAAGTTAAACATAGTCGCCGTATCTATCAGGAGGCTTACTTGATAGTCGGCACGTTTCTGCGCGTCTCGTTTGGATTGCACGCGCGTATGAATTACAGCAGGGCTGAGAACTTTAGGCTTTAGGTGATCCTGAGTCATGGGCAGTGGGGGGGTCCTGTCTGCCGGGACATCAGTCGTTGGGCTGGATTGCCTAAAACTCTGGCAATATTTCTCAGGTTCAGCAGGTCTAGGTAGACATCAGATTTTGCCAGGAAGGAACGCTCCATAAGTTGTTTAGCGCTGCAAACAGCGCGTTCGGCAAGTCCGCTGGACTGTGGGTACTCTGGGCTGCTGGTGACATGTTTAAAGTTCCAGCGTTTGGCAAAGTCTTTGAGCATTTGGCTGGAGAATTGAGTCCTGTTGTCAGTCTGAAGGTGGGCTGGAATACCATGTACGGGGAAATGCTGATGAAGTTTCAGGATGACTAATTCAGAGGAGATGGTTGGTAAAGAATCAATTTCAAACCAATTCGAGTACGAGTCCACCAACACGAGATAGTGTTTCCCGTGCCAGTCGAAGATATCGGCGGGCACGGACGACCATGATAGGGGTGGAGCCGGTTGGGACAGCAGCGTTTGTTTTTGCTGGTGTGGCGCTTGCCTATTGCAGATCGCGCATGACTCAGGTTTTTCCCGAATGTACCTAGTCATTCCAGGCCAGTAAATCATTTCTTTGGCACGTTGCAGGGTCGCCTCAATGCCAGGGTTGCCACCGTGGATCTCCTTGTAGTACTTCTTACGTAGAGAGGGAGGGATGACCGTCTTATGGCCCTTTACAATCACTCCATCCTGTAGCACAAGCTCGTCATGTACCAGAAAGTAGGGTCTTAGTTCGGTGGGAGTGTTGGATTGTTTGTTTGGCCAGCCGCTTTTAATGACTGAAGTTAGCAGCTGGGAGGTTTTATTCATGGCAGTGTGTTCGGCGAGGCGGCGAAGGCGGTCAATTGGAACGAAGGAAACCTTTAGAGCAGAGAATTCCTCACGTTCATAAGGATGTTGTTCGCTGGTGGCGCGTGGTGCCCGTGATAGAATGCGATGTGCATGTCTTTACCTTTTTTGTAGACGATGCGGAAGTCGAACCGTTGAAGCTGCATCATCATGCGTTGAAGCCTTGTTGGGGCAGCGTGGATCGGCTTGCTCAGTCTGGTAACCAGAGGTTGATGATCAGTCTCTGCCGTGAAGGTTTTGCCAAAAATGAAGTCTTTGAATCTGGAGCAGGCAAAAACCACGGCAAGCAGCTCTTTTTCTATCTGGGCATAGCGCTGCTCGGTATCCGTTAGTGTTCTGGAAGCATAGGATACAGGCAAAACATCGCCGTTGAAAGAGGTCTGCAGGCATGCAGCGGCTAGTCCATACTGGGATGCGTCGCAGGTGATTGTAACCGGCAGGTTGAGGTTGATGTAAGACAGAGTCTGTGCACTAGCAAGCTGTAGCTTTAAAGTCTCGAAAGCTTGCTGGTGGTTTGGGTACCAGGTCCTCGTGTTGTCCTTATGAGTTAGTTGACGTAGGGGTGCTGAACGTTCGCTGAGATTGGGAATGAACTTCCCCATGTAGTTAACCATGCCTAGAAATCATTGTAGGCTGGTAACGTCAGTTGGTACGGGCAGCTCGTTGATTGCTGCAGTCTTCAATGGATCTGGTTTTAGTTCGTTGCTAGTGAACACGTGACCAACGTAAGTGACTTCGGGAACCCTGAACTTGCATTTAAGTGGGTTCAGCTTTAAGTTGATGTCTCTGGCACGGCCCAGTGCTTTACATGGGATTGCATCGTGCTCGGTGGCATCGCGGCCATAAACCAGAATGTTGTCATCTATGATAGCACAGGGAAATTCTGCAAACAGTTGTTCCATTGCACGCTGGAAGACTTCGCTGGCAGAGTTGATGCCAAAGGGCATTCTTAGGAACCGGTAATGTCCAAACAGGGTGGCAAATGTTGTTAATGTGTAGCTGCTTGCAGTGTAGCTGCTGCTTGCTGGCGCCAATGATGGCGGCCATGGTGTACTGCTCCTTGCTGTTTTGTATGTGTTTGTTCATTTATGTCGTCTGTGAAAACCCTACAAAGATCACTTTATTATTATTAATGTTTAGTGTTTTCTCAGTCATTCGTAACTGTCACTGTATGTCATGTTGTTACTTGTGAGTGGAGCACCAAGGCAAATTCCTTGTATGTGAATACTTGGCCAATAAACTTACTTACTTACTAATGCCGATGAAGCACGGTCTAACGGGATTTGCCAAAATGAGTTTTTGGCATCCAATACTGAGAAAACCGTTGCATTACTGATTTGTGCTGTAACATCTTCGATGGTCCTCATAGGATAGTGTTGCCGTTTGATTACTATATTCAAATCTTTAGGATTGATGCAGATGCGTAACTCCTTCTTGTCTTTATTATCTGATTGGTGGCCGATTAGGAAAAGGGGAGATGCAACGAGACCTGGGTGTCATTGTACACCAGTCATTGTAAGTAGGCACGCAGGTGCAGCAGGCAGTGAAGAAAGCGAATGGTATGTTAGCAAAAGGATTTGAGTATAGGAGCAGGGAGGTTCTACTGCAGTTGTACAGGGCCTGGGTGAGACCACACCTGGAGTATTGTGTACCGTTTTGGTCTCCTAATCTGAGGAAAGACATTCTTGCCATAGAGGGAGTACAGAGAAGATTCACCAGACTGATTCCTGGGATGGCAGGACTTTCATATGAAGAAAGACTGGACAGACTCGGCTTGTACTGACTAGAATTTAGACGATTGAGGGGGGGATCTTATAGAAATTTACAAAATTCTTAAGGAGTTGGACAGACTAGATGCAGGAAGATTGTTCCCGATGTTGGGGAAGTCCAGAACAAGAGGTCATAGTTTAAGGATAAGGTGGAAGTCTTTTAGGACCGAGATGAGAAAAATATTTTTCACACAGAGAGTGGTGAATCTGTTGAATTCTCTGCCACAGAAGGTAGTTGAGGCCAGTTCATTGGCTATATTTAAGAGGGAGTTAGATGTCGCCCTTGTGGCTAAAGGGATCAGGGTGTATGGAGAGAAGGCAGGTACAGGATACTGAGTTGGGTGATCAGCCATGATCATATTGAATGGCGGTGCAGGCTCCAAGGGCCGAATGGCCCACTCCTGCACCTATTTTCTATGTTTCTATGTCTTTTTTTGTGGTGACAACCATCGTAGAACCACAATCAGAGGGCTCGCTGACTTCGGCGAGGACCCCGATGGAGATCATATGTTTAAGTTCATCATGTATTTGCGTATCATGCGGGACTCGGTGAGGGACGCATACGATCGGGGTGACTGCATGGTTGACAGTGATCTTATATGTTGTAGGCAGTCTGCCGAGTTGGTTGTCAAACAAATCTTTATAGTTGGATAGCACCTGTTTTGGTGGTCCCTCGGTCAAACAGGGTTTGTGAACAGCACGCCCGAAATATACCAAACCCAGGTCGTGGCATGCATCGATGCCTAGCAGGGTTTCAGAACTTGGCTGAACGATGTAAAATAACATGTCCTTGGTCAGTTCATTGATGGTGCATTTGAGATCGGCTTTGCCCGGTAGGTGAAGAATTTCCCCTCCGTAAGCATGTAAAGTGGAGCAGTCTTTTCTTATGCACTCAGTGGTTCTTATTTTGTTGAACACTTTGAGTGACATGACGTTCATGCGGGCACCAGCATCGACCTTGGCGATCAGTGGTTGTTTTTGACCATCATGGTCACAGCAGGATCAGTAACTTTGCCTGTGGTGCACAGCTTTAGGGAAAGTATGGCAGGCTCCGTGTCTGAGCTATCAGAGTCACTCCCGTGGGAAGATTCGTCTTGTTCATGAGAATCTGAATCTGACGGGTCTTGTTGAATCCGGTGCAGCTTTGACCTTGGAGCTGTACTCCCACTAGAACGACAACAATTAGCAAAGTGGTTTGGGTTTTTGCAATTATGACATGCTTTCCCATGAGCTATGCAAAATTGGCGCCCGTTGGGGTGCAAATAGTTACAGTTTGTGCACCTCGTGTTAGACATGTTCTGAACCTTGCTGAATGCATTAAGAAATCTTTGTGGATAGTAACTAGCCATGTTCACATTTAGTTGTTGATTAGCATTCGCGTTATCATAATTAACCAGTGGTGCCACAGTCTCAGCTATCCGACAAGCATGATCTAAACTCAGGTCTGCATTTTGTAATAGTTCAGCTTGCAGTCTTCGGTCACTCAATCCTCCCACAATCTTGAACAAGCTCATTTGTTATTTCACCAAACCTGCTTCGAAAACTGATGTGTCTCAGGTCACTGATGAATCGTTCCACAGGTTCATCAGGCTGTTGCACTCGTGCAAAAAATCTTGTCCTCTCAAGGATTCTATTAGACGGTAGGTCACACAGTTCTCTGAACTTTCTCAGTAACACCATCGAGTTATCTATAGATTCTGCTGGCACCAATTCCTGTCCATTTGCATCCAGTTGGGCAGGTGCAAATTCAAACGAGTCAGCGCGGATAATAGCCTCCTGACCCGCTAAATTCAACAGTAGCGAAGCCTTCAAATCGTCGGGATTGTTGCAGTGAAAGATGCGTATATAATGAGAGTAATCTTTCACAAACATTCTCCATCGGTTGGTGATATCAGAATCAAACACAAGCGGACTAGACTTTCCACAAGAGCTAGCCATGTTCTCAAATCACAAAAAAACACGAAAATAAAAACTGGTAAACAAAATAAATTGCGATAAACAGAGGCAGGGCAGACCCAGTCTGACACCATGTAAAGAGCTCAAACTCACACGGGTTGAAACACAAGCATCTTTATTGTTCAGGTTATTAACTATACAGCAGGTCATCATACGTTCACACTGCTACTCAGACTGGCAAGCAGTGGGCAGGATCTTATACTATGAATGTTACAATTTGGTGGGGTTATAATTACTAAGCATTCTAATAGGCTAACATGCTATAGCCAATGCTACATTCATGAAACACTATTTCCCTGCAACCTCTCCTTATCTGGGCCAGTTCTTCAAAAACTTATATCAGATGGTCATATCACATCACTCCTGCCCCGAAGCTTTGACCCCCAACAGTTTGCGTACAGAGCAAATAGATCTACAGACGCTGTAGCCACAGCTCTCCATGCTGCACTGTCCCACCTGGAGCAGCGGGGAAGCTATGTGCGAATGCTCTTTGTGGACTACAGCTCTGCTTTTAATACTATCCTTCCCCACAAACTGGTGGACAAACTGTGGGACTTGGGATTTCCACGCTCCACCTGCATGTGGATAAATAGCTTCCGGTCGGGCTGCAGCCAGAGAGTCAGAATGGGCCATCACACATCCACGGCCCTCAGCCTCAGTACCGACTCTCCACAGGGCTGCGTGCTGAGCCCCCTGCTCTACACCATCTACACACATGACTGCACCTCCGCCCACCACTGCAACACCATTGTCAAATTTGCGGATGACACTACCGTGGTGGGGCTTATCTCTGGGGGGGATGAGTACGCCTATCGGGATGAGGTGGAGCAGCTGACAGTGTGGTGTGGAGAAAATAACCTGCTCCTGAACACCTTAAAGACCAAGGAGATAATAATAGACTTCAGGAAGAACAAAACGGAAATGGTACCACTAATCATCAGAGGGGACTGTGTGGAGAGGGTGGCGGATTTCCGCTTCCTGGGAATCCATATTGAGGAGGACCTGACGTGGAGCGTGAACACCTCTACGCTGCTGAAAAAGGTCCAGCAGAGACTGCACTTCCTGAGGGTGCTCAGGAAGAATAACATCACAAAGAGACTGCTGCTGTCCTTTTATCGGTGCTCCATTGAGAGCATCCTAACATACTGTGTATGCGTGTGGTACACCAGCTGCACAGCGGCTCAGAGGAAAGCGCTCCAGAGGGCCATTGACAATGCCCAGAGGATTGTCGGCTGCCCTGTCCTTACCTTGGAAGACTTACACAGTTCCCGCTGCATCAAAAAATCCCAGAATATTATAAAGGATATATCCCACCCCGGACACTCCCTGTTTGAACTGTTGCCGTCAGGCAGACGGTACAGATCTACAAGGACAAGGACAAACAGACTTAAAAACAGTGTTTACCCCACTGCTACAAAGGCACTAAATGTAGCCGCCAAGGAACGCGGGGACTAAGGGACTGTGGTTGGTACACTGTGAAATCGACAGAAGGATGTAGGGTTGGGTGTTTATGCGTGCTGTTTTTATATTTCATATTTATTTTAGTTGTTTATCATCTTTTTTTAATATTTTACCTTGTATGTATCGTTAGCTTTTATGGTTTGAATGTTGCATTGACTGGCTGACATTTTTAAATTTTGTTGTACATGGTTACAATGACAATAAAGAAACTATTCTATTCTATTCAGATTCATGAAACACTATTTCCCTGCAACCTCTCCCAATCAACCATTGCATGTTTCCCTCTAATGCCATCAAAATTAGCTTTACCCCAATTTAGGTTAAGTTAGGATTTATTCTTGTCACGGGTACCAAGAGCTTTGTTTTGTGTGCTCTCCAATCAGATCAGATAATACTATACATAAATACAATCAAGTCAAACTCAAGTACAATATGTAGAGCAAAGGGGAAGATACAAAGTGCAAGCTCTCAGCTTTGTAGTGCCCCATCTCTTCAATCTCTTGAAGACCTCAGCACCACCTCATCCTTAATCTCAAACTACCCAAGCATACAACCATATATGAAACGCATTTCATTTCACTATCCTCCATTTCCTTCTCCTTGATGTTCTCTGGTTTTTGACTGGTTTCATTTCTAAGGAGAAACAATTATGATTATCTTTATTCACTACCCAAAAAAGACTTTTGAAAAACATGTTTTGAAATACAAATCAGGTTGTGTACTATTACTGTGATTTGCAACCATAGTGTTAAGTTATCACTGGAGTGGCACAGCTGGTAGTTATGCTTTCTCGCAGCAGTAAAATCCCAAAGATGGAATACATGTCTAAATTCTTGCCTGAAATCTAAAGTATGTATGATAAGTAAACTATGATGATGAGTGATTTGGGTACAAAAGCATGTTTACCATGTATGGCAATTATAAATGAGGGAGGCTGAGAAGTGAAAATATGGAGATGTATACAATTATGAGATGTATGGATATAGATAGCCAGAGTCTGTTTTCTATGGAAGTGGTTTCTAAAAATGAGAGGGCATGGATTTAAGGTGAGAAGAAGTAGGTCTAAAGGGGATCTGAGGGGTGAATTTTGCAAACAAATAGTAGTTGGTATCTGAAATAAGCTACCAGAGGAGGTTATGGAGGTGGAAACAGTACCAACTTTTAAAACGTATCTTAAATAGTTGAAAGAGCTGGCATTGAGGGGTATAGAATTAATGCAAGTGTGGCATTCGCATAAATAAGCCTATAGTCAGCATAGATACGATGGGCTGAATGGACTTTTTCCAAAGATGTGCTCCTCTGACTCTATGGCAGCAGGTATAGTCAGGTAATCACAATCATGTGATTCCAACGTCACTGGCAGAGGATTTATTAGGAAAAACATGATGGCAAGGATTAACCTACTCATGGCAAGGTAGGGCTTAATCAAAGATGATCTGTGTGCTTTGTTTGTCGGGATATCTTATTTGACCAATTTGTTTGATTTTTTCACAAAGGAAACAAAATGTACTTATGTAAGCAATGAGGTTGAGGAGGTCTGCATGGCATACTGTATGATATTTGACTAGGTCCCACATGGAAAGCAGGCTTAATGGCTGGAGATTATGCAATCCTTGAAAAATGGGCTTTGATTTGTTCTTCTCATACCTTTCATTCATTTGGTCTTTTTACTTTTTCATATCCCTAGTTTCCTTCTCCCCTGACTCTCAGTCAGAAGAAAGAGTGCAACCTGAAACATCACCTATTCCTTTTCTCCAGAGATGCTACCTGACCCGCTGAGTTACTCCTGCATTTTGTGTCTATCTTAGATAGATACATGAGAGATTAAATGGACAGATTGGGCCCAAATACTTGTTTCAGTGTGACATTACTGAGCTGAAAATATGGTCAAGTGATTGAATATTGGCTTTTCTTAACAGGAATGAACTACTTAATGCCAGATATCTAGTTTGGAAATTAACTCAAATGAATTTTGAAATTGGTTTTAATCTCGAACGTTGATATTGTAGTATAATCACACATTATTTCTCAACAAAGGCTCTACTTGTGATAGAGAGGGAATCTTGTTGTTTAGTTAGAAAATGCCATCACTGTTTGTACCAAGAAAATACCACAGACATAAGCTGATCTAGATACAGGTCAGTCATAAAATTAATCTTTAAAAAATTATTAAATAACTATAGTAGTCAGCATGTGTAGGAAGCAACTGCAGATGTTGGTTTACACCAAAGATAGACACAAAATGTTGGAGTAACTCAGTGGGTTTGGCAGCATCTCTGGAGAAAAGGAATAGGTGATATTTTGGCTTGAGACCCTTTTTCAGACTGAATTTGCCATTACATGATACTAGTTTTTGATTACTTTGTGAAAATGGGCTTTTGACTTTTGGTCTCGCTCCTTTTGAAAGTATAGAATTTTGGGACAGTTTGTAGCCGAAAAATGGTATTCTGTAAAGGTTCGTGTTGCTTACCGACTGAGTTATTTTCGTTCCAAGATATGAGTCACAAAAAGTTTCCAATGAATTGTTTGTGAAAGGCTTGCAATGAATGAGTAGAGGCCGGAAGAAACTGTTCATTGCAGGAACTTGGACAATCATTCGAAGTACTCGGTAGACTTTAGTTTAGTTTAGAGATACAGCTTGGAAACAGGCCCTTCGGCCCAACGGGTCCACACAACTAGAGAGCAGTCCTGAACTATTATCTACCTCGTTGGAGACCCTTGGGCTATCTGTGATTCAACTTTATCACTGTGGATGGCTCAATTGTAATCATGTATTGTCTTTCCGGTGACTGGTTAGAACAAAACAAAAGTTTTTCATGTATCTCGATACACATGACAATAAACTAAACTCAACTAAACTCAACAAGAAATTTGAATGTGTGGGCAGAAGTCACCTCTGTAACCATATTGTATTTGTAAATGTGACATGTCATAGCCATGTATCATTGTTTTAAAAACTGGAAATTGCTGAAATCAAATTATATTTTCATTAATCTTAAAAAGTAACACTTCAACATTAGCAGTCTGTCATGCTGAAGTGTAACAGCATTAAAAACAATGCATTGACAAAACCTTTTTGGATGTAATGTGCTGGTTGTATAAAATTCTATTAAAAGCAAAATAAATCATAAAATGGTAAAATTGAAAAATAATTTGAAAAACAGAAGCTTGTAACTTGTGAAGACACAAGCTGCAGATACTGGAATCTTGTTCAGAACACGAAGTGCTGGAGTAACTCAGCGGATCAGGTATTATCTCTAGAGGACATGGATAGCAATGTTTTGAGTCTGGGCCCATCTTGCATCTGAGGAAGAGACCTGATCTGAAATGTTGCCTATCCATGTCTTTCAGAGATGTTGCTGGACCCGCTGAGGTATTCCTGTACTTTGTTTTCTGCTTGCAGTGAAACTGCAAAGAACAAGAGTTCTGTGTTCTCATACACTGTCTAATTGAGTCCTTTGAGGCCAATCAATAGGCAACATACAGATTCCCACACATACTTCAAATTCGAGGACAACAATTATCTTATTTGATAATTGTACTCAAAGTATGGTAAAGGTGTTTGTTGGTTTACCTTCAGCATTTCAAATTTGCCTAAACTCTAATAAAGGGGGGCAGACTTGGCAGACTTCTCTGACTGTCACTATCAGGCAGAAAGCACGTCTCGAAAGGAGAGCTTTGCATAGTTAATATTTCTTTGTTCCTAACTCATTACATTGCAATCCACTTATCTGCTAAAATAATGGTGTTTCAGGTGGCGAACCATTTGAGATCTCCGCGCGATAAATGGAAAAGAAAATTGGCATTTTGTGTCAGCCATCATTGGAAACAGAAATAACAAAATCCATCCTTGTTTTTAGTGTATTTAGTGACGCTCACTAGCTGAACCAAAAGGAGCTAGCTGCCATTTCTCCAGCACTGCTCATTCATAAATACAAATAGAACAGCCCATTTTTGGAAGGTGTTGAAAATTTACATACAGGATTTGGATGTTCCTGCACGCCACCTGGTGACAGATGAAAGAATTGTTTTAAAACCAAATGTGCCACACTGGAATGAAGAATGACAAGCATTCACAGCTTGGTTCAGACAGCAGTGGTAATTCTTTGCTGCTTCCTGAGAATGCCTCCATCACAGAAGCCAGGCAATTTAATTCATTTCACATGATAATAAAAGGCCAGTGGCTGTGGATATGTCAAAATCTATTGGAACAGACAACATTTCACCTGTAGTACAAAAAAACCCTGCAACTCAGGATTAACTGTGCTCCAACTGAGATGTTCCAATACAATTACAACTCTGGCATGTTTCTGTTCATAAAAAATCAGGACAATTACTGCCCAATGAATGTTCTCTTAATTATTAGCAACACGATGAAAGGTATTGTCAACATTACTATCAACTAGTACCTTTTCACTAAGAATCTCTTCAAAGTTTGGGTTTTACCAGAACCACTCTTCTCCAGGCATCATCAGAGTCTTGGTTCAAACACGTCTTTTGTACAACTTTTATACTTGACTAGAACAAGTGGGACCCATTCCCTCAACGCGCGGTTGCGGGGGTGTCTGGGGGGCGGCCTACGGCATGAGCTGAGGCACGAGCGGGCGAGCGTCGCCCAAAGGACCATGAGTTGGTCTTCAGCTATGATCTTTGGTCTTCAGTCAATGGGCCGAGTTTTGAATAAGGGGGGGGGGGGGAGGAGGGAGGGGTATGGGGGTGATGTCACTAGCAGCCCGAGGAAGAATGGCGCGCATATCCATTGTGACGTCATCAGCGAAAGACAGTTTTTTTCAAAGTTTTGTCAGATTTTTGAACATTTTAATTAACTCGAGAAATAAAGCATGAATTTTTCAGATAAGGCGATTTTGACTCTGGGGAAAAATCTCTACCAGAATACGTAAACATTTTACCGTTAGCGCGTCATATTTTCGAGAAGGTGTGATTATACACAAACAAGTAAACACACACACACATCCAAGATCAGACTTTTAATAGTTACTAGACCAAGTGGGACTCATTGGATCCCATCCTCTCAACTCGTGGTTGCGGGGGGTGGCAGCCTGTGGCATCACACACACACTAACCACCCCCCCCCCCTCCCCACACACACACACACACACACACACTAACAATCCCATTGATATTATATTAATATTATTCATTTGCTCCTTTTGCCCCATCCCCACCATATCCACTCACGCATAGCCGGAATATGTAAACATTTTACTGTTACCCCCCCCCCCCCTCCAGATCAGTTTTACAAGTATATAGATATGATATGGATAATCATTACACTCCAAATTACTTTTCTCAAAAGATGATATGATTGCAGCTGGTGGATTTTGTAATCAGCCACCTGATGATAACTTTTGTTAAATTATCGTGCCCTTTATTTCTCCTCAGTAATAGAATGTATTTTCCCTAAGGCCGAATACTTTGGATAATGTTGGGAGTAGATGGGTAAAACTTGGGTCAGTTATATGTGGCCAGCACATGTAACTGATTTTGTCAAACGAAAGTATTCGTTGAAATTGTTTGTTTGGAATTTAATTGTTTATGCTATTCTCTGTATTTATATATCTGTTCATTCTTTTTCAGTGGAATGAAGGGTCGAGCTCCACAACCACCACCACAGCCAGCTCCTCGCAAGATCCTCACTGCTACTAAGAATTGTAAAGTTTTACAAAGTGAGCAGAATCCTCGAGACATGAAAGAAAATGTATTGCCTGGGACAGTGGACCTATTGGTCACCTTACCAAATGGTGCAGAAAAATCCATTCAAGTCAATGAAAGGTAAACAATAACTTCTTCAATATGAAAACTATGCTTTATATTACAAATTGAGATTATTGTCTACTGTAAGCAGATTAAGGGAAAATCCAAATTATGCATTGCACGGACAGCTGGTGGATAAATGTAAGTCATTCCATCATTTAACTTTAATATAGCATATGTTTCATAAAGCCCTCTTGTCATAAACTACTGATCACAGAGGTGGTTGTAGCCGTTTAATATTGTGAACTGAAAAATGTGTGAAGGCAATAACATGATTTTCTGAAGTGAATTTATATTATTGAAAGACTTAAATCTAAATTCATAATTGGTTTTATCAGATTAGTTAGTGCAAATGGTTTGCTTTCATTAAAGATGTATCAAAATGGAAATGTTAGAAATCTGCAGAGGATTGCTCAAAATATTTGAAAGATAAAATGGTGTTTAAAAATTAAAAAGGATTTTCGATTCAGATTAAATGTTTGTGAGAAATCAATTCGCTAATTTGGAATTTCTAATGAGTTGGTATAGAAATGAAAAGGTACAAACACTGTAACATTTAAATGTATTCTTTTACAATCCTGGTGTCTTTCTGTTGTTAGCTTTCATCTCAAACATGCATTACAAGGGAGCATGAAAACTTCATCCAAATAACAAAACCCTAATTGCATTTAGTTTGGGTCATTATGACCGATATTAAATACATTGCATTGTGTTTTTGTTCTAAAACTCCACTGGCTCCAGCCAAGCATTCAGAGCTACTCAACTGTTAATGAGCAGAGAGATGTGACTTTTTTTAAATTACCACCAAAACGCTTTCAGTTGTTTAGATCAGTTCTTTGTAAAGGATGATAGTTATGCTTATTATTCCAGGTACATACCAGGTTAGGTAATGGTGGGAATAGTAAACCTAAATGTTTTTCTCGTTGAGCCTTCATTTTCTACTCTTGTTTATTTAGTGCATTAAGTGATCACGTTCATAACAAATAATTGGGCTGGGCTTGACAAAGAAATGCTGGTAGTTCTGCTCATTTCTGCCAACACTTCCCTGCAAAGGTTTGTACATATAAAGGTCCGTGGATGCGGTGGTTCAAAAATTTCGAACAGTAGTTTGCCGTTTGTGGTTCACATATGTTCAGAAACCGATCTCAAATTGCTCCAGTTGCTCTTTGGGAGGAGAATCAGCTATAATAGGTTAGATCTATTGATGCCCTCCTTTTGAGGGGTTGCAAGGGATTCATGTATCAGTACTTTAATTTGTGTTTGTTTATTGTAAGAACACAAGTGTTTTATGCTTCGTTTTTAAACTTTTAAAAATATAACACTGCAGTTTTGAAAGGTTTTCAGGTTGAAAGGCTTGAAAATCTTTCAGAAACATTCAGTTTTATAACAACCAGTTAATCGAACTTGACTTTGCCAATTGTTTGTAACAGTTTTATGTCTGGCCTGGAACCAAAGCAGCAGTTGGTATGAGTTTTGGGTGGACAGTCCTGTCACGGAAGATGTTTCTGGCACTTCACAGCAACTTCTTCTCATGGGAGGAAATTTTTTTTTGTTACAAACCACAAAACATGGGTAATTCTTTTTTCAAGAGGATAAATGGGATATTTACTCCTGAGAAGTTGGTATTCTAGGGTAGAGCTCACGTGCAGCTTTCGTGCTGCTATTGATGCTTAACAATCTATTTATTGTCGAAGATCGGCACAATATGCTGGAGTAACTCAGCAGGACCGGCAGCATCTCTGGATAGAAGGAATGGGTGACGTTCGGCTGAGTTACTAGAGCATTTTGTGTCTACCGGGTGGCGCCAGAAATGGCTGCCTCGCCAACAGCCTGTCTGTCCCTTCCTTCTTTTGTTGTATGTTTGTATGTGTTATATGTATGGTTTTAGTGTTCTTCAGTTTGTTTTATGTGGGTGGGTGGAGTTGGGGGAAAGTTTTTCTAATCTCTTACCTTGACGGAGATGCGATTGTTTCGGTATCGTATCCATCCGCACTGCTGCCTAACATCGAGGAGTTGGCGGTCCTTACTGGAGACCGATAAGAGCTCCATCGAGGAGCCTGCAGACTTACCATCACAGAGCTTGCGATCCCTATCGGTATTTGGTGCTCCACTGTGGGTGCCTGCGGACGTTAACATCATGAATTCGCAGTCTCTGGTCAGAAACTGACTTCGGGAACACCAAACCGCAGGAGCTTCGACTGCTTCAATGTGGTAGCTTCGACTGTCCCGATGCGGGAGCTTCGATCGCCCCAACACGGTAGCTTTGATCGCCCTGATGCGGGGGCTTTGATCGCCAGCTGCGGGAGCTTCAATCGCCCCGACTGCGCATGGTTCGACTGCCTCAATCGCGGGAGAAAAAAGAGGAAGAGGATTGGACTTTATTGCCTTCTATCACATTGAGGAATATGGGGAATCCGCTGTGGTGAATGTTTATGTTAACTTTCATGTAGTTGTGTGTCTTGTTGCTTTTTTTTAGTATGGCTGTATGGTAATTCAAATTTCACTGTATTTTGATTGATACATGTGACATTAAACTGACCTTGAAACCTTGACCTTGGCCTATCTTCGGTGTAAACCAGCAGCTGCAAAACACTATTGTCATTATTTTTGCACTGTGTAATCTTTTTAGGCGTTGTATGAAATCAGAGCAATTAATAACCAAGACATTTATTTACTTACTGCAACATGTTCATGCACATTCCTCTCTTAATCCAGGACTATTCAGTGGAATGTTAACTCTGGATAACTTGGCCAGCTTTCATTCGCAACCTGACTCTGGTCACATGGGATTAGTGCGCACAAATTTCAATCACCGCAATCGGTCGAATCATTCGACTAGATTAATTGCTAGTACTACTCCTCATTTTAAGTCATGTGGTGGCTGGAATCAACTGAATCCCAGATTGCAGATCTCTCAACTTCTTGCCATCAGCAAACTGAGTTAGTCATAGAGTTATAAAGTCATACAGCGTGGAAACAGGCCCTTCGGCCAACTTGCCCACACCGACCAACAAGTCCCGTCTACACTAGTCCCACCTGCCTGCATTTAATCCATATCCCTCTAAACCTGTCCTATCCGTGTACCTGTCCAAGTGGTAGTTGGCTCCTCACAATGTTCCCGGAAGCTGAAACTCCTGGCCTGTTTGTCAAAGGGTAGTCTCTTTTCTCATTGATCTACGTTGAGCTAAGATATTTTGACACAGATGGGTTACTGAGAGACCTCTGACTCTTTGAGAAGGAGAAGGTTAAATCGGAAGTGACAATGATGCAGTTGAACAAAGGGGACTATGAAGGCATGAGAGAGGAGCTGGCCAAGGTAGACTGGAAAGGGATCTTAGCAGGAATGACGGTGGAATACCAATGGCAGGAATTTCTGGGCATAATCCAGAAGATGCAGGATCATTTCATTCCAAAAAAAGAAGAATGAGTCTTAGGGGAGTAGGAGGCAACCGTGGCTGACAAGAGAAGTTAGGGATAAAATATAACTAAAAGAAAAGATATACAACACAGCAAAGAGTAGCCGGAAGCAAGAGGATTGGAAAACTTTCCTAGGACAACAGAAGGAAACAAAACGGGCAATACGGGCTGAAAAGATTAAGTATGAGGGGAAGCTGGCTAAGGATATAAAGAAGGACAGTAAAAGCTTCTTTAGATATGTTAAGGGAAAAAGAGTAGCAAAGTCAAAGGCAGACACGGGTGAAATTACACACAGGTTCATCTGCACCTCCTCCAACCTCATCTACTGCATCCGTTGCTCCAGATGCCAGCTGATCTACATCGGTGAGACCAAGCGGAGGCTGGGCGATCGTTTCGCCGAACACCTCCGCTCGGTCCGCAATAACTAACCCGACCTCCCGGTGGCTCAGCACTTCAACTCCCCCTCCCATTCCGTATCGGACCTCTCGTCCTGGGCCTCCTCCACGGCCAGAGTGAGCAACACCGCAAGTTGGAGGAACAGCACCTCATATTCCGCTTGGGGAGTCTGCATCCTCTGGGCTTAAACATTGAATTTTCTCAATTCTGTTAACCTAGGCTGCCTCCTCCCCCTCCCCACCTCTCCCTCAGCCCTCGGGCCCTGACATTCCTTCTCTCTCTATCTCCCCCTCCCCCCCACCCAAGTCGCACTAGCTTCTCATTTTCACACTACAAACAGCTTACAATGGCCTGTTTCCTTTATCATCAATACTTTTTTGCATATCTTTCATTCATTGTTCTTTATCTCTCCACACCACTGTCTATATCTCTCGTTTCCCTGATCCCTGGCCAGTCTGAAGAAGGGTCTTGACCCGAAACGTTGCGTATCTCCTTCGCTCCTTAGATGCTGCTGCACCCGCTGAGTTTCTCCAGCTTTTTGTGTAACCAACGGGTGAAATTATTATGGGTAACAAGGAAATGGCAGAAGAGTTGAACAGGTACTTCGGATCTGTCTTCACTAGGGAAGACAAACAATCTACCAGATGTACTGGAGGACAGAGGATCTAAGGGGGTAGAGGAACTGAAAGAATTTTTCATTAGGTGAGAAATAGTATTGGTTAAGCTAATGGGACTGAAGGATGATAAATACACTGGGCCGGATGGTCTGCATGTCAGGGTCCTCAGGGAAGTGGCTCTAGAACTAGTGGACGCATTGGTGATCATTTTTCAATGTTCAATAGATTCAGGATCAGTTCCTGTGGATTGGAGGATAGCTAATGTTATCCCACTTTTCAAGAAAGGAGCGAGAGAGAATACGGGGAATTACAGACCAGTTAGGCTGATCGGTGGTGGGAAAGATGCTGGAGGCAATTATTAAAGAGGTAATAATGGGGCATTTGCATAGCAGTAAAAGGATTAGTCCAAGTCAACATGGATTTATGAAAGGGAAATCATGCTTGTCTAATCTTCTGGAATTTTCTGAAGATGTGACAAGTAAAATGGATGGAGCCAGTGGATGGAGTGTATCTTGACTTTCAGAAAGCCTTTGATAAGGTCCTGCACGGGAGACTGGTGACTAAAATTAGGGAACATTGCATTGGGGGTAGGGTGTTGACATGGATAGAAAATTGGTTGGCAGACAGGATGCAAAGAGTAGGGTAGCTCTTCAGAACGGGTCCTTTTCAGAATGGCAGGCAAGGCTCGGTGTTGGGGCCGCAACTGTTTACCATATATATTAATGATTTGGAAGATGGAATTAGGAGCAACACTAGGAAGTTTACAGATGACACAAAGCTGGGTGGCAGTGTGAACTGTGAAGAGGATGTTAGGAGGTTGCAGGGTGACCTGGACAGGTTGAGTGAGTGGGCAGATGCGTGGCAGATGCAGTATAATATAGATAAATGTGAGGTTATCCACTTTTGCGGCCAAAACAAGGTGGCAGATTATTATCTCAATGGGGTTAGGTTAGGTAAGGGGGAGGTGCAACGAGACCTGGGTGTCCTTGTACACCAGTCACTGAAAGTTGGCGTGCGGGTACAGCAGGCAGTAAAGAAAGCTAATGGAATGTTGGCCTTCATAACAAGAGGATTTCAGTATAGTAATAAAGAGGTTCTTCTGCAGTTAACCATATAACAAACAATTACAGCACGGAAACAGGCCATCTCGGCCCTTCAAGTCCGTGCCCAACAACTTTTTTCCCTTAGTCCCACCTGCCTGCACTCATACCATAACCCTCCATACCCTTCTCATCCATATGCCTATCCAATTTATTTTTAAATGATACCAACGAACCTGCCGCCACCACTTCCACTGGAAGCTCATTCCACACCGCTACCACTCTCTGAGTAAAGAAGTTCCCCCTCATGTTACCCCTAAACCTCTGTCCCTTAATTCTAAAGTCATGTCCTATTGTTTGAATCTTCCCTATTCTCAAAGGGAAAAGCTTGTCCACATCAACTCTGTCTATCCCTCTCATCATTTTAAAGACCTCTATCAAGTCCCCCCTTAACCTTCTGCGCTCCAGAGAATAAAGACCTAACTTATTCAACCTATCTCTGTAACTTAGCTGTTGAAACCCAGGCAACATTCTAGTAAATTTCCTCTGTACCCTCTCTATTTTGTTGACATCCTTCCTATAATTGGGCGACCAAAATTGTACACCATACTCCAGATTTGGTCTCACCAATGCCTTGTACAATTTTAACATTACATCCCAGCTTTTATACTCAATGCTCTGATTTATAAAGGCTAGCATACCAAAAGCTTTCTTTACCACCCTATCTATATGAGATTCCATCTGCAAGGAACTATGCACGGTTATTCCCAGATCCCTCTGTTCAACTGTATTCTTCAATTCCCTACCGTTTACCATATACGTCCTATTTTGATTTGTCCTGCCAAGGTGTAGCACCTCACATTTATCAGCATTAAACTCCATCTGCCACCTTTCAGCCCATTTTTCCAACTGGCCTAAATCACTCTGTAGACTTTGGAAATCCTCTTCATTATCCACAACACCCCCTATCTTGGTATCATCTGCATACTTACTTATCCAATTTACCACCCCTTCATCCAGATCATTGATGTACATGACAAACAACAAAGGACCCAACACAGATCCCTGAGGCACCCCATTAGTCACCTGCCTCCAACCCGACAAACAGCCATCCACCATTACCCTCTGGCTTCTCCCATTCAGCCACTGTTGAATCCATCTTGCTATTCCTGCATTTATACCCAACAGTTGAACCTTCTTAACCAACCTTCCATGAGGAACCTTGTCAAAGGCCTTACTGAAGTCCATATAGACAACATCCACTGCTTTACCCTCGTCAATTTCCCTAGTAACCTCTTCAAAAAATTCAAGAAGATTAGTCAAACATGACCTTCCAGGCATAAATCCATGTTGACTGGTCCTAATTAGACCCTGTTTATCCAGATACTTATATATATTATCTCTAAGTATCTTTTCCATTAATTTGCCCACCACTGAAGTCAAACTAACCGGTCTATAATTGCTAGGTTTACTTTTAGAACCCTTTTTAAACAATGGAACAACATGCGCAGTACGCCAATCCTCGGGGACTATTCCTGTTTCTAATGACATTTGAAATATTTCTGTCATAGCCCCGGCTATTTCTACACTAACTTCCCTCAATGTCCTAGGGAATATCCTGTCAGGACCTGGAGACTTATCCACTTTTATATTTTTCAAAAGTGTCAGTACTTCTTTTACTTTGAAACTCATAGTATCCATAGCTACTCTACTAGTTTCCCTCACCTCACATAATTCAATACCCTTCTCCTTGGTGAATACCGAAGAAAAGAAATTGTTCAATATCTCCCCCATCTCTTTTGGCTCTGCAGATAGCAGTCCACTCGGTCTCTCCAATGGACCAATCTTATCCCTTGTTATCCATTTGCTATTAACATAGCTGTAGAAACCCTTTGGATTTACTTTCACCTTACATGCCAAAGCAACCTCATATCTTCTTTTAGCTTTTCTAATTTATTTCTTAAGATTCTTTCTACATTCCTTATACTCCTCAAGCACCTCATTTACTTCATGCTGCCTATAATTATTGTAGATCTCCCTCTTTTTCCAAACAAGATGTCCAATTTCCCTTGAAAACCAGGGCTCTTTCCAAATTTTACTGGTTCCTTTCAACCGAACAGGAACATAAAGATTCTGTATTCTTAAAATGTCCCCTTTAAATGTCCTCCATTTCTCCTCTACATCTTTCCCATAAAACAAAATGTCCCAGTTCACTCCTTTTAAATCATCTCGCATCTCGTTAAAGTTAGTCTTTCTCCAATCAAAAATCTCAACCCTAGGCCCAGTTCTGTCCTTCTCCATAATTATATTGAAACTAATGGTATTGTGATCACTGGACCCGAAGTGCTCCCCAACGCATACCTCCGCCACCTGTCCCGTCTCATTTCCTAACAGGAGGTCCAGCACTGCCCCTCCTCTAGTAGGCACCTCTATGTATTGCTGCAAAAAACTATCCTGCACACATTTTACAAACTCCAAACCATCCAGCCCATTTACAGAATGTGTTTCCCAGTCTATGTGTGGAAAGTTGAAATCTCCCACAATCACTACCTTGTGCTCACTACTACTAATATCTGCTATCTCTTTACATATTTGCTCTTCCAATTCTCGTTCCCCATTTGGCGGTCTATAATATACCCCTATAAGTGTTGCTACACCTTTCCCACTTCTCAGTTCCACCCAAATAGCCTCCCTAGATGAGCCCTCCAATCTATCCTGCCAAAGCACTGCTGTAATATCTTCCCTGACTAGCAATGCAACACCTCCACCTCTTGCCCCTCCAATTCTATCACACCTGAAGCAACGAAATCCTGGAATATTTAGTTTCCAATCACAGCCCTCCTGCAACCATGTTTCACTGATCGCCACAACATCATACTTCCAGGTGTCTATCCAGACTCTAAGCTCATCCACCTTTCTTACAATGCTCCTAGCATTAAAATATGTACATTTAAGAAACCCCCCATCTCTTATTCTCTGTTTATTTCCTTTTTTTTCTTTCTCCTCTTGTGTCCGAGTGCTTCCCTTTTCTGCTTCCTGCCTCCCATTCTGTCTACTTGCTTTTGCTATTTGCATCCTTCGCCCCAACCATTCTAGTTTAAAGTCTCCCCAGTGGCCTTTGCAAATTTCCCCGCCAGGATATTGGTCCCCCTCGGGTTCAAGTGCAACCCATCCTTTCTGTATAGGTCCCACCTACCCCAAAACAAGTCCCAATGATCCAGAAACTTGAATCTTTGCCCTCTGCACCAGTCTTTCAGCCAAGCATTTATCCTCCACCTTGCTCCATTTCTACTCTCACTGTCACGTGGCACAGGCAGTAACCCTGAGATTGTTACCTTGTATAGGGCAGTTGTATAGGGCTCTGCTAAGACCACATCTGGAGTACTGCGTACAGTTGTGGTCTCCTAATTCGAGGAAGGACATCCATGTGATTGAGGCAGTGCAGCTTAGTTTCACGAGATTGATTCCTGGAATGGCGGGACTGTCATATGAGGAAAGATTGAAAAGACTAGGCTTGTATTCACTGGTGTTTAGAAGGATGAGAGTGGATCTTATAGAAACATATAAAATTATCAAAGGACTGGAGAAGCTAAATGCAGGAAAAATGTTCCCAGTGTTGGGCAAGTCTTGAACCAGGGACCACAGTCTTAGAATAAAGGGGAGGCCATTTAAGACTGAGGTGAGAAAAAATGTTTTCACCCAGAGTGTTGTGAATTTGTGGAATTCTCTGCCACAGAGGGCAGTGGAGGCCAAATTACTGGATAGATTTACAAGAGAGTTAGATAGAGCTCTAGGGGCTAGTGGAATCAAGGGATATGGGGAGAAGGCAGGCACGGGTTATTGATTTGGGACGATCAGCCATGATCACAATGAATGGTGGTGCTGGCTCGAAAGGCCAAATGGCCTTCTCCTGCACCTATTTTCTATGTTTCTATATAGGAAACTATGGGAAAGAGTAGGATCTCTGGCTCACTCCGAAAGGGAAGAGCATGGGCTGGTCCAAGTTTAGAAACGAACATTAGGTTTGGCTTTGTTCCCACAGTGGAGGGGACATTGAAGTATTTATATGGGTAAAGAAGGTGAAAAGGTTATTTTTATTCAATTTTAAGTATTTTCATTCTTATTGATGTTTGACAGGGAAAACCATGATGTTTGTCAGTTGTGTCTTTAATTATGTTTCAGGTGGCTAAATGAGTCCATTCCTCATCCCCAAAACAAAAAAACATGGATGCCTCCAAAGTTTACATTATTAATCACTTGGGATTAATCACAGCAAGAAGTATTGCACATCATATCTGATTTGAATTTCTTTCAGTGTGAAGGAGAAAAGAATGGCTCCAAGAATAGTATTTTAACGTTAAATGCGGGTTATTATAGAGCCATAGTCAGGGAGTTATGCAACACAGAAACAAGTCCTTCAACTCAACATCCATGCATGTAAAGTGCCTTCCTAAGTTGGTCCGACTTGTCTGCATTTAGCTTGTAACCCTCTAAACATTTTCTGTCCATTAGCCAGTCCAAATGTTTTAGTGGGGTACATGGATAGGCGATGTTTTGTGTTGTGACCCTTTTTCGGACTGATTATGTTAGGGGGGGAAATCTGGAAGAGAGGTGGGGGGGGGGGGGGGTGGGGACACAATTAGGCAAATGATAGGTGGATACAGTGGGGTTTTGTTGGTTCCTGTTAATTCGGCTCATTTACAGATCTTTCATGGCAAACATTTATTTGGCTCTTTTTGACGCAAAATTATTTGTTTGGGTGATATTTTGTAATATTTCACAAGGCACTCTGCTTAATCCCTATCTCCATTGAAATTATTTTGTTTCAGATTTATAAAATGTCCTTGCAGATGGTGGATTATCCCTGTGAATTTAAAAAGCATGTTTTTTAATCAACCCACTTTTAGCAATTTACTAGACTAAGTGGGACCCGTTGGGTCCCTGTCACATGGGAGGCCTGGTCCCCCAATGCAACCCGTTCCCCAATGCAATATTCCACCGCTTACCCCAATGCAACCCGCCCCCCCATCACAATATTGCACCACTCACGCATAGACCCCAACTGCGCAGGCACGGCTCATTTCCCCTCATCCCCCAGCACTCCTTCCCCCTCCTCTTCACTCTCCCTCTCCTTTCCACTACCCTCAGTTACTCCCTTCCTCCCTCCATAACTCCTGTCCCCTCCCTCCCCCGCCCTATCCCTCTATCCCCCTCTCCTTACCTCCCCCTATCCCCCCACTATCCCTCCTGACCTCCCCCACTGTCCTTTTCTCCCTCAATTTCCCACTCCCTATCTCCCCAAATCCCCCCTCCTCTCCCTCTATTCCTCCTCCATGCCCACTTTCCTTACCTCCCCCACTTTCCCTCTCTTCCTCCCTACCCCTTCCTCTCCCTTAATCCTCCCCCCATTCTCCCTCCTCAACTCCCCAGGATCTTTCCCCTCTCCTCCTCCTCTGCCCCAATCCCTCCCTCCCTCCCTCTCCTTTCCCCTACTTTCAGTCACTCCCTTCATCCATAAAAAGCAACATCTGCAATTCTTTCCTCAACAGGTCATTCATTGTTTGCTGTGGTTTAGATCCCGTTGACTTGATGATTGGACCAGTTTGCATTGTGTGTGTGTGCGCGTGTGTGTGAGTTACTCAAACTCCACACAAACTGCTTGGCCACCGTGCAACCCAACTCTCCCTCCCTACCTCTGCCTACTCCGGTTCAGCTCCCGCTCGTCCTGTCCGACCGCCCGCTGCTGCCGCTCGTCCAGTCCCCACCCTGCCCGCCCGCTGCTGCCGCTCAGCCCGTCACCATCCTGCCTGCCTGCTTGCTGCCGGCGCCGGGTCGCAGGCGGGGGTATGGAGTCGGTATTCATCAAGAAGGGCACCACAAATTTTGATGAGCTGGTGGAGAAGATCTCCTCAGAGAAGGCCATGAAGGTGAGTTACCGCAATGGCGGTGGCGGAGGAGATGGACCCGGGGAGATGGGTAGACGGGACTTCCATTGCTGCAGAGGGCGGGCGGGGGAGATGGGCGAGTGATGAGGGAGAGAGAGAGACGGGTTGACAAGATCAGAGTTTTAGTGTAGATTTATTTAGATGTGTAGATTTTATTAAGTTGCTATTAAATATATTTTAAAACAAGTATTTAAGAAATAAATGCCATTCAAAAGCTTGCTTTGTTCAGATGGGTTCTGCAAGAGTTAGTACTATGCAAATTAGATTGCAAGGAAATAGAGAAGAAAATATTTTTAAAACAACAGTTTACATTTTTGGTTGTGTGGAAATTCCTCATTATATTTCTCAATGAAATTTCTCAATGTATTTGCCATGTGCAGCATATAGACTTTAAAAAAAATAATTATTGCACATCAGGTAATACATTAAAGATTTTAACTGTTGCAGACACCTCATGTCTCTCTTTACTTTGTTTTATCAGTTTTTAATACTGGTTTTACATCAACATTTTAATGGAAAAATACCAAATTCAATTATCGCCATTCTCTTGCGACAGTATAATCCTTCTGGCCACCTGGTGGCACTTTTGCAAATTGAGAAAAGGTTGTGAGTGCCATAATTCTCCAATCAGCCAAATAACATTAAGAGTTGTGTTGTGAAAATAATTGCATATGAATCATTAAAAGATCCACTGTTTTAATTTAATTTGAAAGCTACCTCTTTAAAATCTGAAGTTGATTGAATTTGTGATCTTCTTCTCCATGTTATTTTTTGGAATTTATTTCCAGTTGAACTTGCGTCATCTCTAACCTGTATTTTAGCTCCGGCTCATGCCAATATCTTGTGTGCTGTACCATAGCAGACCGTTGTCCTCCAGTGTCAAGTAGTTCTCCAACGCTGCTCATTGGTTCTCTCGACACAACCCACTTTCCCATTGCCATAGTTTTTCTGGAAAAGCGATACAACAGATTGAGCAAAAATCAAATTGTTGGAGGAACTCAATGGGTCAGACTATGGTGGAAAATGGATAGGCGACCTCCGAGACAGGATGTTTAAGAAGGAACTGCAGATGCTGGAAAAGACTGGAACCTTCTTCAGACTGACCTACTGAGTTTTTTCATCCGTTTCTCTTTTGCCATAGACTTTCTAGCTTTGGAATCTTTCTAGATTTGGAATATTTATTTCTAGACTTTCTAGATGTTCCAGATTATTCCTTCATCTTTCCTAGCCTTGACCAGCTCTCAGTGCCATGCTTTGTTATCATGCCTTCTGTGACGTATTTCTTCACTTATAAGAATTGACCATTGGATGACACTTATTTCCATTGTAAATAACTTATCTTTAGCATGCTCACTGGCTTGAAACAACAACTCCGAACACCTGTCTTACAGGTGACTGAGGGGGTTGATAGGCAGATAGTTGGACAAAGGCTGGAAGAATTGAAGAGTTGCAAATTGCGAGGCTAGAGGAAGGAATATAGGTGGAAAGGGAGGGGTTGGTGGAAATAGAGGCAAGTTCAGGTGGGGACGGGGAGGGGGTAGTGGGGGAAAGAATGGGAGGGTTGGGGGAGGGGGGTACATTACCTCAAATTAGACATTTTAATTGGGTAGTAAGCTGCAGTGGCGTTGTTGGTGAATTTATAGATGGCCTTGGAACTGTGCTTATTGATTGAAGTCTGCCATTGAGGAAGTCAAGGATCCAGTTGCAAAGGGAGGTAAAGATACCCAAGTTTTAAAGAGTTTCTGAGTTTGGAGGAGATGATAATGTTGAATGCCAAGCTATAGTTGATCAACAGCAGCCTAATGTGAGCTACTATTATTCAAATGGCCCAGAGCAGAGTAGAGATCCAAAGAGATATCTGCTGTTGACTTGTGGCCAAAGGTAAATTGAAACAGAACAAGGTCATTTCTGTGGCAGGAGTTGAAAAGTCCCCAAACCAACCACTTGAAGCACTTCATTACATGGATGTAAGTGCCAACAGATGATAGACATTGTACCAGGTCACCTGCTGCACAATAGATACTTTTCTTCAACATGAAAGATACTTTTTGATATGGTTGGGAACATGCAGAAGCAAGAGGTTGAAGATGTCATTGGGTAACATAGAAACATAGAAAATAAGTGCTGGAGTAGGCCATTTGGCCCCTTGTTCAATATCCTTTGCATGCAATGACTGCTTGAAGTCTGCGATTCATGGACATCACCAGTTGCTGGATGTCTTCTCTGGTGATGCTCTACCAGGCCTGTATTACAGCCATCTTTAGCTTATGCTTGTTTTGGAGGCTTGTGCACTTCAGTTTACTCTTCAGCTTATAAAAGGCATGCTCAATTGGCTTCAATCCGGTGATTCACTTGGCCACTCAAGAATTTACCATTTTTTAGCTTTGAAAAACTCCTTTGTTGCTTTGACAGTATGTTTGGGATCATTGTCTTGCTGTGAATGAACTGCCGACAATGAGTTTTGAGTCATTTGTTTGAACTTGAGCATATAGGATGCCTCTTCACTTCAGAATTCATTATGCTACTACCATCAGCAGTTGTAGAATCAATGAAGATAAGTGAGTCAGTACCTTCAGCAGCCATACATGCCCAGGCCATAACACCCCCACAACTGTGTTTCACAGATGAGGTGGTATGCTTTGGATCTTGGACAGTTCCTTCTCTCCTCCATACTTTGCTCTTGCCATCACTCTGATATATAAGTTAATTTTCATCTCTTCTGTCCACAAGACCTTTTTCCAGAACTGTGGTTGCTCTTTTAAGTACTTCTTGGCAAACTGTAACCTGGCCATCCTATTTTTGCGGCTAACCCGTGGTTTGCATCGTGCAGTGTAGCCTCTGTATTTCTGTTCATGAAGTCTTCTGTGGACAGTGGTCATTGACAATTCCACACCTGACTCCTGAAGAGTGTTTCTGATATGTCGGACAGGTGTTTGGGGTTTTCCTTTATTATAGAGAGAATTCTTCTGTCATCAGCTATGGGGTCTTTCTTGGCCTGCCATTTCCTTTGCGATTAGTAAGCTCACCATGCTCTTGATGTACAAACAGTTGATTTTGGTAAGCCTAAGGTTTGGCTGATGTCTCTAAAAGTTTATTCTTGTTTCTCAGTCTCATAATGGCTTCTTTGACTTGCATTGGCATAACTTCTGTCCTCATGTTGATAAACAGCAATAAAAGTTTCCAAAGGTGATGGAAAGACTGGAAGAAAGACGAGATGCGGAGAACTCTCTTATCCTGGCATTAAGGAGGCAATTAAACACACCTGAGCAATTACAGAAGCCTATGAAGCCATGTATCCCATTCATTATGGTGCCCTGAAATGGGGGGACTATGTATAAACACAGCTGTAATTTCTACATAGTGAAACCAAAATGTATAAAATGGCCTTTAATAAAATCTGACAATGTGCACTTTAAACACGTGTGATTTTTTTCTATTACAAATCTCAAATTGTGGAGTAAAGAGGCAAATAAAGAAATAATGGGTCTTTCTCCCAAACATTATGGAGGCTGCATATTGCGATTAGGTGCGGTCCCAGCAGCGAGCCCACCGCCTTCCCCACCGCCTTCCCTGTTTTCTCTCTCTCCTTTATTTCTTAAAATGTGGGATAGCATTAGCTACCCTCCAATCCACAGGAATCTATAGAACATTGTAAAATGATCACCAATGTGTCCACAATTTCTAGAGCCACCTCCTTGAGTATCCTGGGATACAGACCATCAGGCCCTGGGGATTTATCAGCCTACAGTCCCATCAGTCTACCCAACACCATTTTCTGACTAATGTGAATATCCTTCAGTTCCTCCATCACCCTAGATCCTCTGTCCCCTAGTACTTCTGGGAGATTGCTTGTGAAGACAGAACCAAAGTACCTGTTCAATTGATGTGCCATTTTCTTGTTCCCCATAATAAAATCACCTGTTTCTGTCTTCAAGGGTCCCACATTTGTCATAACTAAACTTTTCCTCTTCACATACCTTCACAGAAACTTTTACTTTCCTCCTTTATATTCTTGGCTAGCTTACCTTCATACTTCACCTTATCTCCCCGTATTGCCTTTTTAGTTACCTTCTGTTGTTCTTTAAAAGTTTCCCAATCCTCTGGCTTCCCACTCATTTTTGCTATGTTATACGTCTTCTCTTTTAGTTTTATACTGTTCTTGACTTCCCTTGTCAGCCACCGTTACCTATTACTCCCTTTAGAATCTTTCTTCCTCTTTGGAAAGAAATGGTCCTGCATCTTGTGGATTATTCCCAGAAATTTCTGCCATTGCTGTTCCACCGTCATCCCTGCTAGGGCCCCTTTCCAGCTAACTTTGGCCAGCTCCTCCCACTTGCTTCCATAGTCCCATTTGTTCAACTGCATTACTGACATGTCTGATTTTACCTTCTCCCTCTCAAATTGCAGATTAAAACATCACATTATGGTCAGTACCTCCTAATGGTTCCTTTAGCTTGAGTTCCCTTATCAAATCCAGTTCATTACACAACACTAAATCCAGAATTGCCTTCTCCCTGGTAGGCTCCAGTACAACCTGCTCTAAGAATCCATCTTGTAGCCACTCGACAAACTCCCTTTCTTGGGGTCCTGTCTACTTGCATATTGAAATCTCCCATAACCACCGTAGCATTACCTTTGTTACATGCCAATTTTAACTCCTGATGCAACTTGCACCCTATATCCAGGCTACTGTTTGGGGGCCTGAAGATAACTCCCATTAGGGCATTTTTACCCTCAAAGCCCTGTCCCACTGTACGAGTTCATTCAAGAGTTCTCTCCGAGTTTCCCCTGATTCGAACTCGGAGATTTACGGTAATGGCCACTCGTAAGTGCTCGTGGCTCTCGTGGACATTTTTCAACATGTTGAAAAATCTTCACGAGTCTTCCCGAGCTTACCTGCCGTTAGCGAGTCTTCCCCAGTACCTGCCGTTAGCATCACACGTCGCTAAGAGACGTCCCCAAGCACCGACGTTCCCGATATGTTCATTCTACTTGCTTATCACGAGTTTGATTTTTCTTTAAACTCGGGAGAGCACTTGAATGAACTCGTACAGTGGGACAGGGCCATTACAGTTTCTCAGTTCTAACCACAATGACTCTACTTCTTCTGATTCTATGTCACCCCTCGCAAAGGACTGAATTTAATTCCTTACCAACAGAGCTACCTCACTCACTCTGCCCACCTGTCTGTCTTTTCAATGGGACGTATAAACCTGAATATTCAGTTCCCAGCTCCAATCCTCTTGCAACCATGTCTCTGTAATTCCCACAACATTATGCCTCCCAATCTCTAACTGAGCCTCAAGCTCATCCACTTACTCTCTTATCCCTTCTTGAACTTTCTGTCCCATTAATTCGGGTGTCTTTCATAACTTTTCCTGTACTCTCTTTCCCTTTAACTCCTTCCTTATACTTCCAATTTGTCGACCCCTCCCCCCCTCTCTACTTAGTTTAAACCTACCTGAATAAACTAAATACTCCAGCCAGTTTGTCTTTGTTTTGCCCCAAGACTTTAGCATGCTTGTGCCTGTTGCAGGGACAAACCCTGCATGACTGCACCCATTGCTCAGTCTCATAGGTGCTATTTGGATGCACCATGGCAATTTGGTACATGCATAATCACATGTATACTTGTGACCAGCCACTTTGTTGGCAGGTGCACACGGAACACTTGCCAGACTTGTATGAAGCAGGAAGAAGTCACTGCAACAATGTTCCACATCTTCAAACTTTTCTTAACCCCTTGTAATAACTATTTTAATTGATCTGGCTGCTTGTCTTGAGGATAGTCTTGAGACTTTTTCACTCAATTGTAATTTCTAAAAAAATTGACATCTTTTGAAATGTAATTATATACTTTTTCTTATTTTTGGTTAAATGTTTTCATATTGGTGCAAAATTTGTGGCTCATGGTAAAGTAGCAGAATTTCCAACTGACCGAGAATAAAGATCTCGTCGAAGACAGATTGCTCCCTATTTTGATGCTTTGTGCTGTCAAACAAAATGTCTGGCAGCAAACAACTGGTAAGTCATCAAATTGCCAATCCATTGAAAAATCTTCATGAATATGACATTTGGAAACATTTTGGACTCCATTCTTAAAACAGGTAAATTAAAATATAAGTAAAGATGTGAGAACATTATAATATTAATTTTGCTTTTATAATCCACGTTTTGAAATATTAAAAGAAAATTATCGTACTTAAATATAGGTCCAAAAGAATTAAACACAATCATTAAAAAAATTAAAGGTTGATGAGCCCAAAGAGCCTGTGAGGTGTGTGCATGTGTGTTATTGGTTATTGCGTATGAGCAATGTTGAAAATACCCATGTAAACTGCGTGCATGAGGGGATGTCCCAAAGTCAGGGGTTATGGGGAAAAGGCAAAAGATTGGAATTAGGAAGGAGAGATGGATCAGCCTTGATTGAATGGCAGAGTAGACGATGGGCTGAATGGCCTAATTCTGCTGCTATCACTTATGAACTTATGAAGTTACTATCATTTCCACCGAGAAATGACAAAAAAAGAACATTGATAGTTTTGTTTATATTTGTCTTGATGTTATTATTGACCTTATGGTAGCCTAGTCACTTCTGAGTAATAAGATTGTCTTCCAGTGGAAGTGGTGGCGGCAGGTTCGTTGGTATCATTTAAAAATAAATTGGATAGGCATATGGATGAGAAGGGTATGGAGGGTTATGTTATGAGTGCAGGCAGGTGGGACTAAGGGAAAAAAGTTGTTCGGCATGGACTTGAAGGGCCGAGATGGCCTGTTTCCGTGCTGTAATTGTTATATGGTTATAATACTTGTGTCCTCACCAGGAAGTGATTGGGAAACGGTTTCCCCCCTTACCCTACCCCGTCCCTCACATAGAAAAACTAAAGAACCCACCAAAACATACTTTTAAGATAAACTAAAATAAAAAAAAGATAGAATAAACGGACAGACTGTAGCCAGAGGCTGCCATCAATGTGGCGCTCCTAGTAGAGGCCCCATTGAGTTACTCCAGTATTTTGTTTTCTGCATATAACTAATAATGGACCACCTTATTAACACCTGTTTGTAGAACTTTGCTGTATGGAATTTTGCTGCAAAGTCTCTGACACAGTAGTGGCTATGTTTTCAAAAGTACAGTAAACCCTTGTTTTAATGGACCTCTTTATGACGGATTTTGGTTACAGTGGATGGACTTGCCGATGTCACCCCTAGGTCACACCACCAACCTTCCGCCTAAAGCCTCAGCTTGCGACGCCACCACCCCCACCCCGGACTCAGAAGATGCACCAACGAGGCCTTTTTCATTCACCGCACAGTCCGGTTGACACAGCTGTTTCACGGCTCACGTTGTAGCGTGAGCCCTGGCTGTCAGCCTTTTCTTTAGCTTGCCACCACTGACGGGACGTGCTTGGTCACCGTTACTCCCTCTCCTCTCACCATCTGCTACTTCTTCCTTTACTTTGTCTACTCCGTCATCCCCTGCCACGTCGTCCTTCTCCTGTCGCTCTGTTCACTCGATCTCCACCACCCACCCCCCTCCACCACCACCACCACCTCCTCCTTCGCCCCCCGGAGTCGCCGACATACTCCAGTTTGGACGATATCGGTGACTACTGGGGAGAAGGAGGCGACAGTGGAGCAGGGAGTGGACAGAGCAAAGAAAGAAGCGACAGCTGATGAGGGGAGAGAGCCCCACGGTGACTGCAGGCGCTTGTCGGTGGTGGCGCCCAAAAAATGTGCTGATGGCCAGGGACTACAAAATACGCCGCAACAATGGCCGTGTCAACTGGTAAAGAAGGGCAAGCTGGTGCAGACCGATGGCATTGATTTTAAGCTGAAAGGACACAAAGTGCTGGACTGAATCAGTCTGAAGAAGAGTCCCAACGTCACCCATTCATGTTCTCCAGCGATGCTGCATGACCTGCTGGGTTACTTCAGCACTTTGTGTCCTTTTACTGTGTATTAACTATAATCTGCAGTTCTCTGTTTCGACGACATACAATGATATTACCGTACTTGGTTACAGCGGACAATCGGCAATTACGGACAACAGCTCCCCCACCCCCCTGGTTTGTTATACCGCGGGTTGACTGTTTTGCAGTGGCTTTCAACTTTGTGCATTGTGAAAAAAGTCTATAAAGAAGATTACTTTTCTTTTTGCAAGGTTTTTGCATCAATTATGAAGGGAAATGCATGTTCATAGGTTGTTAGCTATTTGGAAGCAAGCAATAATCCTATTGGATGGTGAGTGAAAAGATGAGGTGTTTTTGTGATTCAGGTGTTTAGGTGTTCTTGCTCTGTCCACTTAGCTTGACAGTTATAAAGTTCATGATTGTTACTGCTTTGTGATCAGGTACCATAGTTAGATGGGCAGTTATGTGGTATGCTTAAAAGTGAAGACAACTGTTTTCACCACTGGAACCTGTAAAATGTAATCTTGGCCGTAGGGTTTGGAATACTCACTGCGATAATGGTTCAGAAGGCAAGATCATCAGATGTTTGGTGGACTATCTGAAGAAAATGAAGATATTTGTGGCACAGAAAATTAAAAAGCTTCCCTGCACATTTGAGTGTTTTCATACTTTCAGCCAGGGGATAAGCTCATTTACCTGCTTCAGATATTGAATCAGCTTTGTTAAACCGGTTGAACCAGTTGACTGTGCAAACTGCCTTAAGCAAACTTGCATGAAAAGGTGAATAAATTCTTCCAGAGAATTTGGAGCTGGCCTAATTTCTGCAAGATAGACTTGAAAATTCAGCATTCTATTTAATTCAAGTATATATCCAGTAGACATGTGATCGTATGATGAACCGTAGAGAGGGTGTGTGTGTGTGCGTGCTCACACAGAAATAACTTTCTGACAGTAATTACACTCCTTTAATCACAGCATGAAGGAAGATAAGAACCTTCAATTTTCACAATTTTTGGCCATGTGTGAAAAACGTAATGCTTTTACACCAGTTTCGAACATCCTAACAAACTCTTGAAAGACAGCTGACCCTGATAGAATCACTGGATGGGTTCTGAAATGGCCACAGTTTCTGTCAACATCTTCAACCTTGTCTGCTTCAAGGAAACTCCATCATTCCAGTCCCCAAGCAAAATGAAATGACCTGTCTAAATTAATACTGTTGAGTCACTCCAACATTGACCATAATGAAGATTGGTCATGGCTCATAGACTACAGGAAGGAGATCGAGAACCTCATAATCTGATGCCAAGACCTCTCCCTCAAAGGATATTGTACTACTCAGTTTTTGCACTACAATCTTTGCTGATTTGCAATCGTCATTGTATTTTTGCTGTATTTATCATTACTGTGCGTATATACTGTCTGTGGAGCTTCATATAACAATAAACTAGTATGTAATCTGTCAAAAGTTTGAGATTGAGGACAATGAAAAAAATGTCCCACGTCATCACAAAGCTACAGGAGTTACAGTGCATTCATAAAGTATTCAGACCCCTTCACGTTTTCCACATTTTGTTACGTTACAACCTTATTTTAAAATGGATTAAATTGTTTTTTTAATCAGCAATCTACACACAATACCCCAGAATGAAGAAGCGAAAACAGGTGTTAACAAGTAATTAAAAAGAAATAACTGAAATATCACATTTACAGACCCTTTGCTATGATACTCAAAATTGAGCTTAGGTTCATCCTGTTTCCATTGATTATCTTTTGGATGTTTCTATAACCTGATTGAAGTTCACCAGTGGTAAATTAAATTGATTAGACATGATTTGGAAAGGCACACACCTGTCTATATAAGGTCCCACAGTTGACAGTGCATGTCAGAGCAAAACCCAAGCCATGAAGATGAAGGAATTGTCCGTAGACTTCCAAGACAGGATTGTGTCGAGACACAGATCTGGGGATGGGTATAAAACAATTTCTGCAGCATTGCAGGTCCCAAAGACCACAGTGGCCTCCATCATTCTTAAATGGATGAACTTTGGAACTTTGGAACCACCAGGACTTTTCATAGAGCTGGCTGCCCGGCCAAACTGAGCTATCGGGGGAGAACGGCCTTGGTCAGTAAGGTGACCAAGAACCGATGGCCACTCTGACAGAGCACCAGAGTTCCTCTGTGGATTTGGGAGAACCTTTAGGTTGAGTGGCTCAACGGAAGCCACTTCTCTGTAAAAGGCACATGACAACCCGCTTGGAGTTTACCAAAAGGCATGAGAAACAAGATTCTCTGGTCGCCATCCAACCTGACAGAGCTTGAGAGGATCTACAGAAAGAATGGGAGAAATTACCCAAATACAGGTGTGCCAAGCTTGTAGCGTCATACCCAAGAAGACTTGAGGCTGTAATCGCTGCCAAAGGTGTGTCAACAAAGTACTGAGTAAAGGGTCTGAATACTTATGTAAATGTGATATTTCATTTACTTTTTAATTACTTTGCAAAAATTTGTGAACACCTGTTTTTGCTTTTTTATTTTGGGGTATTGTGTGTAGATTGATGATAAAAAAAGAATGTAATCAATTTTAGAATAAGGCTGTAACATAACAAAATGTGGAAAAAGCGAAGGGGTCTGAATACTTTCTGAATGTACTGTATATCATCCCACGGAGGTTATATTAACTTCTTTAGGAATTAAATTCTACTGATCTCAGGAACTTGGTCTCTCTCCGTGCCCATGTATTGAATATTCTTAACGCTGTTCTGAAAAAATATTTAGTGCTAAGAGATGACCAAGTGTCAATTTAATTGGATATTTTCTTGGCAGTTCACATGATTCATTCATTAATGGGGATAGTAATGGGTGGAATTATTTGAACTGCTTGACACTATACATTCAACCAGTTGTCCAAGAAACGAGACACTGAAGTGGCAGACTTTGAATGTGAAAGCTCTTTGTTGCTACTTTTAACTAATAAAACTCTGTATCCATTGTTGTTGATCATAACATTGGCATTCAATTTGCTGACCGTCCATGCCATTTTCAAACCTATTATCAGCAAAACTGGAGCGACTGTGAGGAGGTACATTGGGGTGCGGAAGGTGTAGAGAACAGCATTTCTTGTGGACCAGATAGCCATTTGTGATAATAGCTTAGATAATAGGTTGCAGAATGTCTGATATCCTTTCCCACTGATCTCAGACTCTTGAATGGACCTCTGATGTGCTAAAGATGACTTCCTGATCTAATCTACCTTATTCCGGCCCTTGGACTCCCCTGTTGCACTACTCTGATATGTGTATGATATGAATTGAATAGCACGCAAATAAGGTTTTACACTGTGTCTCGGTACACTTGACAATAATAAATACAATGTTCCAATCGCAGTGGAGCTCCTCATTCTGCAAATTTATATTAACAGTTTTGTGGACTGCAATAACGAAACCATGAAATATTTAATAACATGATATTTGCATTTGACTAGCTGAATAGTGCTTCTTTATTTAATTTGGATGACTAACATGTTTTGAGCAAATTCATTTGAGAATAAGAGGCGTAAATTGTAACTTGGTTTAGAAGCTAATTAGCATGCGAATAGATGTGGGTAGGTATCATAATTCTGTGACACCCATGTGGGTCTGAATTCTTAATAGTTTTCTTGAGTTACCAGTCTATTTGATGATTGTCTGAATTAATTAGATCCTTGCAGCATTACTACAGAATTAATGTGCTAAAGATGATTCTGAGTTAGAATTGGCCATTGCATGAAAACATCTACTTTTAGTTCAGTTTAGTTTAGAGATACAGCACAGAAACAGATCCTTCGGCCCACCGAGTCCACGCCGACCAGCAATCACCCCGCACACTAACATTATCCTACACACTAGGGAAAATTTACAACTTTTGCTGAAGCCAATTAACTTACAAACTTGTACGTCTTTTGTGTGGGAGTTTATCTATCATATCCAAGCTCTGGATCTCATTTACCTATGACATCACAATAGGATAGGGGTGGGAGATTGCAACCTTCACGTGTTTCCACGAATGCAATCAACGTGGCATGCACAATCAAATAAGATCAAAAAGATCAAATAGAACAAGTTGTCCTCCCCCTCTCTCCCTTCCTCTCTCCCCCCTCCCTCTCTCCCCCCTCCCTCTCTCCCCCCTCCCTCTCTACCCCCCTCTCTCTCTACCCCCCTACCTCTCTACCCCCCTCCCACTCAATTCCCTCCCCCTCCCTTTCTACCACTCTCCCTCTCTACAAAGGACCATAGAGCGGGGCAAGATACTCCACTCCTACGTAATCCAAAGCACTGAGGTGTAGTATGTAACGGAGTGTCACGGCAGCCATCTTTCAATGCAAAAGGCGACTTCCGTTATGCCCCTCGCAATCTGAATTAATTAGATCCTTGCAGCATTATTTCAGAATTAATGTGTTAAATCAGCGTTGTTGGGGAAGTGTGTGATATAGCTCATCTATCACTTAACATATTTTAGTTAATTTTATTTTTTTAATGTTTTCCCCCTGCTTAATCTCTCGTTTTCTGCCCATTTCTCTCCCATCCTTCCTCCGCAGCCCCCTCCTTTGTGCAGTTTCCATTGTGTAATGTCTTCTGTAAGACTTTGTTGTGACCAGCACTATGAATACACGTCCGCCATCTTGTAAGAAGGATTTAATCTGCCATGACTGAAACTTCTAGAAGGTCACTTGACCTCAGTCACGAGGTACAGGTACTTTTGCCAGCTTCTGCTTTTGGCCTCAAGGGGCACTGGCATTTACATTACATATACATCACATCCCCCCCTTAACTTTAATTACATCACATCTCCCCCTTCATTTAATTACATCACATCTCTCCCTTCACTTTAATTACATCACATCTCCCCCTTCACTTTAATTACATCACATCTCCCCCTTCAACGTTGGGGTCAATACAAACTATTTTCAATACTAAACAATTTCACCTTTAATCAATTGAACGTGGATAACAAATGTTTTACAATACTAATATTGATGACAAATACAAACTTTACATCTCCCCCTTCATCATTGGGTTTCATTTACGTTTACATCGACGGCATATAAATGAAAATACAGTAGATTTTCCCTTCACCTTAATTACATCACATCTCCCCCTTCACTTTAATTACATCACATCTCCCCCTAATATCCACATAAGGATTTACACTAGACTCAATTAAGAATGCTGCTGTTTTTCACTTTAACCTCAAACTCTAGAAACTCTAACAAAGGGCCTGTCTCGTTGCGTTTTGCTGCGACTGGGAGACTGGCTCCTGCCTCTCGCTGCGTCTCGGCGCATCGTGTCGTCTGGGGACTTGCCCATTCTAGGAGACTATCACTGACTTCTGGAAGACTGGTTCGTCTGTCTAGGATTCTCACATTTTGGCGTCTGGTTACAGGTGGCCTATCCACGGCTACACAGGGGTCTATCCCCGGCTACTCAGCGGTCTATCCACGGCTAGAGGTCTTTATCCTGGGCTACGGGGCTCTATCCTGGACTTGACGTCTCTATACTGAACTTGCTCTCCAGCTGGTCTCAGAGACTTGCTCCATCTAGGAGGCGGACTCCCCCTTCAAAAAAAACTTAGACAGTCAATACTAAACAGTCAATTCAAACTATTTTCGTTCTTTCAATTTCTTGCATAATAACTCTTGGCTTCTTAACTTTTACTTTTTCACCTTAACATTTACTTCTTTACATTTGAATTTTGGCAAATTCTCTGTACTTCTTGGCTTCTTAACTTTTACTTCTTTGCATCTGTCCCTTAGTGTCTTTAAATTGTTGCTCGGGTTGTGCTGCTTGCTCCGCGGGGCTCGTTGAATCTCTCGAACATGGCGGCGACTGTTATTGCAGCGCGGACGCGGGCTCCGATCTTTGGGTGCAGGAGATGGTCCGGGGCAGCGCGGTGGCAGCCATTACTCCCTCTGGGAAAGGCCGTTGATTCCTTTGGCCATCACAGAAGGCGTCCTTCCCTCCGTCTCCCGGCCCTCCGAATGGGGCTTTTGGACCTGCAGGGTGAGTGTGAGAAGCTGTTGGACGTGGTGGAGGATTGTGAGGCTGATTGGTCTGGGCCCTGCACTGCTTTCAAGTCGATGCAAGGCCGCGTGCTCACTACTCGGGCTGCCACACGTGTGTTTCTTGGTCTTCTTCTTGCTTCTTTCTTCTTGCTCTTTCACAGACTGTTACCTGATTTTTTTTGTTTTTCCAAACTTTTTTTTTCTCTGTTTCCTTTGACCGAGCATCGGGACTGGTCGGCTCCGAGTTTTCTTTTTGTTTTTCTTCTTTTTCGGCCCACAGTCTCTCATGCTTCTTCTTGCCCGGAGAGTGGTTCCGGTGGCTTGAGTCCAAACATTCTTTTCTTTAGTTTTTTCCTCTGACACCATGTAATGGCTTCTGTAAGACCTCGTTGTGAGTAGCACAATGAATACACATCCGACATCTTGTAAGAAGGATTTAATCTGCCATGACTGAAACTTCTAGAAGGTCACTTCACCTCAGTCACGAGGCACAGGTACATTTGCCAGCTTCTACTTTTGGCCTTAAGGGGCACTGGCATTTACATTACATATACATCACATTTCCCCCTTCACTTTAATTACATCACATCTCCCCCTTCATTTAATTACATCACAACTGCCCCTTCACTCTAATTACATCACACCTTGTATTGTACAGTTTCCCTTGTACTGCTTTAGCACGCACTGTGCACAAAATTAAATTTAACATATATAAATATATACATATATGAATGTGTGTTTGTGTGTGAGAGGCAAGTTAGAGATAAATAGATCTCAAAGTTCTTTCTCATGGTTCAGAAGCAACTTTGATTTAAAGCAACACTATTTCTCTCTATCATATTTGTCAGATGATGTACATAAACCATAAAGGCAATTATATTTATATTCATATACATATAAATATATGCATATATATATATATATATATATATATATATATATATATATATATATATATATATATCAATGTACAAAACTGCACACAAAAATATGACATATGGGGTCAAATTTCAAATTTCTTGACAAGTCCTTTATTGGGTTCATGACTGACGTAGTATCAACAGCAAATATAAGAAAAGATAGCACATTGATGGCAAGTTTCCGAAAATAGCATCAGAATACACATATACATTTTGTGTAACAGTTGTCGTGTGGTGTCCACCAGAGACCTGGTTGGCACAGTAAGTGCAGGTATTTCTTATTTCTTTCTACGTCGATGAATACCACATGGAACAATAACATTGCAAACACCATTTTCACATCATTCACCTGATCATGTAGTAGAATACTGCATCCATCTAAGTGGACACTGCATGTGATCTTAATGGTGCATTTCCTTATGAATATGAGTGACATAGATGGCCGATGAGACAAATTAGTGTGTTGCCAAATTGAAGATTGGCTAAGTTTCTTAGTTTTGATGACCAATTTATGTAAAAAATATGTGATATTGATGTATATATACACACACACATATATATTTTTCTAGTTTATTTCTTGTGATTTCCTCTAATTTGTTTAGCAGCCTTATATATATATATATATATATGTATATGTATATATGTATATATATATATGTGTGTGTGTGTGTGTGTGTGTGTGTGTGTGTGTGTGTGTGTGTGAGACATGGATTTTTAAAATGTGAATGTCTCATAATGACACATTTGTGGGTGAGCAGTATATTGCACCAGCCCCACAATTTCAAATAATTCTAAATTGAACTTCATAAACAAGGTAAACACTTTTTATTTCTGTCATTCATGGTAATATTTACATAATTTTGTGCGCGACATATACAGGGTTGCAGTGTTTTGCATATCAGCTAACCAATTAAAATGATGTAAAATTCAACATATTTCAAACAATGATAGCCCCACCCCTTGCTTACCCAAAAGGACAGAATTTCCAACTTATATACAATAATAAATAAATCGTAATTTGTACAATTTTGTGTGGGTAACGGGAAGTTCTCACTCTTCCTCTTGCGCAACCTGCGTTGGGAAAACAGACGTTTCGGCGGGTTAGGGATGTCAAATAGCGTTGGAACTGCATTCCAATTTAGCCTGTTATTGGTTTGCCTGTTGAAAAACTGGTCAAGTTCAGTGTTCAGAACAAAGTCGGCAGTTGGTTGACAAGTACACTGGAGTTCGGTGTAGGAGATCTTGTCGACAAGTATTCTGGACCCGCTCTCGACATCTGAAATTACAGAAAATATCATATAGGATTATCTAATAAGAAGAAAATTGATTATAACTGCATACGTGCAGAATGGATGATATATCACTTAAGTGCAATTGTTTTCAGTTGTGGGGAGAGACCTGTATATTGAAGATGCATTTTGCCTCTAATATGTCAATTTACCTTAAATGTAGAAGAGCTTATTAAAATCATCTTTTTTAGACTATTTAAGTATTTTCTTTCTATCCTCTTTTGGACGCAAGAGACTAGCAGGGCTGCCAACTCTCAGGCGGAGCAAGAGAGATGGGGGGGTGGGGGGGAAGGCAGAGAGAGAGAGGCAGATAGGGGGGGGGGAGAGAGAGAGAGAGAGAGAGAGAGAGGAGAGAAGGGGGGAGACAGAGAGAAAAGGGGGAAAGAGAGTGGAGAAGAGGGAGAGAGAGGAGAGGTAGAGAGAGAAAGAAGGGAGAGAGAGATGGGAGCGAGAGAGAGAAGGGAGAAGGGAAGGATGGCACATTATAACGAGCAGCTGTTCCATTCTGACTGCCGCGGAACCCCCCAACGCACCATTGCACCATTTTTCACGGCGGACCTGTGATGTCTCGGCTCTGACAATTCGAGGGGTCAACAACACTGAGAGCAGCCCCGAGCCGCCGCATTCCCCGACTCGAATCTGAGCTTGAAAAATCTCGTGATGGGCCTGATGTGTCCCACAGGCCATATTTTGGAGACTCCTGCCTTACAAGAACAAAAACAAAAATGTACAGAAGTACAAAAATGTATGACTTTATTATTGTGATAAGTATAGATCTATTTTTTAAAAATCTAATAACTTTCTAATGTACCGACAAACCTAGTTTCCCACTGACCGTTGATTGGGGATCAGAAAATAACATTTTCAGGACAGAATAATATCGACAGAAAACAATAATATTTCCTCACCTTTCTTTGTTATTGGGGAACCTGAAGAAAGACAGGTAGGGTTGTCTACATTGGCGATTAGAGCAATATATAGCAGAACAGTGAGCTGTAGATGTAGATGTCAACGTCCATTAAAATGGTGCGATCACCCATCGTTTTTTTTGCCAAGTGGCATATCTTGCTCCAGTCTATGACCTTTGGTTCAGATTTCTCAAGTAACTTCAGTTGAGGTCTGCTACTTTTGTATGTAAAATCTTGGCGTGGCATTTTAATAATTAAAAACCTTAGGCAAGTGGTGTGTGGCTCATCCATCATCTCCATGCTTATTATTTCCCTGTCTTAGCATGGGAACAAAAGCTCAGACAAAAGATGAGCTTATCTGTTGGTGAGGTTATCCGGAATGCAGCAAATGTCAGCAGGTATTGAATCCTCTTTGGGAAAGACATCATGGTGTCCCTAGGTAGATTTGGACAATAGAATCTTATTTTGAGTATTTTGTTGCCATTTCCTACTGGGCACCTTGTGGCGCTCAGACATTCAGTATAATGGTGTACATTAACACCGGCTGGAATCAGTTAAAAAAAAGAGCAGGCACATGTCTTGCTGCCTCCATGGTTCAGACCTCCAGATAGCAAGGAACAGCAATTTCCTGAAAATAAGGTTCAAGTAACTACCCAAGTATAGCATTGATGCTCATGGTATGCTCGGAGAGCGCTGACCCTCGCTGTTAACATTGAGTCATGACTTCTGAATGGGAAGAGCCACATTACCCGAACCTCTGAGACCCCTTAAGCCTCTCAGATCTGTGTGTTTTGCTAATCTTAATAGTCTTTGCTGAAGGACAAAGATATTAAGATAGTTGTGGGGTTTTTGGAAAGACCTTAGTGACCTCGTGCATGCTGAGATATCCTATAACATGCGAAATATGACACAGATCAGCCACCACCACCTGGGGACTAGGAATTTCAGGGTGACCCTAACCTTGACCTCCATAGGAAGAGCAGTCAAGGCATGGGTGTGTAACATGAGTTCTGCCCACAAGAAATCACAGTTTGCTGTCACCACTAATTTACAAAAACCATTATCTCCTGTTACATTGCTGTTTGGAAGGCTGAAGCTATTTTATTTAGTTATGAAGCTAGTTTAGTTTATTGTCATGTGTGCACAGATACAGTGAAAAGCTTTTGTTCGTGCTATCCAGTCAGCAGAAAGAATACATGATTACAATCGAGCCATTTACATGATAAGGGAATGATATGTGTGGCTTGCTGAACAAACACTCTCGAAGGATAGGTTATTCGGACATGAATACTTCTCCACATCCCTTGAGGCCCTTGGATATGTTTGCCCTGACTTCGATGCCTGTCCTGCTTGTGCAATACACCCACCCAGTGAGACAAAGAGCAAAGGATTTATATGTGGAGAAGTGGCAGTGCACCTCACCCAATGACTCTACGTGGCCTAACAACAGCTGGCTGCGTCACCAAGCAGCCTCTTGTGTTCTACGGCAGACTACAGTGTGGGTTTCAGCCAGGCGAGTGGCCTTTTGACTATAATGGTTGGTTGAACCTTGGGAATACATGCTTCCTTTTCAATGGTGAACAGATTTTTTAAATCAGAAAATTTTGATCTGATTTATGAAGTCAAACAGCACAGAGTGAAGCCCTTCAGCTCAATTTCTCCATGCCAACGAGATGCCCCATCTACATTAGTCCCACCTTCCTGCATTTTGCCCATATCCCACTAAACTTTTCCTATCATGTACCTGTTCTAATGTATTTTCAATGTTTTTACAGCATCTGCCTCAACCGTCTCCTCTTGCAGCTTGTTCCATATAACCACCACCCCCTGTGTGAAATAATTTTCCCTCTGGTTCTGATTAAAGCTTTCCCTACTCACCTTAAACTTGTGCCTTCTGGTTCTTGAATCCCCTACTCTGCGTAAAAGACAATCACTCTCTGTTTCTCTCATACATCTCCATAAGATCTCCCCCCAGCGTCCTGCGCACCATGGAATGAAGTCTTAGCTTGCTTAGACTTTCCATATATCTCAGGCCCCCAAGTCCTGGCAACATCCTTGTAAGTCTTCTCTGCACTTTTTCCAAGTTAACAATATCCTTCTAATGGCAGGCTGACCAGAACTGAACTCATTACTCCAAATTGGCACATTAACGTCTTGTACAACTGAAGCAATACATCCCAACATTAATTCTCAATGCCCTGACTGATGAAGGTCAATGTACCAAAGGGCTGCTTGACCACCCTATTTATCTGTGATGCCATTTTCAAGGAAATATGGACCTGCACTCCAAGATCCCTCTGCTCCACAACACACCACAGGCTATGCCATTCACTGTGAAGGTCGGCTCTGCTCCGACTTCCCAAAATGCAACAACTTACATTTATCTGCACTAAACTCCATTAACCATCCCTCAGGCCAGTTGCCCAACTGATCAAGATCCTGCTGTAATTTCTGATAACCATCTTCGTTATCCATGATACCACCCATTTTAGTGTCATATGCAAACTTACTAATCATGCCTTCTCCATTCTCAACTAAATCGTTGATATAAACCACAAACAGCAATGGGTCCAGCACCGATCCCTGAGGCACACCACTAGCCACAGGGATTTATGCCACCAATATTCAAAATGAACCTTAAACAATGCATGATACCATAGTGGCGCAGCTGGTAGAGCTGCGGTCTCACAACGCCAGAGATCCCCATTCGATGCCGATCGCAGTGCTGTCTGTATGAAATTTGCACTCTTCCCCGTGACCATGTGGGTTTCATCTGGGTGTTCCAGTTTCCTCCCACATCCCAAAGACATGCAGGTTTGCAAGTTAATTGGTCTTTGTAAAGTTGCCCCCAGTGTGTTGGGAGTGGATGAGAAAGTGTGATAACATAGAACTATTGTGAATGGGTGATTGATGGTCGGCGTGGACTCGCTGAACTGAAAGGGCTGTTTCCATGCTATATCTCTAAACAATACTAAACATATTATATGTTCATAAGTTCTAGGAACAGAATTCGGACATTCGACCCATCAAGTCGACTCCACCATTCAACCATGGCTAATCTATCTTTCCCTCTCAACCCCATTCTCCTGCCTTCGCCCTATAACCCCTGAAACCCTTCCTAATCATTGTGCTTGTAAATATTGTGGCCAGAAGTCTCAGTCAAATTTCACTACTGTATAATTTCTAAAGAATGACCACATATTTATAATTTAGTCAAAAAAACATTGCAATTCAATCACATCACACTTCAAAGTGTTACATAGTCTAATTTCTTAATTTAACTATCTTATCACCCATGATTCAACTATTGCAAAACTGAATTCTAATGAGGCTTTCAATAAAAAATATTCTGCAAATACAAAACTTCAACATAATCAAAAATTCATGAAAAATTTGATCTTGTCTATCTACGTCCATTGGGTCTTCTAGAGGATTTACCTATAAAATCGATCCTTTGAATTAAATTCCTTCAATTAAATTTGAATTTTGCCCTAAAATGGTGCAAAATTAATAAAACGTTTTGTTAATAGTTTTAACTAGCCTATCGAATTCCTCTAATGATATGCGTTGCTTTTTGAGTGTATTTTCTTTCGTTATTTTTTTCTGTACTGAATGGGGTTCTGTTGGTAATCATTTCACAATGAATGAATTATGAAAATGTTTTCCCAGGTTTTGTCACTGTTTTCCTGGAAAGAATTAAGATGAACCATTTAAAAAGGTGTTTTTTGCAGTTAGGTTTATTTTATGTGGATTAAATTCACAGAAAAGTGTTTCCTTGCCATGCCTATTAAATCTTGAGTACGGTTCAGAATTGACACCCCTACAGAACAATTTAACATTTCAGTGACTAATCATACTTATTGATGCTGTGCCAGATCTTTTCATTTGAATTCTGGAGGGGTCCTTGGTGATTTAGCCTTGTGGACAGGAGTTGTGATTAGTCAATTTTTACTAAATTCTGGGACTGCAATGAGAATTAAGAGGGAAACTTTGATTTTGGAAATGACTGAAAGAAGTCAAAAGATGACATGTAAAACATACATTCTGCTATGGAATTATAGAATGCAATTATTTTATGGAATTGTTTTCTGCTTCATTAAGATAATCAGCCCATCGCACATTGTATTCATGTCATTACAAGAATCCAAGTAGCATCAGTTGAACTAAACCACTCCGCTGTGTACGATTTGCTTTGTGGAGGAATAAAGCAGTTTATTATTCACACTAAACTTCATCTCTTTCTGAATGATTACTAGATTGTACACAAACTGAGAAACTGAGTTTTCTTCACTTTGCCAGTAGATGTAGAACAAGATTAGTACGTTTCTATGACTAAACCAGCAGCTTCTGGGATATTTGACTAATACCAATGAAAAAATCTCCGTTGTGAGTCCAATATCGTAATGCCAGTCAAATAGAAATTTAACTTTTTGTAACTGGCAACAAAATTACCCAGGAAGCTGGATAGTAAAGTTATTAATTAAACATTCTGCTTCAGTTCTTTATTAATCATTCAGATGCTTAAAAGACATGTCAATTTGAACATATCTAAAATTTGTTATGGGATTTTTTTTTCCACTACAGTAAAGCAGTGATGGATCTACTCATTGATTTGTGCAGCCAATATCATTTAAATCCAACCCATCATACTCTTGAGCTGCAATCCAGAGAGACACGCAAACCATTAGGCTACAAGCCAAATACTGCTGTTGGGATTTTGGATGTAGACAAAGTGCTCATAAAGCAGAAAGTTATTGAGGATAAGCCAAGAAGACCCCGACCTGTAGTGCCTGAAGTAAGTAACAAATCAAAATGCTTGTTGTAGTAAATTAAAATATAAATTATTTTTAATTGTTTGTGATTTGGAGCACTCAAAATACTGAATTTGTGTTAACTGTGTATAACTGGGACTGAAAAGTTTTTTGTTCTTCAAAATATTCACAAAAACATGTGATGTGGTACAAGAGGAAATCTTTGGAATAAGCAACGTATACTTTCAGGGGAGAGAGTAGTGTAAGAATGTTGATGGAGCAAGTTATGAATGCTATTTTGTTATTGAATAGATGGTATAAATGTATTGACGCATAATTTTGATTTCTCCAAAATAATTCGGCAGTATTCGTGCATTTTTTATACTGACATTGATTGAGGATTTATGGTACAGAGCCAAAAAACAATAAAGGTGGCAAAATGAGGGGGTCAATAATTTAATATATTTATATATTTTGGTGTGCCATGCAATGACCACAATCTCTAATACAAACCTATGATTTTTACAGAAAACTGTGAGGCTGATTGTGAATTTCCTCAGGACACAAAAAGCTGTGCTGCGTGTCAGTCCACTTGTGCCTTTGCAAGAATTGTTACCAATTATATGTGAAAAGTGTGACTTCAAATTAGAGCATCTTGTTCTCTTGAAAGACTGCATCAAAAGGGAAAAGATGGATCTTTCAAAATCACTGAATGATTTGGAAACCAGAGAACTGTATGCTCTGGATACCAGCAGAGGTGAGCTTATGCAGAAACACATTTACCTTGAAGTTGTTCAAATGAATAATTAGTTTACTTTGCCTCAGCCACTTACACCCAGAGAAGAGATAACTTGAAATGACTACATGATAGATAACATTTTTAGGAAGATTTTGCAGGTTCTGGATAACATACTGGTGTGTATTTTGGTTTGGGCCTTACATTTATAAATCTTTATGCAACTGTTATGCAATTGTTATGGAATGGGCTTGGATGCACTGTTGCAGTATAAACGGAAGTACTTGACTGGCCAAAAGGGCCCTGCAAGGCAGAATGCTGCAATTCTATTTGTTAATTGACTTTGTAAAGATAAACAGTTACTATTTCCCATGAATATGTTAAAATTGCAAGTGCAAATTTTTAACTCTTAAGCCAAGCTCAAGATGAATATTCGTTCTGAATTATAAATTAAGTTATTGCAGATTGGTGTTTTGTAACTATTCAAAGCTTCTTCATTATCTTTCCTGGAAGCACATTAGCACCTCAAATTCCTGTGAAATATTGCTCAACTCAATCCGAGTCCGAGGGTAGATAGTAGTTCAGAACTGCTCTTTAGTTGTAGTAGTATCGTTCAATTGCATGATTACAGCTGGGAAGAAACTGTCCCTGAATCTGGAGGTATGCGATTTCACACCTATACCTTTTAACCTAGGGAGGGGGGATAAGAGGGAGTGGCCAGAGTGCGACTCGTCCTCGTAAATGGAGTCAATGGAAGGGAGGTTGGTTTGTGTAATGGTCTGGGCTGTGTCCAAAATTGGAGCTGTTCCCAAACCAAGTTGCGATGCATCCCGATAAAATGCTTTCTGCGGCGCATCTGTTGAATTTGGTGAGGGTTGTTGCGGACATGCGGAACTTCCTAAGCCTTCCACAGGTATGCTTACTTGGTCATGCCATCAATATGGGTGGTCCAGGAGAAGTTGTTGGTGATATTGATTCCTACGAATTTGAAGTTTTCATCCAGCTCTACTTCGGTGCCGTCAATGCAAACTGGGGTAGGTGTACCACTTCACTTCCTGAAGCCAATCACATTCTCCTTTATCTTGCTGACATTGAGAGAAAGGTTGTTGCCTCGACACCAGGACACAAGGTTCTCAAGCTCCTTCCTGTGACCTCCTTCTCCCTGTGACTGTGTGGGATTTCGGGTGCTCCGGTTTCCTCCCACACTCCAAAGATGTACAGGTTTGTAGGTTAATTGACTTTGGTAAAAAATTATAAATTGTCCCTATTGTGTAGGCTAGTGTTTGTGATGGGGTAATCGTGATCTGTGCAGACTCGGTGGGCGAAGGCCTGTTTGTGTGTTGTGTCTCTAAAGTCTAAAGTATTCTTTTGCAAATGAAAAAATGTGTCCCAGTTATGCAAGTGTTTATTATCGGTATTTTTTACATTTATGCTAGATCTATGTGACCTTCATGCTCCTTTAACGTGTTGACTTTTGAGGAGGCTATGTATGAACACAGCTGTAATTTCTACATGGTGAAATCAAAATGTATAAAAATACCCTTTAATAAAATCTGACAATGTGCACTTTAACCACATGTGATTTTTTTTTAAATTACAAATCTCAAATTGTGGAGTACAGAGGCAAATAAATAAATGATGGGTCTTTGTCCCAAACATTATGGAGGGCACTGAACATTTATGACATTTAGCTGTACTTTCCCACCATTTCCTCCACCATTCATTTTTTTCTGAAGTTTGTTTAAGCAGTATCCAGCCATCATGCTCACTGAAGCAGTTATCACATTATGAATTATTGGATGGCAAATCAGGAATTAAAGCACACAATTTTTAGCTCATTTTTAAGCATTAGAGAGAATGCAGAAGTGGTTTACCAGGAAGCATCCTGAATTAGTAGTATTAGCTATGAAGAGAGACAGGACAACCTTTAAGTGTTTTCTTAGGAATGTAGGAGGCTGAGGAGAGACCTGAGAGAAGTTTATAAAATTATGAGAGGAATAAGTAGATTCGACAGTCAAATCTTTTTCCCAGGGTGTAAGGGTTAAATACTAACTTTAAGGTGAGACAGGGTGGGTTGAAAGGAAATATGTGGAGCATGTTTTTACACAGAGAGTTGCTGGTGTCTGGAACATGTTACCAGGGAAGGTTGTGGAAGCAGAGACTATAATGATGTTTAAGAGGTAGATGCAGGGAATGAAGGGATATTGATTATGTGCAGGCGGGAGGGATTATAATTTGGCATGATATTTGGCACAGACATCGTGGGCTAAAGGGCCTGTTCCTTTGCTGTACTGTTCTATGTTCTATATTTCACCAGAAGTAAATGGTAAAAGAATTAGAGACCAAAAAATGGAAGCTTCTATTTGTGACTTCCACAATTCACATTAAAGCTCTCTTCATTTTATTTCAAAATGGTATCGTAAGTGGATTTAAAGCTTGTAACCATTCTGTGGTTATTAAATTGCCAGATTGTATTAATATCTGTATAAGTAGAAGTCCTACGATCTGGCACAAGCTGCATTTGATAGATGCTGATCATTCAAATAAGCTGCCCACTATTTTGGTCAAAATTTATGAAATGCTGTTTAGTGGAGCATGTTTTTATTTTAAAGTGCAAGATAACCTAGTATATTATTCTGACGTTACGATTTCACCTCTGAATAACTGGGTTGTTTCTTTGTGGTTGTGTGTATTTTAAATTGAGCATAAGATGGATTTGTGAACTAAACATTTAATTGAGATTTTTTTTACAGAATTGAGCCAAAGTGCTCTAGCTATCACTGGCATGAATGAAAAGGAAGACAAAGGATTATTGGGATTTTTGAAAATTGGCAGAAAGAAAACAAAGGTACGTGCAGTCTTTTTGAACTGTCATTCTGTAAGCTAGTGAAATCTACTGCATATGGTATTTTGAATCTGTTCAATCTACAATATGTTGCTGATTTTGTTTTGTACAGAATTCTTTCTTTTAACTTTTAGACAAATGACGCTGATAAGCAGACGATAACCACAACATGATGATAATGATTCCAGCCAAGAATTATTCAAAGTGACTGTTTTTCAGTATAGGCAATGATAAGTTATCAAAGTTACATGCTGGTTATGGTAGTTTAGTAATTAGTTTATCAATTTAAATGGAACTCCAGCTGTAGCATGAATTCTGGCCATAGTATTCACGATCCAACAGGACAAGATAACCTGGGACTGACTGACTTAACACACTGCTTCATCTCTCTATTTTAAACATTGCTCTTACTTAACTAAGGTAGACAGAAATGCTGGAGAAACTCTATGGAGCTAAGGAAATAGGCGATGTTTTGGGTTGAGACCCTTCTTCAGACTGACGTGGGGGTGGGAAGAAGAAAGGAAGAGGCGGAGATAGTGGGCGGTGGGACAGCTGGGAAGGGGAGGGAAAAGAAGGAGAAAGCAGGGACTACCTGAAATTGGAGAAGTTCATGTTCATACCGCTGGGGTGTAAACTACCCAAGCAAAATATGAGGTGCTGCTCCTCCAATTTACGGTGGGCCTCACTCTGGCCATGGAGGAAGCCCAGGACAGAAAGGTCGAATTCGGAATGGGAGGGGGAGTTGAAGTGCTGAGCCACCGGGAGATCAGGTTGGTTATTGCGAACCGAGCACGGTTGTTGGGCGAAGCGATGACCAAGCCTACGCTTGGTCTCACTGATGTAGTTATGAGGTAGTTAACTTATCTTGTTTGTGACAGAAGATCTGGGCACGTGGATTTCTTTCGTTAAGCCCGTCTTTCTTTGATTCACCACACAACAGCTGTATTTCTAGACTTGTCTTCAATTTCCATAATCGCCTTTTTCTGCATCTGATCAATCAATTACTTGTTTTTGGATAATGCTGGATAATCCATTCAGGGTTTTTGGCATTCATTTGCCTGTCATCAAAATGGCTGCCATCACTCTCTCTATTAAAACCCCACCCTCACTTCAAGCTGTTGCTGCATCTCTATTCTCCCCTGTAATGTCTATAATCTATAATGTCTTTGAATGCACTATTGCAATCCAATTTCATGCCTTCCACATTCTGCATATTTTCCTAAATGAAGACATCAAGGCTGCCTCAATGAAACTCATCAATACTGTCTAATCTGTATTTCTGTCATGAAGTGCAACTTCTGACGTTTTAGATTTTCTTAATTCCCTGTTTGACTCCATTGCATTTTCTAATAGAATCCGTTTCTTCTATCAGATATGTAATTAGAGGTGTGATTCAATCAGCTTTCCTTCTTTTCCTAAAAAGAATGGCATGTGGGCTCCAACTTTAGGCATCTCTTGTGTCTCTCATCTGCATGCAATTAGGATAAAATGTCTGGAAACATAGGGTTAACATCAGTGATAACCAGTTTTCCATCAGAGTCACTACTTTTGAATCTTAATCTCACAAATAAATAGACCGTGGACCGATGTGCCTTTTCGTTTCGTTGTAACCCACATCCCATATCTACCTTTATTTATAACATATTGTGTAAACATATTATAGAAATTATATCTGAAACGCGTCAAGAACAAAACCTGCACATATTTTTCAAATTGGAAAAAACCTCAAACATTTTGTCAATTTTCCAAGTAGTAATTGTCCAATCAAAGCACGTTTGACATTGAGTCGGACGCAATTGACTGATCATGCGCTTTGTTTCAGGCTAGCTAGGCAGGGAGCATACTGGGATCATGGCAGAGAGTATTTCGTCTGATGTTAGTGTGACGGACGATTCCGAGGAAGGTGAGTACATATGTTAACAATAGTGATTGGACAGATATATATGGAGCACATTGGGCAGAAAATGCACATCTGCCTGCTTAATGATCATTGGAGATATGGAGAGAATGAAAACTCATCCGTCAGCTCCCCCTTTTAGCTGCAAAGGCAGAATTAAATACAGGAAGTGAATATCGACAACATAGGCAGACCCGCCCACCCGCTGTATATTGATATTGGGGGGGGGGGATTCACTGGATAGCGTGTGACGGCTCCCTATAACATCCAAGATGGACAGGTGTGGGCTGTTACAGAAGAGGCAGTTGGGGCAGTGGCTTGAGTAGCGAAGAGGAGAGAAGAACAGAGGAGAGGACAGGAAAAGAGAAGAGAAGAGAGGAAAGGAGAGGAGCAAGGTGCAGGAATGACTAGAGTCGTGCAGTAGTTGCCGCCAGGGTATGTGCAGTTGTGATGCTCCACATGAGCGCTCATTAGAGACACACATATAAAGGCAGGATGTAGCAGCTCGCTGCTTGCACGGAGCTGCCAGACTTGTGAATGCCCCCGCTCATCGGCTGCATTTCTTGCCCTCTGCCCCTGCCCCTGCCCAGCTTGCACCGTCGGATTCCGCACAGATGATGAACTTTCTGCGCCAAAGGCTCTCCGACCTGTATCATTTTACAGTGGGTGGGTGGGTCTGCCTATGTTGTTGATATTCACTTCCTGTATTTAATTCTGCCTTTGCAACTAAAAGGAGGAGCTGACGGATGAGTTTTCATTCTCTCCATATCTCCAATGATCATTAGGCAGGCAGATGTGTATTTTCTGCCCAATGTGCTCCATATATATCTGTCCAATCACTGTTGTTAACATATGTACTCACCTTCCTCGGAATCTTTCGTCACACTAGCATCAGACGAAATACTCTCCACCATGATCCCAGTGCGCTCCCTGCCTAGCTAGCCTGAAACAAAGCGTGTGATCGGCCAATTGGTGTCTGATTCAATGTCAAACGTGCTTTGATTGGACAATTACTACTCGGAAAATTGACAACATTTTGGAGGTGTTTCCCATATTTAAAAATATGTGCAGGTTTTGTTCTTTATCGGTTTCAGATATAATTTCTATAATATTTTTACACAATATGTTATAAATACAAGTAGATATGGGATGTGGGTCACAACATGTCACAACATGAAACGAAAAGGCACATTAGCCCACGGTCTGAAAAGCTGAAAGTTCTGGAAATGCTCAGCTGGTCAGACAGCATTATGTGGAGTGTGAAATATATTATTGCCTCAGACCAGTAACCCTGCTGAATTCTTCCAGAACCTTGTATTATTTCATATCTCCAGCTTCCATAGCTTTCTGATTTTCTCTATACCCCAGAGTGGTTAAAGTTTAAGCTTTGCCACATGAAGTATCCCTTTTTAAAGATAAGTTACCCCATTGCCTCCTCATATAAATATGATTAGTCATTTCAACAAACTTCTCATCTCAATCTGACCCCATATGCCTGAAGAAGGGTCTGAGCCAGAAATATCACCTGTCCATGTTCTCCAGGGATGCCTCCTGACCAGCTGAGTTACTCCAGCATTTTGTGTCTTTCAACTGTCTTAGGTCTTGAAAGAAATAAACTTACCACCAGTCAGCCACTTTGTTATTTAATCAATCAACTTAACCATTTATGATTTTCAATATTCTTTAACTTCTCCATATCATTTTGAGTACAAGTATTCACGAATAGACACACACTAAGGAAAGAGACAATAGGAATGATAAAGGTTTGTCAAAGGGACATTTTCAGGAAATCGTTTCAAAGAGAGGAAGAATGGCACACAAAATTTAGATAGGGATTGTCAGAGATAAAAGTCAGCATAGCTGGTGGCACAGGTATCACTGGTGTTGCACTGCAAAGGTGTACACAGTGGAGCAGGTTCTGAGAAAATCTCTTTGTTCAGGGGCCAGGTGCTCAATGCATGGTTGAAGAAAGATGGAGATGGAGGGAAGCTGAGCCATGAAAGGACTTGCGTTTGAGAGTGAGAATCTTATATTTGAGGCATTGGGTTACCAGAGGACCTGAGCTGCAAGGTGAGAGGTGGTGAGGAGTTGGACACAAATCTGCATAAAAATGTTTTGAATAAGATGAAGTCACTTGGAAGCAAAGGCTTCCCAATATTTTACTGGAAGAAAGTGTTGCGTGCAAGAATGGATGCTGGACCTGTATCAGAAAATAGAGTTATTGTAGTTGATAGATTGGGAGAGACAGTTGAGGCATGTCACCAATAATTGATCCTTGTTACTGGATGGACCAAAGACTCATTTCAGAAGTGTCCTTGGCACAAGGTTTTACCAATGGAATGATAAGATTAAGCTATTATTTTCTTAAATAAATGTGGACTTTGTTGACAATAAGGCCATTGAATATTAATGTTATTTTCTAGCAAACTATTAGGATGACATTGTTAATTGTTTAATGTCCCTTATCTAGCAATAGTAACGTTTACTTCTGTTTCAGAAAGGTGAACAGATGATTTTGGAAAATAATGATTGTTTAACCACAGCTGAATGGCAGTCTATCATAAGTACTAACATGTTTTGTAGAGTGCGTACCAGTAATTGTCCATAATCCTACTTGAATCATAATGGATTTCAGCTCTAAATGGAATCATACTGCCTCCAGCCACCATAACCATCTGCATTTTTTGCTAAGTATGATTACCAACCAGGAAAGGGTTTTCTGTTTGATTTCCACTTACTGCAGTTTAGCCAGGGCTCCTTGACGCCAAAGACGGTTATCCTCACTTTACCGTGTTCAGTAACGGTAACCTCACTTTACCGAGTTCAGTTCTTTTGTCCATGTTGGGACCAAGCCTGTAATGTGGACAGGAGCCGAGTGACTTTAGAACCCAAACAGTTGTTGCTTGGCAAGTGCAGCTTGATAGCACCATTGATGATGCCTTTTGTCACTTTGATGATCAGGAGCAGACGAATGGGGTTGTAGTTTGCTGGGTTTGATTTGTCTTGCTTCTTGTGGACTGAACATACCTGGGCAATTTTCTAGTAGATGTTAGTGTGGTAGCTGACCTGGAACCTTTTTCAAGTGCTCATCAAGTTCTAGTGTACTAGTCCTGGGTACTATCGACAGGGTAATGTTGTCAGAGCCCATAGTCTTTGCTGTATCCAATGCCGTTTGCCATTTCCAGGTATCATGTGAATTGAATTGGCTGAAGACTGGCATCTTACATGCTGGGGATCACAAGAGGATGGCGAGAAGGATTATCCACTCATCACATGGCTAAAGATTCTTGTAAATTCTTCAGTTTTCTCTTTTGCATGTGCTGGGACCCCCATCATTGGGAATGGGAATATTTATGGAGCCTCCTTCTCCAGCAACTTGTTTAATTGTCCACCACCATTCACAACTGGGCATTGCAAGACTGCAAAGCTTGAACCTGTTCCAATGGTTGTGAGATTGTCCATGTATCCTATTTATGTTGTATGACATGTTTTGTAGCTTCACCAGGTTGATCCCTCATCTGAGGAGTGCCTTGTGCTGATCTTGGCATGTCCTCCTTAACTGCTCATTGAACCGGGAAGAGGGGGGGGGGGGGGGGGGGGGGGGAAAGGAACATTGATCTGCTTTTATGGGGATGGTGGAGAGGAGTAGTATTCCAGGCCATGAAGCTGCAAAACATGATTGAGTACAATTCTGCTACTGCCAAAGGCCTGTCGAGCCTCATGGATACCCAGTGCTCAGTGGCTACATCTGTGTGCAGTCTGACCCATTTAGCATGGTGGTGATACCACACAAGGCAGTGAAATGTATTTTCATTGCAAAGATGTATTTTGATCTTGAGAAGGACTGTGCAGTGGTTACTTCTACTTATTACCATCATGGACAGATGCACCTGACGGGTAGGTTGGTGAGGCTGAGATGAAGTAGGTATTGCATTCCTGTCGGTTCACTCACCACCTGCCATGGACCTAATCGAGCAGCAATATCCTTTGGCATCAGCTAGCTTGGTCAGTAATGGTGTTACTGAGTCACTCTTGTTGATGCGCATCGATGTCCCACACCCAGAGTGCATTCATTGCCTTTGCCACTCTCAGTGCTTCCTCTGGGGTGTTTTACATGGAGTGGTATTGATTCATCATCTGCGGGGAATGGGGAGGGGTGTAGACACTCAGCTCCTATTTCGGGGAGGTGGGCTGTGGTAATCTGCAAAAGGTTTCCTTGTCTACATATGATTTGATGCGATGAGAATTTGTGAGATCTGGACGATGTTGGGGATTCCCAGAGTGAAATTTTCCCTTCCCGTCTGTTTACTACTCTGCCTCTGTTGGGTCAGACTGGCTGGAAGGTGATTTGGAGTCAATCACATTGTTGTGGGTCTGAGCGCATGTGTGGGTCCAGTGACTCTTACAAATCTCTACAAATGCATTATAGAAAGCATACTGTCTGGTTGCATTGCAGCTTTTTTAGGAACAGCTCTGCTCAAAACTGCATGCAATTGCAGAGTTAGGGTTGTAGCCCAATCCAGATGAACACATAGATCAGACTTCCCATCATTGACACCATCTACACTTCACGTTAACCATATAACCATATACCATATTGTGGCGTCAGCCACTTAAGCTCGAACCCTCGTCAGGAGAGGGCGGGCACACGACGTCATGGGCAGAGGGAGTGTCCTGGTACATAAGCTCTCTCACCACGAGACCCACCAGGAGTTTCTACCGGTAGCTGAGCCCGAGGGCACAACCTCGCTCAGCTACAACAACTCTACATATAGTTAGCGCACCCACTATATGTGTGACAACAGAATAAAGAACCACTTGCACCAACCTGATGTCTATTCTTTATTCGCCACGTATGGCGCCGCTACAATATAACAATTACAGCACGGAAACAGGCCATCTCGGCCATTCAAGTCCGTGCCGAACAACTTTTTTCCCTTAGTCCCACCTGCCTGCACTCATACCATAACCCTCCATACCCTTCTCATCCATATGCCTATCCAATTTATTTTTAAATGATACCAATGAACCTGCCGCCACCACTTCCACTGGAAGCTCATTCCACACCGCTACCACTCTCTGAGTAAAGAAGTTCCCCCTCGTGTTACCCCTAAACTTCTGTCCCTTAATTCTAAAGTCATGTCCTCTTGTTTGAATCTTCCCTATTCTCAAAGGGAAAAGCTTGTCCACATCAACTCTGTCTATCTCTCTCATCATTTTAAAGACCTCTATCAAGTCCCCCCTTAACCTTCTGCGCTCCAGAGAATAAAGACCTAAGTTATTCAACCTATCTCTGTAACATAGCTGTTGAAACCCAGGCAACATTCTAGTAAATCTCCTCTGTACTCTCTCTATTTTGTTGACATCCTTCCTAAAATTGAGCGACCAAAATTGTACACCATACTCCAGATTTGGTCTCACCAATGCTTTGCACAATTTTAACATTACATCCCAGCTTCTATACTCAATGCTCCGATTTATAAAAGCTAGCATACCAAAAGCTTTCTTTACCACCCTATCAAAATGAGATTCCACCTTCAAGGAACTATGCACGGTTATTCCCAGATCCCTCTGTTCAACTGTATTCTTCAATTCCCTACTATTTATCATGTACGTCCTATTTTGATTTGGCCTGCCAAGGTGTAGCACCTCTCATTTATTAGCATTAAACTCCATCTGCCATCTTTCAGCCCATTTTTCCAACTGGCCTAAATCACTCTGTAGACTTTGGAAATCCTCTTCATTATCCACAACACCCCCTATCTTGGTATCATCTGCATACCTACTAATCCAATTTACCACCCCTTCATCCAGATCATTGATGTACATGACAAACAACAAAGGACCCAACACAGATCCCTGAGGCACCCCACTAGTCACCTGCCTCCAACCCGACAAACAGCCATCCACCATCACCCTCTGGCTTCTCCCATTCAGCCACTGTTGAATCCATCTTGCTATTCCTGCATTTATACCCAACAGTTGAACCTTCTTAACCAACCTTCCATGAGGAACCTTGTCAAAGGCCTTACTGAAGTCCATATAGACAACATCCACTGCTTTACCCTCGTCAATTTCCCTAGTAACCTCTTCAAAAAATTCAAGAAGATTAGTCAAACATGACCTTCCAGGCATAAATCCACGTTGACTGTTCCTAATTAGACCCTTGGAAATTAGACGTTGCCTTGGAAAATCAGCCCATATAATCAAAGACTTGTTCCACTAGTCATTCCTTCAACCTGCTCCCATCGGGCATAAGATACAGAATCAGAATCACACTTTATTCGCCAAGTATGTTTTGCAACATACGAGTAATTTCATTGGTCAGGTCAGTCACACAATTAAAAGCAACAAATCACTCAAAAACACATTTTAACATGAACATCCACCACAGTGACTCCTACACATTCCTCACTGTGATGGAAGGCGAAATACAGTTCAAGTCCTTCCCTTAGTTCTTCCTTGGTCGTGGGCCTCGAGCCCCCGTTTACGGGATGATCTTGACTCGCGTAGCCGCTGGTATTTGGGCCCTCCCCATCGAGGCGATCAGCTCACACATCGGGGGGGATGTGCAAATGAGAATGTCATTTTCCAATTGTGGGTATATATGACAATTAAACTCTTGACTCTTGAAAGTATGCAGTAAATGGCACAATTGGTTTACAACGGGCTCCTGGGATGCAAGTACAAAATTTTCTGAAAGCGGCAGCATCAGTGGATAGGTTGGTAACGAAGGGATGTAGCATGTTACCCTTAAGTCAGGACATTATCAAAGATAACAAATCATGTTACAGCTGTGCAACATTGCAGTTAGGCCAAGAACACTGCATACAGTTTTGGTCACCACTATAGGTTTAATGATGCTTTGGAAAGGTACAAAAGAGATTTACCAGTTTGTTGCCTGCATTGGCTGCAAGGAGGGTTTGGATAAACTTGGATAGTTTTCTGTGGAGAGCCAGAGGCTGAGAAGCAAGTTGATAAAGAATATAAAATTATAAGGGATATTCATAGGCTTGATAGTTTATTTCCCCCAGGCTATGAATGTCAAATACTGGAGGACACAGGTTTGAAGTGAGAAGGGTGAAAGTTTAAAGAAAATTTGTGATTCAAGATTTCTACTACACAGAGAGATAGGCGCTTGCAATGTGCTGCTAAAGATGGGGGCTTGCATATAGGCGGGGGCCTTACCATTAGCGGCTGTCTATGTCCCGCATGAGAATCTGGTCACCATTGGAGCTAGGGGAAGAGAGTGCGCTCCTCCACCGGAAGCTCATAAAGACCCTCAGGTAAGATACTAACCTTGAGTTGTTTAGCTTCTGTACTAGACTTTGCTTACAGAAACAATGGATGGGAGACCAGAATGAAGGCATCGAAGTATGCCTTCCAGGGCCATGGGACTTAGGATGTGAGTCAGCGCCCACCATTCCTGGATCTGCCCGCAACGCCGGCAGCACCCGCTCTGCGGGCCGGGATAAAAACGCAGAAACCAGGGGAGCCCTGCGCAGCCAGGACCCGATTCTCCACCACGACTGACCATGGTGCCGTAAAGTGGTAGGAGCACCGCGCAGGAGCAGGGTAGGCAAGACCCTGACTCCCTACCGCTGTCACTTAAGCATAGCGACAGTGGAGCAAAGGTGCGTAACGTGTTATATTCTTGGCACGCTCTCTCTCCCCAAATATGCAGGTCACCAGAGGGAGGACCAGGGGAAGAATCGCACAGCAGTCGGTGAACCCCGCCATAGGAGCCGGGGTCGACTTTCCATCGGAGCAGGCCACCAGATCATGGACCGATGAAGGATTGAGGCCTGGGTCTGTCGGACCACATGTGCGGCCGGCATAGACTCACCACCGGGGGAGCCTGCCAGATCATGTCGGTCACCGCACCCCCCTTTAGCGGCAGGACATGACCGAATGACGCCTTTGTCCCAAAGGAGGACACAGACTCAGCACCGAGGGAGCCTGCCTGGTTGCAGGTCGGTGTAGTCTCATCTCGGTCACCGCACCCCCCTTGTAGTGGCAGGACGTGACTGAACGTCGCCTTTGTCTCATAGGAGGACAGGCGGCAAGCCCGCGCGGACGTCGGGGTACCACGCTTCGGCGGCCGGGACTGACTCATCACAGCTCATGTCTTATCAGTCTAGCTGGCCGCCTCTGTCCGAAGAATGACGGACTAGCGGCAGGTCCGCGCGGGAGTCGCTTAGCCATGCAGAAGCGGCAGGCAGTGACATCCTGTCTAGGCACCCTTGTTATAACCTCGACGAGGTGCAGGGCGATGACAGAAGCCTCGGAGATTCTCCAGAACCTGAGGAAGTCGACTTGTCGTTCGTAGATGCGGCAGCAGTCGCATGGCTTGGATGGAGCGCATGATGGAGTGTATCCTAGAGCACAATTTGCAGCTAGACCAGATGTCTTCCAGTCCTGGAGACATGAGGCTGGGCCACCCAGCATGTTCCTGTCATTTGTGGGGAAACTACGAATCAGCAGCTGGCTGACACGTAAGTAGGGAATCTATAGTACCTAAGACAACCCAGGAGTACTGCTGAATGTGGTCTCCAAGTTCGCCCAGCCTAAGCACAGGTCAGCCTGTTGCAGCCCAAATTAGGGGCTAGCAGACTACCTCACTACACACCAGCTGCAGGAACAGGTCCTTACCTAGACCGTCAACAAATACTAGGCCCAAACAACTGCACATCATTATATGTACAGTCAATGACGCCCATCTAGGGCACAGGAACTGAGATACAAAGATCCTGAAATTGCTGAGGTTTACTGCCTTTGCCAGGTCGGTTGACGGTACGTAAATGACGGCAGAGCAGGAGGATGCTCTTGCGATATTAGTCATGAAGTTAACGCTTTCCGGAATATCGCCATTTAACCGACTCCTAAACCCCATATTTGCGGGGTTGTACAAGGCATCTGCGACGCCACCACCGGGACAGCTGTTCGGTGAGGACCTGCCCATACAGGTCAAGGACTTGGATTAGGAGACGGAGGCAGTCGGGTTGATAACCCACCTCCCTCCAGCAGGCCGGCAGTGCGCAGGCAAACATCATATGCAAGACCTCGGGGGCCACCTGAAGACCAGTAAGGACCTATACGTCAGCAGCACCTCACCACAATCCAATGGAATACCAGGATCCAGAACGTCAGACCCGCCAGTAACCATAGAAACATAGAAACATAGAAAATAGGTGCAGGAGTAGGCCATTCGGCCCTTCGAGCCTGCACCGCCATTCAATGTGATCATGGCTGATCATCCAACTCAGTATCCCGTACCTGCCTTCTCTCCATACCCCCTGATCCCTTTAGCCACAAGTGCCACATCTAACGCCCTCTTAAATATAGCCAATGAACTGGCCTCAACTACCTTCTGTGGCAGAGAATTCCAGAGACTCACCACTCTCTGTGTAAAGAATGTTTTCCTCATTTCGGTCCTAAAGGAATTCCCCCTTATCCTTAGACTGTGACCCCTTGTTCTGGACTCCCCCAACATCGGGAACAATCTTCCAGCATCTAGCTTGTCCAACCCCTTAAGAATTTTGTAAGTTTCTATAAGATCCCCCCTCAATCTTCTAAATTCCAGCGAGTACAAGCCGAGTCTATCCAATCTTTCCTCATATGAAAGTCCTGACATCCCAGGAATCAGTCTGGTGAATCTTCTCTGTACCCCCTCTATGGCAAGGATGTCTTTCCTCAGATTTGGAGACCAAAACTGTACGCAATACTCCAGGTGTGGCCTCACCAAAACCCTGTACAACTGCAGTAGAACCTCCCTGCTCCTATACTCAAATCCTTTCGCTATGAATGCTAACATACCATTTGCTAGGGGCAACCATGGAGGCAAGGGGTCAGGTTCTCCAGAGAGTGCTGCATATATCTAACCTCACTAGGAGAGAGAGGTTACATACATTATGGGATACATGGGTCTGATTGTCACCATCCCAGGGAACTAAGCAACAGACATCATAGAAGCATATAACAGCCTTGCTTGCACCAGGAAACCGACTATTAGACATGCTGCTAAGGCATTGGTTACCTGTAGCTACATTCTAGCTACATAATTGGGCCGTTATACTATCACAGCTTGTAAAGGGCAAAATCTAGGCATTAATAGCGAATGCTAGACATTTACGGGCCTATGCAGCCGCCAATCAAGGCATAACTTGAATTACAATGGTGGATTAGCAATGTTTGTGATTGTTAAATCCCATCCTTACATAAAACCCATTAGCCATGTTACAAACTGGCGCAAGCACCTACGGCTGGGACTGCTCAGATATGCTTGGAGCATGTCACGGGCTGCGGGCTTAATGCACCAATCTGCAGCATACGTATGTCCATCTCCATAGAATACCACTGAGGTGGCATATTCAAACCTTATGGGTGGTATCAAGTCAATATCTTGTGATGAATTGGAAAAATTAATTGGCTCTGGTGCATTAAAAGAAATATTTGGATATCAGCTATTTACCTTCTGGTTAGCTCTATTCAGTGGCGGATACCAGGTCACAAGTATCTAATAACGACACCAAGTGGATGTTGAACCTCCAAATATTTGTTAAAATTATAGCATAATATGGAACATCAGATATCGACCTCCTTGCATCCAGGTGAACCATTAGATACATATATGTGTCTCTTGAGAACCAGATCCTGCGGGAGTGGCGATGGACCAGTTCTCGCTACATTGGGGGAAATGGATTTCTATGCTTTCTCCATTCTGCCTCATCAGACAGGTGTTGCAGAAAACGTACCTAGTTTCTGGAACATTTCGGACCATGGACGTCATACAGATCGTGCAGAGAAAAGTCCACTGGGAAGCAGTACCTCACCTACATAGGATATGGGAGGTTTTCTGTAGTTGGACCAAGACCACCTACATATCTGCTACAATCTCCAATGTGCTGGCATCCTCACGTGTCTTCATTATGATGAGTCCCTTAGTTACAGTGCTGTATACAGTGCCAGGAATGCACTGTCATCCTAGCTCAACATTGGAGTGGGATCTCACCAGCTGGTATCCAAACTATGAGGGATATGTTCTATCCATCCCTCCCCGACCACGATATAATATCTGAGAGATAAGGGTGGTGTTGACCCTACTAAGGGGCTGGTCACTTAGGTGGGAGTTACCACTGGACTTACTCACCTTTAAAGTGGTGACGGCAATAATACTGAATACAGCACAATGGGTCCAGACTCTACAGGAATTAAACCTGGATAGAATGATCGACCCATAATAAAGTAACTTCTTTATGAAAGAGTTACTTAAACTATACAGACCTGCGACTACAGGTCTGGAAATGACCATCAGGAATATGGAGGCGGATCTGTTGTCAGCCATGGAAACTCACGTCACAGGGTGACGGTGCAGACTATCTCCAGATGGTTCAAGGTGGCATTCGGTGCAGCAGGTAAGACTAAACATTTTGAAATGTCATTCTACCAAGGCTGCATCCACATCAGCGACGAGGACCATGGAGCATGTCCTCGCGATAGCGGGCTGGGCCAGTGAAACTACATTTCAGCGGTTTCATAACTAACCTTTGGCCGTTCCCGCAACGTTGCGCATGTTTAAGTGTTGTCCCTAAACGTTTGTCCCCGAGTTCAGGGGTTTATTGTTGTATTAACAATAATGTTATTATTTTTCAGCTTGTTCAAGTCTGAAATACGTTAACATACTTCCTCCATCAGTATTACGGCAGTGTGTGAGCATGGACGTGGTCCAGGGCATATAATCACAGAGCTTTGAAATCTTCACAAAGTCACTCACGTGACTCCGAAATGAAATAGTAAGATTAAACGAGAACTTACCAGTTTGAAGTTTGATCTTTATTTTATGAGGAGTTGCGATGAGGGAATTTGTGCCCTCCGCTCCCAACCCTCTACCATAAGGTCAATTGGTATATAGAGTCTCTTCAATCTTACTATAACAAGTCATTTCTGTTTTTGGTTCTGTGATTCCACACCGCTGCTTTGAAGAATGTCGCGCATGCGTGCCTGGCGGGGTCTTCACGAAATCCCTCATTGCAACTCCTCATAAAATAAAAATCAAACTTCAAACTGGTAAGTTCTCATTTAATCTTACTATTATATACGTAAATGCACACATGAATTAATAAATTAATAAAGTGCAAATAACAGATGGAGGGATATTAATGTTCAGAGTTCCAAGCCAAGTTTAATAGCCTGATGGCTGTGGGGAAGTAGCTATTCCTAAACCGGGTTGTTGCAGTCTTCAGGCTCCTGTACCTTCTACCAGAAGGTAGCAGGGAGATGAGTGTGTGGCCAGAGTGGTGTGGGTCCTTGATGATGCTGCCAGCCTTTTTGAGGCAGCAACTGTGACAAATCCCCTCGATGGAAGGAAGGTCAGAGCCGATGATGGACTGGGCAGTGTTTACTACTTTTTGTAGTCTTTTCCTCTCCAGGGCACTCAAATTGCCGAACCAAGCCACGATGCAACCGGTCAGCAAGCTCTCTACTGTGCACCTGTAGAAGTTAGAGAGAGTCCTCCTTGACAGACCAACTCTTTCGAGGGGGTGACCCTATCAAAAAGATAGTCCCAATCTCTTTCGAGTGTACATCTTGAGGAACTCATGACCCACTTTGACACTCCAAAGAAAATATCCAAGTTTGTCCAACCTCCACTAATAGCTATTACTCTACAACCCATGCAGCATTCTGGTGAACCTTTTCTGCACCCTCACCAAAGTCTCCACATCTTTTCTGGAACGCAGTGACCAGAACTGCACACAATACTCACAATACGGCCTACCCAGAGTTTTGTACAGCTGTAACATGTACACAATAGCCACTGCCGCATCCTCATCAATCATCTTTGCCACCCCCTCAAAAAGTGTAATCGTTAGTGAAACATGACCTCTCCTGCACAAAGCCATGCTGATTATCTCTAATAAGTTATTTTCCAAATGTGTGTCAATCCTGTCCCTAGGATTTCCCAATTAATGATGTAAGACTCACCAGCCTATAATATCCTGTTTAGTCCTCATTGCCCTTCTCTAACATATGAACAACAAACTATTCTCCAATCCATCTCCAATCCATAATCATATTGAATGGCGGTGCAGGCTCGAAGGGCCGAATGGCCTACTCCTGCACCTATTTTCTATGTTAATCCTCTGGGAACTCGCCTCGAGCTGCCAAAAATACAAAGATCCCCGTTGACGCCCAAACAATCTTCATTCTTGCCTAGGTGCAGCTATGATATCAAACCCTATCTTCTAGTTCCAAACTTGAACACAAATAAAACCGCAGCTGCTGGAATATGAAACAGAAACAGAAATGATAGAACTCAGCCAGTGAAGCAACATTTGTGGAAAAAGAAACCAGTCAATGTTTTGGGTCAGCAACCCTTTCTCAGAACCTCTAGTTCCAGATTCTTCCACAAGGGGAAAATATTCTTTTTGCATCTACTCTCAATCGTTTGAAGAATTTTGTGATGTTCAATAAGATAAACTCATTCTTCCCCCTTATTGTTCTGAAGATTTATTTATTCACATTAAGATTTTCTAAATTTTTAGTACAAACTCATTGGTGGATTCCAGTATTTTACCAGTGAAAGCAATGTCAAGCTACCTCATCCACAATTTTCAGTTTGGTTTAGGAAAGCTCTGCTTAAATCCACAGGAAATTGCAGAGAATTGTGGACATAGCCCGGTCCATCATGCTGACCAGACTCTCCACTGATGACTTAGTTGAGACTTCACATTGCCTCGTAAAAGTAGCCAACATAATCATGGACCTTTCCTACCCAGATCATTCACTCTTCTCCCCGCTCCAGATACTAAAACCTGAAAGCATGTACCACCAGACTTCGGAACAGCTTCTTCCCCTCTGTTATCAGACTTCTGAACAGTCCTTCCATAAACTGGGATGCAGTCCTAATTTTCCAACTTGCTCATCGTGATCATTGGACTTTTTTTTACTGGAACTGTTATACCACAATGCTGAGAAATTATATTCTGCACACTGGTATTTTTCCCTTTGCTCTACCTGTTGTACATGTGTAGCACTTAAATTGTATTCACTTGTGGTATTGTTTGATTTGATTCGACAGCACTCATACAAAAGCTTTCACTGTACCTCGGTGCATGTGACAATGATAAACCAACACCAATTCCAATTATTTCCCCTATTTCCACAAATATATTTTGGTACCTTCCATTAAGGTGATTGGGTTAGATCTATCCCAATTTTTTTGCCATTTCTACTGACTATATCTAACAGGAATTTAATTTCCTTTCTACCATTAGCATGATAAGAGAGGATAGTGTAGGAAAATTACATTGAGGTGAAAGATTAGCCATGACCTTAATTAATAGAAGAGCAGACTCAAAGCATCAGATGGTTCATCCTGCTCCTGTTTATTATTTGTTATGTTTTTTTAAGATGGATAGGTACAATTTTGTGATGAAGGGCGAGTATTGAAGGAATAAATGCCTATAATGGGATGGAACCTTTGAAAGCCTTTTAATTGAAGATGCTCTGCATGGGTGTTTTATAAATAGATGGATTTGAAAGTACACTAATGTATGTCTTTATTCATCTACTGCTTGTTTACTGTACGATTTCCAAATGTTACTCAATTTTCTCTATCTGCAAATGCCACCTGAGTTGCTGAATGTTTCTAACATGTTTTATTTCAGATTTCTAGTAAAAGAGTTGAACAATTTTTGAAAAAGTAATTGAATACACATTATGTTAGTGAATCACTTATCTTTCCATTTTAATTGTAGAGTTGTTCAACTGCTCCATCCACACCAACTGTTAATGCACGCTCAGCCACTTTGAATCCATCGCTATCTGCAAGCAACATTTCAAGAATATCACAAGTGATGGATGTAAAGAAACGGAGAGCACCACCTCCACCATCGGCTCCGCCAGAACATACAGATGTGAAACATGTGGCTGACAGTGCACAAGAGGTATTGATACATAGTCATATGGTACACCAATAGTCACTTAGTACACCATATCTATGGACGACCACAATAATTATTTATGCTACTTACATTTATCAGTACTTGGCCAGTATTCATGTTCAATATTGTTTTTAAAAAATAATTAATTATTCACCGGGGGTATTCAAGTTCTTGTATAGATACTGCTTGAATGTTGTGACACAAGGGAAATTACTTGTTTATAAAAAATAAAGTGCTGTTAAATATTAGAGAATCAATATGTTCAGTGAAGCAATGGCACAAATGTTAAACAGAATATTATAAAACGATACAAGCACGAGGTTTCATAGAATTTCTCTGAATCAAGAGTTGGTGGTAGGTCTATAATTAAGATTGTCACATGATAACTTTGCATTTCCAGCATCTTTTCAGCTGTCTTTATTTGGTATGCAGTTCAAGTTAATGGAGAAGGAATTGAAAAGCAGGAAAGTGATGATAAAGAAAGGGGACAAGGGATTCATGATCAAATCTGGGACAGAAACACAAGCACAATGGTGGTCAGATTTTAATCTAAAGAGATATAAAGTGTCTGTGCAGAGCCTAGAAATCTTAATGTTACATATGAGTTAGATTTAGCATGATGTGCACTGCACTCTTGGTTTTTCCACACGCGAGTCCACGCAAAAAAAAGCATGCAAGAATGCACAAACACAAGAATGCACACACGCAAGAACACACACAGACACAGACACATACACAAGCCCTCCATCAACCAAAGGGAGTATCATTTTAATTTTCCAGATTGAAAATCAATAAGATTTTTCTAGATCTATTTTTGAGGTATTAATTAAAATTTTGGGCAAACTTGGCCAAAGTAGTGTTTATCTACCCGAGCCACAAAGAAAAACTGAACATTTGTGCACCAAGTTTCTGTGGGTAGCCAGCTATTATTTAAACCAGTTAGACAATTATGTCTAAGAGAAAGAAACAAGTTTAAATACCACAGAAATATCCAAGATACTCTTGCAGAGGGTGTTTATAGTAACTAATATGACTAGGAAACACATTTTTGTATGTCTCTAGTGGAATGGGAAAAAAAGTTCCTATCAATCTAATTGACATGGCATCCTCAGACATTGTTTCAACACTTTTGATGGGAAAAACACTACACATTTGGTTTTTAAACTCCTTTCAAATTTGACAAATGTGGTGACTCAAACATGTAACGATGGTCTGCGAACTGCAAAGGAGAAGTTTCTAAAGGCTGCATATTTATTGTCTCTGATGAATGCCTAATGGCTCCCAAAGCGGTCATTGAGCAATGTATCAAATGTTACTTTAGTGGCAGCTGGAGATTTTAGTCAATTTCTATTGATAATTCCATGAATTCAAAGCCAAAATTAAAACATACATTTGAGAAAAATGTAAATGATTGCAGTTGAAAACCAACATGCAAACACATTTGACGAGCAATCCATCTGCGAGAGTTAGCTTCAAATTTACTCGGATTAATAAAGGGGGAAATTCGTCATAAAGACTCAGCAGAAATATTTTAAGTGAAAATTTTGAACCGAAGTGTTATATCACTTCATGATCTGATGCAAGCTGTTTCGCCCGATGTTGCTCACTATTCTTTGAATGCCCAATGATTGTGTGATAGAGTGATTTAAACACCCAAAAGTGATGCAGTACAGCCCTTGAATAAAGACCTTCCTTCAAAGCACTCCGAGAGAACCTGTACAATATAAATCGACAGTGTAATGAATATTGAGGCTGTACATTTTACTGTTGAATTTTTAAACTCTCTGTCACCACTGGTGTGCCATGACATAACCATGAACTAAAAGAAGCTACTCAGTAATTTGGATCCACCAATACAGTGCAAAGCACAAGATTACCGATTCAAAAATTCTACCACATGCAGTTGGGGCTACAATAATGACTGAAAATGTCTTCATCCCTGGGATACCAATTATTCCAGATGATCTACATTTTCAATTCAAGCAGCTTCAGTTCCCTGTTTATCATACTTTTGTTATGAGCATGAACAAGATGCAAGAGTCTTAATCACAAAACTCATGTTTTCCCCATGGTCAGCTATATGTTGTTTGTTCCAGTTGGAGATAAAAACAATCAGTCTGATTTTTACACCACACCCAAAGAGAAGAAATATAATTTATTGTGATGCACGTCAATTATGAAACCAAGTTAATTTACACATTCCTACTTACGGAGAACAACATAAAATAGAAAGATAAAAAGAGAACTTACCAGTTTGAAGTTTGATCTTTATTTTATGAGTTACGTTGGTGATTACGTGAGAAGCCCCGCCAGTCCGTATGCGCGTCAATCTTCAAAGCAGCGGTATGAAATCACAGGTAACAGTAATTGAAGTAACATAGTAAGATCAGCAACTTTAGAGCTACCAGATGACCTTTGTGAGAGAGGGTTGGGAGTGGTGGCCATGTAATCACCAACGTAACTCCTCATAAAATAAAGATCAAACTTCAAACTGGTAAGTTCTTGTTTAATCTTACTATTTTACTTCGGAGTCACGTGAGTGGTTCCGTGAAGAGTTCAAAGCTCTGTAATTTCATGCCGCAGATTCAAATCCCGGCGTCTCACTGCATCGATTGACTCAGGATGAGTGAATAATCAATGCATTAATCATGACATTGATTCAAATGTATTAATGGTTTACGTTAATAAAGAAATCAATAGCAACCCCTCTATCTCAGGGGAGGCTAAAGTGGACGCAAAACAGAATTGGCAAATAGCCCGGATCAGTAATCGGCCTATGGTAAAAATTAAAAATCAGTTCAGTTCACCATGCTGCGGTCGCGAGGATATGGTCAATGGAATGTCCATTGCCCTTGCCGCTGACGTTGATGTCGCCCTGGTGGAATGAGATGTAAAATTCAGTGTTAATAACTGCATAAACCAGAACCTGCTTCAGCCACCTTGAAATTTGTCTGAACCGACCTTTTCTTGTTTGGTTGTTTGTCACTTAATAAACAATGCTGATTCCACACCTCTTAGGATTCCGGGGGCCTTGATATAATATAGCAAGCCTGCCGTCACACATAGACGCGAGTCCATGGGGTATGCCGAAATATGATCTTAAATCCTGCCACCCCTGGTCTGCTCTGCGTGTGTAGATCAGAAATGTAAAACGTAATGGCATCTGCAGCCATTTCCATCCTGCCCTCGTTGTGCTGATACTAATGTCATGACTAAGTATGTAGCTGGAACCCCCTGGTGAAGTATTGTTAACACATTGTCAATATCCAAAACTGCATATACTTGTAGTGGGAGAACTTGTGTCAAAGATCTCTTTTACCACTCGATATCCGGGGTTGAACCCGACACAGTGGTTTCCGTTTGCTGCTGCTAATATGATGGAAAGGCACGTTGGGCACAGTTAGTGGCCCTATAACTGAATTATTGTCAAAGACCATTTAAGAATGAACAGGAAGACGTCAGTAATCTGTACCGTAGTAAATGTAACATTAACATTAAACTAACCGCTTCCGTTCCCCTCAGTAGAAAATGTACTGCTTTTTTGGTGCTATCCCTGCACTCTGCAGTGAGCACATCCATGGATTGATGTGACAACCTGAGCTGTAAGGCAGTCCATTCAGAATTTGTAAATCAATAATTGTTTTATTATGCAGAGGCCGGTTTCCTGAACCACAGTTTGAACCAGCAAAGTTTTCATTTTTTTAGAATAACCGTATACGGTTGTATTATTATGCCTAACGAAAGCAGGAAACATGGCTGCATAGGCAGTCAGACAGTACGAAAACTAAAGCAACATAATGCTGACTTATTTCAAGACCCGACTAATGAGGCAAAATGGAGGAAGACATAAAAGAACATTCCTCCTTCTTGTAGCGAGAATGTATCTCTCCCCACTGTTATGCCACATATTTTTGCAATCAGTGAATAAGCATGAAACCTACATGTCGATATTCGATGTACCATTGAACCATACTTTCATAATACTTTGAGATCCAATACCTATTCTGTGTTGACATCGATCTGAACTTGATGATACACCAGTGGCAAAGGAGATTAGGTAAATTATTACAGGATACTTTTACTTGATTGCAATGTGACTAACATATGCCACCACCGTAGTGTAGCAACTTGAAGTTGAGCATGGGGTGCATCTAGTGTATATATTTAGTTGATACCAACAACTGAAGAATTGGCAACTCATGCAAATCTCCTCCACCTCCATCCAGAGATGATATTCGCAACTTCCCACCTTATAGCTCTTAGCATCAGTTTGTAAATAACTGAAATTCGACTGACCAAACTACTGGAGCAATGCTGAATACTGTTTGTTCATCATTGTGACTTAGGTAGCTTCAGCTGGCAATAGCATAAGGTTGTTAACGATGATCTACATGTCCTTTGAGAGGTTGCGACTTTGCACTATGTCAGTTCCCTGACTTGCACGGTTGAAACACAGCCACTATATTGCCAATTACTCTTGATGAATAGAAGTCAGTTTTATAACAGGTTGCTATTAACTCCAATCTCTTGCCACAGGGTGGAGTCATAGGCTAATTAATAGTTAAAGGTAAATCCCAATGACCAACAAGTCTATTTGGTAACAACTTAAAGTTAACTGGATGGATGAACCCAATTTCTCAAATATAGTTTGAAGCTGAAACAGATGATTTTAACAAAAATACAGCATTGGAATATCATCCAGACAAGACATTACAAGTGGTTTTAAATTCTGAGTCCAAACACCGATTTTATTAATTAGTTAAATAACCTGGGTAAGTATTTTATCCCATTTAGCAATGTTTTACTGTTATAAGTACAGTTATCATTGCCTTTTGATAACCTCTGTTGGGAACTTCAAAGAATGGATCTTTGAGACCCTTATGAATCCGTTGTTAGTCAGTAAAGAAGTTCCTATTCGGAAAGTTCATGTGCGAGTTAACTGACACTCTCCATTTTTCATAATGAACAGGCCACTCCTGCCATCATTCCATGGGTGCTTTGCACGATAACTCTGGCCTGATTTCCAAGCCCGTCTTAAAAGACAATCCTGGCCATAATCCCAAACTTGCTTGGAATGCTAGTATTGTGCAGCTTTACATGGTTAAATGCCTCTAAGCAGATGCTTTTATCATTTGTGTGTTGTACAAACAAGTGCAAATATTACAAACTTGTGAGTGGTCCACTTACCCATGTTTTGGAAGTGCCAGACCCACCTTGTTGAGTAGGACTGGTAGGGTGCGTGGAACATCTGCCCAGCTGTCATGCTGCAGCTTCAGTGCATCTGCACTGTTCAGTTCAGTTCAGCTGCATCTGCCCAGCTTCAGTGAACCGCTTACTGCCGATGAGCGCCTGGGGTGCACTCTGAAACGATGAACCTTTGCCCACCGTTGGACTTTATTGATCCGTCAGCCAGGTTTTTCCTGTTGAATAGGCCTTACCTCAATAGAAGATTCGGCTGCTGGCTCTCATATCCCCCTGTTAGCGCTGTTCACTGCCGGCACGCATGTGCTCCAGTATGTTCCACCGACATCTTTAGAATCTGGAGTCAGTTACATCTGACCTTTCGCACTCCCCTCCTCAGAGAGGGTGATTCATAGGCAGCCCTAAACAGGTGCTGCCGCAGGTCCCTGGGGATACCTGCGCTGATATGGCCCCCAATGGACCTCCACCAGGATGGAACATTCTGTTGCGATGGCAAACTTTGTTGTCAGGAATGGTACCTCTGACACGTGCCCTTCTTCCCTTGGAGTATGCTCCACAGCTATACCCTCAGCCTCGGCATCAGAATTACACTGACCCGGCATGCTCTCCTCTTCTAAGAGGGAGACATGAAGCAGCCCTGTCCCAGGTGCTGCTGCGTGGGCTCTCCTACAAGCCGGCGCTGTCACACATTAAGCAGACCTGTCAACAGGTGCTGCTGGACCGGGCTCTCCTGTAGGCCGGCACTGTGACAAATTCAGTATCAGCAGTACACTGACCCGTCATGGTCTCCCCCTCCAACAAGGAGACATTAAGCAGCCCAGTCCCAGGTGCTGTCGCGGCATGTCCCACAGACCCGCGCTGTTACAGATCCGGTGTCTGAGGTATACTGACCTTAATTTTGGAGCTTCACCTGTGAAGAGTTAAAATGACAACAGCATCCATGCAAATACATACTTATTACCAGAGGGGAACCCTTGCCCCCCCCGAGTCCAATAAGGCGGATCGATTTTTCGGTGACTTCACCCCATGGGGACCACTATAAACAACGATATGTCTGTGAGCCGCTGACTCCACTGTCAGCGACTCTGGCGGTAATACCGCATTTCTGCTTGATTTGCCCCTCCACGGCTTCACAGCAGGCTGGAAGCCACTGACCACCTTGTCAGTGGCTGGAATCGTGAGCCCGACATTTACCGGCTATCCGCTTCCACGGTTGGAACCGGGATCTCCCCACAGCCCATAGCCAGTTCACTCACCGGAATTTGCGATAAAGCTAGCAGGAAACCTCTGTGAAGAGAGGTTCCTGCTCGAACAACAAACCCTGGTAAGTAAAACAAACTTACCTTCTAGGTTTAAACTTACTGCCGGCAGGTGCGATGCCCTGCCAGTCCGGTGCTTCACCATGCAAGCGACGATATGACGCGCATGCGGACTGGCGGTGCTGATTCACGGAATCACTCACGTGACTCTGAAGTAAAATGTAATTTTTGTAAACATATTTATTTTTAAGGTAAATAATTTTATTGGTACACATATTGGTACATATTTTTATTGTTAATTACATAATTTTAACACCATAAGTGTATTATTTATAGAATTAATTACATATTTAATACAAACGTTTTTTTTGTAATAAATGTTATACAACTCAATTACATGGAAATAAATGCAGACATTAACATTGCCAGCATAATAACTAGAGCAACACTTGGTCTCGCAGGTTGTTTCAAAAGAGAGAGGGTGACTGAAGGAAAAAAATGATGGATAATAGAAGATAAATTAAAAGGAATAATTCTGTCCTTTAAAGAGATGGTGTGCGTATATTGGTGTAGAGAAAAACACAATGTTAACACAAAGTCTTTGAATCTGTTGAACTAGTTTAGGGCAGAAATAGGAGGACCACAGATTGCTGCAAGGCATTTGTAATAATGAAGAAAATACTGTACTGATTAGAATATTCATAGATGGCTAACTTGAGACTTCAGATTAAGGTATATTTGCAAATATTTAGTACAATCAAAATCTCTGCTCTGATCCTACAGCTGAATATACCTTTGATGCATTTATCAACATTCTCACTTGAATAATGACCAGTAATGTCATGTATCACTTGCTCATTTGCAACCATACAGCTGCATTTCACTGTGGGCATTGCATTGGAGAGAAGACAAGGAAGATGGCAAATTAGTTTTTTTTAAAGAGGGACAAGGTTCATATGTATGGATAAGGGTCCAGTCTATTTAAATTCCAGGAGGTTAGAAATTCTTCCACAAAACAAAACATTTATTTGCAGTGCATAATTGATTTTTTTTAGCTGAACACTCTCTTGTTGGGTCATATTTAAAAGCTCAGTACACAACTGTATACTAAATTCAAGTTCTTTCTGAGTATGATACGTGATTGCTTAGAGCCTTCCATTGTGACATCAGAATACAATGGCTATCTTAATGGTAGACACAAAATGCTGGAGTAACTCAGCAGGACAAGCAGCATCTCTGGAGAGAAGCAATGGGTGACGTTTCGGATTGAGCCCCTTCTTCAGAGTGTTTCTTGATGTCCCTTGGCTAAAACCTTTGCCTGGAAATCTATTGGTAGTCACTTTAGCTCATTGTATTTGCCTCCACGATTTATACCATTGTCTTCAATAGATGAGTTTCCAAGGCAGCTTACACTGTGATAAAAATGATTATATAGTGAGTTTACTGCATGGCCCACTAATAGTGTAGCATAAAAACATAGAAAAATAGAAACAAATAAAATAGGTGCAGGAGTCGGCGAGTCGGCCATTCGGCCATTTCAGCCAACACCGCCATTCAATATCCAAAATCGGTACCTCTTTCTTGAAATCAGTACCCAAAATCAGTACCCCTTTCCTGCTTTCTCCCCCATCCCTTGATTCCGTCAGCCCTAAGTGCTATATCTAACTCGTTCTTGAATACATCCAGCAAATTCATCCAGTGAATTGGCCTCCGCTGCCTTCTGTGGCAGAGAATTCCACAGATTCACAACTCTCTAGGTGAAAAAGTGTTTCCTCATCTCTGTCTTAAATGGCCTACCCCTTATTCTTAATCTGTGACTCCTGGTTCTGGACTCCCCCAACATCGGAAACATTTCTTCCTGCATCTAGCCTGTCCAATCCCTTAAGAATTTTATATGTATCTATAGGATCCCCTCTCATCCTTCTAAATGCCAGTGAATATAAGCCCAGTCGATCAATTCTGAACCCTCAACCGGAGAATTGATGCTTGTTTCAGCTTGAAATAAGAGGACCAACTTACCCTGACCCACAGCAGGGGTGTCTGAAGTGTCTGTCATCTTCTGGTTAGTTCCTTCATGTGCCTTCCTTCCCCCATTTTGCTCCCTCCTTTCCCAGTCACGGACCGTTATCCTGTGTTGTGAGGCACACCCCATTCAAATCCACAGCTGACCACGACCTCCTCCTTGGATTTCAAGGGGTTTTCAATACTGAGCCCCCCACCACTCCATGATAGAGTATCTGAACACCTGACGCATGAACACTATCCTCTGGTGACGTCATCACCCTGGTGCCGCTTGCCATACAAATATAACTATATTTTGCATCCAGTATCTTTCCCTTTGCTCTATCCATTACACTTGAGTTTGACTTGATTATATTTATATCTGGTATATCTGCTCTGTTTGGATTATAAGCAAAACAAAGTTTTCTCTGTACCTCAATACAATAAACCTAAAACTAAACAATCCCCTGAATAAGATATGTGAGTTGAGATTGGCCCCATGCCTTGCTCAGCCTGCAACATGTGGGAGATCAGGGATATGGCCGGTGTCCCTGGTGACTACATTTGCAGGAAATGTGTCCAGCTGCAGTTCCTGGAAGACCGCATTGAACGATTGGAGCTGCGGCTGGATTCATACTGGAGCATCCACAATGCGGAGAAAGTCGTCGATAGCATGTACAGTGAGTTGGACACACCACAGGTAAAAGGTAAGAGGACAGAAAGGAAGCGGTGGCCAATAGCCAGCAAAGCAGTAGGCAGGTAGTGCAGGAGTCTCCTGCGGTCATCTCCCTCCTAAACAGGTATACCATTTTGGATACTGTTGAGGGAGATGGCTCATCAGGGGAATGCAGAAGGTCATGGCACCGTGGGTGGCTCTGCAGCACATGAGGGGGGAAAAAAGAGGGGAAGGGCAATAGTAATAGGGGATTCAATTGTCAGGGGAATAGATAGGCATTTCTGCGGCCACAAACGAGACTCGTATGTTGCCTCCCTGGGGCAAGGGTCAGGGATGTCACTGAACGGCTGCAGAACATTCTGGAGGGGAATGGTGAACAGCCATTTGTCGTGGTGCATATTGGCACCAACGATATAGGTAAAAAAAGGGATGAGGTCCCACAAGGTGAATTTAGGGAGCTAGGAGATAAACTTAAAAGTAGGACCTCAAAGGAAACAATCTCTGGATTATTACCAGTACCACAGGCCAATCAGAGTAGAAATAGGAGGATATTGCAGATGAATATGTGGCTTGAAAAATGGTGCAAGGGGGAGGGATTCAAATTTTTAGGGTACTGGAACCATTTCTGGGGGAGGTGGGACCAGTACAAGCAGGACAGTGTGCACCTGGGCTGGAATGGAACCAATGTCCTTGGGGGAGTGTTTGCTAGTGCTGTCGGGGAGCATTTAAAGGTTAGTCGGGAAGTGGTATTGGGTAAATTGAATTGATTAAAGGCCGATAAATCCCCAGGGCCAGATAGGCTGCATTCCAGAGTACTTAAGGAAGTAGCTCCGGAAATAGTGGATGCATTAGAGATAATCTTTCAAAATTCTTTAAATTCTGGAGTAGTACCTGAGGATTCGCGGGTAGCAAATGTAACCCCTCTTTTTAAGAAGGGAGGGAGAGAGAAAACGGGAAATTACAGACCAGTTTGTCTAACATCGGTAGTGGGGAAACTGCTAGAGTCAGTTATTAAAGATGGGATAGCAGCACATTTGGAAAGTGGTGAAATCATTGGACAAAACATGGATTTACGAAAGGTAAATAATGTCTGACAAATCTTGTGGAATTTTTCGAGGATGTAATTAGTAGCGTGGATAGGGGAGAACCAGTGGATGTGGTGTATCTGGACTTCCAGAAGGCTTCAACAAGGTCCCACGTATGAGATTAGTATACAAATTTAAAGCATACGGCATTGGGGGTTCAGTATTGATGTGGATAGAGAACTGGCTGGCAAACAGGAAGCAAAGAGTAGGAGTAAACGGGTCCTTTTCACAATGACAGGCAGTGACTAGTGGGGTTCCGCAAGGCTCAGTGCTGGGACCCCAGCTATTTACAATATACATGAATGATCTGGATGAGGGAATTGAAGGCAATATCTCCAAGTTTGCGGATGACACTTAGCTAGGGGGCAGTGTTAGCTGTGAGGAGGATGCTAGGAGACTGCAAGGTGACTTGGATAGGCTGGGTGCATGGGCAAATGTTTGGCAGATGCAGTATAATGTGGATAAATGTGAGGTTATCCACTTCGGTGGCAAAAACAGGAAAGCAGACTATTATCTAAATGGTGGCCGATTAGGAAAAGGGGAGATGCAGCGCGACCTGGGTGTCATGGCACACCAGTCACTGAAAGTAGGCATGCAGGTGCAGCAGGCTGTGAAGAAAGCGAATGGTATGTTAGCTTTCATAGCAAAAGGATTTGAGTATAGGAGCAGGGAGGTTCTACTTCAGTTGTATGGGGTCTTGGTGAGACCACACCTGGAGTATTGCGTACAGTTCTGGTCTCCAAATCTGAGGAAGGACATTATTGCCATAGAGGGAGTGCAGAGAAGGTTCACCAGATTGATTCTTGCAATGTCAGGACTGTCTTGTGAAGAAAGACTGGAGAGACATGGTTTATACTCTCTAGAATTTAGGAGATTGAGAGGGGATCTTATAGAAACTTACAAAATTCTTAAGGGGTTGGACAGGCTAGATGCAGGAAGATTGGTCCCGATGTTGGGGAGGTCCAGGACAAGGGGTCACAGCTTAAGGATAAGGGGGAAATCCTTTAGGACCGAGATGAGAAGGACTTTTTTCACACAGAGAGTGGTGGGTCTCTGGAATTCTCTGCCACAGAGGGTAGTTGAGGCCAGTTCATTGGCTATATTTAAGAGGGAGTTAGATGTGGCCCTTGTGGCTAAGGGGATCAGAGGGTATGGAGAGAAGGCAGGTACAGGATACTGAGTTGGATGATCAGCCATGATCATATTGAATGGTGGTGCAGGCTCGAAGGGCCGAATGGCCTACTCCTGCACCTAATTTCTATGTTTCTGTTCCTCTGCTCTTTCCTCCTCCTCCACCAAATTAACAATTTGCCTTTCAGTGTGTCTCGTCTTTTATCTGTAAACTATCATACTTTGCCAGCATCACACTGATGAAGCTCATGGGAGAAATTCCTTGGAGTTCAGTTGAAAAGAGGTTTTTCCATTGTAAGTGATACATTAGACCTCGTACAATAGGATTTAGAGGAACTCCCATAAAACTGCCAAGGGGCCATGAATTGCAAACTTGAAAACCTTTTAGTGTGGAAAATTTATATGTAGAACAGTTCAGCACAGGATCAGCGGCAACCTACGTCACCTGGCGACAACCTACGACAGCACCTACGTCAGGAGAAGTCAAGCTACGCTCATTGGTGTCAACCTACTGTCGCCGAAAAATGTTGAACGTGTTGAAAATCCAGCGGCGATCAGAAAGACGCTATGACTCTTTGGGCGACTGAGGTGACTGCTCACGACCATACAGGCAACACCCCGACGACCATATAGCGACAGCCTAGTCGCCTAAAAAATACCCCATTCTTAAACCGCCTTCCTCACTATTTGCTGCTCCACCATTTTTGACGTCATCTGCAAACTTACTAACTGGCTCACCACTATTTTAGTCTTCCTGACATTAAATTTTCTAGGCCTAGATACAGTAATATGGCTGCAGTATTACTGTAAGCATGAAGAGGCTTTCTGATTTTTGGCATTAATCAGAGAAAATGTTAAACCATTGTTTAAACCTTCCCGTTATGGAAAATATTGTTTTTCTGGGATGTACGTCAAGAAAAACCTACTTCCTTCCAGGGTTGAGGTTTGTTTTCGGTAACTATGTATACGGTTGCACTATAGTCAGTGATGCCAACTCTAAAATAAAACTTTCTCATCAAGTTTAGTGACGGTAAGAATTATAGCATTATTGTTCACACATTTAATCTGCTTTTTACAGTGAGGAAAGAACATGGTAGAAAATTGATAAAGATATTGATTGAGGCTTTGCGGTTTGGTACAGCAGGCAGTGAAGAAAGCTAATGGCATGTTGGCCTTCATAACGAGAGGAGTCGAGTATAGGAGCAAAGAGGTCCTTCTGCAGTTGTACAAGGCCCTGATGAGACCACCCCTGGAGTATTGTGTGCCAATTTGGTCTCCTAATTTGAGGAAGGACTTTCTTGCTATTGAGGGAGTGCAGCGTAGGTTCATGAGGTTAATTCCCGGGATGGTGGGACTGTCATATGATGAAAGAATGGAGCGATTGGGTTTATATTCACTGGAATTTAGGATGAGGGAGGATCTTATAGAAACATATAAAATTATTAAGAGATTGATCAGGCTAGATGCAGGAAACATGTTCACGATGTTGGGGGAGTCCAGAACCAGGGGCAGTTTAAGAATAAGGGGTAAGCTATTTAGAACTGAGATGGGGAAAAATGTTTTCACACAGAGAGTTGTGAAATTGTGGAATTCTCTGCCACAGAAGGCAGTGGAGGCCGATTCACTGGATGCATTCAAAAGAGTGTTAAATAGAGCTGGCGGAATCAAGGGAGAAGGCAGGAAGAAGTTACTGATTGTGGATGATCAGCCATGATCATATTGAATGGCGGTGCTGACGAAGGGCTGAATGACCTACTCCTGCACCTACTCTCTCTGTATCTATGTTTTGGGAGCACTAACATGGGCAGGACAGACACAATGAACGGCTGGGCTCTGGGAAGTGTTGAGCAGAGGGTTCTGGGAGTACATGGTTCACTGAAAGTGGCATCACAGGTAGATAGGGTGGTCAAAAAAGGCATTTGGCATGTTGGCCATCAGTCAGCATTGAGTATAGAAGTTGGGAAGTCATGTTGTAGTAGTATAACACGTTGGTGAGGCTGCATGTAGTGTATTGTGTTCACTTTTGGGTACCATGTTATAGGAAATATGTTGTTAAGCTGGAAAAGGTACAGAGAAGATATACGAGGATGTTACCAGGACTCGAGGGCCTGGGCTGTCGGGAGAGCTTGAGCAGGCTCGGACTCTATCCCTTGGAGTGCAGGAGGATGAAGGGTGATCTTATTGAGGTGTACAAAATCATGAGAGGAATAAAACGGGTATACGCACAGTCTCTTGCAGTAGGGAAGTAGGGAAATCAAGAATTAGAAGACATAGGTTGAAGGTGAAATGGGAAAGATTTAATAGGAACCTGAGGGGTAACCTTTTCACACAAAGAGCGGTGGGTTATTGAACGAGTTGCCAGAGGAGGTAGTATCGCAATGTTTAAGAAACATTTAGATAGTAACATAGATTGGACAGTTTAGAAGGATATGGGCCAAACAACATGTTGCCCGGTGTAGATAAGTTAGGCCGAAGGGCCTGTTTCCATGCTGCAAGACTCTATGAACAATAAAAAGTGTGAGTTTTAAAAAATCCTAGTCAATTCAATTTTCAAGAATAGTAAGATTGAACGAGAACTTACCAGTTCGAAGGTTGATCTTTATTTCATGAGGAGTTGCGGTGAGGGATTTCGTGAAGAACCCGCCAGCACGCATGCGCGACATTCTTCAAAGTAGCGGTGTGGAATCACAGAAACCAACAACAGAAATGACTTGGCATAGTAAGATTGAAGAGACTCTAATTACCAGGTGATGATGATCGAGGGTTGGGAGTGGAGGGCACGAAATCCCTCACCGCAACTCCTCATGAAATAAAGATCAACCTTCGAACTGGTAAGTTCTCGTTCAATCTTACTATTTAATTTCTGAGTCACGTGAGTGACTTCGTAAAGACTTCAAAGCTTCTGTGATTGCACGCCCTGGACCACGTCCATGCTGACACACCACTAGCAGGGATGGATGGGAGTAAACAAGTTTCTCAAACAGGTTATACTGAAAAACAAGAAGAATATTTATTAATAACAAAGCAAAAAACCCTCATTCGGGGACATCCCCACGTTCTTGACCTGCATTCAGCACGGCCTCCGCGAACTGTAGGGGAGCAGCAACAGGCTTGTTGTAGAATCGCTGAAACACAGCTTCATTCGCCCATCCTGCTGTAGCGAGAATATGGTCCATGGGCACCTCCATGACCCTCACCTCCGACGTTGATGCAGCCCTGGTGGAATGGGATTTGAAGACATTAGTGTCGATACCTGACTTACCCAAGACGATCCTGAGCCACCTGGATATCGTCTGGACTGTCACTCGATGGTGAGGTTTCTTGTGAGTGACAAGCAGGTATTTCTCCATTCCCCTTATGTGTCTCGTCACCTCGACATAGTGACGGATATGGGCGGCTAAACATAGCCTTGCATCTGCGGGGTATGCCGGGAACTTCAGCTGCAGCCCTGTGCACCCAGGTCTATGCTGCTTTAGTAGCTCATCGATAAAGAAGACTACTTCTGCAGGGGTAGAGATCATCCTGTCGATACGGATTTTATGTAGTGTCTGTACCCTCTGTGCTGAAGTCAGCGCTAGTAACATCACCAGTTTCATGGTGAGTTTGTCCAGCTCTAGCCCCTCCATGGGCGACCACGTCCTGAGCAGGGTTAGTACTTTCCTGACATCCCAGGTGATATTATAGCGTGGTGTAGGCGGATTCATATTGAATATACCCCGCATGAGTCTGGATACTAGCCTGTTGGATCCTACCTCAATATTGAGGTAGAATGACAGCGCGCTTCTGGCGCTGTTGATGGCACTGTAGCTCAAGTGTTCATCATGGTGCAACCCCGCGAGGAATTCCAATACGTCGGCTATGGATGCATCGTCATAAGTGATGTGAGAGCGGCTGCAGTAGGCTTCCCATTTTCTGATGTGGGAAAGGTATCGCCGCCTGGTCGATTCTCGGCACGACGCCCCAATGGTATCCATAGTTCTAGATGATAGGCCATACTGCAGTAATGGCCGGGTTAGAATCTGCAAGCCAACAAATTTAGGTAGGTATGGCAGGGATGTGGCTCCCCTGACACGGGGTTAGTAACCAATTGTGGGCAACCCTCTAAGAGGACCCAAGGCTGACTGATCATGTCAAAGACCACCGGATACCATGGCTGCGTAGGCCAGTCGGGTACAATAAGAATGCCCTTAGCAGCATCCATCTGGATTTTTCGCAATACCCGACTGATGAGGCAAAACGGGGGGAATGCATAGAAAAACCACTTCCCCCAGTCCAGCGAGAATGCATCCATCGCCATTGCCCCAGGATCTGGTTCCCACGAAAAGTATGTTGGTACCTGATGGTTCAACCGTGACGCAAAGAGGTCGATATCCGGTTTACCAAATTTGGCTGTAACTTTAGCAAAAATTTGAGGATGCAACATCCATTCGATGTTGTAATTGAACTTGCGTGACCTGGTGTCCGCCACAGTATTGAGCTCACCTGGTAAATAGGTAGCTGAATATTCCTTTCAATACACCAGAGCCAAATTGTATTAGCCAATTCATCACATGAAATTGACTTGCTACCACCCATATGGTTTAAATATGCCACCGCCGTGGTATTGTCTATTTGGATACGGACATGAGCGTCAATAAGATTGGAACAATAAGCTCGAAGTCCGTGAAATGCTGCAAGCATCTCCAAATAGTTTATCCCTTGTGACAACAACATAGTAGATTCAAGGGTGTCCCATCTGCACCCACAACTAGAATAGTTGTCCGTAGCTCCCCAGCCATAGGAGCTTGCATCGGTTTGCAAGTATACCATCGGATTGGGCACAATAATGGGTTTAAATGAGCTATTAATATGGCGCACCCACCATTGTAACTCAATCTTAGCTTTAGGAGGCAGCTGCATTGGTCTGTCGAAATGACCGGCGTTCTGCTTTAACGCGGAGATCTTGGCTCTTTGCAAGTTTTGATAATGCAAAGGCCCGTATTGAGCTGCTGGAAACAATGCTACGATCTTGCCAATCACCTTAGCTGTTTGTCTAATTGATGGTATACTGGCGCAGGCTAAATCTTGACATGCTTGGGTGACATCCCCAACCTTATTAGTCGGTATGGTGGCCCTCATGCGATTGGAATCCACCGTGAACCCCAGATAGTCCATAACCTGGGAAGGGCAGAACTTTGACTTGTCTGGATGGACAATAAACCCCAGCCGCTGAAAAATTGCCACTGTGGCTGAGACTGCCCGTTCAGCCGACTCCAAGATATTGCCAACAATCAATATATCATCCAAATAGGCCATCACGATATGATGCTGCTTCCGTAACTGGGCCATGATGGGTTTCGGTAATTTAGTAAACAATCTAGGGGCTGTAGTAAGCCCATTTGGCAAAGCCCTGTATTGCCAGAGCTGACCCATCCAGACAAATTTTAAGAACTTCCTGTGGTGTTTCCGAATGGATACAGAATAGTATGCATCTTTTAAATCAATTCATGCCATAAAGCAGCCATGAGAAATCAATGACTTGGCTGTCTCAAAAGTGTCCATTTTAAAATGGGTGTATGTTACAAAAGTATTCAAATGGGTCAGATCAATAATCACTCGACAGCCTCTATCCTTCTTAGGCCTAGTAAATATATTTGATACAAATTCAATTGGTTCGTGCATAGCTTTTTCTATCACGCCTTTTTCTTCTAACCTTAAGATCTCAGCATAGCCTGCTGCCTGTTCAACGGCAGACAGCGTAAACGTCCGATTGGGCATATGCTGGGATGGAGGAATGTCGCCGTTAATAAACTCAATCTCATGACCTTGAATACTTTGCAAAACAAACTCATCGGAAGTGATAGTTTCCCATGCCCCCAAAAAGAACCGAAGGCGCCCACCAACATGTGAAGTTAAATGCACAGATAAGTGAAAACCAGACCGCCTTACCTCCCTGGTTACCGGCGGTCCCTGACATGTTTGGGTGGTCGTGGAGGTGCTGGGTTGGGCTGGTGCTGCGGTGTCCGCATCTTCCACTGGGGCCGCTGCGGGCCTTGCCCTAAAAAAGGCCGCGGCTGCTGGGGCTGCTGGTAGCGAGGCGGAGCTGGAGCGTAGGTCCTTGTCGATCTGGACACAGGGCCTCGCGGCCGAACAAATGGAGCTTTCGGGGCCGGCGGTCTGGGGGCGATCTGAGACCGCATGAGTCCCACCGTTTTGGCATGTTCATCGAGCTCCTTGACCCTCTTCGGGAGGTCTTGCCCGAAGAGCTGTCTGGGCGGTGGCGGAGGCGACGCCTTGCACAACCCAGCAAATTTTGGGTTGAGCGTGGGGCGGATGCTGCTTTTTCTGAAAGCATTGATTTCATGCTGCGTGGCACAAAGCAGCGCCAGGGCATCCTCCTGCTCCAGATTGAGGTCTTCACCATCTACCGACCGCACAAACGCGGTAATTCCGGCCGTGAGCAGCCTCAGAATTCGTTGGAGCTTTAACTCCTGGGTTCTGATGGCCGAACCGATGTTGCCCCATATTGGCGTATTGACCACAGGCACGTTGAGGGTGTTGCAGTTGGAAGGGGCCTTATGCCGATTGATGGCCTGAGAGAGAACTTCCTCCTGGAGCTGGTGGTTGGTGAGGAAGTCCACGGTGGCAGCCAGTTTCCGGTTGAGGGGAAGCCCTGCTGTCTCTGGGGCAGCAAATTTTGCCGCCACATCCAGAAGTTCTTCCGGCGGCACTTCCGAGGGAACCGGTGTAGGGTCTGCGAAGTCTTCCTCTTCTGGCTGCCCCAGGCTGGCTATAGAGACCGGTGACACCTCCCTCTGCCGTTTGATGCTGGATGCCTCCTGCCGTTGGTTATGCAACAGGAGCTCCAGTAGCCGCTCCATACGGTCAATACGCCCTTCGCCCTGAACACTCGGGCGGTCGGAGTCCTCAGGCTCTGAAATACTACCGAGGCACCTATCATCGGCCCGCACCTCGTCGAGGCGAACCCGGTGCCGGAATATGTCGCTGCCAGCCGCCGCAGCGAAGCTGAGCGATTCCCGCGCGGGAGGTGTGTTCAACCGCCTTCGTTTGGCGGGACCTGATGCCGCTGCCAATGAGAGGGCAAATGCGGCGGGGAGTCGGCACCAGCCTTAGCATGGAGACCCGACGCCCGCGCGGGCTTGCCGGCTGCCCACGTCGTGGACCTTGCCGACGCATGGTCTCGTCCTCCCATCCATGGGGGACTCGGCGACCGTGGCGGGACCCCACCCAAATGACCCGTCCCGACGTCGGTGGTTGGGGAGTCGACACTGGACCTCACAGTGGACCTGGGTCCCGCCTTTGTACCAGTCCGCAACTTGGCGGCAGGTGATGCCTTGGCCCCTGAAGGGTTAGGCTTTCGGGCTGCATCCCTCCCCCTACTCGGAGGGCTGAGGGAGAAGGGCCGTGCAGCCGCACACGAGCCCTTGCCCACGGCCGCCAACGGGCCCGTTGGCGACCTGAATGCCGAGGCAGGGTCTACCTGCTCCGGCGGCACACCGCAGTCCTGCTCCTCGAACTCCTCCCCGGAGCTGCGGTGTATCAGCGGGTCCGGCCCTGCAGCAACAGGGCTCCCCGGTTTCCCCGCTTTCCTCCCGGCCTGTTTCACAGGTGCAGCCGATAATGTCGCGCATGCGTGCTGGCGGGTTCTTCACGAAGTCACTCACGTGACTCCGAAATGAAATCATGGTTTTAAGATGGTTGTCATTCAAGTCAAACTAGCATCATTGAAAGTATATTTGTTCACTCAATAGTGAACGTGGTTTGTTCCTTACAGTTTTAGATGAATCTCTCACCTTTTGGACTTTAGGGATACAGCTCTCCTCATGTCGAATCCATGTCTCTACTGTGTCATATAATACTACTCTTGCTCACCTCCTCCCTGGTAAACAAGGATAGAGTTCCTTTCACCTCACCAGCCTCCGCATCCATTTATTGACATTTCCATCACCTCCAACATGATCCCACCACTATTTTCCTATCCCCATCCCTTTCCGTCTTCTGTCGAGATCATTCCCTCAGCAACTCCTTAGTTCGCTCATTCCTTCCCACTGAACCTACCTGTTATTTATGGCCCTTGTGATAAGAAAGACCTTATGCTATGTCAGGTTAAACACTGTTTATTCAAGACAAACAAGTACAAGCTCTCACTTGGGAGTGTACTCCAAAACTGCAGAGCATAGCTGAGGTCGACACTAATAAACTAGTAGGCATAACTACAAAGCATGACTCATAACACGAGACTCTAATCTACATCCCCCTTCTTAAAGAATTAACAACACTGCATACCCATAACTAAGCAAAGCAAATATCACAACCGATGACAAACATATGTAAAATCAAACATAGTCCGCATACTTCACAACCAGCCTGCAAACACGACCGGAGCGTGTACTGAAAGTTGTCAACTTGGAGGATTTATGTTCCAGTGGAATCTGCAAGAATGAATTCTTGGCATCTAGCACTGTGAATACAGTTCCATCTGCCATTTGTGCCGCAATCTTGTCCACTGTACGCATTGGATAACGTTGTCTCTTAATTGCTGCATTTAAATCCTTGGGGTTATGCAAATCCTTATCTCGTCTTTATTCTTTTTAATAGTGGCAACCATTGAGGAGACCCAGTCTGAGGGTTCAATTACAGGAGTAATCACACCAAGAGCCACCATTCTGTTAAGTTCACTCTGTACACAATCCCGCATAGCATGGGGAATCCTGTGGGCTGGACGAACAACTGGGATTGCCTCAAGGACAATAATAATCGTGCATTGGCAGGCAACCTGCCCAGTTCGTCGTTAAACAAGTCCTTGTATTGTGTTAAAATGTGAGGTGTAAAATCACAGTCTACAGCCACTGGACAGGTGGAAGGGCTGAAGGAAATCAAACCCATGTCGTGACATGCATCGGCACCCAGTATGGATGGTACCTTCTCGCGTACCACGTAGAAATCCAGGATGTGGTCAGACGCATTGAGACGACAGTGTAACTTTACTTGACCGAAAGGGTGCAGTGCTGCTCCATTAAAAGAGATAAGTGAAGCAGTTGTCTTAGTTAGAGTTTCTATGATTTGTAGCTGTTGGAAGACAGCCAACGAGATGGCATTGCACCTGGCCCCAGAATCTACTTTAAGATAAAGGATTTTGCCGTTAATGAGCAGTTTGACCTTGGGATCGAGCTTGGACGCTGAACCAGACAAAGCATCCACATTAATCTCTGTGCTGTCCTCACCTGTTTGTGGGAACTGGGAGCTAGGATATTCATCCTGGTTTAATAAACTAACAGGCTGTTTCGTTTGAGATCTGTTATTTCCTGATTTACAGCATTTCGCGAAATTATTTATTTTATTACAGAGCCTGCAGATCTTTCCAAATGCCGGACACTGATTACGAACCGCAGTATGTGAACTCCCACAATTAAAGCAATTAGTAATCCATCTTGGGCTGTTAACTGGCCCCTGAAACCGTCGAGTAGTAATTTGATTAGACACGCTGGCTGCATTGACTTCACGAACAGCAGAAGCAGTTAGCGTTTTAATGTGAGCATTGGTTAACTCAGCTATGCGACAGCGATTTTCAACAACTTCTAAGGTCAGGCCCACTTCATGCAACAATTCACCACGTAGTTTATCATTCAATATTCCATGTATCAATCTGTCTCTTATCAAACTAGATTCAATCTCTCTGAAATCGTATCGACTGACAACCTGCTTCAATGCACTGACGTAAAGCTCGACCGGTTCTGCTTGCTTCTGGCACATTGCGAAATATTTATGTCTTTCAATGGTCACATTAATTTGTAACTCACAAAGCTGTCGGAATTTGCATAGGAGGCACTCAGTATCCCGGATGGACTCTGCTGTAATCTGTACACCATTAGCATCAACACCAGCGAAATGGTGAAATCTTCAGGCACATCGTGCAGCTTCAGTTCCTGCCAAGTTAAGGAGAATCGAGGCACGAAGTGCGGGTGCTGCGTTCAGATAAGCTGCATCAATGTAGATTGAGAAATCCTGCTCAAACACACGCCATCGTTCAGCTAGATCAGCATCAAACACCAAGACATCGGGCTTTCTGAGAGCAGCAGCCATAGTCGTAGTTAAACAAATAAACTAAGATAAAAACAATATAATCAATCGGAGGTTGAGATCATACACTTCTGACACCATGTTATTTATGGCCCTTGTGAAAATAAAGACCTCATGCCATGTCAGGTTAAACACTGTTTATTCAAGGCAAACAAGTACAAGCTCTCACTTGGGAGTGTACTCCAAAACTGCGGAGCATTGCGGAGTGCAACATTAATAAACTAGTAGGCGTAACTACAAAGCATGACTCATAACATGAGCCTCTAACCTACCTCCCCAGATACCTTCCCCGGCAATTGCAAGAGACGTATTACCTGTCCGTATACCTTCTCTCTTGTATTCAACCAGGCATCCCAACAGTCCTTCCAAATTAGTTCACGTGCAGTTTCTCTAACCTAATCTACTGCTTCTGGTGACCTGATGTGGCCTCCTTTACCTCGGCGAGGTCAAGCATAGACTCAGCCACGGTTTTTTCCGAACATTTGCGTTCAGTCCACCATGGCCTGCTGGATCTTCTGTTTGCTAACTATTTTATCTCCTCTTCCCATTCCCATGATGACCATTCGGTCCTGGGCCTCCCCCATTTCCAGAGCGAGGGCACACACTAGCTGGAGGAACTGCAGCTCATATTCCGTTTTCCTTAAATTCCTTTATTTCTTCCGACTTCACAATTTTCAACTAGGCTGGCTCAGAATTTCTGTGTTACTAACCAGAAAATTGGTTAGAGTTCTCACTACTGTTCAATCTACAGTCATCTTTATTGGAAACTAGGCCAAGTGTGACCCGTTGGGTCCCATCCCCTCAACGCGCGGTTGGGGGGGGGGGGGGAGCAGCCTTCAGTGTCAACTCCCCACTTGATATTATATTAATATTATTCATTCGCCCCTTTTACCCCATCCCCCGCCCTATCCACTCACGCATAACCCCCCACTGTGCAGGTGCGGCTAGTGAGTGACTGGGGGGATGGAGAGGGAGGGGGAGGTGGGTAGAGAAGGAGAGGGCAGGGGGTAGAGAGGGAGAGGGAGGGGGATTGAGATTGAGATTGAGGGGTGGGGGGGGGGGGCGCGGCATCACAGGGGAGGGCTGGTTACCGAACGCAATACTCCAGCACTCACCCATAGGTCCCAATATTCACCACTTCCTGGAGAGGAAGGGAGGGGCAAAGAGGGGGGGCATAGAGTGGGGGGACAGAGAGGGAGGGGGTGGGCAGAAAGGGAGGGGGGCAGAGGGAGGGGGTAAAGGCAGCGCCTACCCAGGTCGTAGAGCAGCAGCCTCCCCACCAGGCGCTGGACCAGAGTGAGGCTGTGGGTGGGCGCGTACCCGAGCGAGGCCCCTCTCGCCCCATTTGCTCCCCCTCTCCTCCTCCTCTTCCTCCTCCTCCTCTTCTCTCCCCCACACTCTGCCCCCCTCTCCAAACCCCTCTCCCCCTCTCCATCCCCCCTTCTCCCCCCTCACTCCACCCCCTTCCCTCCACCCCGATCTCTCCTCCCCCTCCCTCTCACTCTTTCTCTGCCCCAGGGAGGGGGTAGAGAGGGAGGGGGATGGGGTAGAGGCAGCACCTATAACCCAGATCGTAGAGCAGCAGCCTCCTCACCAGGCGCCGGGCCCGAGCGAGGCTGCGGACAGGTGTGGACACGAGCGAGGCCCAGAGAGATCTGAGGACGGTCAAAAGCAGCGGAGGGCTGGCCGATCGTGGCTTCCGCGAGGCGAAGCCCACCCACCCGCGTGACAGACGATCAGGCGGGGGAGACGGAAAGGAGAAGGTCATCCCCCATGATGGCCAGAGATCGGCAGGTGGGATCGGGATCACCAGCAAGGAAAAGGTTTCCCAATTCCACTAGTCCCTGCGATTGATGGAGGAATCGCAGGTCTCCATAGACGGAGGGAGTAATGGGTGCCACGGTCACCTTCCCATCGCGCTGCCCTGCGCTCACGCGGCGATAATGGCCGCCGCCATATTGTAGAACTTCAAGGAGCCCAGCGGAGCACGCAGCATGACCTGAGTAGCATTTTAATCCCCGCTCCCTCACCAGTGCGCCAATTATGACCGCCACCGTCATGTTCTAGAACTTCAAGGAGCCCAGCGGAGCACACAGCACGACCTGAGCAGCAGTTTAAAAACGCTAAGTGACAAATTTAAAGAAGTGAAAGTTAAGAAGCCAAGAAGTACAGAAGACAAAACAGGGGTGACATCACTCGCAGCATGAGCAGAAGCAGGCAGGCAGATCCATTGTGATGTCATCAGCTAGACTATCTTGTTTATTTTCTAAGTTAATTGAGATTTGTGAACATTTTCATAAATAACTTGAGAAATAATGCATGAAATTTTCAGATATGGCAATTTTTGATTTAACGGGATAAATCTCTCCCGGAATATGTAAACATTTTACCGTAAATAATGATTAGTCAAACAATGCAGCAACAATCGACCCTGTAAACGATATTCCGACAATGCCTTCAGAATGTGGGAGGCAAATTAGAAACCTTGGCTCAGAAATTACTTATAATTGCATAACCTTTGTTTTGTAGAGATAATTTATGTGGCATTTTTGTTGAAATAAGCATGATAATTTTTCATATCTAAATGATAGGCATTTAAATTTTAATAACATTTATGAAAATATTATCCATGCCATGCATAACTTAAACCTGCTAGCCATCTGGAACACTTTTTAATAGAAACATCATATGTTAACCCAGATTTATTTTTAATATAGGTAGCCAAGGTGATTGCATTGCATTCTGCATAACAGAGGAAGTGCACTCCTCAGCTGAAATAAACATCCTTAGTTCATTCTGGTCCAAGTGTTTGATACATGTGGAAATGTTTGGTGTTGCAGCACAACTTCCTCAGTGGAAATGATCATTCATAATGGGTTCCAGTACAGGGAGGAAATCTCAGCTATTTTCGACATTTAAATGGCTCGATATTTACACATAGTTTCCTGTGCAAAGTTGCACTATTTGAATGCGATTTCCTTCATCATACCTGTAATAGTCAATGTGATGCCAGGAATATATTTTTGACTAGATTGCTTGTATAGTTTAATTTGGCTTTTGTTTTCAGGATTTTTCCTAGATCTTTGCAGGATTATTTGTCCTTTCTAAATGTAATGAAAACTTTAAGAAAAACTAACCATATCAACATATATTCAGATCATGAACATAGGTTCTTCAGAAGTTTGTACTACTTAATCACAGTTTACATGGGATACATATGTCACACTACCATAATGTCAATAGTTTTCCTTCTCCACCTCTTTAATCCTTTTATAATGAATGTTTAAAGTTAGAAAGAACAAATGATGCGGCAAAGATCTGAGAAAGTCCCAGTAAACAAAAGCCAAATGAAACTATATCTGCAATTAATTCAAATTAAGTCAAATTATTGTCTGAAAAACAGGAGTATTCATTACAATGTGGCCAATAATGGTGTAAATGTGCTTTGTTTTTGTAATGTATTAATTCTGAGCCATATAATATCTTAAGGCTTATAAAACATTCCAGAACAAGGGGGATAGAAATTGTAGACACCAAAGGATGCTCAAATACATTGACCGCTTCCTAGTTTTGCCAGTTTGTACACTAACTCTGTGATTGAGAAGATGATTAATAGTCTAGGTTGATCATTCACACTCTGCCAACAGTAATGTCGCTACAGGAATGTTGTTTTATCCAAATGGATATGACGTTAACAACAATTGCTTTGTTTCTGCATGTACAGTACAATGGCTACTTTGTTCTTAAGCTGGGAGATGATAATCAATATTTAACTAAGCGTGAAACAATTAAGCCAGCTTACGTTGGCAATAATTTTTTCTGGGCAAGAAAAAACATTTTACTGCTTTAAAAAGTAAGAAGGTGAGTAAACAAAAACATTTTAATTATTGGACATATAAAATAAATTATGAATAGGCTGGAAAAAGTGCATCAGGTAGAAGGGAGATGAATGATCTGAGTGTTTATCCATCTCGGAATAGTTTTTAGTTTCGTTTAGAGATGCATCGTGGAAACGTCAAGGCATCAGGATTGATCTTGGGTCTCAGGCACTCTAAGGCAGCAACACTACCACTATGGCTGCCCATGAATAACTATGTACGCAGATTCAGATTATAGGAGAGACTTTAATCAAGTAATTAACATGAAGCATTTGTGCAAATAAAGCCTATAGAAACATAGAAAATAGGCGTAGGTATAGGCCATTTGGCCCTTCGAGCCAGCACCACCATTAAGTATGATCATGGCTGATCATCCAAAATCAGTACCCAATTCCTGCTTTTTCCCCTTTCCCTTGATTCCATTAGCCCTAAGAACTAAATCTGCAGTAACTCACTCTTGAAAACTAGAGAATAAATTAGTCACATAGTTATACAGCATGGAAACAGACTCTTCGGCACACGTGCCCGCATCAAGCAAGTTACCCCATCTACATCAGTCAAACCTGAAAACCAAGGACAAGCCTTACTGAAAGGAAAATAAGATCTGTGTTACTTCGAGAGCTCAGATCTTTGTTACTTTGTGAGCCAGCATTACAAACATAAAGGCATAGGATAGCATAAGGAGAAAGCAAGGTACTTACACTGTATGAATAACTAAACCTTTGTTTTGTATATCCCAAGTACTGCATCCATTGTTGGAACCAAGTGGAGGAGACACCACGTCCAAAGGAATCAATTGCCAAATATAGAGAGAGAGTTGGAAGATCTAGCAAAAACTATAGCCTGTCGTATAGATCTGTGTACAGAAAGTACTTTATAATAGTAAGATTAAATGAAAACTTACCAGTTTAAAGTTTGATCTTGATTTTATGAGGAGTTACGTTGGTGATTACGTGAAGAAGGCCTGCCAGGCCACATGCACACCAAACTTCAAAGCAGCGGTATGAAATCACAAATAAACAACATCGAAGTACATAGTAAGATCAGTGACCATGATCCTTTGTGAGGGAGGGTTGGGCGTGGCGGGCACGTAATCACCAACGTAACTCCTCGTAAAATCAAGATCAAACTTCAAACTGGTAAGTTCTCGTTTAATCTTACTATTTTACTTCGCAGTCACGTGAGTGATTCCGTGAAGAGTTCAAAGCTTTGTGATTTCATGCCGCAGATTACAAATCTCGGCATCCCACTGCATTGATTAACTCGAAAGAGAAATAAATGCATTAGTAGTAACATTGCATCCAATGTGGAAATAGGGTTTATTTAACAATGTAAACAAATGACAGTACCCCTTAAATTTAGGTACTTAAAATGGCATAGGCAAACAGTCCTGGATTGACAATCGGCCGATGATAAAAATTCTGAAACATCAGCTCATTTGCCCATCCGGCAGCCGCCAAAATATGGTCGAAGGGCAAGTCCCTTGTCTTGGCCGTCGACGTAGCTGCTGCCCTAGTGGAATGAGATGCAAACACACTATCTAAATGATACGCTGACATTGATACTGACCTGGTGGAATGAGATATACAATCGTCAGTGTTATTATCTGTATAACTCAGAACCTGCTTCAGCCACCATGAAAAAAGTCTGAACCCACCTTCCTTTGTGTAGTTGTTTGTTAACTAATAAATAATGCTGATTCCATACTTCTTAGGATTCTGGTGGCCTAGATAACATAGAAGTGAGACTGTGGGGTGTTCAAATGATCTTCAATCATGCTACCCCTAGTCTACTCTGGTTGTGTAGACCAGAATGTAAATGTAATGGCACCTGCAGTCAATTCCATCCTATCTAGCCACAACGTTTGCAATGTTTGCCGTCGTTGTGCTGATATAAGTGTCATAACTAAGGATGTAGCTGGAACCCCTTGGTGAAATAATGTTCACACATTTTCAATAACCAACTGCATAATCTTGTAGTGGGTGATCTTGTGTCAAGATCTTTTAACAAATCGATATCCGGGTTCGACCCGAGAGCATAGTTCCCTTATGTTGCAGCTGTAGTGTCTCTATAACTGAATTATTGTCAATACCATTTAAAATGAGCTGGAATGTCAGTAATGTGTACCGTATTAAATGTAACATTAACATTTAACAAAACACTTCTGATCCCCTCAATAGGAATGTATTGCTTTTTTGGGTGCTATCCCTGCACACTGCAGTGAGCACCTTCATGGCTTGATGTGACAACCTGAGGGAAACGTCAATCCATTCAAAATGTGTAGGTCAATAATTGTTTTACTGTGCAAAGGCCAGTCTCCTGAACCACAGTTTGAAACAGCAAGTTCTTGTTTTTTGGCATAATAGTATACCGTTGTGCCATAATGCCTGATGAAGCAGGCAACATGACGCTTGGCCATTCCGACACTACGAACCCAAGCGAGGTCTTGCTGACTGTTTTAAGACCCAGCTAATGAGGCAAAACAATGAGAAGGCATAAAGACCATTCCTCCTATTGAAGCGAGAAGTATTTCTCCGCACTGTTCTGCCACATATATTTTTGCAATGAGTGAAAAACATGCATTAACATGATGAATATTCGATGAAGTATTGAACCATGCTTTCATCATACTTCGAGATCCAACACTTACTCTGTCTTATCATCGATCTGAACTGGATGATACACCAGTGGCAAGGAGATTAATTACAGGATATTTTTCCCTTGATTATCATGTGACTAACATATGTCACCATCGTAGAGTAGCAACTTGAATTTGAGCATGTAGAATATGTATATTCGCTCAAAACCTCTTACTCATGGGTGCATTTAGTGTATATATTTAGCTGATAACAACAACTGAAGAATTGGTAACTCATGCAATCTCCACTACCTTTGAGTAGGTGATGGTATTTGGAACTTCTCATCTTAGAGTTCCAAACATCAGTTCATAATAACTGAATTCAACCGACCACACTACTGTCGCGAGTTTCAAGTTCAAGTTCAATGAGTTATTGTCATGTTCAGCAATGCTGCATACTGTTACTTCATCATTGTGGCTGAAGTAGCCTCAGCTGACAATAGCACAAGGTTGTTAGCACCAATCTTCTTCTTCTTGTTGTAGGATTCCGGCAGTGCAGACGCTGCTAAGCGTATTACCGCCCTCCCAAGTTTGAACTAGATTCTTACATACAGTCCTGTAACATGCAGGAATTGAAGAAAAGCCATGGATATCAGTTGATGTTTCTCACTGTGACCAAACAAAGATAAAACAGAAAAAGCCTCAACTCCAAGTCCTGTCAGTCTAACAAACAATATATTTATTTCTACCCTATACTTTTTACATTCTAGGAAAACATGCTTAACTGTCTCATTACTCCCACATTCACACAAGCCAGAAACATGTTTCCCTGCAGTGCACAAATAGTAATTTAACCCACAGTGTCCCAACCTCAATCTACACCGTTTAACTGAGTCCCTACGGAACAGAGATGTACAGAAACATATTTTCCTAACTTCAGATTGTATAAAAAAGTAGTGTCTACCCCGACTTCGTTTTCCCATCCTCTCTGCCATTCTTTTGTTAAGCCCTCTTTAATTATTTCTCTCAGTTCCATGCTCCCCAATGATACATGGATATCTATTTCTCTTCTTAAACTCTCCTTTACTATGAGGTCCACCTGCTCATTCCCCCTCACCCCAGCATGCCCGGGAACCCAGCAAAAAGTGATGTTACACGCAAACCCAATTCTAGAAAACACACTCAAGATTTCATTTAGAATGTCAGGACGAGCTTTAGATTTCCCTACTCTTAAAGTTTCAAGAGCAGCTGCAGAATCAGAACAGATAATGACTTCTCTAAAACTGGCTTCCTCAATCCACCATAGAGCCCATTGAATTGCCATTAATTCAGTCGTGAGAACAGAGCTTACATCAGAAATGTCAGCCTATCTTCAACCCAAGCTGCTTCACATACACTCCAAACCCAGCTCTCCCACTAACTGGATCTTTAGATCCATCTGTAAAAACAATCAACGTGCTCTCACTAATTGAATTAAGATATTCCACTATTCTTGGAGTCACCTCGCGCTTATCTTTTTCCTGAAGAAAAGCAAGCTCAATAAACAGTTCAGGAAGAACCCAATAGGGCACAGGTAGCCATATTGTATGTTAGCAACAATCTAATTGCTACTTACACAATATCAATTCCTTGATTTGCTCAGCTGCAACACAGCTGCTATATTGCCAATTACTCTTAATGAAAATAACTCAGTTTTGTAACAGATTGCTATAACCCCAATCTCTTGCCACAAGGTGGAGACAAGGCTAATAATAATTAAAGGTAAATCCCAATGACCAACAAACAGTTTATCCCATACTGCAAAGCTTTACTGTTATAGTACAGTTATATTGTCTTTGATAACCTTTGTAATGGGATTTGTATAACATGTATCTCTTACCTTATAAATCTGTTGTAGTCAGGAATAAGTTTTTACATTCAGAAAGTTCATATGCCCGATACTCTCCATTCTTCATAATAACATGCCAATCCTTCCTTATTGCATGGGTGGTTTGCATGAGAACTTTTGCCCAATTTCCAACCCTGGCCACAATCCAAACTTATTTGGAACGCTCCGGCTGTGCCTCAACCAAATATTTTTACCCTTTGTGTGTTGTACAAACAAATATAAATATTACAATTTGTGAACAGTGCATGGAAGGTGCATGGAATTTCTGAGCTATCATGCTACCCCCAGCTCCAGTGAACCGCTACTGCCGATGAGCGCCTGGGGTGCGTTCTGAACGATTACTTTTGCCCGTCGTTGGCCGAATTAATTCGTCTGCCAGGCTTCTTCCCCTGTAGAATAGACCTACCTGAATAACCGATTCAGCGGCTGGCTCTCACATCGCCCTGTTGGCGTTGTTCACTGCCGGCACATATGTGCTTGAGTATGTTCTATTGACATTTTTAGAGCCCGGAGTCATCTTGACCTTTTGCTCTTCCCTCCTCAGAGAGGGTGATTCGTAGGCAACCCTAACAGGCGCTGCCGCAGGCCGCAGGATACAAATACTGATACGAACCCATTGGCCTTAACCCATTGGCCTTATGCCCCACGGCCATACCCTGAGACTCAGTGTCAGCAGGATACTGACCCATCTTGGTCTCTGCCTCCAAGAGGGAGACCTTTGCAGCACTGTATACAACAGTTGCTGTGTTTAGGATAGTCGTTTCAACGCACTATCCAGCCCCAGTGAGTAATTCATCCCCCGACTCCCTGGGCCTTGCTCTCTAGCCCCGGTGGAGAATCATCTCCCAACTCCGTGGGCGAGCAGATATGTGTGAATTTGAGCAACCCTGTCCCAGGCGTTGCTGGCGCCGCCTTTCATAAAGGCCGGTGCTTTTTGACATGAAACAGCCCTGCATCAGGCACTGCTGGCATGACTCTCTTGTAGGCCGGCACTTCACACATGAAGCAGCCCTGTCTGGCGTTGCTGGCACGGTTCTCCCATAGGCCGGTAATGTCACAAATGAAACAGCCCTGTATCAGGTGCTGCTGGCACGGGTCTCCTGTAGGCCGGCACTATCATATATGAAGCAGCCCTGTCGAGCGCTGCTGGCGCGGCCTGTCCCATAGGCCCGCACATTTTACACATGAAGCTGCCCTGTCAGGCGCTGCTGGCGCGGCCTGTCCCATAGGCCCGTGCTATTGTTGTGTAAGCTCACTAAATCAACATTTAGTGTGCAGCTTTACCTGTGAATGGTACAAATAATTCATAGCACAGAATTCATAATTCTGTGCTTAAACAATTATAACATTGTCAGAACATATAACAATAACTTTTTACTTTGCCTTTAGCTTTTACTTAAAGAAAAATCACTATAAAATACATACTTTTTACTCTCAGGAGAAACCCTTTATAGCCCGACTCACCTGAGTCCAAATAGGGCTGAATGAGTCCCAGTAATTTCTTGACTGGGGACCAACGTCTGTGAGCCACTGACCCCACTGTCAGTGGCTCCAGCGTTGCTTCCTTGCCGTTCCAACGGCATGCCACAGGCTGGGAGCTGCTGACCCCCCTGTCAGCGACTATGCTTAACTTTCTTGCCGTTTTTACAGCATTCCTGCAGGCTATGAGCCACTAACTGCACTGTTAGCGGCTCCTTATCTCGCAACCCGATCAATTTTGCCGGTTTATCCGCATTTGCAGTCGGACTAGAATTTCCCCACAGTCCATAGCCGGCAACCTGTCGGGCTGCGAAACTGACAGGAAAAACCTCTGTAAAAAGAGGCTCCTGCCTAAAAACCCCTGGTAGGTAAAAAACCGAACTTACCTTTTAGGTTTAACTTACCACCGGCAGGAGCTGTGTCCTGCCAGACTGGTGCTTGCGCCAATGCGGCTGACGTACTGGTGCGCATGCGGCCTGGCGGGCCTTCTTCACAGAATCACTCACATGACTCCGAAGTAAAATTAACGTTAAACTGACAGCTCTGACATGACCTTTTTAATGTTACATAGAAACATAGAACAAAGGTGCAGGAGTAGGCCATTCGTCCCTTCGAACCTGCACCGCCATTCAATATGATCATGGCTGATCATCCAACTCAGTATCCTGTACCTGCCTTCTCTCCATACCCTCTGATCCCTTTAGCCACAAAGGCCACGTCTCACTCCCTCTTAAATATAGCCAATGAACTGGCCTCAACTACCCTCTGTGGCAGAGAATTCCACAGATTCACCGCTCTCTGTGTGAAAAATGATTTTCTTATCTCGGTCCTAAAAGACTTCCCCCTTATTCTTAAACTGTGGCCCCTTGTTCTGGACTTCCCCAACATTGGGAACAATCTTCCTGCATCTAGCCTGTCCACCCCCTTAAGAATTTTGTACGTCTCTATAAGATCCCCCTTCAATATTCCAATGTAAAGTTCCAATTCCTGAACTTAGAAAATATTAGGACCAATGGGTTTATATTTTCCTCATATTTCTATCTTTTATTCATCATTTTTGTATTTCTGTTTGTTTGATGTAGATACAAATTAGGAGCAGAAGTAGGGCACTCAGCGACTAGAGCTAGTAGCTCCACCATTCAATAAGATTATGATTGATCTGATTGTAACATCGTTGCATTGCAGCCAACAGCAATCTTTTACAAACTATCGGTATGAACATTGAATTATCCAATTTAAGATAACACCCCACCTCATTTTTGTATCTTCTTCTCCACCCCCCTCACCCTCTCTTTCTTGAATCTGGTGCATACCTATTCTACCACTTTCCCCCCCCCCCCCCCCCCCCCCCAATCCTCTTCTACCTATATCATGCCCTCATGCTGTACATTTCACAATTCTTTCATTCCTCTTCTCTCATCAACACCCTTTTGTGTTCGGTAGAAACAAGGATGCTAGATTACCAAGGAAGGACACAAAATGCTAGAGTAATTCAGCAGGTCAGGCAACATCCCTGGAGAATATGGATAGGTGACATTTCAGGTCGAGCCCTATCTTCAACCTGGAGGAAGGTCCTAAACTGAAATGTCACCTATCCATGTTCTCCAGGGATGCTGCTTAACCCACTGAGTTACTCCAGTATTTTGTGTCTTGCCTTTTGTCTCCCTTTTGCCTCCTTTTGTCCCCTTTTGTAATTCTTTTATCTCCTTTTCATTTCGAGCCCTTGTTCACCTTTCTGCCAATGAAAAAAAACCCTTATCTGTATCCCATCTTTTTCTAACTTTCTCTCTCTCACTACAATCAGTCTGAAGAAAGGCCCAGAGCTAAAACGATGCCTATCCATGTCCTCCAGAGATGCTGCCTGACCTGCTGCTCCAGCACATTGTGTTCTACACAAGATTCCTGCATCTGCAGTTCCTTGTGTCTTTGGTAATCTCTCACACCCATGCTTTTCAAGTATCCACCTCTGCCTTAAAATCTTTCAAATGCTACTTCCACCATCCTTTCAGGAGGAGAGCTGCAAAAAACTCAATCTGGTTAGAGAAAACAAATCATTTAATCTCCTATTTAAAAGGGAGAGCCCTCATTTAAAAAAAAACAGCCGTCAGATTTATCATCTCCCACATAAGCAAACATCGTGCATGCTCTTTAGCAAGACCTCTTCTTTTGCTTCATTTAAGTCCCATTTCACTGTTCCAAACTCCAGCCTTGACCTATTCAACTTTTACAAGATAATCAGACTACTTTCAGAAAATCCAGTAGGATTTCCGGCTTCCAAGGCATTCGCACACTCTTTTATATAAAAAGACCATGCTGTACACAATACTCTAGATGCAGTCTTATGTAACTGAAACATTACCTTGTCATCTGTTCATTCACTCTTTTCTCCTCATCAACCTACTTTTGTTTCCTTTTAGTCTTCTTTAATCCAATTTTGATTAGTCTTAATCCTTGATATCTGCATTTTCCCAGCTATTGTCAAAGTGGCCATTTGGTCTTTTGACATTTGCCTATCATTTCAGCAATGGATTGCCCGTAGTCTTTTCAAGTGTGGTTCATCACATCACCCATTCTTAAGCCTTGATACTTGAGTACTCATTTGGTTGCCTTTTTAATATCTTTAGAAGGAGATATGTTCAAGTTCTTTACAAAAGCAGGAAAGTGGGGTATTTCATCTTTTCTTGTTCATCCTAAGAATCATTAGCGTTTCTCGTTATTCTGTGGTTAAAATCCCGAACTGTCAGAAATAGGTCATGCAGTAAGCTTATGAAGACTATAACTGACTTATGCTTTGTAAAAATTCATTTGGCGATCAAAATCCTAATTTGGGTTCAGGACCATTAATTAACCAAAATGCTGAAAATATAAGGATTCATTTTGTGAAATGTGCTGAAAAGCAGGAACATAAATAATTGAGGCATTCCAGCTGATCTGTTCAGTGGAAGTCAGAATTTTGAAGGTTAGTTGGAGAATTACTTGAATAAGATTGTTGAGATCTGAATTCTCCATAAAGGAACCAGTAAACCATGATAAATGACTTCAAGTACTATTGTTTTGATACACAAATGTATGAATGAAAGATGTATTATTTTGTTAGATTTTGGCTTCCCGCTTATTTGGCAAGAGAATAGTTTGTTCACAAAACAAAAATCATGTGTATTTTTTTGGAATCTGATCCAGGGACCAATTTTACCAATCTTTTTTGAGCATATAAAGAGTGCCATCCTAATTGATGTAACAATCTAGTGAATAAATCCCACTGAACTCTATCCAACATGACTAACATTGAGATTGTAAAGTTGGAAAGTTTAGAAAAATATCCGTAAAATAATACCTCATTCAGCTCCTTTAATATGGTAAATTAACCATAAGTTTTCAAAATTTTGTAAAGTGTAACAGAATTCAGTTTGTTTCGTATATTTCTTGTTTTCTAGGTATAATATGGGATATATCTAATTTGATGGAATGTTCAAATGGACCAGGACCAGCCAGTTATATTAACTGATCATCATGTGAACTCGTTGCTGAAGTATATAAAATTATAAAGAACCTTTTTCCAGGATGGAAATATGAAAGCACTGCCTTAATGTGAGAGGAGAAAAATTTAAAGGAGTTTTGTGGTGAAAGATTTTTACACAGAGGGTGATAGGTGCCTGAAATACAGTGCCAGGCATGGTGATGGAGGCAGACACGAGAGTGATATTTAAGAGACTTTTGCATATGCAGGAGATGGAGAGATATGGATTATGTGCAGGCAGGTAAAGGCACCATGTTCAGCATAGACACCGAGCCGAAGGATTTGTTCCTGTGCTGTACTGTTCTAGGTTCCAAATTTCCAAACCATATAACCGTATAACATATAACAATTACAGCACGGAAACAGGCCCTCTCGGCCCTTCCAGTCCGTGCCGAACATTTATTTTCCCCTAGTCCCATCTACCTGCACTCAGACCATACCCCTCCATTCCCTTCCCGTCCATATACCTATCCACTTTACTTTTAAATGTTAAAATCGACCCTGCCTCCACCACTTCTGCTGGAAGCTCATTCCACACAGCCACCACTCTCTGAGTAAAGAAGTTCCCCCTCATGTTACCCCTAAACTTCTGTCCCTTAATTCTCATGTCATGCCCTCTTGTTTGAATCTTCCCTACCTTCAATGGGAAAAGCTTGGGAAATGGGAAAAATAAATTTTGGAACTGTAATTAAAATGGTCTATTATGTCATAGGTATTACTATTTAAGCGTGGTTGATTTATGTGTTGAAAGATTTGTTAAACTTTAATGAGACTTCTGATTGGAAAGGATTTTACTGCCTCAACTTCAACTAATTCAAATTTTATTTGTGGAGAAAATAATATTGTGACTGCCTTGAAGGCCAATAAATTATAGATGTTGAGGCACATGTGCCATGGGGTAAACTGAATGTTCTGCTTTTCTCTTTCTTGTGGTGCAGTGACTTGTGAGTTTGGGCCAGAATATTCAACTCTTGCCCCCTTCAATGAGCACTTAGAGTATTCATTTACAGTTGGAATGTGTCTGGCCGGGTTCGAGTTGCTTGCTGCTCCCTCAGCCTGCACCCCTCTGACCGCACACTTACCAGTAACTCAGTGTGCCATTGGGAACGAGGAAACTCCCAGACATTGTGTTAGCAGGCAGCCACCCAGACTCCACCGAGACATCTCGGAGCATCTGGATGGCTGAATAACAGGAGGCCTCTGGCTGAGTGATACCCTGAGAAGAATCAGGGTCGCTGGCACAGAAACTCCAGTGGGCGGATGAATTGGGTTTTCTTCATGATTCCTTTTATATTTATTCACTGGTCAGAACCAGAAAATATAGATGATGCAATTATGAGCACAGAGCCTTGCCCACCAGCTGTGTACGTCAGAAAAGTGAAAGTGCATTGCCCATGAATTTCCATTTATGAATTCTAATATGTATAGGCAGTGGACAAGACTTCCTGCTGGTGGCATACAATCAGGAAAAAAAGTCCAATAAGTGCGCAAGTTTCAAAATGAAAATAGAAATAATAGAAGTCGCAGTAGCTTTCAAAAGTAGCACAGCACGCAATACAAAACAGCACCTAATACAGAACAGCCCACCTAGCTGAACTGTTATGGCCATGTATGAGCCTTAAGGGCCTGTCCCACTTGGGCAAAATTTTCGGCGACAGCCTGAAAAGAGGTTGTCGCGCTGTGGTCGGGTCGTGATGCGGCGTGACGAATGTAGTGACGCGCGGTGTCTCCCTGTCCATTCTGGATTTTGGAATGTTTAAAATCGAGGGGCGACATCTGGGTGCCTCATCATGTCGTGCGCCCTGTCACACGCTGACATATGCTGTCCTGCGGGTGACGCCCGGTTAGGGGTGGGGTTAGGGACCACAGATGGGCTGTAAAATATTCTTCCTTCAATGCATGGATTTTAAACATTAATATATTAAAATTAATACAATAAAATCAATTGTGCAAATGAAAAGATGTCTGAATCGTTCAGTTTTATTTACAGATGTATTGGTCCGCTTCCAGATCCAATCACCGTCTCTAACTTTTCACAGGGATGGATTCAGTGAGTGTAGACTAAACTCCCCTCTCCCCTTTCGCCCCCCTGCTCCCATCCCTCCTTCTCCACTCCCCCCCTACCTTCTCCCCCACCCCTCTCCCCCCTTCTTTTCTTCCTCCCTTCGCCCCGCTTCTCTCTTTTCCCCCTCCCCTCACATCCCCTCCTGCCCCTCTCCCTCCATTCTCCCATTCTCCAACCCCCCCCCCCACTTTCCCGATGTCCCACATTTGTGGACCCAGCATGTGACAGCTAGATCCCACTAATAGTACTGCACCAAGGCCACATCATCTGTTTTAGTAACATTGACTATGGGATAAATGCAGAACTCTCCCCCCCCTTGCTTCAAAATGGGTGGTAGGTATTTAGACTCATTGGCCGGAGCAGGTGGTGGCACTGGTACATTGACAACATTGCCTGCACCCATTTGAAAATCCCGCTGCCTCTGGGGGTTTGGAGAGACCATTGGAAGAGAGATCTGCCCTATGACACAACTCGTGGCCAACAGTTTAGTTCCCATGAGGAGCGGGCAGAACATTGGGGGTTAGAGTCCAACCCCTGGAGCCCCTATGTCACATTTAGTTCAGAGATACAGTGCCCTTCGGCCCACCGAGTCCGCACCGATCAGCGATCCCCGCACACTAACGCTATCCCACACACGCTAGGGACAGTTTATGCTTCTATCAAGCCTATCAACCTACAAACCTGTGCGCCTTTGGAGTGCGGGAGGAAACCCTAACCATAGACCTAAACCTAGCCTTAACCCTAACCCTAGCCCTAGCCCTGGCGCTAACCCTGACACTAACCCTAACCGGGCGTCACCCGCAGGACAGCATATGTCATTGTGTATGTCGTACAACTTCGGGCGTCAGTCACTGATGCTCGCAGCCGCCGAAAAAATCGAAAGTGGGAAAGGCCCTTTACTGGGCTGTCTGCCACAATCATGATGAGGGTGCACAAGAGGAGAATTTCAATGAAATAAATGTAGAAAGAAGAATATTAAGAGAACATCTATTTATAGTTGGAATTGAAAACATCTATTTTTAGCTCCAGAAAGGTTAAGATTTCCTTAAGCACATTATATTAATCACTGCAAAAGTGGACGAGTTGTAATACTAGAATAGCATCAACACTACAGTTACCATGAAAAAGTCTCGGATTTTTCCTGTTACACCATGTGCAGTAGAATGGTTTTCTCCTCTGAGTATATAAGGTGGTATGGTGAGTCCAGTCTTTTTGGTTGAAGTTATCAGCAAGTGCTAGTGATGTGAAGTCATACGTTAGTACCTCCCTCCATGCCCGATGGCTCACATGGGAGACACCTGTATGATACAGGAATATTTCAAGACAGCCTGTCAAGCTCAGTCGGTTGTTTGACAGAGTTGTTAAAGTTTGTGGGTGCATGTCGCTATTTCAACTCTTGGAGCCAGATTTCTACAAATGGCAGGTTGGACAATGAGGCATTTGAGACGTACATTCAAGTGGTGATTAAGTACTGCATTTTGAAAAGAGATTTGCGACTAGAGAATTTTGGTCATTGAAGCCTGGACAAAATGTCTTGAGAACTGCTCTAATAAGCCACGCTGATGAAAAATGATTTTAACTGTTAGATTTTTTGTACATTACATCATTTCATTTGGAACAAAATAAATTATGACAAGCTATCCAAGTTCTCAGGATGTCCTTCGCCATGAAATGCGACCCTCTACGGGTGGTCTGGTTTGTTTTTAATTGAATAGCTGATTAACACTTTCTCTGGCACAGCTTGCTCATTGTATGATGTACTGTCGTACCAAGCTTATATTGTTTTTCTAACCCATTTGACAAATGTTTGATTTAACTTAGGTAGGTCATAGACATTAAAGAAAAACTCTCACTAAAGAATTCAAATTATCAAGATAATCAATATTTTTCGTATAAGATGGTGTTGAAGCATTGAAATCTTCATTTGAATACTGACTACAATCTGCCAGTTGGTAATAATAAAGAACTTGTGCGTTGCTACATTTTATAATTATTATTAGGTTGAGAGCAGGACTAAAATTGGAAGTGTGGAATTCAAAGTAGATGAAACACAATATAAGAACACTTGAAGTTACATTTTATATTTTATTGTTTTATTTTCAGATTGGTGCTGACTTAGTAAACTCTTGGCAGAAAAAACGACGTGCTCCAGCCCCACCACCTACCCAAAATAAGTTGGAAGGAACAGAATTTGATAGAAGCAATACCATTGGTGAGTGTGAGTAATTTCCTCAGTCACATTTGATATTCTTTTCCAGATATTGGTACACAGGATTGAAAATATAAGCATATTAATGGTTTCTGAAGAGTCTAAGAGTATTGAAAAACAAATTGGTGAAATTGTTTTACTTTCTGAAAGAGCAAGACCAGTTAAATCAGGCAATAAAATTAAATCAATGACACTCCATTCTAGTTAGTTTGTTAACCATTAACATGTATAATGGTCCAGTTTTACTATAGTTTCTGAATTTTTAGAATATGTTTTACAAATGCTGTATTATTTTTGTAGTTTCAAATCACTGATGTGTGGGTACATTGGATTTTGTCAAGCTTCAGGGGGTATGAGCACCAGCAAATCTTCATAAAGACAGAATTATAATGAAGCACGTGATAAACGTTTTTAAAAACCATTGAAATATTTTAAGTATTACCTGTTTGTTCAGTCTCAATGAACCAAAATACGGAATTGCTTTTAACTTCAAAACCATTTTTCTGGTTTATTTTTTGTTAATGTTTGTGGTCTGTGCATTTGTAACAGCATTTATGGCCCAAATTGCCCAAAAAAGGTGGTGGTGAGCCACTGTCTTGAACGGCAGCAGTCCTTGTGGTGAAGGTATCCTGACACTGCTAATGGATAAGAAATTCCAGGATTTTGACTCAGCAACTAGTACAGAGCTATTAATTTTGATATGCTGTTACGCTAGACAAAAGCATCTGACTTGAACAGCTTTAGGAAAATGTGAAAATGTCTACCTAAGATACGTTTCCAAGATTGAATTCTCAGTGTATCTTAATTCACTCGAATACAATGAAACATTTGCTGCACAATAATGATAGTTGTGTAACTGCTGATTCATAGCTGCAGCATAGATTTCTGATAGGCAACACAAATCCCCCAAACCGTTGCACAATCCTCAAGCTAAACATTTGTCTCCCAATTCATTACGCAGTATGTAAATGCAGATGACATTCTTTTAAATTATACCCATATGGCATAAGTATAGTTAATGTTTAAATCATTTTGGGAGCTTCACTTATATATTTTTGTAATGTTTTATATTTACATGTAAAATGTTGCATTAGATCACTTGAAGCTTTCAATTATATCCCCCAAACATACCTCCCTACTTCATCCCCTATCTAGGTGTTGCTGGATGCCACTAAAGCCTCCAAGAGGCACATCGCCAATCTCAGACAAACCACGTAATCCACCCCAATTAATGATTCCTCCTCCCCCAGAATACCCACCTTCTGCAGACAATGAGAATGTGAGCAAGCCAGGAATGTCTGATTTCACTCATGCGGTGCCTGATGTTCCTGAACACAGTGAATCGATACCTGAATGTAGGTCCTTCAAAAAGTGCATTTCTCTGCAGAATTATCACTTAAATTATATATTAGCACTGCATCTCCTATCTTTATCAGCCATTTTCAGATTTTGTTCAATAAATTTCAAAATCAGGAATTTACTTTGTTTTAGTGACTATTTATTTGATTATACTATCACCAAATTGATCTAGTACTTTTTTGGCAACTCTTCTTGCATACTTATGACATAGAGGGACTATGCCATGACATATTCATAAGTTTAAGTTTATTTGTGGTATCAAAGATGAGTGATAAGAATGTTGCCTTCATCGTGCTTGGAATATGAGCCTTCTGTCGAACAAACTGGCAAAGAGACAGTCTCTTTTCTGATTGCTAAAAGGATCTTCAATTATGTAATTTTGGGCTATCTCAGTTCCAGATACAAAATGCAATAGTTTCAAGCAAAGGAAATAAAACACTACTTTGAAATAACTGCAAGAAGTATTTGTCCCAAAGTGGCAGTCAAATGTTCTAGAGTTGTAGTACAACTCTGATGTCAGAATCTGATCAAAGAAAGTGGAGAGTTATCTGAAGAAAGGTCTCATATCATTTGGATTTTATACAGTACGAGATAATTTTGGTCCCTGGTCCTCTTTTGTTTGAAAATTTGAACTTTTGTATTACATAATGATTCAGAAAATGGATTTGTTGGTAAGCATTTTATTTAATCCTAAAAGTTGCATATTGACATTTGTGGTGCCTATTCACAATTGGTGGGTGAATTTGTGGAGGCAGATTGGATGCTGGTGTAGGTGTTTTGCAGCTCCACTAACACCCTTCATTAAACATATACAGCTGACCAAATGTACAGCTGAAAAGACTTCACCTCACAATGGTTTTTGTTTTTAAATCACCAGTCACATAAAGGTTGATTGCTGGTTGATTTCCGTTAAGACTTGGAATGATTCTGCAAATTCTTTGTGCTTTGTAAAGCTATTTCAACTTGTAAAGGCTACAGGCTGTGGCGAAGCATGTACAGAACTGCATTGTGTTTGCCCGCAGTCTTGTGAATGCTTGTTAGCATTCTTCTGGAATATCGCAAGACTGCAGCCTGGACCAGCTCTCAGGATCCTTGTCAGCTCCTGTAACTTTTATCAAAATGTGCATCAAATAATTGAGGTGACCCAAGCCAGCAATCATCAGTGCTGAGGAGGTATTTGGCAAGTGTTGTATTCTGAGCTCCTATTACCAGAATTATCAGTTATCCTTTGAAATCTTGTCACATGTCAAAGACTTTTAAACTTTTAAATGTCTCCTAATCAGAGACATTTAAAAACTATTCTAATAGATTTAAAGCAAAACACAATGTGCTGGAGGAACTCAGTGTCTCAGGCAGCATTTGTGGAGGGAATGGACAGGCGATGTTTCAGGTCAGGATACTTCTTCAGACTGCTTCAGGGATCAGTTTCCGTCCAAAGATGTTAATAGAGCTACTCAACAGATCTAGCAGCACCTATGGGGGTGGGGTGGGGTCAGCAAGGAATTGTCAAAGTTACAATGAGACCCTGCCTCAGACTCCTTCTAAGCCTCTTAGCTCTTATCCCAAATTTACGTCCTTTATTTTTAATCTAATGTAAAGGTGTCCTGTAGTCTACCCTGTCTATACATTCATAATTTTATACCTCAAGGAGGTGCAATTCACATACCAGCGACAATCAACAAGGTCAGATGTGATGTTCACCGAGACCCCACACTGCCATTAGATTCAGTGTTGGACCCAGCAGCAGAGCAGGCACGAATATGCATCTGACCTCCAGTATGTTTCAAACTTTTCACTGCATATGCAGGGCCATCTGAAATGTGTTGAGGGTTGATCTGCTGAACAAATGGCTATCAGCGAGCACAGTTCAGGAAGGCAGGCAGAACTGTGGGATGATGCTAACATTGGCTTTATGGGTGAAGGAAGGAGGGATCCGTATTCCGCAAGAAAGGATTGGTGGTTTGATCATTTGGGCAGGAAAGGAACATTGGAATTGGGTCTTGAAGTGAAAGATAATACATTTTACGTGGGCAACCAAAAGTTTATAATGCACAGTAAATGAGGCATGAGAGGAACAGAAGGACCTTGGTTTGCACATCCACAAATCTTGAAAGACTGCAAGACAGGGAGGTGTTTAAAAGATGGCTTATTCGATACTTAGCTTTATTGGTCAAAGGATAGAATAGAGATGCAGGGAAGCCATGGAAATGACTAGTTTGTCAAGGCACAGCACTGCATACAGTTTTGCTTATAACATCTCAGAAAGGGGTTCACCAAATTCCATAAATAAGTCGAGAAACACATCCATTTTCCCTTCGGCCCATGGGAGCAGGTAGAATTTATATTGTTGTCTTTGCCAAGTATTCATGGACTGTAGTCAGATGTTACAAAAACTTCCCTGCCAATGTCCTGCTGGAATTGGCCAGCTGTAGCATTGAACGGCAAAGCTAACATTTGTGAACAACAATGGACCTGAATCTCACATAATGCTGCCAGAAACAAGGTGACTCTTGTCAAGTCAAGTCAAGTCATTTTTATTTATATAGCACATTTAAAACACAACTCTCGTTGGCCAAAGTGCTTTACATTGGTATAAGAATAGTATAACAAACAACAGTGGTTCATAGATTAAATACAAATATCACTACATACATATAGCCCTCGCTCAGAGGACGTCAAGAAAGGCTTAGAGATGAAAGGAATAGAGATGAGTTTTTAGTCTTGACTTAAAGGAGTCGATGGAGGGGGCAGTTCTAATGGGAAGAGGGATGCTATTCCACAGTCTAGGAGCTGCAACTGCAAAGGCGTGGTCGCCCCTGAGATGCCTAGACCGCGGGATGTTCAGCAACCCCAAGTCGGCCGATCTGAGGGACCTGGAGGTGGTGTGATGGGTGAGCAGACTTTTAATGTAGGTGGGGACAAGCCCATTGAAGGCTTTGTAGACATAAAGGAGAATCTTGAAATTTATTCGGAACCACACAGGGAGCCAGTGGAGAGAGGCCAGGATCGGGGTGATGTGGTCCCTTTTTCGGGTACGCGTCAGGAGTCTCACTGCGGCGTTTTGGACCAGTTGCAGGCGGGACAGGGAAGATTGGCTGATGCCAGTGTAGAGGGAGTTGCAGTAATCTAGGCGGGAGGAGATAAATGTGTGGATGATCTTTTCGAGGTCATCAAACTGGAGGAATTGATTTATTTTAGCTATCGTCCGAAGCTGAAAGATGCTAGCTCTTACCACGGCATTGACCTGTTTGTCAAATTTCAGTGCTGAGTCAAATATCACGCCAAGGTTTTTGACGTGACGTTTGAGTAGTGGGGTAAGGCTTCCAAGGCTGCCTGCTATCATTTTGATTGGGTCTGAGGGGCCGAGAAGGATGACCTCAGACTTACTCCCGTTTAGTTGGAGGAAGTTCTGGGCCATCCAACACTTTATATCCTCGAGGCAGCGGATAAGGTGCACTGCCTCGGGGTAATCAACTCTTTTTATGCTCTTGTACTTAAGTATAATTGTGCCCATGTATAACAGGATTTTTACTGAACTGTATGCTAAAATGGAATTCCACTGAACCAAATACATGTGACAATAAAGTGCCATTGGACCATTGAAGGGTTTTGCACATACAGCATGCTTCCTTTAGGTTCTATTTTCACCCGCTATCCAGATAGCTCTGATCCAAGGAGAATTGTTTCAGAAACTCTCCAATCGTTGCAACAACTTCCACTCGTTTAGTTGTAACACTCTATTGTAGCTGGGAGGGTTCTGCTCCATGTTGTGTATTCCTTTAAGAACAGGCTGCAGAGATTGTATCTGCAAAGCTATATACCAGCAGCTACAAATGCTTGCAAGAGAGCAAGTGTACCCTGTGCTGAAACCAAAACTATCAGTTTTTTTAGAGTTTTCATTAAGCTTGACATTACTGTTCTACAAAGTATCCAATCACAGACATAATTGGGGTGACCACAAGATTGTTTTAAAGCATTTTTAATTATAGTGTATCCTGTGTTTTAATTACTGTATGATATAAGGATCATTACATTTTTCTTCACCTGAAAACCTTCACTTTTTATTATCTGTGAGAAACACTAATCTATTTAACCCGTCATAACTGTATGTCTTCATCCTTTCTCACATTGAACTTCTCCAAGTTACTACTTACTAGTTACTATCTTAATCCAAGAATGTTGCTTCACAATTTTCTGTACCCATCATCTTTCCACGTCATTTAACTTTATTTTTGCCTGCAGATTTGGGCACCATGTTAAAGAAAAGATATTGTCAAGCTTCAAAGGGTTTAGAGTAGATTTACGAAGATGTTGCCAGCACTGCGCTATAGGGAGAGGTTGATTAGGCTGGGTCTCTATTCCTTGGAGCGGAGGAATATGAGGGGTGATCATATAGAGGTGTATCAAACCATGAGACGAATACATCAGGTAGATGCACAGAGTCTCTTGCTCAGAGTGGAGGCTAGAGACTATTAATGATTTGGACGAGGGAATTGAATGCAACATCTCCAAGTTTGCGGATGACACAAAGCTGGGGGGCAGTGTTAGGTGTGAGGAGGATGCTAGGAGGCTGCAAGTGAGTGGGTGAGTTGGCAAATGCATGGCAGATGCAGTATAATGTGGATAAATTTGAGGTTGTCCAATTTGGTGGCAAAAACAGGAGGGTAGACTATTATCTGAATGGTGGCCGATTAGCAAAAGGGGAGATCCAACGAGACCTGGATGTCATGGTACACCAGTCATTGAGAGTGGGCATGCAGGTGCAGCAGGCAGTGAAGAAAGCAAATGGTATGTTGGCATTCATAGCAAAAGGATTTGAGTATAGGAGCAGGGAGGGTCTACTACAGTTGTACAGGGTTTTGGTGAGACCACACCTGGAGTATTGCGTACAGTATTGTTCTCCAAATCTGAGGAAATACATTCTTGCCATAGAGAGGGTACAGAGAAGGTTCACCAGTCCTGGGATGTCAGGACTTTCATATGGGAAACACTGGATAGACTTGGCATGTACTCGCTAGAATTTAGAAGATTGAGGGGGGATCTTATGGAAACGTACAAAATTCTTAAGGGGTTGGACAAGCTAGATGCTGGAAGATTGCTCATTGGCTATATTTAAGAGGGAGTTAGATGTGGCCCTTATGGCTAAAGGGATCAGGGGGTATGGAGAGAAGGCAGGTACAGGATACTGAGTTGGATGATCAGCCATGATCATATTGAATGGCGGTGCAGGCTCGAAGGGCCGAATGGCCTACTCCTGCACCTATTTTCTATGTTTCTATGTTTCTAGAGGACCTGAGGACACAGGTTCAAGGTGAAGGGGAGAAGATTGAATAGGAATCTGAGGGGTAACTGTTTCACACAAAGGGTGGTGGATGTATGGAACAAGCTGCCAGAGGAGGTAGTTGAGGCTGGGACTATCCCAACATTTAAGAAACAGTTAGATAGGTACATGGATAGGACAAGTTTGGAGGGATATGGACCAAACACAGGCAGGTGGGACTAGTGGTGTTGGGAAATGTTAACCAGTGTAGGCAAGTTGGGCCGAAGGGCTAGTTTCAACACTGTATCACTCTATGACTCTGTGATTTTAAATTTGTATATGTCCTTTTAACATAGACATGATAAAACTTGTAAGGCACTGAACCAGCTGTCCACATCCTTATAATCCTCCACACCATTAGTTCCACCTTGTCAATTAGATTTCATATTCCTATCTCCCCATGTTTGTTGTGTTGTCTTCTATTATATACAGTTTCATTCTTGCTTGCAGTTCCTTGTGTGGAACCATTTTAAATCCCTTCTGGATGTCCTCACAATTAAAATCCTTAGTTCCTTATTCACCACAATTTTAGTGAACTCAAATAAAATCCAACTACATTATTTAGACATTACCATCTCTACAGATCCTTGCTGGCTTCAATTATTTACTTCATATTTGTTCAAGTGATCTGTATCAGGTCTGTAACCTACTTTACTAGAGAATAATTGATGCTGACACAAGAAATGTGGCCAAATGGTTTGTTTCCCAGTACTGACTCCTTTCGTGTTGATAACAAATGTCATCCTTCATCAATCACATGGATTCCCTGTCAACACAGAGCATTGTAACATTCCAATACAAGGTAATGGATGAAACAATAAATACAAGATTTTATGAACATTAAAAATACAGTTCTGGGGAAAATGGACTAAATTAGTCTAAAATGCTTTGTTATTAATAGTCAATAGAGCATATATGATCAAATATATCAAGCTAAATTATGCCGGTACAGCAGTCCACGAGGCTACTTCAAGGTTCCGTACACTACATAAAGTACATTCCTTTTCATGGCTTCATAGAAAAAAGGGCACAAAATAAGGAACTTTTCTCATCTAGCTTATGCAAGCATTTTCTCCTCTTGACCGCGTCTATCAATCCTAATTTTATTTCTCTTCACTTTCTCCATTTATTTTATTTTATTTTTTGACGAACGTTCATTCATCTCCTTTAAACTTTTGTTTTATAAAGTCTCTGCCTCCCAACACAAATGATAAGCTATGCTCGCACAATCCTGAATTTATAGTAACACAAATGATAAGCTATGCTTGCACAATCCTGAATTTATAGTAACATTCAGGCGCATGCTGGTGGGAACGGCCCTGTACAGGTGTTCACCCGACCTCCGCGCAGCCCCCGCTTCTAGTTTGATCGCGTTCATCGCATAGAGTTGCATGCTTGAAGGACAGGCCCTTTACAATACAATAGCATGCATGTCTTGAATACTCTAGTCCTTCTCACCTATGTACAATCTGGATGACGTCTGGTTACCTATATTGAAATCCAACTTTCCTTTGCTATTGTTTAGCCCCTTCACCTAATCTATAATGTTATTTTACAATCATCTACTCCATGCCAGTTTACCACCTATCTGGACTGTTGTCAGTAAACTTGTATATTTGGCCAACTGCTTCAATAATAGCATTTATAAGTATGTTGAAAAGATGATCTGAAGAAGGGTCTCGACCCGAAACTTCACCCATCCCTTCTCTCCAGAGATGCTGCCTGTCCCGCTGAGTTACTCCAGCATTTTGTGTCTACCCGGTGAAAACATGAGACTGTTGTGCACATCCCTAGGAAATATTAGTAGTTGTGTCCTGGAAGATAGGCTACTGTATGCATTAATTTACTCTATCCTCCAGCTGCAACCTTATGATCAATTTAATATCCCTCTTCGGATTGCTTCTAACTGCATGGAGTTGCATGGGTGTAAACACCTTAATATAACCATATAACAATTACAGCACGGAAACAGGCCATCTCGGCCCTTCAAGTCCGTGCCGAACAACTTGTTTTCCTTAGTCCCACCTGCCTGCACTCATACCATAACCCTCCATACCCTTCTCATCCATATGCCTATCCAATTTATTTTTAAATGATACCAACGAACCTGCCGCCACCACTTCCACTGGAAGCTCATTCCACACCGCTACCACTCTCTGAGTAAAGAAGTTCCCCCTCATGTTACCCCTAAACCTCTGTCCCTTAATTCTAAAGTCATGTCCTCTTGTTTGAATCTTCCTTATTCTCAAAGGGAAAAGCTTGTCCACATAAACTCTGTCTATCCCTCTCATCATTTTAAAGACCTCTATCAAGTCCCCCCTTAACCTTCTGCGCTCCAGAGAATAAAGACCTAACTTATTCAACCTATCTCTGTAACTTAGCTGTTGAAACCCAGGCAACATTCTAGTAAATCTCCTCTGTACCCTCTCTATTTTGTTGACATCCTTCCTATAATTGGGCGACCAAATTATAGGAAGGATGTCAACCAGTGTAATATGTCTCCCAGTGCAGGAAATATTGTATTTCTCCCACCACATTTGAAATAATGGATTCTCCCAACACTGAATTGTACAGTAGTTGTGGGATTCATGATTTGTTTGTGTATGACACATTGTCCATTTTGCACATTAAACGATATCACATAGCACTGCACCACACTCACCCAGTCACAGTCCCTCTCTCCTGCCAACACACCTTCCACCACCCTGCTGAATCTCCCTACCAAACTGTCTCGGCAAACATTTTAAAATAATAAAGACCTTCCATGCAGGGAGCCCGAAATCAGCTTATATAGAGGAGAAGAAGGCAATATCTAATTTTAAGGGGATCCCAGTCTCCATTTCATTTGAATTATCTCAACAATTTATATTATGGTTTTAATTTTTCTATTTCCAAGATAGATAAAAGCAGAAATAGCCGACTGTCAAGCTGCAGTTCTTGCTGTTGTTGTACATTTCATCTGAATCTGGGATAGGGGTCTTAATTATTGTGAAAAGAGTGCATATATTACATTTTGTGAGGCCAATTTCTTCACAGCAGATGTACATTTTCCATTTTGAAGTAAGAAACACACCTCTCCATCTTTAAGTGCACTGTACTTGATCTAGCTTGTATCATAAATATCCATCTCCTTTGAGTACCCTAAACTCTTCGGTATCAAAATGGAATTAGGAGGATGCAGGCCTTAAATGCCCTCATCCTCTTCCATCATAATTTTAATGAGATGATCATTTTTTATAAAGGGAAAATTTACGTCCCTGAAATATATGCCCTTCATGATTTAATATAATGTCAGTAAGGCTCCTCAGTCTTGTATGGTCCAGGAAAAAAAGAACCAGCCTATCCATCCGCTCCTTATAATTCAAACCTCCAGACCCAGTAATATCCATGTGAATCCTTTTTGCACCTTTTCAAGTTTAATAACATCCTTTCCGCAGGAGTGTGATCAGAACTATGCACATTACTCCAAATGTAGCTATACCAATGTCTTGACCAATAGCTATAATGTGACAACCCAACTCCTGTTGTCCTCAGTACTCAAATCGACGTCGCACTGCACCACTCTGATGGTGAGACAAATCTGCCTCTGATGGTACACTAGTTAATTCGGTCACGGGAGACAGACTTTAATCACTTGAATAATATATCATTTAGATATTTCCAAACAATGTTTTTAATTTCATTATGTGAATTATTTTTATGAGCTTGTAAAACATCTCTGAACATCAGCAGTAATTTAACAGCTGCAATATTTTGACACACTTTGGGAAGACGTAAGGCTTTGACCTCAGCCCTCTATTCTGTGAGAGTGTATCAAGCCTGAGACTAAGCTGCCTGAGGCCTACATGCCTCAAAAGCATTGCAATCAATGGACAATAGACAATATGTGCACAAGTAGGCCATTCGGCCCTTCGAGCCAGCACCGCCATTCAATGTGATCTTGGCTGATCATCCCCAATCAGTAGACCATTCCTGCCTTCTCCCCATATCCCTTGACTCCACTATCTTTAAGACGCCTATCTAGCTCTGTCTTGAAAGTATCCAGAGATCCGGCCTCCACTGCCCTCTGAGGCAGAGAATTCCACAGACTCACAACTCTCTGTGAGAAAAAGTTTCCTCATCTCCTTTCTAAATGGCTTACCCCCTATTTTTAAACTGTGGTCCCTGGTTCTGGCCTCCCCCAGCTTCGGGAACATGTTTCCTGCCTCTAGCATGTCCAAACCCTTAACAATTTTATAATTCCATGCCATAGACATCCTGAGTGCAAACTGTCTGCTAATTTGGCCTTCCATGTAGATAGTTTCATTTCTTGATCAATTAACCATGCCCAGCATTGATTCTGATCATTGAATTTCAAATTGAGTGAAACAAGGTATATTGTGGGGGTAGGATTTCTTTGTTAACATATTTTTTAATGGGCAGGTGTTTGCGTGTAGATATTGAAATTGTGATAGAAACTTAATCATGAGGCCCATGACTGTATGTTAAAATATCCACCTGACATTTGAGTCATTGAGTCATGGAGCATGAAAACATGCTTGCTTTGGGAATCATCCATGCCAATCAAGATTTATAACTGAGCTTGTCCCATTTGCCTGCATTTGGCCCATATTCCTCTCAATCTTTCTTATCCTTTTTAAAGTTGCCATTGCACCCATATCCACACCTTCATGGTGCAATATTAAAATATAGATTAAATAAAATATATTCTGACCAAGTTATTAAACTTTTTCAAAAAACCAAACAAGTACATTTTGAATTTGGAGATAAGCCACAAAAATTATTAGCACGACAACTCAGAAAATTAGACGATGAAAAAACTATACATAGTATTAGATCTATGCAGGGAAACATACTGACTATACCAAAGGATATTAATGACACATTTTTACAATATTATCAAAATCTTTATTCATCAAAATCAACAGGGCAAACAGATGAAATGGAAAAATTTCTAGACAAATGTCATATTAATAGGCTAGATCTGGAAAGTAGACAATTGTTAAATGCTGAAATATCAGTAAGAGATATTGAAGAATCAATTGGTTCGTTAAAAAATGGAAAAACCGCGGGCCCTGATGGCCTGAGTGCAGAATTTTATAAAAAATTTAATGATCTAATCTCACCAAGATTACAGACAGTGTATAGATATGCATATGAACTAGGAAAATTACCAGAATCCTTAAACGAATCTACAATTACACTCATTCCTAAGTTAGACAAGGATCTGGAAGATCCTGGATCATATAGAGCGATTGCTCTTTTAAATACTGACCAAAAAATATTAACTAAAGTACTATCTCGGAGGCTAAGTTTAGTGATTTCTAAAATAATACATCACGATCAAACAGGTTTTATTCCAAAACGTTATTCATCACACAATCTCAGGCGCCTGTTTAATATCATATATTCGAAAAGAAAAAGAGACACAGAATTAGCAGTTATATCGTTGGATGCAGAAAAAGCATTCGATCAGGTGGAATGGTCATATTTATTTAATATAATGGAAAAGTTTCAATTGGGGGATGGATTCTGTAAATGGGTAAGAATATTATACTCTAATCCTACTGCAAGAATTTTAACTAATCAAATACTATCACCTAAATTTAAACTATTTAGGGGATGCAGACAGGGATGTCCGTTATCCCCTTTATTATTTGCCTTGGTCATAGAGCCTCTGGCTGAAAGAATTAGATCTGAACCTGAAATATATGGTTATAATACTGATACAACAATTAATAAAATATCTTTATATGCAGATGATGTTTTGATTTATATTACAAGACCGGAATGCAGTATTCCCAAGTTATTTAATGTTATAAATGAATTTAGTATATTTTCAGGATATAGGATTAACTGGAATAAAAGTGAAATTATGCCTATAACTGGCATAAATGTAAATATATTGCAACAATATCCATTAAAAATAGTCACAGATAAATTTAAATATTTAGGAATTAATGTACCTAAATCCTATAAATTATTAATTAAATTTAATTATCCTCAATTATTAGATAAACTTATAAAAAATATTTCATATTGGAAAACACTTCCTATATCTATGGTTGGTAGAATTAATGCTATAAAAATGATTTTTTTACCACAATTGTTATATTTGTTTCAGGCTATTCCTTTTTTTCTCCCGAAATTTTTTTTAAAGAAAATTGATAATATTGTTAATAGTTTTATTTGGGACTATAAAAGTCATAGAATAAGTAAAAAACACTTATGTAAGTCTAAGATAAATGGAGGGTTAGCACTTCCAAATTTTTTATATTACTTTTGGGCAGTTCAGATTAAGAATATGAATTTTTGGTGGATAAATCTGGATAATGAACCAATGTGGTTAAAGATGGAAAAGGAAGACTGTTTACCTTTTAATATAGGCTCGATTCTCTTTGCGCCAAAGGAAGTACAAAAAAAGATTTATAGGGATAACCCTATAATTTATAATAATAGGCGTATATGGAAACAGATAGTTAAGACTTTACATCTGGATAATCTATCCTTCAGGTTACCAATTAGGAATAACCCATTGTTTAAACCCTCAATATTAGATGCGGGGTTTAGACTCTGGGAGGATTTAGGAATTAAAAGGATAGGACACCTTTATAGAAATGGAAATTTTTTATTATTTGAAGAGTTGCAAGATATTTTTGGATTGCCTTCACAACATTTGTTTAGATATTTACAAATTAGAGATTACATTAAATGTAATACACAAGATTATAAAAATAAAGAACCAGGCTTATTAGATGGTTTGTTTAATTTACATCCAAATACGGAAAAGTTAATAGCTCATATATATAATATTATTCTAGATAAAGAGACCCCAATAACTGAAACATATCGCCAAGCATGGGAAAATGAAATTGGATTACCTATAACAAAAGAAATTTGGGAAGAAAGCTTACAGAGAATAAATCGGTGTTCTTTAAATGCTAGACATATATTAATACAATTTAAAGTACTATATAGATTACATTATTCGAAAACCAAATTAAATAGTATTTTTCCCAATCTCTCCGCTATTTGTGATAAATGTAAGAATCTAGAAGCAAACTTAATACATAGTTTTGTAACATGCCCTAAGTTGAATTATTATTGGACAGAAATTTTTAAAGTAATTTCTGAAGTTCTTAAAGTTAAACTGGACCCTGACCCAAAATTAATAATATTTGGAATTCCGGAATCAAGTTTGGTTTTGACAGTAGATCAAAGAAATTTCTTTGATTACTGTTTGATAATAGGGAAAAAAAGCATATTGAAATTTTGGAAGGGAACATTATCCCCAACAATTAAAATGTGGACAGCAGAGATGCAGGAGACGTTATATTTGGAAAGAATTAGATTTGTCCTATTGGACAGGTATAATTCTTTTGAACTGATATGGTCTCCATATATACAGTATCTAGAGAAGTAGCTGTTCTTGGCATCACGGCTCGACGGGCACCCTACGGAATCCGATGAGAATAACTTATTTACATATGGGATTAATGCGCATGTCCCATTGATATTATTGTTTGAAATAATTTCATGTATAATGTACTTAGTTGTTTTTAATTTATATATATATATATAATATATATACTTTTTAAAATTTGTATTTGTAGATTGTTTTCTATTTCTATCTCTTTTTTTCTTTTCCTCTTTATTATATATCTTTTTCTATCTTTATTTCCAAAAAAACAGACGATATTAATTATCGATGTGCTATTTGTAGAAATTTTGAATTAAGATGATGTTTTAAATGTGTGTTATACATTGTAAACTGGTTACTTCAAATAAAAAAATATTTAACATATCCACACCTTCCTGTGACAGCTCTTTCCATATACACACAACCTCTGCATGATGAAATTGCCCCTCAGGTCTTTTTTAAATCCTTCCCCTCTCACCTTAAACCTGTGCCCTGTTCTTGATTCTTCTCCCCTGGGAAAAAGAATGTGACCACTCACCCTTTCTATGCCTCTCAATAATTTGTAAGCCTCTTTCTGGCCATGCCTCGGCCTCCTAAGCTCCAGGGCAGGAGATTTGTTATTTGCTGTTTGTAACAACATGGAAGGAAGCAATTTTGTCCATTGTGTCCATGCAGGCTCTCAGCACTGCAATCCCATTAGATCCGTTCTCTCTTCTTATTTTCCTGCAACTTATCCCCTTTCACATGCCTAATACCCTTTTGAATGTTTTGCCACATCCTGACACTACTGATAGTTCACAGTGGTCAATTTATGTATCTTGGGATATGACAGGAAAATTGTACACCTGGAGGACACTGGTATGGTCTGAGGTAGGTCAAGCATATTCCACAGGAACAGCAGGGGTCGTGATCAAACCCAGGTTGCAGAGCTGCAAGATAGCAATGTTAACAGCGGCACCATGACTTTTACGATCCTGACCATGGGCGCTACCTGTATGGAGTTTGCACGTTCTCCCCCTGACCTGCATGGATTTTCTGCAGTCTCAGTCTGAAGAAGGGTCTCGCCCTGAAACATCACTCATTCTTTCTCTCCAGAGATGCTGCCTGTCCCGCTAAGCTACTCCGGCATTTTGTGTCTACCTTCGATTTAAACCAGCATCTGCAGTCCTTTCCTACACATGAGTTTTCTCTGGGATCTCCGGTTTCCTCCCACACTCCAAAGATGGGTTTATAGGTTAATTGCCTTGGTAAAATTGAAAGTTGTCCTTTGTGTATGTGCAGATTGGTAATAGTGTGTGGGGATCGCTGGTCTGGCGGATTAGGTGGGTTGAGGGGTCTGTTCCAGCGCTGTATATCTAAACTAAACTATATACTTGAATAATAATAATTTAGATAAATATTGAAAGGAGTCTCCCACTTGTAATGTTTGAACTAATCCCTTCAGGAGGAATATATTGAAAGAAAAGAATCTGTTGCAATGGTCAGCATTTTTCATGGAGCCAAAATTAATGAAAACATAGGACTTAAAATTCACCTTTCTGATCTGTAATGAAAGTCACTGACTTAAAATGTTTAATTTTTATTTGTCCTTCACAGATTTTGCCTGTATGTTCATGTTCTTGCTTGAATAATGTATCATAATTTACATTATGTAAGAGAAAGCATACAATAACATATTCCAGGTTGCTTTGAATTAACATTCTCAGTCTGTAAAATCCTTTGTTCAGAAAGCTTAAGAGTAAAAAAATAATGTTTCATTTTTATCAAGTATAGTACAGGTCCTTCTTAAATTATAGTCTGTGCAGATGCATGAGTGTAATCCTTATCTTCAAACAGAGCAGTACAGTGCAGGAAAAGCCCCTTTGATTCACAATGTCCATGCTGAACATGATGCCAAGTTCAACTAATCTCCTCTGCCTGCACGTAATCCATATCCTTCCATTCTCTGCATATCCCTGTACGCATGTAAAGGCCTCTTAAACGTCACAATTGTATCAGCCTCCACTACCATCCCTGGGAACACGTTCTAGACACTCGCCACTCTCTGTGTAAAAATAAATAAATAACGCGCCACACATCACCTTTACATGTGTCCCCTCCCACTTTAAAGCTGTACCCTCTTGTCTTTGACATTTCCACCCTGGGAAAAAGTTGTGACTGTCTTCCATATCCATTCTTCCCAGATCACCCCTCAGTCTTCGGTGCTCCTGAAAAAACAATCCAGTGTATGAACCTCTCTGTATAGTTCATACACTCTAATCCAGGCAGAACTCTTCTGCACCCTCGCCAAAGCCTCCACATCCTTTTTTTTGTAAAAGGGCAACAGAACTGCACACAATACTCCAAATATGGCCACAATAAAGTCATATAAAGCTGAAACATGACTTCTTGATTCTGATTCTAAATACTCAATCTTGCTTCAAAACTCCTTGTCATGTTTATAATTGAAATATTATGTGGATCTGCAATAATTTCCAGTGGAACTTTGCAAAATTCTAACATTGTAATTGCACAAGCTTTTGGTAAAAACTATTTCTTGTAGAAAACCAACAGGAGGTTGTAGCTGGTGAGACATTACATGTCCATCCATTTCAAGTTCAAGTGAGTTTATTGTCATGTGTCCCTGATAGGACAATTAAATTCTTGCTTTGCTTCACCACAACAGAACATGGTAAGCATTGACTACAAAAACAGATCAGTGTGTCCATATACCATTATATCAATATATACACACATGAATAAATAAACTGATAAAGTGCAAATAACAGATAATGTGTTATTAATGTTCAGAGTTTTGTCCGAGCCAGGTTTAATAGCCTGATGGCTGTGGGGAGGTAGCTATTCCTGAACCTGGTCGTTGCAGTCTTCAGGCTCCTGTACCTTCTACTTGAAGGTAGCAGGGAGATGAGTGTGTGGCCAGGATGGTGTGGGTCTTTGATGATACTGCCAGTCTTTTTGAGGCAGTGACTGCAATAAATCCCCTCGATGGAAGGAAGGTCAGAGCTGATGATGGACTGGGCAGTGCTTACTACTTTTTGTAGTCTTTTCATCTCCAGGGCGCTCAAGTTGCCGAACCAAGCCACAATGCAACCGGTCAGCAAGCTCTCTACTGTGCATCTGTAGAAGTTAGAGAAAGTCCTCCTTGACAAACCGACTCTCCGTAATCTTCTCAGGAAGTAGAGGCGCTGATGAGCTTTCTTGATAATTGCATCTGTGTTCTCGGACCAGGAAAGATCTTCCGAGATGTGCATGCCCAGGAATTTGAAGCTCTTGACCCTTTCAACCATCAACCCGTTGATATAAACGGGATTGTGGGTCCCCTTCCTACTCCTTCCAAAGTCCACAATCAGTTCTTTGGTTTTGCTGGTGTTGAGGGCCAGGTTGTTGTGCTGGCACCATATGGACAGTTGCTCGATCTCTCTTCTATACTCCGACTCATCCCCATCAGTGATATGTCCCAGAACAGTGGTGTCGTCAGCGAACTTGATGATGGAGTTCGCACTGTGACCGGCTATGCAGTCATGAGTATAGAGTGAGTACAGCAGGGGGCTGAGCACACAGCCTTGAGGTGCTCCCGTGCTGATTGTTATCGAGCCTGACACATTTCCACCAATACGAACAGACTGTGGTCTGTGAATGAGGAAGTCGAGGATCCAATGGCAGAGGGATGCGCAGAGACCCAGTTCTGCGAGTTTGGTAACCAGCTTGGAGGGGATGATAGTATTAAATGCCGAGCTGTAATCGATGAATAACAGCCTGACATATGAGTTTTTGTTGTCCAAGTGGTCCAAAACGGAGTGGAGAGCCAGCAAGATCGCATCCACCGTTGATCTGTTGTGACGGTATGCGGACTGCAGTGGGTCCAGGTTTTTGTCGAGTTAGGAGTTGATTTGCGCCATGATCAACCTCTCGAAGCACTTCATCACCACAGACGTTAGTGCCACTGGCCGATAGTAATTGAGGCATGTCACCTTTGTCTTCTTGGGCACTGGTATTATTGATGCCCTTTTGAATTGTTTGCCTCAGAGGGCGGTGAAGGCAGGTTCTCTGGATGCTTTCAAGAGAGATCTAGATAGGGCTCTTAAAAATAGCGGAGTCAGAGGATATGGGGAGAAGGCAGGAACGGGGTACTGATTGGGGATGATCAGCCAAGATCACATTGAATGGCGGTGCTGGCTCAAAGGGACGAATGGCCTTCTCCTGCACCTATTGTCTATTGTCTATTGTCTATCAAAGTGAAGTGACACTGGACAAGAAAGACCTGAAATGGAACATTAATGGTTCATTTAAAATAGAAACATCGTAGCTCCGAATTTAGACCTTCACTCATTTTATTTTCCTATCTAAACCATGCTCATTCTCTTCTCAATGGCTAACACTTGCATCTTAAGTCAGTTCTGACTTAGAAATAAAAAACATAGCTTCCTATCTTCCGTTCACGCATCCCATTTAAAGTGCAGATCAAATTTCAAAAGAATTCCTCCTCTATGTCTGGGGTTTTGGTTGTTCTCATTTGGTGAGCGTAGACAGGAGCAGTTGGAAATATTACCTTCACGCATTTGACTGGCAAATTATTCTCACGATCTTATACTCTCCAGTAGACCAGAACTATTTTAATATTATAGCTATTCTAGTATTATAGCTATTTGAATATTCTAGCAATGTTTCAGCAATGTTGTTGAAATGTTCTTGGTGAAATGTGTTTGTGTGTAAACAATTTTTTAAAAATCCCATATCTCTCCCCCATCACACTTGCCATCCTTTTTCAAGCACTATATTCTCTGTATGAGAGAGCTGCTGCAGTTCAAGCCAGTGACGATACAATTTGCCTTCACTAGCCTTTGCTTTGGGGACTTCCAATAATTGAAATGAAAATAAAGGCTTAAATCTTAATCATACAATATTTGGGAAATGTGTATGTTTTATGATGGGTTATTTTGGTTCCAACATGGGCCAAGACATTGAATTCAAGAAGCTAGTATTTCTAATGAAAATATACACCTAATAATCTTTTCCTAATGTATAACTTCTATCAGTCATAGGATTATTTGTTTCATGCATCTGCAAAAATATATTTTATCTTTGTCTTTACTATCCTCTTTTCCAGTCACCTGTTGTGCTCCTGTTCCTATGCGGGTCAATCGTCTCTGACAACCTTTGCTTCTGCTTCTGAACTCTTCCAGCAGTGAACTTTCCTGTCTTCATCTGCATTCATCTCATTTTTTATCATACTTTCCTGTTGATGGACTGATTTTCACCTGCAAAGAACTTGGGTTGAAAGTTTATATGATAATATAATATTAAGTGTGCTAATTTGCAAATGGTATTATTTACAACCTGTTTGGTGAAATTCCTCTGAATTAATGTATATCCTTAAATGAAATGGTTGCTCCATCTTTGGACAATGAATTGCGTAAAATCATATAGTACTATCTTTGGAATCAAAAATAAATTTCAACCCTACATTCTCTTAATTTAAATTTGTTACTGCTGATCGATCATTGTTCTGTTGGAGTAATTATCCAAGGGTGATGAGTGATCTGCATAAAGTGATTTTTTTACGAACTAGATCAGTGAATTTAAGATAGATTAGCTCAGATTTCCTTGAATCAAAGGCTGGATTGCCAAGATTCAAGATTATTTAGATTCAGTTTGAACACCTATGCTTTTGAAGATGAGTGTATCTACTTCTCAACCGTATTTTGTGTTCTGCATACCTTAAATAAACAGTCCATTCAGTGAATTCAATATAAATTCTACTAGATCACATTCCTGGCATGGAGCTTGAGCTGTTTGAAATGCATACTAGGAATTTGAGCTGGTGCTCAAAAGCATTTTCCAATTACTAATGGATAAACACGACTGAAGGCTCAGCTTGCCTCTATGTCCATGATCTCAATGCATTCTAACAGATAAAGCTCTGAACTAGGCATACACATATGTAAAACTTCATAAGAAATAATTAAGTATTATACTCATTTGTGCTTATCTATTGTTTTTTTTTAATCTATCTTCTATATCTTTTTATATTTATCTGATTAATTGAATTACATATGATTTTATAAAAGGAAATGGTGTGAAAGGTGAGCATGCCCTGGATTTAATGTCAGTTGTTTCATAAATGGTTTCATGTATTTTTACTTTAAAAAAATTGTACAAGTTTGTTTCTTTTATTGCACTCCTTAATCTGGCATGTGAATACATCCTTATATTTGGAAATGTGCCCAATGTGATGACATTGTTATACTGTAGATGTTTGGATTTATTAACTGTGAGGCTTTGCATGGTCCAAACTGCTCTTCCTTTGTGTGACTATTCACAATGTTGAAACTAATTAGTAACTAATGGGCCTGAGCAATTGCTAATAATCATTCAAATTCCTGGAAGAGACCCAAGTAAAAAGCTTGGTTTGGGCCGGAGGGAATTGCTTGAACCAAAAGTTCAATTTAAATTCATGCAATAGTATTTGGGTATGGAAGATTATCCTTTGTGGCTTAAAAATAATTTTAATGACAATGAAGTTGGAAAGAATAAAATCATCACATTTATGTATTATACTTTTTCGCATGTATACTTATCATTTATCATTACTTGATAGTCTTGAAGCTGCAAAGCCTAAGGAGCAGTAATACAGTGCCCTGTATTGGGACAAAGACCCGCCATTGATTTATCTGTGTCTGTACTCCACAATGTGAGATTTGTAATAGAAAAAAAATCATAAGTTGTTAAAGTGCACATTGTCAGATTTTATTAAAGGGTATTTTTATACATTTTGGTTTCACCATGTAGAAATTACAACTGTGTTTATACGAAGTCACCCCATTTCAGGGCACCATAATGTTTGGGACACATGGCTTGACAGGTGTTTGTAATTGCTTATGTGTGTTTAAATTCCTCCTTAATGCAGGCATAAGAGAGCTCTCAGCACCTAGTCTTTCCATCACCTTTGGAAACTTTTATTGCTGATTATTTACATGACCAAAGTTGTGTCAAAGAAGCCATTAAGAGACTGAGAAACAAGAATAAAACTGTTAGAGGCATCAGCCAAACCTTAGGCTTACCAAAATCAATTGTTTGGAACATCATTAAGAAGAAAGAGAGCACTAGTGATCTTACTAATCACAAAGGGACTGGCAGGCCAAGGAAGACCTCCACAGCTGATGACAGAATAATTCTCTCTATAATAAATAAAAATCCCCAAACACCTATCCGACAGATCAGAAACATTCTTCAGGAGTCAGGTTTGGATTTGTCAATGATCACTGTCCGCAGAAGACGTCATGAATAGAAATACAGAGGCTACATTGCTAGATACAAACCACAGGTAAGCTACAAAAATAGGATGGCCAGTTTACTTGGCCAATAAGTACTTAAAAGAGCAACCACAGTTCTGGAAAAAGGTCTTGTGGACAGATGAGATGAAGATTAACTTATATCAGAGTGATGACAAGAGCAAAGTATGGAGGAGAGAAGGAACTGCCCAGGATCCAAAGCATAGCACCTCATCTGTGAAACATGGTGGTGGGGGTGTTATGGCCTGGGCATGTATGGCTGCTGAAGGCATTGGCTCACTTATCTTCATTGATGATACAACGGCTGATGGTAGTAGCATAATGAATTTTGAAGTGTATAGACACATCCTATCTGCTCGTTCAAAGAAATGCCTCAACACACATTGGCCGACACTTCATTCTACAGCAAGACAATGATCCTAAACATATCACTAAAGCAACAAAGGAGTTTTTCAAAGCTAAAAAATGGTCAATTTTTGTGGCCAAGTCAATCACTTGATCTGAACCCAATTGAGCATGCCTTTTATATGCTGAAGAGAAAACTAAAGGGGACTAACCCCCAAAACAAGTATAAGCTAAAGATGGCTATAATACAGGCCTGGCAGAACATCACCAGGGAATACACCCAGCAACTGGTGATGTCTATGGATCGCAGACTTCAAGCAGTCATTGCATGCAAAGATATACAACAAAATACTAAACATGACTACTTTCATTTACATGACATTTCTGTGTCCCAAACATTGTGGTGCCCTGAAATTTGGAGGCTATGTATAATCACTATGTATAATTGGATGCAAGAATTCTAAACAGTAATGTATTTAAGGTGTTGGTAGAACAGATCAGAGATAACATGATGCAAATTTAACAGATTATGGCGTTGTCTGAAGTGGCAGTGGGCACAAGGTGATACAGCTGACTTGCAGAAAGTGCAATTGTTCGGAGCAACATTTTATTTTGCCTCTGCCTTCCTTTACATATTAAAGTCAAAAGAAAAGTTAGCATTGTTTTTATTGATGCCCTTAAGGAGTTAATGAAAAATTACATTTATTTTTAGCACACAAGGAGGCAGGTTTCATAACGGCACCTTATTAACTGATTGCCTATTTATTTTAGAAAATGGCAAACTAATTGTGCTCTATTTTGATTATTAGCATTTACTTGTAGTTTTTTGATTCCAGCATGTGCCTTAAAAATTAAGAATTTTCAGATTTGAGTGATAAGCAGCCAAATGTGTTACTCAGTTTAAAGTTAATAATTTAATCAGTAATAATCATTCAGAAATAAATCAAATACAATTAAGCAGATGGGAGCAACTTGCCAGCTTGATGATTATTTGAGCATTATACAATTTAGTGTGGAGTGTCAACTTGTTTATTGGATATCACAGTTTAGCACTGGAGTTTGATTCATATATGGTTGGAGACTACAAGCAATTCTTATTATTTTTTCAGCTGAACCAGTATTTTCACTTGGAAAAGATGTTTTTATTACATATTTTGCAAAGGATAAACCTTTCATACTACTGGCGAAAGGAAATTATTTTGGAGTATTAAGTGCAGTCTTGTATACTTTGCATTTCTTAGATGCATTGTGTAAAAGCAATGGAGCATGAGGTATTAATATATGTGTGAGATTTGTATCTAAAACCTAACATATGCTTCACTGAATTTTAGAGATGATGCTCAAATTTGATACTGAGATAAGGCACATTTGGAGGTATTCTAACATACAATCTTAGTATCAGCTAAAAATAAAGAATTTGTGAGTAAAGTCAGAAAGTAAAATTCATTCTAATTTTATTGATTCAAGAAACTTCAATATGATTATTATACTGACAAAACACCACAGTATGAAGCACTGAATTTTGACATTAAAACTATTTCAGTGAAGTTGTGTATGTTGACATTGATTTTATTTTAAATCCTCCTTCTAGATAACAGAGAATTTTGTGTTTTTTTAGGACTTGGCTTTATACTGTTTATAGTAAAATGCTTGCTTTACCATTGAAGTGCATCTTATGGCATGATGTATGCTTCAAGGTTTAGTGGCCATAAACTTCCTGAGGTCATTTAGAGGCTGATTGTGAAATTGTTAGGTCAATTATTGGTCAGGCACACTTTCAATTTTTTATACATCTTTTGAAGTGTGACTTTTGAAGTCAGTTGGAGGGCACATTTTGTGGGTGAGATCTTAATACACGTTGCGAATAATTAACTTTTTTAAAATCTTAATATTTTAACTGTGACACATGAGTTCATTAGAACAATGATCCTGTGAGGATTACCGTGTCAGGGTGTTGTTTGACTAATCTGTAGCGCTGTTCTCCTCATTCAGCCGTGGTGTCAGATGTTTGTGAGGTGGATTTTGCAGCATTAACTTGGCTGGGCACATCTTTGTCATTTCCAAATCTGGCACCTAGGTCGGCGATTGGGGTCATTCCAATTTAAATAATATGCTTCAACAACTGGACTACAGAGTAGCCTGTTTCAGAGGGTGATTAAGAGCCAATCCCTTGGCTGTGGGTCCATAGTCACATGCAGGGCAGACTAAGTAAAAGCAGCAGATTTTCAATACTTCAATACGAACCAAACAAGGGTTTTAAGAACAGTCAGATGTTTTGTGGTCAACAGTGTTATTCCTTTGACCTAACTAAATTTAAATACCCTCACACCTATTCTGGGATTCTGAGTTATTTCTGCAGGTTATTGGTCAAAGTTTTCAGATTATTGGCCCAGTAACTTAACCAATCTCCAATGTTTTTAAAATGTAAAATAAATAGCATCGCACAAGAAGTTTTGTTAGTTTGTGGAATGGTTGAATACTCACTTTATTCAATGCAAATGTTGCACCTATTTTAGCAAATCATAAATAGAGAATCATTTTAATTATATGGTACAGAAACAGGCCCTTTGGCCCACCTTGTCCATGCCGACTGTCATGCCTATCTGTGCGAATCCCATTCATGTGAATTAGTTGCGCATCCCTCTATGCCTTTCCCATCTAATTATTTGACACAGTTCCCTTTTAAATGTTTGTAATTGTATCTGTCTCTGCCACCTTCTTTGATAGTTTGTTCAAGTCCACCACATCATATAAGTGCAAAACCCTACCCCTCGGATATCCTTCCTTTTTCTTCCTCTCAGCTTAACCCTCTCATTCTGGAATTGTATGCTCTGGGAAAAAGATTCTGACTATCTATTAACATATGCCCCTCATAATTTCATAAACCTCTAGAAAATCACCGTATTACAGTGAAAGGAAACACAGTCAATCCAATTGTCAAGTCAAGTCACTTTTATTTATATAGCACATTTAAAAAACAACTATCGTTGGCCAAAGTGCTTTACATTGGTATAAGAATAGTATAACAAACAGCAGTGGTTCATAGATTAAATACAAACATCACTACATACAAATAGCCCTCGCTCAGAGGACGTCAAGGAAGGCTTGGGAGTAGAGATGAGTTTTTAGTCTCGACTTAAAGGAGTCGATGGAGGGGGCAGTTCTGATGGGAAGGGGGATGCTGTTCCACAGTCTAGGAGCTGCAACCGCAAAGGCGCGGTCGCCCCTGAGCATATGCCTAGACCGCGGGATGTTCAGCAACCCCAAGTCGGCCGATCTGAGGGACCTGGTGGTGGAATGGTGGGTGAGCAGACTTTTAATGTAGGTGGGGGCAAGCCCATTGAGGGCTTCGTAGACATAAAGGAGGTTCTTGAAATTTATTCGGAACCGCACAGGGAGCCAGTGGAGAGAGGCCAGGATCGGGGTGATGTGGTCCCTTTTTCAGGTGCCCGTCATGGAGTCTCGCTGTGGCGTTTTGGACCAATTGTAGGTGGGACAGGGAAGATTAGCTGATGCCAGTGTAAATGGAGTTGCAGTAATCTAGGCGGGAGGAGATAAATGTGTGGATGATCTTTTCGAGGTCATCAAACTTGAGGAAATGTTTTATTTTAGCTATCGGCCGAAGCTGAATGAAGCTAGCTTTTACCACGGCATTGACTTGTTTGTCAAATTTCAGTGCTGAGTCAAATATCACGCCAAGGTTTTTGACGTGAGGTTTGAGTAGCAGGGTAAGGCTTCCAAGGCTGCCTGCTATAATTTTGATTGAGTCTGAGGGGCCGAGATGGATGACCTCAGACTTACTCTCGTTTAGTTGGAAGAAGTTCTGGGCCATCCAACACTTTATATCCTCGAGGCAGCGGATAAGGTTAAGCAGATTTGATTGGTATTTGGGCTTCAGGGGGAGGTAGAGTTGTGTATCGTCTGTGTAGCAATGGAAGGAAATGCCATGCCTTTCAATGACTTGGCCCAAGTGGAGCATATACAGGGAGAAGGGAATGGGGCCAAGGATGGAACCTTGTGGAACCCCACAGCAGAGGCTAGCTGGGGAGGAGAAAAAGTTGCCTATGTTAGTAGAGAAACTCCTACCTTTGAGGTAGGAGATGACCCAGCTCAGGGCAGTGCCATCAATACTAACCCCATACCGGAGATGATGTGGTCGACAGTATCAAATGCTGCGCTGAGGTTGAGAAGGAGCAGGATTGCACAGTCGCCAGAGTCAACGGTGAGCAGTAGGTCATTATGTACCTTCAACAAAGCAGACTCTGTGCTGTGGTTGGCCCTGAAACCTGATTGGAAAGTTTCCAAGGTAGTATTTTGGTAAAGGTAAGGCATAAGTTAACTTAAAATTACCTTTTCAAGGGCTTTTGAAAGGAAAGGCAGTTTAGAAATGGGTCTGTAATTGATTGGCAAGGTGGGGTCGAGGTTAGGTTTTTTCAGGAGTGGCTGGACCACCGCATGCTTGAAGCAGGTAGGTACAGTGCCAGTGGCCAGAGAACTGTTGAAGATGGCGAGGATCCTGGGACCGGCTATTGTAATGACATCCTTTAGAAGGGCAGAGGGGACAGTGTCGAGGGGGCAGGTGGTAGGTTTCATGGTGGTGATCAGTTTTACAAGGGAGGGTAGAGTAATGGGTTGGAAACAATCTAATTTTGAAGAACAGACCAATTGCTCCTTATAACTACAACCTTCTATTCCAGGCATCTTTCTGGTGAATTTCTTCTTTCTCTCCATGGTTACCACATCCTTTCTGTAGTGTGGGGACCACAACTGAACACAATACACCATATGCAGTCTAACTAATTTTTTGCACCTGCAAAATGACGACCAACTCTTGTATTCAATGCTCCAGCCCCTGCAATCAAGCATATCAAATGCTGCTTTCTGATTTTCATAATATTAGATATCGTAAGGAGCTTTGGGAAACACAAGCTGCAGTATGTTCACTCAGTAATTACTTAATCCCAAATGTAGAGCTTTTATGGTATTAATAACATTTTAGATACAAGTGAAATAGTTCACTATTAGTGAGTTAAAAACCAAGGAAATCCTATCTTTTCATTCTATGCTATTCCTACTACTTTGGATGTATTTAGAGCTAATGGGAAAATTATAAAGTTGCTCAAATCTGCAGCTGGAGTTTCAACAGGAACATTTAATATAACAGTAACTGATCTTCAGTCTCAGACATTGTTCACTCTTGGATGAAGAGGTGTGTGTGTATACGCGTACCCTGACTGGGGATCAATATAAATAAATCTTGAGTTAAATGCTTCAGTAATTTTGTTATTTTATTATTTGGATGTGCCATTATGGTACCAACCATTAAAACGCAGCAGTGCATATGCCCATTAAATCTGCCCTGATGCCAAACTTCATGGGCCATTTGGTACAAATCCACTTCCATCCCTATATGGAACAGTGTCATTTTTGTCTTTATCCTCGATTCAAAATGCTTGATTGTACTGTCAAATTGAATAGAAATGCCCTATTTGGAATGCTTCCTCACCTGCAATACTTTGCCCTACCGTGCTTATGCATAGGTGTAAATTTCAATTTCAATTCAATAGGGTGCACAATTCATACAATAATTAATTAAGTTAATTTGAATCACCATTCTTCGGATCAAACATTGAAAGACTTAAGAATCGAACTCCGACTGGTTTATCTAACATATTCATTTCATTCCACACTGGCCAAATATGAATGTTGCAAATCTGACCCACAAATTGCATCTTTAAATGCACAATCCTGCATATTCAATTAAATATATATTTTATCTATATTTTAGAATTTATTAATCAATAGACTTAATTTGTCCTTTATCATCAAACTTGATTGAGCATTTTTAATTCGTTTCGGCCTTGTTTGCTTCTTTAAACTAAAATGTTAAGCAAGTTTTCAATTCTTGGACATTATTGTAATTTGTTTTATTCTAGGTCACTTACTTTCTACTAGATACTTTGTTCATCATTGACATTTGATGTTTTATTATAAAGTATGCTGCTTCATCTTGATTATATCAATTTATTCTGGATATATATCCGTTCTCCTCCAGGCCCTGCAGTTTTCTGATCATTTCGTTGAAGATACAATAGATTGGGGAGTTAAGAATTGAAACTCTTGCTGTTTAATTCCCAGCCTCTGACTAATTTATAGTCCATTTAAGTTGGTGGTCACTATTGCTCTATCAGGATGTATGGCTGGATTCACCAATGCAAATACCATTTATTATGGGTACTTAAAATCTCCTGTTTTTGAGTATGCTGCTCGTCACTACAGCCTGATAGAGGCCCCAGCGTTGCTACCCATTTTACTCGTCTTCCACTTTCTCCTGAAGCCCTGCAGCTTCTGGCCAGGGCTGAGTCTGCTTTATTGCCGGTTTATGAAGGATGTGACCAACCGCTGCTAATCAAGCATGATGGCACTGCAGTAGACTTGCTGCCTTACAGCGCTTGTAGCACTGGAGACCCGGGTTCGATCCCGACTAGGGCTGCTGTCTATGGAGATTGTTCGTTCTCCCTGTGACCGCATGGGTTTTCTCACACACTCCAAAGACATACAGGTTTGTAGATTAATTGGCTTGGTTGTTGTCTAAATTGTCTCTAGTGTGTATAGGATAGTATTAATATGCGAGGATCGCTGGTATGTATGGACTCGGGCCGAAGGGCCTGCTTCTGCGCTGTATCTCTAAAAACAAAAAAATAATAATTAAAAATGACCTAGTATGGAATGCACTGCACATGCAAGGGCACCATTCCACTTGGGTAGCCTACAGCCCAACGGTATGTTCACTGAATTCTCCAATGTTCAGGTAACCTCTTACTAAACCCCCCCTCCCCCCACAAACCCACCATTTCTCCCCCACACACCTCTTTTTCTTCCCCCTAACCCTCCCTTTCTCCTCACTAGACTCCAACATATTTCTCCCCTCCACCACCCCCCCCCCCCACCCCTCCTTCTACTTTCCTCCCTCTAGCTTCACAATTTGCAACTCGCAACTCACCAACCTGTCTCACACCTTCTGTTTTTATCTCTGGTCTTTGTTCCAACCATCTGCCTAGCAATCCCCCCCACTCCCCGAATCTGAATCCACATTACCTGCCACGCTTTGTCCTGCTTCTCCCCTCTCCTAATTTTCTTCACCCTTCCTACAATCTTACAAGATTCTTAAGGGGTTGGACAGGCTAGATGCAGGAAGATTGTTCCCGATGTTGGGGAGGTCCAGGACAAGGGGTCACAGCTTAAGGATAAGGGGGAAATCCTTTAGGACCGAGATGAGAAGGAATTTTTTCACACAGAGAGTGGTGGGTCTCTGGAACTCTCTGCCACAGAGGGTAGTTGAGGCCAGTTCATTGGCTATATTTAAGAGGGAGTTAGATGTGGCCCTTGTGGCTAAGGGGATCAGAGGGTATGGAGAGAAGGCAGGTACGGGATACTGAGTTGGATGATCAGCCATGATCATATTGAATGGCGGTGCAGGCTCGAAGGGCCGAATGGCCTACTCCTGCACCTAATTTCTATGTTTCTATGTTTCTAATCTGTGAACAAGGGTCTCAACCCGAAAAATATCGGTGTTCTCCAGAGATGCTGCCTGACCTGCAGAGTTACTCCAGCACGTTGTGTCCTCAAGAGTATCATTGGTTCACGTGCAGCACTTCCATGGTTGTCTTCTGATACTCTTCATAAGAACAAGAAAAATAAATTATGGCAGATAAGAAACCAGGGAGATTGGTGCATCAGTTATTGACTTCTTGTAAAACACAGGTTTAATCAGCACTGTTTCGATAATATTAGGACATAAGAACCAGACACAAGTCACCTGGCACTGCACCTGTTTTGCATTCAAGAAAATTAACGTATTTCAACACCTCGAGTCTTGGATCCCTTGATTCCCCACACGTTGAACATTCCCCATGCATAAGGAACCTATTCATCTAGCATTTTCTGTTGAAAACAACTTTCCCAGGGAGAGTACATTTATTGTACATTTCGAACAATATAATTAGAAAGCAGATTATTCTGTGGTCTCCAGATTCCCTTGTGCTACTCGTGCTTTTTCTCAAATGATGATGTAACATTTATCCACAATTTGAGGAGATTCTCTGTGAAAAATAGTATAAGAATATAAAGTGTAAAACAGATAAAGGAAGCATTGCCCTGCTTTGTTGAGGAGGAAGTGTTGTGGGAAAATTGGGGTGGGGGTGGGGGGGGGGTGTAATTATGGAGGATGGATTAGCAGGGAGCTTTTAAAAAGTAATTTTTTTGAATGATGGTGGAAATAGATATTTATGTTTGTTGAGAAATAAATTGGAAAATAAAGTTATTTTAGAAATAAGTTAGTGGAACTGGCGGTGGATCCATCTTCACGTGCATTGACTTTAATAAGTAACTTTTTAAATAAGTAACTGGAGACGAGTGAAGAATACACCAGTCTGCCTCATGTCAGTTAAGGACAATTTCTTCTATTGCATAATCACGTCAAGAGAGTCAAGTGTTTTATTGTCATGTGTCTCAAGCAGAACAACGAAATTCTTACTTCCAGCTGCATAACAGAATATGTAAACATAGTACTCCATAAACAATACGCACGCACATACATACATTAATAGTGCAAAAAGAAAAAAAACAATGCCCGGAGGCCCGGGACCGTTGGAGCGAGTGGAGGAGGGTCAGGAGCGGTGAGTACATAAATCCAGCGTGGGGCTTGTTCAGGCAGAGGCCCGGGACCGTTGGAGCGAGTGGAGGAGGGTCAGGAGCGGTGAGTACATAAATCCAGTGCGGGGCTTGTTCAGGCAGAGGCCCGGGACCATTGGAGCCAGTGGAGGAGGGTCAGGAGCGGTGAGTAGATAAATCCAGCGCGGGGCTTGTTCAGGCAGAGGCCCGGGACCATTGGAGCGAGTGGAGGAGGGTCAGGGCTTGTTTTTACCGAAATCCGGAACATTCCATTCTGAATAGGGAGGTTTCTGGTGGAAGCCGCTGATTGGTGGAAGCAGACTAGAGGAAGCAGCTGATTGGGTGGAGCCTCTGGTTAGTATTTCTGCTTTCTGGTTAAAGTTACAGTGGGTGAGTAGAGGCACAGGGGGTGAGTAGAGGCACAGGGGGTGAGTAGAGGCACAGGGGGTGAGTAGAGGCACAGGGGGTGAGTAGAGGCACAGGGGGTGAGTAAAGGCACAGTGCTTTTGGTTTGTATAATAAAGGTGTAGGTTAAAGGTCAAGAGGGAGCAGCTGTTTGAGTCAGATACCTGCTGATTTCTCACAGCAGTTTCCATTATATTATACTGATATCGGATCCAGGGTAAGGCGAGAGAATGTCAGCCAGAGCAGTGTACTGTACTGCATGTCAGATGTGGGAGGTCATGGTGTCGGATGGCCCTCTTGACGTCCACATCTGCATCAGGTGCAGAGAGATAGGGCTCCTAAGGGACCGTATTAGGATCCTGGAGCAGCAGCTCGATGACCTCTGCCTGGTCAGGGAGAGTGAAAAGGTGATAGAGGAGAGTTATAGGGAGGTGGTCACTCCAAAACCACAGGAGAGAGACATGTGGGTCACGCTAAGGAAGGGCAAGGGGCAGAGGCATGAATGAGTGAGTACTCCAATGTCAGTACACCTGGCAAATAAGTATTCCTGTTTGAGTACGGATGGGGGTGACAGCCTACCCGGGGGTAGCGACAGCGGACGGGCCTTCAGCACAGAGACCGGCCCTGTTGCTCCGAAAGGTAGGGAAAAAAAGAGGAGGGCAATAGTAATTGGGGACTCTATTGTTAGGGGGTCGGATAGGAGATTCTGTGGACGCAGTCGGGAGACCAGGATGGTGGTCTGCCTCCCTGGTGCCAAGGTCTTGGACGTGTCTAAACGTGTCCAAAATATCCTCAAATAAGAGGGAGAGGAGCCTGAGGTCGGGGTACATATAGGTACCAATGACATAGGTAAAAAAAGGGAAGAGGTCCTGAAGGGAGGATTTAAGGACTTGGGAGGAGAGTTGAGGAAAAGGACCAAAAAGGTAACAATCTCATGATTACTGCCTGTGCCATGTGACAGTGAGAGTAGAAATGGAGCAAGGTGGAGGATAAATGCTTGGCTGAAAGACTGGTGCTGAGGGCAGGGATTCAAGTTTCTGGATCATTGGGACTTCCTTTGGGGTAGGTGGGACCTGTACAGAAAGGATGGGTTGCACTTGAACCCGAGGGGGACCAATATCCTGGCGGGGAAATTTGCAAAGGCCACAGGGGAGACTTTAAAGTAGAATGGTTGGGGCGAGGGATTCAAATAGCAAAAGCTAATAGACAGAATGGGAGGCAGGAAGCAGAAAAGGGAAGCACTCGGACACAAGAGGAGAAAGGAAAAAAAGGAAATAAACAGAGAATAAGAGATGGGGGGTTTCTTAAATGTGCATATTTTAATGCTAGGAGCATTGTAAGAAAGGTGGATGAGCTTAGAGTCTGGATAGATACCTGGAAGTATGATGTTGTGGCGATCAGTGAAACATGGTTGCAGGAGGGCTGTGATTGGAAACTAAATATTCCAGGATTTCGTTGCTTCAGGTGTGATAGAATTGGAGGGGCAAGAGGTGGAGGTGTTGCATTGCTAGTCACGGAAGATATTACAGCAGTGCTTTGGCAGGATAGATTGGAGGGCTCATCTAGGGAGGCTATTTGGGTGGAACTTAGAAGTGGGAAAGGTGTAGCAACACTTATAGGGGTAATTATAGACCGCCAAATGGGGAACGAGAATTGGAACAGCAAATATGTAAAGAGATAGCAGATATTAGTAGTAAGCACAAGGTAGTGATTGTGGGGGATTTCAACTTTCCACACATAGACTGGGAAACACATTCTGTAAATGGGCTGGATGGTTTGGAGTTTGTAAAATGTGTGCAGGATAGTTTTTTGCAGCAATACATAGAGGTGCCTACTAGAGGAGGGGCAGTGCTGGACCTCCTGTTAGGAAATGAGACGGGACAGGTGGCGGAGGTATGCGTAGGGGAGCACTTCGGGTCCAGTGATCACAATACCATTAGTTTCAATATAATTATGGAGAAGGACAGAACTGGGCCTAGGGTTGAGATTTTTGATTGGAGAAAGGCTAACTTTAACGAGATGCGAGATGATTTAAAAGGAGTGAACTGGGACATTTTGTTTTATGGGAAAGATGTAGAGGAGAAATGGAGGACATTTAAAGGGGAAATTTTAAGAGTACAAAATCTTTATGTTCCTGTTCGGTTGAAAGGAACCAGTAAAAATTGGAAAGAGCCCTGGTTTTCAAGGGAAATTGGACATCTTGTTCGGAAAAAGAGGGAGATCTACAATAATTATAGGCAGCATGAAGTAAATGAGGTGCTTGAGGAGTATAAGGAATGTAAAAAGAATCTTAAGAAAGAAATTAGAAAAGCTAAAAGAAGATATGAGGTTGCTTTGGCAAGTAAGGTGAAAGTAAATCCAAAGGGTTTCTACAGCTATATTAATAGCAAAAGGATAACAAGGGATAAAATTGGTCCATTGGAGAGACCGAGTGGACAGCTATCTGCAGAGCCAAAAGAGATGGGGGAGATATTGAACAATTTCTTTTCTTCGGTATTCACCAAGGAGAAGGATATTGAATTATGTGAGGTAAGGGAAACTAGTAGAGTAGCTATGGATACTATGAGTTTCAAAGTAAAAGAAGTACTGGCACATTTGAAAAATATAAAAGTGGATAAGTCTCCAGGTCCTGACAGGATATTCCCTAGGACATTGAGGGAAGTTAGTGTAGAAATAGCCGGGGCTATGACAGAAATATTTCAAATGCCATTAGAAACGGGAATAGTCCCCGAGGATTGGCGTACTGCGCATGTTGTTCCATTGTTTAAAAAGGGTTCTAAAAGTAAACCTAGCAATTATAGACCGGTTAGTTTGACTTCAGTGAATTAATGGAAAAGATACTTAGAGATAATATATATAAGTATCTGGATAAAGAGGGTCTAATTAGGAACAGTCAACATGGATTTATGCCTGGAAGGTCATGTTTGACTAATCTTCTTGATTTTTTTGAAGAGGTTACTAGGGAAATTGACGAGGGTAAAGCAGTGGATGTTGTCTATATGGACTTCAGTAAGGCCTTTGACAAGGTTCCTCATGGAAGGTTGGTTAAGAAGGTTCAACTGTTGGGTATAAATGCAGGAATAGCAAGATGGATTCAACAGTGGCTGAATGGGAGAAGCCAGAGGGTAATGGTGGATGGCTGTTTGTCGGGTTGGAGGCAGGTGACTAGTGGGGTGCCTCAGGGATCTGTGTTGGGTCCTTTGTTGTTTGTCATGTACATCAATGATCTGGATGAAGGGGTGGTAAATTGGATTAGTAAGTATGCAGATGATACCAAGATAGGGGGTGTTGTGGATAATGAAGAGGATTTCCAAAGTCTACAGAGTGATTTAGGCCAGTTGGAAAAATGGGCTGAAAGATGGCAGATGGAGTTTAATGCTGATAAATGTGAGGTGCTACACCTTGGCAGGACAAATCAAAATAGGACGTACATGGTAAACGGTAGGGAATTGAAGAATACAGTTGAACAGAGGGATCTGGGAATAACCGTGCATAGTTCCTTGAAGGTGGAATCTCATATAGATAGGGTGGTAAAGAAAGCTTTTGGTATGCTAGCCTTTATAAATCAGAGCATTGAGTATAGAAGCTGGGATGTAATGATAAAATTGTACAAGGCGTTGGTGAGATCAAATCTGGAGTATGGTGTACAATTTTGGTCGCCCAATTATAGGAAGGATGTCAACAAAATAGAGAGGGTACAGAGGAGATTTACTAGAATGTTGCCTGGGTTTCAACAGCTAAGTTACAGAGATAGGTTGAATAAGTTAGGTCTTTATTCTCTGGAGCGCAGAAGGTTAAGGGGGGACTTGATAGAGGTCTTTAAAATGATGAGAGGGATAGACAGAGTTAATGTGGACAAGCTTTTCCCTTTGAGAATAGGGAAGATTCAAACAAGAGGACATGACTTTAGAATTAAGGGACAGAGGTTTAGGGGTAACATGAGGGGGAACTTCTTTACTCAGAGAGTGGTAGCGATGTGGAATGAGCTTCCAGTGGAAGTGGTGGCGGCAGGTTCGTTGGTATCATTTAAAAATAAATTGGATAGGCATATGGATGAGAAGGGTATGGAGGGTTATGGTATGAGTGCAGGCAGGTGGGACTAAGGGAAAAAAGTTGTTCGGCACGGACTTGAAGGGCCGAGATGGCCTGTTTCCGTGCTGTAATTGTTATATGGTTATATGGTTATATAGTGCCCCAAGACACGGTATGCAGGTTCCTGTTAGAGTAAGGTGCAAGGCAGGAGGGGTAAAGAAGCCTGAGTGATGAGAGAAATCAAGGCTCTAGTCAGCAAAAAGAGGAGGTATTGATCAGGTGTAGGCAGCTGGGATCAAGTGTATCCCGGGAGGGGTATATGGTATTCAGAGCATACTTAAGGAAATTGGGAGGGCAAAATGGGGGCATGAGATCTGGATGATAAGCATGGGGAATATAAAGAGATTTATTAAGTGTATGAAGGGGAAAAGGATAACAAAAGAGGTGTAGGGACCCTTAAGAAACCAATGTGGTTTCCCTGTTTGGAGCCACAGAGATTGGCAAGGCCCTCAATTAATATTTCTCCTCAGTTTTTACCATGGAAAATTATATGAAGACAAGGGAACTTGAGAAAGTTAATGGTGAAGTCTTAAGGACAGCCTGTATTATGTTGAGGGGGGTGTTGAATGTCCTAAAAAGTATGAAAGTAGGTAAATCTCCTGGGCTTGATGAAGTGTATCCAAGGAAACTGTGGTAAGCCGGAGGAGAAATTGCAAGAGTTATGGTTGTAATAGATGAAACATCGTTAAACATGGATGAGGAACCAGAAAGTAGCTAATGTTGTGCTGTTTTTGAAAAGGGGTGTAAAGAAAAACCTTTGAACTGTTTTGGTACTGGAGAGGATTCTGAGGTGTAAGATACACATGCATTTGGCAAGAAAAATGCAGCCTAACTAAAGTTTTGTAAAGCTGCAACATGTCTTACTGACTCTTACACTCAATGCCCCGACTAATGAAGGCATGTATATACCATACGCCTTCTTTACTACTTCATCTACTTATGTTGCTATTTTCAGGGGACTGTAGGTTTGGACCCCAAGATCACTCTCTGCATTAATTCAGCCATTAAATATATACTTTCCGCTTGGAGTTGACCTCCCAAAGTGCAACACCTCACAAGAGTCCACATTAAACCCAATTTGCCATTTCTCTGCCCATATATGTAACTATTCTACGTCTTTTGACTGCCTTCTTAACTGTCAGCATCGCCACCAATTTTTGTCAACTACAATCTTACTGACTAACTCATCTTTATTTTTGTCCATTTATGTATATCACAAGCAATAGAGGTCCCAGCACCGATCCATGCAGAACACCATTGGTCACAGACCACCAGCAAAAATAACATCCTGACACCATTATCCTCTGAAGTTTGTGTGTTAGCCAGTTCTGATTCCAAACCACCAATTCACCGGGTTTCCAACATATTTTTTGATAGAAATTGAGTTTATCTGATTGTTGTTTTCAACATAGGTCAGAGAAGTTTAAACAATATATATTTTAATGAACTAAACATTGGGGTTGAGAGCAATGTATACAGATGTGAGCATGTATGCTAAACAGTGAAGAGAAACCATGAGAGGACACAGATTAGCAAAATGTACAGACTAAGTGTCAGGTGTATTTTAATGGACAGAAGTGTAAAGTAATGTACTAATGCGGAAAGAATAAGATGACACAATTGATAGTGCTGGAATAGACGGATCTGAGTTCACATTCGCGTAAACCTACAAAGCTGGCAGCTTGTTGTTAACTCATCTACATTTAACTCTTGAGAGAAAATGGTTCTGTTTAACCTGTAGGAAGCAGCAGTTAGGTCTCAAATGAAGCATTGCATCTAATTCTGATCACCTAACTTTCAAATGTAAAAAACCTAGTGGGGACAACATTTATTGACATCGTTTCAGGAACGTTGGATAGCAGAAACAAGGGTTATTTTAATTGGAAGAAAAGAGACTTGATACCAGTGAACAGGATCAAGAGGAAAGATGATGATTTATAGGTTGGAGACATAGATTTAAAATATGGGGGAGCCGATGCAAAGGGGAGGTGAGGAATGTAATTTGAAACTCATTGCTGTTTGAAACAAAAGAAACAATTAGTGAGGTTCTAAAATGATATTGGACAGTTATTTGAGAGAGAACAATTTTAGGAGATAGAGGGAGTGTGCTACCAGGAGTCAGCATTTTTTTTGATGGCTGAATGGCCTGCATTTCCCTAACAATTTTATGAGTCTGGAATTCCATGCAACGTATTTAGCTAACAGACAACTGAATGTGGTGAAATTATCTCTCATTCATTGTATGCGCAGAAACTTTGTTAATTCAAGATTGCTGTGTCAGTATCAATAGGTTTCTTATAAGTTGAGGAAGGGTCTCTTTAGTCTAACAGCTGCGATCTGGAATGGAATTGACGTGTTTACAGGTTTATTTTATTTGACTTTGAATTATATAGTTTACTTACAATTATATAGTTGGAAGTCATTATAAGTAGTAAGAACATTATAATGACTTCTAGAGAATTAGGCCATTCAGCTCATCAGGTCTACTCCACCATTCAATCATGGCTGATCTATCATTCCCTCTCAACCCCATTCTGCTCCCTTCTCCCCATAACCCTTGACGCCCGTACTAATCAAGAATCTGTCAATCTCCTCCTTAAGAATATCCATTGAATTGGCCTCCACAGCCTGTGCCAAGTTCCACAGATTCACCACCCTCTGACTGGAGCAATTCTTCCTCAACTCCTTTCTAAATGAACGTTTTTTTACTCGGAGGCTAAAGCCTCTGGTCCTAGACTCCTCCACTGGTGGAAACATCCACTCTATCCAGGCGTTTCACCATTCGGTAAGTTTCAATGAGGTCTCCCTCATCCTTTTAAACTCCAGCGAATATTGGCCCAACGCTCATCATATGTTAACTGACTCATTCCTGGAGTCATTCTCGTAAACCTCCTGGACCCTTCTCCAATGCCAGCACATCCTTCCTCAGATATAGGGCTCAAAATAATCCAAATGTGGTCCGACCAGTGCTTTATAAAGCCTCAGCAATACATCCCTGTTTTTATATTCTAGTCCCTTTGAACTAAATGCTAGCATTGTATTTGCCTTCCTTACTACTGATTTTTCTTTGTCTAAAAAACATTTTTTGGAAAGTATTCTTATTTGGGCATTATTATTCTCATTAGGGTTGCTTATTTTAAAATTGAATTGGTATTTGCTACTAATATACGATTAATCAAATTATATATTGTAAATGGCTCAATTGTAATTGTGTATTTTCTCTCTGCTGACTGGTTAGCGCACAACAAACGTTTTTCACTACTCGTTGTACGTGACAAGAAACTAAACTAAACTTGCAATGAGTAACTGGAATTCAGTGTTAATTATGTATCTTTTTAAAAACATCTGTACAATTAACACGGCTTTTGATGTATTCATGTAATTATCAGGATCACAGGAATAAATTATGAGTACTCTTTATTTTTTGGAAAACTTGAAATTTGCAGAAGGAGCACTCTGTTCTTTGCTCTTCACAGGAACATTGCATGTTCATGTTGGAAGTGTTTCTTGTTATTAATTAGCACGTGAATGTTAAATGGTTTCTTCACAATTATGAAATAGAATCCATCTCACTCAAGCATAGGATTCCTCTCGTAATAAACTGTTACATTAATAACAGAAGAAAAATGTTATTGTAGGTTTTGTGAATTGGATAACTTACCTCCTTTCAATACCATCAGTGCAAAGTTTTTTATACCACTCGTTATTCTTTGTGACTAGATTAATCATTATTTGGTTCTCGAGTCATGAACCTTGTGGCATTTTCTGTTATTCCTTTGCCACAAAATGATGACCATATTTGTTGGCTTCATTTACAGTGATTGTCTGTTATGGTGTAAATTGGCTCCAATGCATTAGCTCCTCATATTATTTTATAATAAAAAAAATTTAAAAATAGACTTTATTCAAGTAATAAATATATACAATTGACGAACTGTGCAAAAAATTCATCCGACCTTTAGAGGCTATACAAACATTTAATACTGTTTACGCACATTGCTCAAATATATAATATGTATTCAAAGTTGCTGCATCGGCCTGAATAGGTTTCTTCTAAGTTGAGGAAGGGTCTCTTTAGAGCGATGCTTCCAATTGCGATCTGAGTGAAATCAATGAATTTACAGGTTTAATTTCAGAAGAGATCACATAAATTTCCTATTAATCTTCTGGCGTCATGTAGTCAAGGAGAATTTGATCACGCATGATAGGTGACCAGGTGACAGATTCCTGATCCAGTGCAGCAGGAAGGAGGCCGGAGCACCACTGCAGCCCACTTCTCAGAGTCAAGGGGTCAACATCTTCTTCAATCTTAACAACAATGTTCCCAAATAAATTAATTTGATTCCATTCATGACATCTTCTAGGTTATTACCATTATTATTGAAATTAACTACAAACATCCAGCCATAGGCAAGTTTTAATAGAAGGCACATTTTTTAAAGAAAATGTAACCATAAGCCTTCCTTGGTTTTTAAACCTAATGATCCCATTCTCTGTAGGGTTGAATTTGCCTCATTGAAAGTTCCCATTTTTGGCCCTAATAGTTTTTCTTTGGTTGTCATCTACCTCATATTATTATCTTAATTTATTTGGACCCATTACATTTAGACAGCACTTAACCATCTCTACTGTGTATTTGCTTTTCATGGTCAATATTAAACTGTGGTTGCGTCTGTCCTGAATGCATGAGTTTTCTTTTTACAGATTAATACCATCATCCTTAAAATTCTATGACCTGTCATGCCTGATGTAAATCCCACATGCGTGACAGATCATAGAATTAAATATAGCAATTTTTCAAATATGTTTAAGCAAATATTATAACAAAATACATTTTCATTTACGTAACCCAAAAATTCTTAAACCTGAACTGTTTCGACATATTGCTGTTTGCAAACATTATTGATGTATAATAGCAATTCCTAGGTTCTTGGGTTTCAATTATTTTTTTTTTAAATGCTTGTTTTAATATATCATGGTGAGACCTTCAAATAGCATGAATTACATGTCTCTATTATTATTACAGTCAGGTTTACATTGTGGAGCTTGAGAGAGTGTTGCCTTGGCGTCATGTTAATATTCAGAGATGACACATTGCATTCTTCTGCAACTGGAAATTGAATTTCTTGATTCATGAGTCAGCATCGTTCAAGCGGGATCATTTCTATCATTGTGTAAATGGGTCTAAAAATATTAAAGATGTATATGAAGACATGACAAGGTATTAAAACAAAGTTCTGGATGTTTAATGATTGCATTCTTTGTTTTTAATGAAAGGATTATTAATACATAGAGTCTTACACCGTGGAAACAGGCTTTTGGCCCAATTTGCCCACACTGGCCAAGGTCTCATCTTCAGTAGTCTCACCTACATGTGTTTGGCCCATATCCCTCTAAACCTGTCCTGACGATGTACCTGTCTAAATGTTTTCTTAAATGTTGTGATAGTACCTGCTCAACCACCTCCTCCTGCAGTTCATTCCATGGAGAGGAAAATATTTATAAAAATGGCATTATTGAAATGTTTTACATCTATTTTGACATCTATTTTGTCTTTTATAGCATCACCTCAAATATCTGAAGCATTCACTTATTTCTAAGACACAAAGCTCTATGAAACTTTAATGTTAATGAATACATACAGTTGGACATGGCAGATTTGTGATCCTACCTATTACTATAATTAAGTATTTTTCCTTGAACCAGTAATCTCTTTCAAGTTTGCATTTTTCAAAATTAGATTGTGAAAAGTATTATATGAATCATTATGTTTTTAAGAAGGAACTGCAGATGCTGGAAAATCGAAGGTAGATAAAAATGCTGGAGAAATTCAGTGGGTGAATGTTGACGTTTCAGGTCAAGGCCCTTCTTCAGAGGGTCTCGACCCAAAATGTCGCCTATTTCTTTCGCTCCGTAGATGCTGCCTCACCCGCTGAGTTTCTCCAGCATTTTTGTCTACCTATGAATCATTACATCATTTCATGCTAACTCCTGAGACAAAATGTTGTAAATGTTGTTTAATATCATTGAGAAATAGAAAGATAGTGCATGGCTCTTTCTAGTTGACTATGGCAAAAGTGTTTTCATATTCCCCAGACATATAATTGAATAATAAAATAATATGGATCATTTGTTCTTTTAATTCATGTTTTCAGGATCTGGGTGTTGGTGGCATTTATTGTTTATTCCTAATTGCACTTAAGCGAATGATGGTGAGCCAACTTCTTGAACCACGAAAATCAGTATGGTGAAGATGCAACAGAAGTGCTCTTCAGTCAGGCTCTCCAGAAGTTATGCTCAGGAATGATGAAGTGTTGGCATTTATATGGTGTGTGTTTTGGAGAGGAATCTGCAAATGGTGATTTTGCATATCGCTGTTGGCCTTGTCCTCATTAAAATGGTAATGGTTTAGGAACTGCTATTGGAGTAACTTAGGGTTCCCAGTATGACTTGCTTTAGCGTCTATATCTATAAAATATAAAATTAATATAAAATTTTACTTCAGAGTCACGTGAGTGACTACGTGAAGACCCCGCCAGCACGCATGCGCAACATATCGTCGAACGCATTACGGAAGCGACAGTCGGGAGGAGCGCTGCTCCTCCAGCGTAAGTTTAAAAACTTACTGAAGGTAAATCTTACCATTCTGGTGAGCGTGGCGACTGGGTGTACTTTGTTTTTCAGACAGAGAAGAAGCACCATGGAGTCGCGTAAATCTAAGAGAGCAGCGGCCGTTTCTCCAGAGCTGCAGGTGTTACCAGCAGCTCCCGACTTCTCGCCGATAAAGACCGCAGGTGTGCCGCGGTCGGGCGGCAAAACCACCCGGAAGTTGGATAGGACCGTTGACTCGGCTGGGTCCGGACCTGAAGACACCCCGTTCGCAGATAGCGACGGCAGGCGTCTTTCCCGCATGGAGCGGTTGGTGGAGCAGTTGCTCCAGCGTGACCTGCTTAGGCAGGGGCAGAGTCACGGTGGGTCTCCTCGCAGACCCACGGCAGGATCCTTTCAAGGACTGCCAAATGTCTCACCCTCTTCGCAGGGGAGCATTAGGGGTCAGAGCTGGGCTGACCCTGAAGATGGGGCAATGGCTGAACAACCAACTGTGTTAGGGGTGCCAGAAGAATTGTTGGGCATGGTAAACAAACATGCTGTACCAACACAAAAAGGACTGCCGATACACCCAAAGCTGGCAGCCAGTATAAATTACATGGCTACAAACCAGCTGCAGGAGCAAGCCATTAATACTACGGCTGAAAAATATCTCGCTCCAGAGAACTGTAACTCTCAACGTACCAGCAGTCAACAACCCCATCTGGGGCAACATGAGCCCATCTACAAGGAGCCAGGAGGTGAAGCTCCAGAGGATCCTTAAACTGCTGGCTGCTGGAATCACAGCAGTAACCAGGACAGCTGATGGGGTTGATTTGCCTGAAGAGCTACAAGATGATCTAGCATTACTGTGTAATACGCAGTTCGAGATTAACAGTTACAGAAAGAGCATCATCAAGCCTGCACTTAATCCCAAATTTGCGGGATTATGCAGGACAGTAGCACTCATCCGCCTAATCTGCTGTTTGGGGACAACCTCACGAAGCAGGTGAAAGACCTGGATGAGGAGGCCAAGGCTATAGGCCTGATCAAGGTACCAAGCACCTCAAAAATCCACTATCAGCAGCGGCAGCACCCCTACACATCCACCAGACAACGGTACTATGATAGACCATCTGGTGGTGAAAGCTCGAAGGCCGGCCCACCTGCACAGCGGTCTTTTTTAGACCATATAACCATATAACCATATAACAATTACAGCACGGAAACAGGCCATCTCGGCCCTTCAAGTCCGTGCCGAACAACTTTTTTCCCTTAGTCCCACCTGCCTGCACTCATACCATAACCCTCCATACCCTTCTCATCCATATGCCTATCCAATTTATTTTTAAATGATACCAACGAACCTGCCGCCACCACTTCCACTGGAAGCTCATTCCACACCGCTACCACTCTCTGAGTAAAGAAGTTCCCCCTCATGTTACCCCTAAACCTCTGTCCCTTAATTCTAAAGTCATGTCCTCTTGTTTGAATCTTCCCTATTCTCAAAGGAAAAAGCTTGTCCACATTAACTCTGTCTATCCCTTTCATCATTTTAAAGACCTCTATCAAGTCCCCCCTTAACCTTCTGCGCTCCAGAGAATAAAGACCTAACTTATTCAACCTATCTCTGTAACTTAGCTGTTGAAACCCAGGCAACATTCTAGTAAATCTCCTCTGTACCCTCTCTATTTTGTTGACATCCTTCCTATAATTGGGCGACCAAAATTGTACACCATACTCCAGATTTGGTCTCACCAACGCCTTGTACAATTTTATCATTACATCCCAGCTTCTATACTCAATGCTCTGATTTATAAAGGCTAGCATACCAAAAGCTTTCTTTACCACCCTATCTATATGAGATTCCACCTTCAAGGAACTATGCACGGTTATTCCCAGATCCCTCTGTTCAACTGTATTCTTCAATTCCCTACCGTTTACCATGTACGTCCTATTTTGAATTGTCCTGCCAAGGTGTAGCACCTCACATTTATCAGCATTAAACTCCATCTGCCATCTTTCAGCCCATTTTTCCCTCTGGCCCAGCCCGGCCCTCCTGGAAAATGCGCCAACCCCACAACGCAGCAACACAATACCAGAAGAAACAAGGGCAGAGACAACCCACACAACACCGGCGGTAACCATGGAGGTAGGTGGGTCTGGTTGCCTCAAAAACATTGCATGTTTAGATTCATCAAAAGTTGGTGGACGGTTGCACTTGTTTCATCATATGTGGAGCACTTTTACCTCTGATCCTTACATACTCGGAAGTATTCAGGCTAACAAAATTGAATTTGTATACGAACTCCCCATCGCAGTTCAGCATACGCCTAGCCGGAAGTTCATACTTTCACAAAAAGAAAGAACAGCAGGCCATGCTGAGCTGTTAAGACTAAACACAAAAAAGGGGTAATTGAGAAGACCATCAGAGAATCTCAAGAGATCGTATCAAATATATTTACAAAAAACAAAAAAGATGGCGGTTGCCGCATCATTATAGATTTGACCAAACTAAATACTTCCGTTCAGTATGCCCATTTCAAAATGGACACGTTTGTCACAGGAGATGGCTACATTGGCAGTATCAGCCACAAAACATATTTTTCTTACATGGGATGTATCATACATCCAGATAAATCAAAAAGTACATTACAGACTGATGCCAGTGCTAAAGGTTGGGGAGCAACTAATACCACCACAAGTTGTTTAAAGCACTGTTTAAACCCTGTTTAAAGCACTAGGGATTAATTATCTAGAAATGCTGGGAGCATTTCATGGACTCAGGGCCTACTGCTCAGATATGCACCAGTTGCATGTACGGTTACAAATTGACAATATCACAGTCGTGGCCTATATTAATCATATGGGTGGAATAAAGTCGATATCATGTGATGAATTTGCCAATAATATCTGGCACTGGTGTCTGGAAAGAGAGATTTGGATCCACTTACCTTTCAGGTAAGCTAAATACAGTGGCAGGCACCAGGTCACGTAAATTCAACAACAACATTGAATGGATGTTGGATCGGAAAGTGTTTACAGATATTATAGAACGTTATGGGACACCAGATATCGATCTTTTTGCATCCAGACTAAATCACCAACTAGCAACATATGTTGCTTGGGAACCAGACCCAGGGGCAGCAGCGATGGATGCTTTCTCGCTGCATTGGGGGGATTTGTTTTGCTATGCATTTCCCCCCTTCTGCCTCATCAGTCAGGTCTTGCAGAAAATTAAACAAGACTCCGCAACGGGTATTTTGGTTGTTCCCGACTGGCCTACCCAACCATGGTTCCCAGCAGTACAAAAGATGGCCTCAGAACCCTGCATCCGGATAAACAAATGGCCGAGTTTGTTGGTACATCCTGTTACAGGGGATAGTCATCCGTGCCATGACCGCATGAACTTGTTAATTTGCAGATTCTGAACAGGCCATTTCTGGGATACGGACTCTCCGACAGGACGATCAATGTCATCTCAGCGTCGTGCAGGGAGTCCACCAGAAGACAGTACCTGACATATGTCAGAAAATGGGAAGTGTTCTGCACCAGGACGAACACTACATATGACTCAGCCACCATCACTGAAGTGCTGGAGTTTCTGGCCACCCTTCATTTCGATGAAGGATTGAGTTACAGTTCCATTAATTGTGCATGGAGTGCCCTATCTAATTATCTGGGCAGAGGGAGTGATCACCTGGCTATAGGATCACACCAACTAGTATCTAAACTAATGAGGGGTATATTTAACTCTAATCCCCCCCAGGCCCAGATACACCCATACATGGGACATAAGCATAGTTTTAACTATGTTACGAGGATGGACCCATAACGGGGCTCACCCTGGACAAACTTACATACAAGATGGTAATGATTATGGCACTTGTATCAGCACAACAGGTCCAGTCCTTACACAAACTAAGTATGGACGCCATGTATATCACAAATGGCAAGATAACCTTTCTAATACAGGGGTTACTTAAACAAGACTGACCCAGTTCATCTGGCAAAAAATTGGAATTTCTGGCCTATCCTGCAGATATACGACTCTGCATTGTGACACATATTTTACAATACATAGAAGTCACTAAGACTCTTAGGGGCACGGAGAGAGCTTTACTCATAAGCCATAAACGCCCTCACCATAACGTCACAGTGCAAACCATATCCAGATGGTTAAGGGTGGTATTAGGTGCAGCGGGGGTGGATACTAGTGTTTTCAAATCTCACTCGACCAGGGTTGCATCTATATCGGCGGCTAGGATGATGGAAGTTCCTATGGACCACATCCTGGCCACAGAGGGTTGGAGTAATGAACAAAGTTTTCAACGCTTTTATAATAAACCCGTGGCCGCTCCTGACACGTTTGCAGGGAAAATTTTGAGTTCTGTTAAATAAATTACCCAATGTGGGGGTATATTATTTTAGGTATGAATAAATACCTTCTTTGTTTTTCAGCACAGTATCAGTGTGAGCATAGACTCGTTCCAGGGCATGAAATCACAGAGCTTTGAAATCTTCACGTAGTCACTCACATGACTCCGAAGTAAAATAGTAAGATTAAATGAAAACTCACCAGTTTGAAGTTTGATCTTTATTTTATGAGGAGTTACGATGAGGGATTACGTGCCCTCCGCTCCCAAAACCATCTATTATAAAGTTCAACGTATGGAAGTTCTCTCTTATCTTACTATATTAGTCTACTCTGCTATCTGTGCTTTGAAGAATGTCGCACATGCGTGCTGGCGGGGTCTTCACGTAATCCCTCATCGTAACTCCTCATAAAATAAAGATCAAACTTCAAACTGTAAGTTCTCATTTAATCTTACTATTAATATGCATGAAGAATATTCTTAAAGGAGTCCTGAAGTATATTGTCGTTGCATGACCAAAAATGGAAACAACTATGCACAGAAACCAAAACGGACAAGCAGTTTGTTTGACGTATCGTAAAATTGTAGTTAAGTTTCTGAAGCAGTATCTAGAGATCTGCCTGATCAATCTAGAGATAAAAGATCGTATTTCTGTTGTGGAATTGAATTATATAATTCCAGAATAAACCATCAGTATCAGTAATGCATAGTGATTGAAAAATACAACCACTTCTCACATCTTTCAGGCAAGAAAATCAGTTTTTCTTATCTAGCCTTAGTTATATATTACCCTCAACCCATCAATGTTCTTAATCTTAGCAAGCCACTCAGACCCACCTGCTTCAGGAAGACCATTATCATCCTGGTGCTGAAAAAAAGCAAGATCCCGTGCTTTAATGACTACTGTCCAGTAGCATTGACATCTACTATCATGAGGTGCTTTAAGAGTCTGGATATGGAACATATTAAATCCAGTCTACCAAGCAACCTTGAACCACTGCAGTTTGCCTAGCGCCACAACAGATCTATGGCTGATGCCATCGCCCTGGCCCTCCACTTATCCCTGGAACACCTGGATAAGAGAGAGAACTACGTCAGACTTCTATTAATAGACAATATCTCTGCTTTTAATACCATTATCCCATGCAAGCTTATTTCCAAGCTTGTGAAATGGTGTCAGCACTCACCTCCACAACTGGATCCTCGAGTTCCTGGCCAACAAACCATAATCAGTTATGATAGATGACAAATCATCCTCTGTGATAATCCTCAACACTGGTGTCCTGCAAGGATGTGTTCTCAGCCCCCTTCTTTACTCCTTATACACTCACAACAGTGCAGCCAAATACAAATCCAATTCAATTTTCATATTTGCAAATGACACGACTTGTGGGCCGGATATCAAATAATGACGAGACGGGGTACAGGAAGGAGATTGAGACCCTTGTAACCTGGTGCCAAGACAACCACCTTTCCCTCAATGTTAGCAAGACAAAGGAGATTTTGATTCACTTCAGGAAGTGAAGCAGTACACATACCCCAGTATACATTGATCGCGCCAAATTAAAGATGGTTGAAAGTTTCAAGCTCCTAGGAGTAAATATCACCAGCAACTTGTCCTGGGCCTGGCCAAGAACGCACACCAATGCCTCTCCTTCCTCAGAAAGCTAAGGAAGCTCGACATGTCCCCAACAACTCTCACCAACTTCTACAGATGCGCCGTAGAAAGCATTTTATTGGGATGCATTCCTGTCACTCCCATCACCCAGCCCAAAACAGCTGAAGTCGAGGAAGAGCTTTCTCCACACAGTCCAGCCACTGTCACAGTCTCCTCAAGCAACCAGACTAGCCTTGTGGTAAAATAAATGCAGTGAAAATCACCATCACGTAAAGTTGCCTATCCCAACCAAGGAACAGCTACCACCTGGTCACAGGTGTGACTGGAAGACCTGGAAGTCCCTCAATAGGCTTTGTGCCGGGATGGGCTATTGCAAGACCAATATGAACAAATTGGGCTAAACCGATGCGGCAGACGCAGACTGTGAATGTGGAACATCTGTACAATAAGTGCCACCCTACTAAGATGCCCACTTCTTGGTGAACAATGCTGCCTGGAAGATCTAACGGTGGCAAACGAAAAGGCTGTCCGCTGTGCAAGAGCCTGGCCGAACATTTGAAACATAGATGATGGACACGTGAAAAGAAAAATTGGGATGCATGACAGCATGGTTTGGGAACAGCTTCACCTAAGACTGCAGGGAATTGAGGATGCAGCCCAGACCATCACGCAAACCGGCCTCCCTTCCATGCTGCCTTGGCCAGGTCACCAGCATAATTAATGACGAGTCTCACCCCAGACACACCCTCTTCTCCCCCCTCCCATCAGACAAGAGATACAGAAGTATGAAAATGCATACCTCCAGATTCAGGGACAGTTTCTTACCAGCTGTTATCAGGCAACTGAACCATCCTATCACCAACTAGGGAGTGGTCCTGACCTGCCATCCACCTCATTAGAGACCCTTGGACTCTTCTGACTTTACTGGGTTTTATCTTGCACTAAACGTTATTCCCTTTAAGGTGCATACTGGAGCATAAAGCAGTACAGCAAGGGAACTGGCCTTTGGTTGTGCTGAACATGGTTCTAAGTTAAACTAATCTCCACTGCCTCCATGTGATCTATATCTCCCCCATTCCATCCGCATATTCATGTGCTTATCTAAAAGCTTCTTAAACCTCACAATCGTATCTGCGTTCACCACCTTCCCAGACATTATATTTTGGACACCTACCACTATCTAGGTAAGAAAACCTGCCCTGCACATCTTTAAGTTTTAATCCTCTGACCATAAAATGATGCCCACTAGTATTAGACATTTTCACTCGAAGTACAAGGTTTGGGATGTCTACCCTCTCACAAGTTTATACATTTTTATCAGGTCTCCCTTAAACCTCTGATGCTCCAGGGAAAACAAGCTACATTTGAAAAACTGATTATAGATCACGTGCAGGCTGAGGAGATTAGTTTAACTTGGCATCATGTTCAGCACAGACATTGTGGGCTGAAGGGCCTGCATCTGTGCTGTATTGTTCTTTTTCCTTGTAGCTTATACTTTCTATTCCAGACACAAAGTGCTGGAGGAACTCAGCGGGTCACGCAACATCTGTGGAGGAAATAGACAGGCGAAACTTTGGGTCAAGACCCTATCAGTCTTAAGAAGGGTCCCAGCCTGAACTGTCGCCAGTCCATTTCCTCCACAGATGTTGTCTGACCCGCTGAATTCCTCTATTCATTGTGTTTTGGTCAAGATTCCAATATCTACAGTTCTTTGTGTTTCTACTTTACTGCTGTACGTAATGGTGTCATATTAACCCCATGTGCTTGAATTGATTTTTGAATGTTAAACCAACCAATTTTGTTATTCAATATACTCAACAAGATGTCCACAGTTGAGAGCTCAAACTATAAAGAAATGTATTCATGTCTCAGCCTAAACGCCCAGTTCCTGACAGCAAAATTGTAGACATTGGTCCTAAAGATTCTCGTCAGTCACAACATCACCCCTACATCTGCCCTGTTTAATCAAAATGTATGCTTCATTGAGATAGCTCATTCTTCTAAATTCAACAGTAGAGTATGCACCCAGACTGCTTAATTTATCCTTATATAGGACTCCAAGAAATCCACATTGTGAACTTTTGTTCCATTCTCTCTCTATATTCAATAAAACCTCCTCCGCGTGAAAGACCAATATTGTCCACAGTACAGGTGACCCCCAAGCTATGCAGGAAATTAAGGTTTGACCTTCACAAAGACATCAGGATCATCAAGTGGCAAAACCATCCAAGCTAGAGCCTCAGACTTAGCACACATAGATGCATCAATTGTGTCAGCTACAAAGTGAAGTTGGGTAGAAACGCTTGCAATTCCCATCCCTCCCCAATGAGCTCCATACATTCAATGCTCATTTTCAACAGAAAGTCCAGACAATGGCCTTGGGTTCACCTGCTCCCATGGTCTTCTTGAGAGTGAACCCAGGGAGAGCAAGTGGCCCAGATGGAGTACGTTGACACATTGGACCAGCTGGTAGGAACTTTAACCTCTCCCTATTCCAATCTGAAGTTCTTATCTGCTTCGAGAAGACCTTGCATCATCCCGGTGCCAAAGAAAAACAAGTTGGCATGTCTTAATGATGACCATTCGGAGGCTCTTACATTCACCAACATGGTGCTTCAAGCGGCTGATCATGGCACATATTGACTCCAGCCTCCTAAACAGCAGGAGTCAAATGTGTTCATATATTGGTTTTCAAATGTGATTCTTAAATTTTTTTCCAAATGTATGATGCATTAATACAGAATCTCTATTCATCTGCTTTTGTACTTTGTGGAATTACTGGTAGATTTTTGTGCCTCTATATAATGCCTCTAATTTATTATAGCGTTATCTAAGATCTTGCAATTTTTAATCCAATGCTTCAACGGCTGCTTTGTGAGCCATTGTATGTTCATCCCATAAAATAAGTAGGAATCTATATAAAAGGAGTCTCCACATCTGCTAAAATGTAAAAGGTGTTTAAAAATTGAAACACCGTTCTCACCCTTGTTGAAGAAATGCCTGCTGATGCCATGGCCAGATCAATCATGCTTTGGATTCAAACTTTACTCTAAAGATAACTAATTAGGAAATTCACCAGAAGCACTGAAAACAAATATGATTCCTTATTCATCATAAATAGCCTACGTCACAATATCTAAGGCATTCCTTTGGTATCTCTCTGAATTTGGTTCTTTCTCTCAGATATATTCATCTAACTGTTTTAAATTGTAGTTAGTCTTCTGCAGTTACTTTGTGCAGTAATTTACTGTTTTTCTTAGTAGTTCAGGTAGACCAAAAGTTTTTAGGTCAGGTCCACCAAATATCCAATACTTCAAAATTAGATCTGAAAACAATCTCATTAATATTCAATGAAAAATGTTAAAGTTGGCCTCTTTTAGATTATGGAGAACCTTGTGTGAATTTTAGTAAAGCTGAGTAAAGTACACATTCTTATGCTAAAGTTAACCTACATGCAGCATTTCAGATTTCTCAGCTGTCTCTTTACTGAACCATAAGTGGACCACAGACTTCTATTTTACTTCGGGGTCACGTGAGTGATTCTGTGAATAAGCCCCGCCAGAGCACCTGCGAGTCATTACGTCAGACGTGTTTGGCGCACCGACAGGCTGGAGAGCGCAGCTCCACCAGCGGTAAGTAAAACACCCGCAGGTAAGTGTTTTAAACTTGCTGCGGTTTACTAGGTCCCGTAAGGCTGGTTACAGGAGCCAGCAGGGACACTTCCTAAAAGGGATAAATATTAAAACAGTAAAAATAAGGCGAGTGTGTCGCCTTTAATATAAAACCTGCCTGCAGTCAGTCCGGATAGGAAGGTGGAAAGGGACGGTCTGAGGGTCTTGGAGAGAAGGCATCCCGGGTCCGTTCTGCTGCTGCACCGTCTGCGTGTGATGCAAGGATGGGAAGAAGTAGCCGGCTTGCCCCACCAGCAAGCTGACGGAGCAAGGGTTCACTGTGTACCGACACTGTACAGATCCCCTCAACAACGGGTGAAAGATATCCCCGCTCGCCATCTGCTCCACCCCGGATCCGCAACCGCTGAGCAACGAGCGGTAACTGGGAGCCTGGTTCAAAAAACTGGAGGCGGCGCTGGAGTAATTGAGAGTGTTGTGCGGATGGTGCAAGGAAAGGAAGGGTGACAGTGGCCAATACAAGGGGTTGCTGCGTTCCACCAAGCCCAGTCCAGACGTCGAAAGGCGAAGTCCCCTCTTGCAAGCCATTTTGCCCCGGGACTTGACCAACCTTCGGCGAAGTTTGCCCGTCGTCCCGCCGATTAATACGTCGTCGCTGGACGGGTCCAGCATCCAGTAATTACCCTTGCCTGGGTCGTTGTAATGCCGAGGCACTTTGACAAAACACTTATTGAGGCTGAGGTTGTGGCGGATGGAGTTCTGCCAGCCTTGCTTGTTCTCTCGATAGTATGGGAAATTCCTCATGATGAACTCGTAGCTGCGGTCAGCGGATGAAGCCGGCTTTTGAGATGCCGACTTTAGAACCGCCGGCAGTTCAGCCAGTGGCAGCAACTCCGGTGCTTTAAAGCACTGTGGCCACTCCTGTCGGGAGGCAGGCCAAGAGTAAATTGTCCACGCCTATGAGTGAGGCCAGAAAGACTTTCCCCTTTCCAAAAATAAACATTGGGGACGTCTGGACAACGTGGAACACCTCATAGCTAAAATGATACAACCAGGAGGTGTTCCAGCCGGGGTTTATACCCCAGGGTCCCCAGCAGCTTTCAGCAGCAACCTCTAACAGATATAGCAAAAGAGCTGTACACATATGAAGGATAATATGTCTACGAGTCTGCACGGGGACCCATTACAGCAGTACCTTGTTTGGGGCTGCATGTTACCTCCCGTGAGCATGAGCCAGGAGAAGGCAGGGCAGTATGAATCTGACCCTGAAGTTTGGTGTCACTGCTTATGTGCATACACCAAAGCACATGAGCTATGCTCCAGGTGTGCCGGATGTGGCCAGCAATTTGATTATACGGCCTCTCACCAGTTCCAGGACTCCATAATGGAGGAAACTTCGCAAGAGATATCAAACACCTGTTAACTGTGCATCGCTCTAAAGGGGCGCATCATGAGGGCACATGAATAAAGGCTGCAGAAAATCCTAAAAACTGGTTGGAGTAGGAATAATGGTGTTTGGGCAAATGGTACAAGGGCACCACTATCAAAACACAGCAGGATATGGACACTGCTGTGTAATGCTCATTTTGAAAATTAATTATTCACGAATAGCCATCCAGACTACGTTCAACACACAGTTCACAGCCTTGCACAGATCCTCCAATATCCAGGAAAAGACCTGGACGATGAGGCAAAAACAACCAGCCTCATCAAAACTCATCCTAAGACCAGGATGCCACCTCAAAAACCATACCCTTTCAGAACACGAAGGGGTAATGGAAAGTCCAGGATATATATCCTCTAGAGATCAGTCGGGGGTAGGTAGCAATTGTTCTATGATACATGGTGCTGCATAACGTCAGACCTATTCATACTGGACTGTATCCGGGGGTCTCGAATGGGGTTTATCTCGGAAGTACATCCACCCGTACAAAATACACCTAGTCGGGTATTGGGTTTTCAATACCAGAAACTCTACAGGTGAATGATTGGTATATTCCAATAAAAGGGGTAATTTAAAGGGCGGCATATCAGGCTCAACAATTTGTGTCCAAGATTTCCCAGGCAAAAGAATGATGATGGGTGTCGAGTCATTCTGGACCTAACCAGACTTAACTCTTAGGTCCAGTAGAAATATTTTTAAAATGGAAACTTTCAGTGCTACTAAGCAAATGGTATCAAAAGGGTGTTATGTGGCAACATAGATCTGAAAGATGCATAATATTCAGCTACCAAACACCTGTTGAGAGGTTAGGTTCCTCACCTATCTAATTAAATCCAAATTAGTACCATCTAGAATGATTGGCTATTTGGGGTTCATCAACGGCCAAAGCTATAACTAATGTCTCACAATGTACTAGAGACATTCTGACTCAATAACCTTAAGTTTACAAACTGATGTGAGCGCTTCGGGATGGGGAGCCACTGATACCGAGTCTAGCTGTGGTGGCAGATGGAATGTGGAAGAGGCATTAATCATGCAGAGGCATGGAATAAACTACGTAGAATTGCTGGGTGCATTCTATGGCCTAAAGTATTCTGCTCAACAATGCATGATTTGCATGTGCAGCTTCAGATTGACAATACCACAGCTGTTGCATATCAATCACATGGGTGGAATTAGGTCATTATTCTGTGACAATCTGATTAACCTCATCTGGCACTGGTGCATTACGAGAAACATCTGGGTCTCAGATATCTACCTACCATGTAGAGATAACATAAAAGTGGCAGACACGTAAATTCAATGACAACAGAATGGATGCTGAATCCAAAAGTTTCAAAATGATTGTCAGCCGGTATGGATTGCCAGACATAGATCTGTTACATCCAGGTTAAATCACCAGTTACCTAAATACGTCTCATGAAAACCGGATCCAGGGGCAGTAGCGGAGGATGCATTTACGCTACATTGGGGATGTACGTTCTTACGCTTTTTCCCCATTCTGCCTCATCAGTCAACGTCTCACCAAAATAGAGTACGACTACGCTTTAGGCATTTGGTAGTTCCTAACTGGTCCACACAGCCGTGGTTCCCATTGGTTCTGAGACTGATGACACAGCCATTCATGACTATCCCCAAATGCAGCAACTTGTTGGTTTACCCTGGGACAGGAGGAGAGTTCCCCTTCACATGATCATATTAATCTGTTGATTGTATCTTCTGACCAGACTTACAGGGACTCGGACTATCGAGTAGGACCGTCGATGTGATTACGGTGGCCTGGAAAGATAGTACTAGGCCACCTTAATATCTCATATTAAGAAATGGGAGATGTTCTGTTTACAGTCAAATATATCTTATCATGTTGCAGGCATACCGGATGTATTGGAGTTCCTTGATACATTGCATTTTGACAAGCAGTTAAGCTATAGTGCCATTTATGGTGCTCGAAGTGCTTTGTCCTCCTATTTAGGGCAAGGGTCTGGACAACACTCTGTCAGATCTCATCTTTTTTGGTGGCCCGATTCATAAGAAGTATTTTAACAAAACCCTCCCAGACCTAGATATTCGGAAATCTGGGATGTGAGCATAGTTCTCACACTGCTTTGGCAATGGGCTCCAATTACATCTCTGCCTTTCCAGAAGTTAAAGCTCAAAGTAGTCATGTTCATGGTGCTAGTGACAGAGCAATGGGTCCAGATATTGCAAAAGTTACAACTGGACACCATGCATTCTTCTGTAGATAATATTACGTTTTATGTATATGAGCTAATCAAACAGCAGGCCAGGGATGGCTGGAACCAAAATAAGCTTAAAATATACCCATTGACCTAAGACTATGTTTAGTTACGCACCTAAGCCAATATATCAAGGTCATCAAGAGTCTCAGATGTACACAGCAAAGGCGCCTTTAGACCAAATTCTCACCGCAAGATGGTCCAGCGAAGGAACCTTTTTCACAATTTATGATTAACATGTCCTCGCAATGCAAGGATTTGGGCATGCTGTGAGTGACTACGTGAAGAAGGCTGTCAGCCCGCATGCACATCATTGCGTTGACTCGCTTTGCTCAACGAGCCGACTGGCGGCAGCGTTGCTCTGTCCAGCGGTAAGTTAAACCTGAAGGTAAGTTTCACCTTATTACCAAGTTTTTGTGTTTTATTTTTCTGCAGGAATCTCTGTACAAGAGATATCCTGCTGGACCGCGGGGAATCCCGGTCTCGGACCACGGATACCGGGACCATGGGGAACTGACAACAGAGACTGCGGAAGTGCGGGTAGCCGGCGGCCGTCGGGTTCGCCACCCAAGTCACTGACAAACACAGTCAGTGGCTTCCAGACCGGCTGTGGTTCCCAGAACGGGGGTAAAACAAACCACAAGCCGGTAAGGTCTGTGAAGTCAGGCCAGGATGGACCCCCCCCCCCCCGCCATACAGGGGTCATCTGCTTCCAGACCGGCTGAGGTTCCCAGGAAGGGGGTAAAACGAACCACAAGCCGGCAAGGTCTGTGAAGTCAGGCCAGGAGGGTCCCCCCCCCGACATACAGGGATCAGCTGTTTCCAGACCGCTGTGGTTTCCAGGAACGGGGTAAAATCAACAGCAAGTCGGATAGGCCTGTGAAAGTCAGGCCAGGAGGGACCCCTCCAACATATAGCGGTTAGCTGCTCCCAGACCGCTGTGGGTCCCCAAAAAGGGGGTAAAACCAAAAGTAAGATGGTCAGGCCTGTGGACTAGGGGACTCAGGCCAGGAGGGTTCCCCTCCTTCAATGGGTAGCGTCTGCGGACGTCTAAACCCACATGGAGCACCTGATGGAAAGGTTGCTCCACAATGATACTCCAAAGGAGGGAGTTATCAGCGCGGGTCTCCTCGGAGGCCCGCGGCAGCGGCATCTGTTTTAGGGCTGCACAATGTCTCCCTCTCTGAGGAGGGGAGCATTCAGGGTCAGTTCCTGTCTGACGCAGAGCAAAAAACCTGATATAGGTCTGTAGGAGGGGCCATGTCAGCGCAGGTAGCCTCAGGGGCCTGCGGCAACACCTGTTTTCAGGGCTACCTACGAATCACCCTCGCTGTGGAGGAGAGTACGAGTGGTCAATGTGTAACTGACTTTAAAATTGAAAGTATGTCCGTGGATCATACTGGAGCACATGCATATGGCTTCAAGAGATACTCGCAAACGAAGGTGTTGCTGCCGGAAGAGTTGGTCTCCAGCCGTTGGCAGAATACCCGGAAGGGGCCAGAGTTCCCTCACGCTACAAGTGCCAGCAGTGAACAGCACTATCAGGATGACATCGGAGGGCATGAAATCCGGGGAATGAAACCAGCCGCCGAATCCTCCTGTAATTAGCTACAATTAGGTAACTAACTAATTATGTGCTTTAATTTCAGGTCATCCAAGTAAGATTGTTTCATATTTGTTTCAGAATGCTTCAATCTATAATTGAAAATTTCAGTGAGTTCTCTTAATTTTTAAGAAAGTTATGGGCTTTTGACTGTCCTCAATCACAGCTTTTGAGTTAAGTCAATGGAAAGGCAATGGGGAACAAGATGCTAATTTCCGAGTATGAAAATGCCCATAACTTTTTTTAATACTGAAGATATGAAAGTAAATTAGGTGTCAAATTAAACTTCTTTTTATGCTTTATCTGGTGGGATAAATTGCAGACTTGATTTTTACAATCTCAAAATTTTGTAACATTGCTACTTTGGGCTTACCATAAGACCACCTGCAGCCATGGAGGTAGGTGGGTCTGGTTCTTCCGAAACATGGTGTTATGGACCATTTACATGTTGGTAATATTTACATTTGTGTTTTTGTACAAGTGACAATGATAACATGAGATTCAGATCTGGTTTTTAAAAAACTGATGATAACATGTGATTACTTTATACTGCACAACATACATAGGTGCCGGAGTTGTCTTTCGAGGCAGGCCCAGTATTATGGCCAGGATTGCCTTTCAGGACAGGGTGAAAGATGGAGGATGTCACTTCATCCAAATTTAACTCATATGTGCAATATAGACTTTCAAAATAGGAAACTTCGTTACTGTCTAACAATTGATTTCTATAGGAGCTATATGGCAAGCATCGATCTCAAAGTTTCCATTCACAGGGATCACCGGAGATATTTGAAATTTATCTGGATGTGTCAATGATAACAGTTAAAGCGTTCCAAAATGGGCTAACTTCAGCTCCCAGGTTTATTTACCAAATTACTAAAACCGGTGCTTGGGCTGCTCATAGCTCAAGAACACTTGTTATCACCCATCTGGATGATGTTTTAAACGCTGTATTTTACCAAAATTAACTGTTGCAGCCCAAACTATATTTGAGAAATTGGGGTCCCTCATCCATCCAGTTACATTTAAGTTGATACCAATCAGAACTATTGATTATTGGGATTTACATTTAACTATCAACTTAACAGGGACTCCGCCCTGGGGCAAGAGGTGGAATTATCAGAAGCCTGTAACAACCTTGTTGTTATTAAGCAGCCTTCTATTCATCAAGTTTAATTGGCAATATAGCAGCTGCGTTTCAGCTGTGCAAATTGGGCTTTTGCATTATCAGAGCTTACAACTTGCAAAGAATTAACCACTCAAGTACCATATAGATCATTATTAATAGACCTATGCTATTACCAGCTGAACCTACCAAAGTCACAATGGTGGCAGTATTCAGCATTGTTCCAGTAAGTTTGGCCAGTAATCTTCAGTAATTACAAATAGATGCTAGTGCTCAAAGATGAGAAATTACGAATGCCATCTCCAGTCACAGAGGCGGATGCGGTTTGCATGAGTTACCACTTTTTCAGTTATTGGTATCAACTACCTATAAACACTAGGTGCATTCTATAGGTTAACAGTTATTGTGAGAATATGCATAACCTGCATGCTCAACGCCAAGTTGATACACTATGGTGGTGGCATATGTTAGTCACATGGGTGCAATTAAGTTAAAGTATCCTGTGATATTTACCTAATCTCAATTGACGCTATTGTATCATCATGTCAAATCAATGACAACACAGAATAGATGTTGGATCACAAAGTATTTAACGTCATTATGGCTCGACGGAACACCGAATATTGATATGTTTACATCCAGGCTCATTTACCAGTTGCAAAATATGTGGCATACAGTGGCGAGAGATACATTATCGCCACACTGGGGAGGAATGTTCTTGCATGTCTTTCCTCCATTCTGCCACATCAGTCGGGTCTTGCAATAAATCCAGAAAGATACCGCTTCAGGCTTTTCGAACTGCCTGACAGGCATATGCAGCCATGGTTCCCGCTAATGTTGGGAATAATATAGAACCTTATATGGTTATTCAAAACATAAAACTTTGCTGGCTCATCCAGTGACTCGGGAAACCAACCTCTGCATGATAAATCAATTCATTGACTTGCAGACTCTGAGACAACTATTCCTGCGGCTCGGGTTGTCAGACCGATCCATGTAGTGATCACTGCAGAGTGCAGGGTTAGCACCAAAAGGCTACATTTCCACGTCAGGAGATGGGAAGTGTTTTTGTTTAAATACACATGTTACATACTATACAGCACGGATAACTGACGTCTTAGAGTTCATTTTCAAATGGATCTTTGACAATAATTAAGTTACAGTGCCATTAACTGTACCACATGCCTTCTCATCATATTTGCTGCAGCAAGTGGGACCCACACTGTCGGGTCTCCCCCTCTGATATCCAGAATTATATAGGATATCTTTAACACAAGTTCTCCCAGGCCCAGTTACATGGAAGTATGGGACATTGACGTTATGTTAACATACTTCACCAGGGGGCTCCAGTTACATCCTTATCTTTAGCCGGCTCTCATAAGGTACATAAATTGCGACTGGACAGGATGGTTACATCTGCTAATAACATAATATTTTATGTTTTGATTTAATTAACCAGAACAAACCAGGGGCGTGAGGTCTCAAACCAGTTTCATGGTATACCCCACGGACCTTCAGTAATGTGTGGTCACACATTTACAACAATACGTCTAGGTCACCTAAAGCCTTAAAGGCTCCAAACTAATAAAAAACTTCATAGAAGTTTTAGTTTTACCATCTCCAGATGGTTAAAACGGGATTTTGGCTAATGCATGAGTCGATACTAATATTTTCCACACTTACTCCACCAGGGCTGCTACTACATCAGCTCCAAGGGTTATGTACGTTCCACTGGACCACATCCTAGCAGCTGCAGGATGGTCAAACGAACATACTTTCCCAACATTTTATAATAACCCATTGTCAAACCGGGGGTATTTGCCAACTCCATTTTAGATTCTGTCTTATAGTTTCCCCCTGGATGAAAGGGGTCACTATTATTTTCATTTCATGATTAAAGTATCAGCATTTTAACAAACTAAGTCATGTCTGAATGCATTCATCCTTTTCACTCATCCATGTTCACTTCATGCAGTGTGTAACGCATGGACTCGTTTCCGGCATGAAATCACAGAGCTTTGAAATCTTCACGTAGTCACTCATGTGACTCCGAAGTAAAATAGTAAGATTAAACGAGAACTTACAGTTTGAAGTTTGATCTTTATTTTATGAGGAGTTACGATGAGCGATTACGTGCCCACCGCTTCCAACCCTCGTATCATAAAGGTCATCTGGTAGTTCTACTCTTCTTTAATCTTACTATGTTCAGTTCAACCATTATTATCTGTGATTTCACACCGCTGCTTTGAAGATTGACGCGCATGCGGGTTGACGGCCTTCTTCACGTAATCGCTCATCGTAACTCCTCATAAAATAAAGATTTAACTTCAAACTGGTAAGTTCTCATTTAATCTTACTATTTATTTTCTATCTTTAGATTGATGACTCTTGCTCTTCACTAATCAGTCTCAGTTCAAGAACTCAGCAGAAAGGATGATACGTTACAAATGCATTCAAATGAGATCAAGTGATTAGTTATGTTAATAAATTAATTACTTTGTAACTTTTATCAGCTTCTTCTCTTCTTAAGCCCTTTGCTCCTCTGGGGAGCATAGGCAATTGACAAATGTCCTCCACCTCACTCGTTGTTGGCAGTTCTTTCAAGATCTCCCCAGTTGAGCCCACTCTCAGACATTACTGTCTGGACATCTCTTCTCCAGCTGTTCCTGGGGTGACCTCTTTTCCTTTTTCCTTGGGGGTTCCATTTCATGGCTTGCCACACTTGCCGGGTGATGTTTGTGGCCGGTTTCCTGAGGGTGTGTCCAATCCAACTCCATTTTCTTCTTCGAATATGTAAATCAATGGGCTCCTGGCTTGTTCTTTTCCACAGGTCCATATTGCTTACTTTGTCTCCCCACCAGATGTTAAGTATTCTCCTAAGTCAGGTGTTAATTAATGTTTCCAAGCTGTTTGTAGTGTGTTTTGTTGTTTTCCATGTCTCTGATCCATACAGCATCACCTGTTTCATATTTGAGTTAAAGATGCATATTTTGGTGTTGATTGAAGTGTGTTTTGAGCTCCAGATCTTCCTGAGCATGTTAAACACCACCCTAGCCTTATTGATTCTACTTTTTATGTCTGCCTCTGCCCCTCCTGTGATGTCCACAACACTGCCTAGGTATGTGAATGTTTCTACTGTTCCTCTAGAGTAGTGCTGTGCATAAGGATAGGGTTGCTGGTTTTGGAGTGGATCCTCATCACCTGTGTCTTTGCTGTATTGGGTGTAAGACCAAGTTTTGTTGCAGCTTGTGAGAGTCTGTCCTTCTTCTCCTGCATTTGTATCTGTGTGTGTGAAAGGAGAGCTCTGTCATCTACATTATAACGTTTATGGTCTGTAATATTGTTTTGTGGTTCAAATGAGGTCTGCATTGGAAAATTTGGTTTGATGATATTCTTGGTTATTTCATCCCTTAAATTATAGTTGCTTATTCCAAATACTTTTTTGAATAACAATTATTATTCTTCAAATGGAAAATCTACAAACTCTTTAAAAAAAAGATATAACATTTCATTTTTTTCATTGTTTTTTCTATGTTTTATATCTGTTCATGCTTATCTTGGTCATATTCCAATTAAAATAAATGTAACAATCTAATAAAAAAAGTGAAGTGTATAATCATAAAATGGTTGATAAAATATAATTACATTCTCATTGTAGAAGTCAGAATATGCATTTTAGCCTTTGTAATTATAATCATAATTTTGATATATGAATTTGTTTTAAATAATGAAAATATTAATATATGTTGTCATGTCATTCCCTAACTTAAATGTATGATTTGGCTTTATTTTCCTCACTTAGCAGGCCTGGGATCAGAACAAGATGGTGGAGTTGGTGATAATATTATGGAAATAGAATCACGAGATGGAGAAGAGACTGCTTCAGTTAAAAGTAGTGATAGCTTTCAGCAAAGTTGCTCAAATTACACTTCAGCATTGGATGATGAAATGTTGAAATCTGATGATGCTGCGACTGTAATCGCCCAGACTACTATGTTCTCCTCTCCCACTGGCAGCCTCAGGTTGAGAAACAAAACTGATGCAGATGAAATCCTGGAAGCCTCAGATAAAATATTTGATACAGTAGAAAAACAAGCATGGAGCAATGGTGCAAGATACACTGAAGATGCAGGTCATTATTTTGGGAATAAGAACATCAGGTACAAGTTTACATGTTTTATTATGGACATTATGTTGAAATTGACTGAAATTGAGATTCATCCTTCCAAACTGGAAAAATGACATTCATGATTTAGACATCAGACTATTAATCCAGGCTCGGGGTGTTTAAAGTTGTGCCTAATCTTAAAGTATTTGTATTCTAATTTATGAATAAATCTATAACAGCCAAGCTACAATGTATGCTACACATCTATTGGTTAATAAATTAAGTTCAATTATATATCAAGCTAAGACTTTTTAAACAACTGGATAATGTTCTTGACCAGGTTCAGCATGGCCAATGGTTTCCCATCCAGTTCCTTTTATTAGGCTGTGAATATCTCAACCTTACAATGTCACTGCCAACAACAAATCAAGACTTTTAGAAGTCTGGTAATTCGTGACATATTGAAGTAATTTAAATATCAAGGTGGCACAGTAGTAGAGTTGCTGCCTTACAGTCCCAGAGACTCAGGTTCAATCCTGATTATGGTGCTGTCTGTACGGAGCTACTACATTCTCCTTGTGACTGCGTGGGTTGTCTCCGGGTGCTCCGGTTTCCTCCCACATTCCAAAGACGTGCATGTTTGTAGGTTAATTGGCTTCTGTAAATTATCCCTAGGATAGAACTAGCATGATTGCTGGTCGGTGTGGATTCAGTGGACTAAAGGGCCTGAATCCACACTGTACTTCTAAACTAAATGTTTCCATGCAATATGACCTTTTCATTAAAATTTAGTTCTGTGTGTATTGTTACTGTGTTTTATTTAATGCATCTTATCCTTCATTTACATCATAATTCATGTACTCTTTTTATGGAGTGGAGCTTAGAACTAAAGAAGTCTATTACAATCATTTTGATCATCATTATTGACCTAATTTGAAAACTTGGAAAACAGTGCATTAATGTTAAAGTACTTCATGTAGTACATTATTGAACTTTCCAATAAATTGTATCGCGACAACAGCAACCATCTGCATTCTTGCAGATGGGATTTTCCTGGATTAATTCTCATAGACGTACATTATTGTATACAGTACTATATGTACTATATTCTGAATAGATCTTTTGAATGATTTTAAGTATTTTGTGTATTAATCTGAAGTCTCTGCAATGGACTTGAAGACTTCACTTTGTACACATATTACGCATTTTTAATGAAGAGAGAGGAGAAAATACAATTATAAAACATTGAGGTTCTTTTGAGGAAAAGATGGTCCTAATACTATTGGCATGTTTATTTGTGGAGAAAGAAAGAACAAGCAAACATTGGTCTTTCCCCCCAACTCTTTCTCCGCTACATCAACAAATTCATCCTGGATGTCTCCTGCATCCAGACAGAACTCAATGATTTAATCAGCTTCACTACTAACTTCCACCCTGCTCTCAAATTTATCTGAACCATCTCCAAAACCTCTCTCTCTTTTCCTGGTCTCTCGGTCTCCATCACAGGGGATTAACTATCGACTGACATCTATTACCAACCTACTGACTCCCACTGTTATCTGGACTACACTTCCTTCCACCCTGCATTTTGCAAATATATAATTCCCTACTCTCAATTCCACCATCTGCTCCCAAGATGAGGCTTTCCATTCAAGGATATCCAAGATGTCCTAATTCTTTAGTGACGTGGTTCTCCCCCTGGCTATCATAGAAACATAGAAAATAGGTGCAGGAGTAGGCCATTCGGCCCTTCGAGCCTGCACCGCCATTCAGTATGTTCATGGCTGATCATCCAACTCAGTATCCTGTACCTGCCTTCTCTCCCCTGATCCCTTTAGCCACAAGGGCCACATCTAACTCCCTCTTAAATATAGCCAATGAACTGACCTCAACTACCTTCTGTGGCAGATAATTCCAGAGACTCACCACTCTCTGTGTGAAAAATTTTTTCCTCATCTCGGTCCGAAAGGAATTTCCCCTTATCCTTAAACTATGACCCCTTTGTTCTGGACCTCCCCAACATTGGGAACAATCTTCCTGCATCTAGCCTATCCAACCCCTTAAGAATTTTGTAAGTTTCTATAAGTTCCCCCCCTCAGTCTTCTAAATTCTAGCGAGTACAAGCCAAGTCTATCCAGTCTTTCCTCATATGAAAGTCCTGACATCCCAGGAATCAGTCTGGTGAACCTTCTCTGTACCCCCTCTATGGCAAGAATGTCTTTTCTCAGATTTGGAGACCAAAACTGTACGCAATACTCCAGATGTGGTCTCACCAAAACCCTGTACAACTGCAGTAGAACCTCCCTGCTCCTATACTCAAATCCTTTCTCTATGAATGCTAACATACTATTTGCTTTCTTCACTGCCTGCTGCACCTGCATGCCTACTTTCAATGATTGGTGTACCATGACACCCAGGTCTCGTTGCATCTCCCCTTTGCCTAATTTGCCACCATTAAGATAATAGTCTACCCTCCTGTTTTACCACCAAAGTGGATAACCTCACATTTATCCACATTATACTACATCTGCCATGCATTTGCCCACTCACCCAGCCTATCCAAGTCACCTTGCAGCCTCCTGGCATCCTTCTCACACCTAACACTACCCCCCAGCTTAGTGTCATCCGCAAACTTGGAGATGTTGCATTCAATTCCCTTGTCCAAATCATTAATATATATTGTAAATAGCTGGGGTCCCAGCACTGAGCCTTGCGGTACCCCACTAGTCACTGACTGCCATTCTGAAAAGGACCCGTTTACTCGACCCTTTGCTTCTTGTCTGCCAGCCAGTTCTCTACCCACAACAATACTGAACCCCCAATACAGTGTGCTTTAAGTTTGTATACTAATCTCTTATGTAATATCATAGATGGATCCCTCACCCACGTCTCCTCTTTGTCTTGTTCTGTTCTCACTCCCCTCCACCCAGACGGAATAAGGATAGTGTTCCCCTGGCTCTCACTTTTCACCCCACCAGCCTCCACATCCAACACATCATCCTCCGACATTTCCGTCATCTTTAATGTGATCCCACCACAAGTCATATCTTCCCATCTCTATCCTTTTTCACCTTTCACAGAGATCACTCCTTCTGCAACTCCTTGGTTCACTCATCCCTTCCCATCCAAACCCAAGTACTCTCCCCTGCAGCCAGGGGAACAGCACCTGATATTCTGCTTGAGCAGCTTGCAACCCAATAGTATCAACAATGAATTTGCTAATTTTAGGTACTAACACACAACTTCCCCTTCCCCTTTCCCCACTACTCCAAGGTAATAGTGGAAGAGGAAATTGTTTCGTTTAGATATACAGCACAGAAACAGGCCCTTCAGCCCACCAAATCCGCGCCGTACAGCGATCCCAATACAGTAGCACTATATTACACACTGGGGCCAATTTGCAATTTTTACCTAAGCCAATTAACATACAAACTGGCACGTCTTTGGAATGTGGGAAGAAACTGGAGCACCCGGGGAAAACCCACGCAGCCACAGTGAAACCGTACAAACTCCGTACAGACACCACCTGTTAGCCAGGATCGAACAGAGGTCTATGGTGCTGTAAGGCAGCAACTTTCTCGCTGTGCCAGTCCGTCTGAGGTAATAGAAATGTTAAAATTTGATAGCATGGAGGTATTAAAAAATGTTGGTTGACTAAGTATATGAGGTAAGGTTTTATATTGATCATAAAAAACAGGATTTACCACCAGTTGGAAAATAGATCAATTAAGGCAAGTCAGAAAGGATTAGTTAAGGGCAAATCATGTTTAACCAGTTTGACATAATTATTTGATGAGGTAATGGATAAAGTTGAGACTAATGCAGTCTTGTAATGTACATCGACTTTAGGAAGGATTTTGATCAGGAAATATAATTTTGTACTATGGCAGTGGAAGAAAGGAAATATTATATTTTTCTCCCTGACTCTGTAAATTTGAAATCATATTATTTAGAATGAAAAATGGGAGCCCTTCCATTCAGACACTGAACATGTAGCTGAAACATTCACAATTATCTTCAGCCAGAAACATTTAATGAATGATCGGTTTCAGTTTTTTGAGATCTCCAACATCTGTCTGCCAACCTGTCTGCCACCGTGTAAGGTCCCACACAGGAGATTGGTGAGCAAATTTTGAGCACATGGTGTTGGGGGTAGGGTATTGACATGGATAGAGAATTGGTTGGCAGACAGGAAACAAAGAGTAAGAATAAATGGGTCCCTGTCAGACTGGCAGGCAGTGGCGAGTGGAGTGCCGCAAGGCTCGGTGCTGGGGCCGCAACTATTTACAACATATATTAATGAATTAGATGATGGAATTAAAAGTAACACTAGCAAATTTGCAGATGACACAAAGCTGGGTGGCAGTGTGAACTGCAAAGAGGTTGCTAGGAGGTTTGTAGGGTGACATGAACAGGTTGAGTGAGTGAGTGGGTAGATGCATGGCAGATGCAGTATAATGTAGATAAATGTGAGGTTATCCACTTTGGCGGCAAGAAAAAGGAAGCAGAATTTTATCTCAATGGTGTCAGATTAGGAAAAAGGAAAGTGCAATGAGACCTGGGTGTCCTTCTACACCAGTCGGTGAAAGTAAACATGCAAGTACAGCAGGCAGTGAAGAAAGCTAATGGCATGTTGGCCTTCCTAACAAGCAAATTTGAGTATAGGAATAAAGAGGTCCTTCTACAGTTGTACAGGGCCCTGGTGAGACCAACTTGGAGTATTGTGTGCAGTTTTGGTCTCTTAATTTGAGGAAGTACATCCTTGCTATTGAGGCAATGCAGCGTAGGTTCACAAGGTTAATCCCTGGGATGGCAGGACTGTCATATGATGAAAGATTGGAAAGACTGGGCTTGTATTCACTGGAATTTAGAAGGATGAGGGGATCTTATAGAAATGTATAAAATTATAAAAGGACTGGACAAGCTAAATGCAGGAATAATGTTCCCAGTGTTGGGGGTGTCCAGAACCAGAGGCCACAGTCTAAGAATAAAGGGGAAGCCATTTAAAACTGAGATAAGAAAATACATTTTCACCCAGAGAGTTGTGAATTTGTGGAATTCTCTGCCACAGAATTCCACAATATGGGGAGAAGGCAGGCACGGGTTACTGATTATGGATGATCAGCCATGATCACAATGAATGGCGGTACTGGCTCGAAGGGGCCAAATGACCTCCTCTTGCACCTATTCTCTGTTTCTATCTCAGAGGTCAGTCTTGAGTCAATTTTTATTCATGACGTGATATAATGAAATGACTGAGAGGACTAGATATAGCAAAGGCAATGGGACCAAACACTGTCCCCGTTTTAATATTGAAGATCTGTACTCCAGAATCAACTGTACCCCTAATCAGGCAAATCCAGTACATTTACAATATTGGCATCTGCCCAACAATGAACAGGTACAAATCCAATCTGGTTAATTACTTCTGAGTCAATCTGTTAATGATCAGAGAAATTATAGAAGCTGTTTTTGACAATAAGTACATGTTCTCCAATAATCTGTTTGCTGATGCCCAGTCACTCCAGAACATAACAGCCTTGGTCCAAGCATGGACCAAAGAGCTGAATTCCAGAGGGAAGAGGACAGTAACTATGCTCATATGTTGATAGACTGGGCTTATATACTCTGGAATTTAGAAGGATGAGAGGGGATCTTATTGACACATATAAGATTATTAAGGGATTGAACACACTAGAGGCAGGAAACATGTTCCTGATAGAAAAGAATAGAATGAAGAGAATAGAATAGAATGCCTTTTATTGTCATTCAAACAGCTTGGTTTTGAACAAAATTGCATTTTCTACAGTCTTACATTAGAAAAAAACCCAAGACCCACACTTAACACAGTTAACATAAACATCCATCACAGTGAATCTCCAACACCTCCTCACTGTGATGGAAGGCAAAACTCTTATCTCTTCCCTTTGTTCTTCTCCTGCGGCCCAGCAGTCCAACTGCAACGTCGAGGCAAACTGGGGCTCCCAATGTTAAAGCCCTCGGCAGGCGATGATAAGTCCCGTGGCAGTTTAAGCCACGCTAGGCGATGTTAGGCCCCGCTCTGAGTCCTTTAAACCCCGCGATTCCAGCGGGGGAAGTTGCCGTTGCAGGAGCTCCGAAAAGCGGTCTCCCACCAGGGACCTGCGAGCTCCCGATGTTCCTGTCCACCGGGCCTGCGGCCGGAGCCTCCAAAGCTCTGAAGTCTGGTCGCAGACGCGCGCCACCACAGCTCTTCCCGCTCCGAAGACAGCCAGCTCCTCGATGTCAGGTACGAAGGCTCCGCGACTGGAGCCCTCAGATTGGTCCCGGCCAGAGGCCGCCGCCGACTCCATGACTCCACGACACCGGAGACCCGACAGGGAAAAAGTCGGGTCCCCGAACAGAAAAAGTCGGGTCCCCCACCCCCCACATATTCACAGCTAAAGAAAAAAAATAAAAACTAGACTCAAGACATACATTTAACAAGAGAAAAATAAAAATAAAAGACAAACGGACTGTAGTCGAGCCGCTGCCGATAGGCACCGCCACACCACACCTTGTTGGGTGTTGGGGGAGTTGAGAACCAGGGGCCACAGTTTAAGAATAAGGGGTTGGCCATTTAGAACAGAGATGAGGAAAAACCTTTTTACCCAGAGAGTTGTGAATCTGTGGAATTCTCTGCCTTAGAAGGAAGTAGAGGCCAGTTCTCTAGATGCTTTCAAGAGAGAGTTAAATAGAGCTCTTAAAGATAGCGGAGTCAGGGGATATGGTCAGAAGGCAGGGACGGGTACTGAATGTGGATGATCAGCCATGATCACATTGAATGGCAGTGCTGGCTCGAAGGGCCGAATGGCCTACTCCTGCACATTGTCTATTGTCTATTGACATCAAGGCGCATTTGACAGTGGCATCAAGGAGCCCTGCTAAAACTGAAGTTATTGGGAATTAAGAGAAAAGTGCTGCAATTGTTCTTTGTGGTTGTTGGACACGTTCTCCCAGTCTGAGGACATCATAGCAAGAATTTCTCACGGCTGTGTCCTTGGTCCAACAATTTTCAACTGCCTCATCAAAGGCCTTTCCATCAAGGTCAGAGATCAGGAAGTTCACTGATGATGGCATATTGTTCAATTCCATTCGCAAGACATCAGAAGATGAAGTAATCTACTGCATGCTGGGATGCAGCAAGGCTGAGACAACACATATATTTGTATTGATTTTGGACTTATTTTATTATGATGGTGTGGTGGGAGGGAATATAATAACAGCTAGCATGAGTGCCTAGGGCAAGCACTTCTTCACCTTCTGACAGGCAAGTAATTTGGTAAAAACAGTCGGATCTGTAAGTTCCGGTTTTGATTGAGCATCTAGGTTCTCATCTGCAGAGACCACTTCTCGCAATTGAATGCTTAATAAAATCTGAGGCTCTAACCCCAATACCAAATTTAATATTGCCAATCCTCCACTAAAGTGCAGGTTAGCCCTTCCTGGGGGTAAAAGGTGCCCCACTTTTTGCATAGTAAGGGAGATTCTTTTGGTCCTGCTTGCACGATATTTTGACTTTTCAGAATGCATTTCAAAATGCACTGTGGTTGTCCATTCCTAAACTCATAAATATTTCACCAATTATTCTGCTTTTCACCCATTGTAGTCTAATTTTGATGTGCAGCATTTGAAGTAGCCATGGAATAACAAGGGAAGACATTGTGGGCTGAATCATGGAAAATTGATGATGTAGGAGGAGGCTACTTGGCTCTGTCCCAGCTAAGAGAGAGCTACCCAGCTTCATCCACATTTTAGCACTTGACATAGAGTTCTGCAGATCGCAGCTTATCAATGACACACACATCAATTCACATAAAACTGCAAAGTCGAATGTTCTCTGGGTTTTGGTTATATAATAGTTAAATGCAACTGTGTCCAAAAACTTTTTTTTATTGTTATTGTACTTTTACCCAAGCATGTCTGGCCATAATAGATAAGCAAGCTTTTCTAAACTGGCACAACAGGTCCAGTTTCAAAACAATTAATGTATCCTCCAAGTTCCCATTGTAGTTATAAGCTAAAACATTTGTAATTGCTGTTGCATATTTTGTTCTAATCAGATAGGTAATTCACTGCCTGAGAAAATTAGCTCCCCGCTCATGGAATGTGCTATTATCTTCCCGTGTGGTCCCGGTAGTTCCTTCTGGGAGGGGGAAGCCAGTTCCCAGCACAGCACAATGTATTATTGGCCTCGCCCAGCATAGTTAGTTGACTATGCTGTCAGGGTAGCTTTGACAACTGGTGACAGCTTATGTACACTGGCTCACTGACTGTTCAAGTTGCCTTTAAAATGAAGAAATATTCAAAATCTTTTGGGAACTCTTCACAAATATCTCTCTTTCACACTCACTCCTTCCTGATTTCCTGGATTCCTTTTTAAGAGGTAGGAAGGATTTGCAGATATTGGTTTAAACCAAAGATAGACACCAAGTGCTGGAGTAACTCAACAGGTCAGGCAGCATCTCTGGAGAATAGGTGACATTTCTGGTTGGGACCCTTCTTCAGACATGAAGAAAAGGCTGAAGTCTGTGTCTGAAGAAGTCTCAACGCAAAACATTACCTTTTCTCCTTAGATGCTGCCTGATCCACTGAGTTACTCCAGCTTTTTGTGTCTATCTTCATTTTAGTGTGTTGTGCCAGATTTAATGTGGTTCAGACTCAGTCAGCAAATTTCCCAGTCCTGGAGATGAGAACATTGTGGAAGTTTGTTATGCAGCAGAGTGGCGCCCCTGTAGAGCTGTTGCCTTACAGCGCCAGAGACCTGGGTTTGACCCTGACTATGGGTACTGTCTGTATGGAGTTTGTATGTTCTCTCTGTGACCATATGGGTTTTCTCCAGTGCTTCGGTTTTCTCCCACATTCCAAAGATGTACAGATTTGTAGGTTAATTAGCTTTGATAGATTTGCCCTGGTGTGCAAGATAGTGTTGGTATGCAGGATGATCGCTGGTCAGCATGGATTTGGTGGGCCGAAGGGCCTGTTTCCACGCTGCGTCTCTAAAGTTTAAAGTGAAGTCTTCTTGCATCCATGGACAGACACTACGAGGAGCTTAAGAATATGTACACCAGCATCAGCAGTTCCTTGATCTTACAAAACCAAACTGGCTGCTGGATAGGAAGTTAGATGCACTGGCATTTGTCCACTGTGCTATCTTTAAGGAAGTCTGGAACATGATGATGCTTGCTGGTGGTTTGCTCTGGGATAATAGCTGAAATATTGTTTCAAACCACAGGTTATAGAATATACCTCCATTATCTGGGGGAGTAGCATTCCCAGAAAACAGACAGTATTGCGATTTTCCCTGAAGCAAAGCTGTGTCAACTCTAATTCTGCCAAGTTGAAAATAATTGTGTTGATTTATTTACTTTCACACAAATTGCGTGAAAATTAATTTTATTCCATATTCCAAATTTGTGATTTCTGTAAGAATTTGCAAATTTGCATTGTCCAACTTTAAGCAAAGTCAGATTTTAGCGAAATTGTATTGTTGCTGACATCTATTTGTTTTGGAGTAAATAGTTACTCCACATGTTAGATGTTAACTTTAAACAAAAGGAGAAATTATTGCCTTACTGAACTGAAAATGTATTGTTATGATTTATTAAATATTACTACTTTTCTTCAATACGTATACTACCCCTGCATAAGTTATCTGTTAAAAAGGACATTACAACATACTGCTCTAGTCATTGTTGCACATTGTTGTAATGTGCCAGATGTATAAAGTGTACAGAATATATCGGTTCTGTTTGCTGGTATATCAGATAAATTAATACCAAACTGGATTTAAGTAAACAAGGGCATATTTTAAATCCCAGTAAAAGGACTTGGCTCGTCTAAACCTTGGAAAAAATAAAGATTTTGAAATGCTCAAATCCTGAATTAGAGAAGGTTATTGTATTTGAATAAATATTGTCATATTATTGTGAAACAATTTTACAGATGATATAGTTGCATTTAATCCATTGACCCTGTGTAACTTAGATTTGAAACTGTCTCGCATGCTGAGTCTAACTGGAAAGAGGAAGGTAAAGTCTCCATTGCAGCCCAGGCGAATCTGTCATTGGCCGAACTGGACGCAGAACTGCCAGGTCAGAATTGCTCCATTCAGTATTTCAGAGCTTTGAAAAGAAATTAAGTAAAAATACTTACATAATTTCAGATTTAACATTTTTGGCTTATTTTTGATCAATGAAACTAAAATCCAATCATAATAGATGTTTTCAATACAAACTGCATCTGGGACAATGCTTCAATTTTCTAGATGTATTTTGGTGTACATCAACATGATGGAGCACAGCATTAATGCTATAAGGCTTCAGGGCTCTCCTGGTGTTGTGACTTCTGTTATTAGGCTTCAGGGCACTCTAAGTGTAGTAACTTGTACAAGTGTCACTGATAAATGTTGTAAGAGGAGTGTGAGCCAGTCCCCTTAAGTTAGGGATTTAATATCAACCACTTGATATCCAAGACTCATTTGATTAGTGCTGGAAGAAACATAAGGCATAGGAATCCATAACCTGAGGAGGTTCATAAATATTTGTGGTTAGAGGGTCATTTTCCGGTCAAGCCAAAGATGTTGACTGAAATTGTTGCTGAGATTTCCTTGCAAATGACATACTGCCCACTGAGGTGACTGAGCATATGCAGTGATGTCAATTGGCAAACACCACTCATTTGGTATCATTTTACAAGCACCAGAGGTCCAAGAAAGTGCAGAAGCAGGTCACAGCCACAGGGTTGATGTCTGCTTTGGCCTTCCTCCAGGTAGATATCACCCCCCACCAATCCCCCCAATACAATGTACTCACGACATCCTGCGATCTCAATTCCTGTACCTCTAAATTCACCACTGATTGCTCCAATTTATCTCTGATCTCCTCCTCCCATCCTTAGAATAATCTTATGTCCAATTTTCTGCCTTAGTCACACCACCTTTCCCCACAATTCACTCTCTGACACATCCACCATTCCCAGCAATCCTTTTCTGCAGTGCTGTTTAGCTCTCGCAACTTTTGATTTTCACTTTTACCTCCTGCTCCAAGATCTTCTTCCCAGCTTACTTCCTCCATCATATCGATTCTCCATGTCATTCCACAACATTTAGAGTACCACTCTTACCTAGCCTGTGGCTGTTCAGTGGAATGCACAGGCCTTTTCTTCCATTCCCAACCCCACAAGGCAGCTGATGTTGCTTCCCTGATTATGCTGCCCAGCCATTTTGCCTTAAAACAATCAAGACTTCCCCACCCAACTCAACCTGACCTTGAAGATCCTACACCCTAAACTGAAAGTCTGATGAAATTTTACTTCGGAGTCACGTGAGTGACTATGCGAAGAAGCCCCGCCAGGTGCATGCGCGTCATTATGTCCGACGCGTGGCGCACCGCCGGGCTGGAGAGTGCAGCTCCACCAGCGGTAAATAGTAAACCCGCATGTAAGTCAATTTTAGACATTTTCCTGCGAGTATTTAAACTCCGTGAGTCTGGCTCGGGAGCCAGCGGGAGTTGGAGGTATGGAGAGTGTAAAGAAAAGTGACCGTAGTAGGAGCGTTACCGCTCGCAGATCGGGTCGGGAGATACCGGCTGCAGTAATGCCGGCTCCGATACCGGCTGCTGTTCTACCGGCAGCTCAACTGCCTCTATCAGTTCCAGTGCTTCAGGGCACTGAGGCCACTCCACCAAGGAGGAAGGCCAAGAGAAAATCTCTCAGGCCCGTTTTATCTGACGGGTCTGATGATGAGGAAGACTCCCCTCCTGATAATAAAAAGGTGTGGGGATGGCTCGACCAGATGGAGAAGATGCTCCAAACTCTAATGAGCCGTGAAAATTTTCAATCGGGGTCGAATGCCCCTAGGATTCCCCAGGCAGCCTCACATAGAGGCCCATACAGTGAAGACTACACTGCTTATGAATACCATTGGGAATCACCCTCTCCAGCACCTCGTTTAGGGCTGGAAGAGACCTCCCTGGAGCAAGACTCGGGAAAGCCAGGGCAGGAGGAGTCTGACCCTGAAGTTGGTGTCACTGCTTTTGAGCATACGTCAAAGCACATGAGCCATGCTCCAGGTGTCCTGGACGTAGCAAGGATCTTTGCTATTCGGAAGGTACTGGTGAGGCAATGGAAGAAAACCTGGTGGCCAACATCAATTACATGGCCTCTCACCAGCTACAAGATACAATAATGGAAGAAACAGCCACCAGATACAAAACACCTGTGAATTGTGCGTCGCTCAAAGTGCCCACTGTGAACTCTGCTATCTGGACACAAATGAGTGGAACGATGCGTGGACAAGAAATCCGTTTCCAGCGGGTCCTCAAATTGGTGGCAGCAGGCATCACGGCCTTTGGCAAAATGGTCCGAGGGGCACCAATGTCCGGCACACAGCAGGATATGCTGGCCCTGTTGTGTAATGCATATTTCGAAGTGAATTGTACCTGGAAAATAGCCATAAAACCTACACTGAACCCGCGATTTGCAGCTTTATGGAGGTCCACCAATATTCAAGCGCCAGATTATTTATTTGGGGTGGACCTGCTCAACCAAGTCAAACACCTGGAGGAAGAGGCCAAGACAATAGGCCTCATGAAGACATGCCGCGCGAAGGTGGTCAGATCCGGGGGCAGGGCCAAGCAGAGTGGGGCCAGTGGGACGGCAGTATTACCCAGCTGTATATCCCAACTACAGTATGGCAAAAAGGACAAGAACTCCAAGGTCGACTATAGAAGTACGGGTGATTCATTCAGTCCAGGATAAATCTTCTGGGTAACAACATCCGGTTGGGGGTAGGTTGCAATTATTTTATGATGATTGGTGCTGCATAACATCTGATCTGTTTATACTGGACACTGTGTCAGGGTTTCGAATAGAGTTTATGTGAGGAATTCATCCACCTGTACAAAATATGCCTAGTCGGGTATTGTTTTTTTCTGGACCAGAAACTCAGCAGGTAAATGAAGAAATTGCGGTTTTGTTCCAAAAAGGGGTAATTGAGAGAACGACATACCATTCTCAACAATTTGTGTCCAATACATTCCCCAGACTCAAAAAAGATGGTGAATGTAGAGTCATTCTGGATCTAACCCAGTTAAATTCCTATGTCCAGTATAGGCATTTAAAAATGGACACCTTCAATACTGCTAAACAGCTGTTATCAGAAGGTTGTTATATGGCAACCATAGATCTGAAAGATGCATATTAATCAGTACCAATTCATCATCAGTACCGGAGATACTTGAAATTTTGTTGGATGGGACAACTGTAGCAATTTAAAGCATTACCCAATGGGTTAACCTCAGCTCCTAGGTTGTTCACAAAATTGTTGAAATCAGTGCTGGCGCTACTTCGTGCCCAGAATCACATTGTAATGGTTTATCTGGATGATATTTTAATCATAAGCAACACTCAGGAGACAGCTGAGGAGTCTGTTTCAGCAACCAAACACCTGTTTGAAAGGTTAGGGTTTCTGGTCCATCCAACAAAATCCAAGTTAGAGCCATCCCAAAAAATTGATTATTTGGGGTATGTCATTGATTCAGTTGATATGTCAGTGACTTTACCTACAGCCAAGGCTGTGGAAATCAGGGAAGTCTGTACTAGTCTCGCTGAAATACAACACCCCTCCATCCGGGAAGTAGCCAGTGCTATTGGCAAATTGGTGGTGGCTTTCCCTGCGGTGTTTAGACCCCTGCACTATCAAAGTCTGCAACGAGCTAGAGAACAAGCACTTAAAGAACATGCAAGTCATTTTGATAGACCTATGCAGTTGCCAGCCAGAGCCATCACTGAATTATAATGGTGGATTATCAATATTGTACAAACTACCAAAAACATTTTGGTTCAGCAACCTTCAGTGGTCTTAAAAAACATATGTGAGTGCTCTGGGATGGGGAGCCACGGACAGCGAGTCTAGCTGTGGTGGTAGATGGAGTGTGCAAGAGGATTTAATCTTGCACAGGCATGGTATAAATTACTTAGAATTGCTGGGTGCATTCTATGAATTAAAAGCTTATTGTTCAGCCATGAATAATTTATATGTTCAGCTCCAGATTGACAATACCACGGCTGTTGCATATATCAATCACATGGGAGGAATAAGGTCAGTATCATGTGGGACTGGTGTATTTCCAGAATCATCTGGGTCTCGGCTATCTACCTACCAGGTAGAGATAATCTGGTGGCAGACAACGGGTCATGGAAATTTAATGACAACATAGAATGGATGTTAAATTCTGATGTTTTTAAAATGATTGTCAGCAGCTATGGTTTGCCAGATATTGATCTGGTTGCATCCAGGCTCACTCACCAGTTGCCTATGTTTTGTGGGAACCAGATCCAGGAGCTGTAGTGGTGGATGCATTCTCGCGATATGGGGGACGTACATTCTTTTATGCTTTTCCCCCATTCTGCCTCATTAGGCAATGCCTCACCAAAATAGAGCAGGACTCCGCCTCAGGCATATTGGTGGTTCCGGACTGGCCTACATAGCCATGGTTCCCATTGGTGCTCAGAATGATGACAGCCATTTATGACTGTCCCCAACTACAGTAATTTGTTGGTGCATCCAGTAACAGGAGAAAGTCATCCGTTACATGATCGTATTAATTTGTTAATCTGCAGGTTCTGACCAGACTGTTCCAAGGCATTGGACTGTCGAGTAGGACCATGGAGGTGATAACTGCAGCTTGGAGAGATAGCACTAAAAAACAATATATGCTTCATATTAAGAAATGGGAGATATTTTGCTTGCAGTCAGATATATCTTATCATACTGCAAGCATACCGGATGTATTGGAGTTCCTTGCTCCATTGCATTTTGATGAACACTTGAGCTATAGTGCCATTAATAGTGCTCAGAGTGCTTTGTCCTCCTATTTAGGGCAGTTTTCAGAACAACAATCTATCAGGTCTCATCCGTTAGTGTCCCGATTCATGAGAGGAATCTTTAACAAGGACCCTACTAAGCCTAGATATACAGAAATCTGGGATGTCAGTATATTTCTCACACTGCTTCGGCAATGGGCTCCAATTACTGTTGGAGTTACTGTCTTTTCAGAAGTTAACACTTAAAGTGGTTATGCTCGCGGCGCTAGTATCAGTGCAACGAGTGCAAACATTGCAAACGTTACGACTAGATAGCATATATTCATCTGCAGATAACATTATGTTTTACGTGTATGATTTAATCAAACAAAGCAGGCCAGGTAAGGCCGGAACCAAAGTAAGCTTTAAAGCATACCCCATTGACCAAACGTTATGTGTAGTTAAGCACCTGAGTCAATATATCGAGGTAACAAAGAGTCTCAGAGACTCTGAAACAGCAATGCTAATCAGTCACAAAAAACCTCGTGAAAAGGTGTCAGTACAAACTATTTATAGATGGTTAAAACAGGTTTTGGATTGTGCTGGAGTAGACACCCATGTGTTTACATCTCACTCCACCAGGGCGGCATCAACATCCCCAGCAAAGGCGCAGGACGTGTCTCTACACCAAATCCTCGGGGCCGCAGGATGGTCTAAGGAGGCAACCTTCTCAAAATGTTATGATAAACCTGTCCTGACAGTGCTAGGGTTTGGGCATGCTGGTTTGGGTTCAGTTTGATTTATTTGTCTTTATAAATTTCATTTGTAATTTCCCCCTGGGACAGAAGGTTTATTACTGTTTTGTTTGTTATTATTATTAAAATAATTATTGGATAATTCGAAGCAATGTTCAATACATTATTTATTCACTACTGTGTCAACTGAAGCAGTGTGTCGTATGGAATGGATATGGCATGAAATCACAGAGCTTTGAAATCTTCACGTAGTCACTCACGTGACTCCAAAGTAAAATAGTAAGATTAAAAGAGAACTTACTAGTTTGAAGTTTGATCTTTATTTTATGAGGAGTTATAATAAGGGATTACGTGCCCTCCGCTCCCGGCCCTCATAATCGCAAAGATCATCTGGTAGTTCTAGTCTTCTGTGTCTTACCATATCACTTCGACTATAGTTTCTGTGTTTTCATGCCGCTGCTTTGAAGTATGACGTGCATGTGCCTGGCGGGGCTTCTTCACGTAATCCCCCATCGTCACTCATAAAATAAAGATCAAACTTCAAAATGGTAAGTTTGCATTTAATCTTACTATTTTCCATGTGTCTTAGCCATAGAATGTTGCAGAAAACAAGCACAGGTCTCTGGCATGTTGTCAAACTATAGTGCCTTTTGATGCACAAAGTAGCTTGTAGATTTGTCAATTTTGCTAAAATATGAGAAAGTTCTGAAAAAAGATTTACTACTAGTTTAGTGTGAATTTTACAGCACCCGTTAGGTGATTCTAAATCCTCCTTCCCTTCCTCCCTCCCGCCTGTAATGCTCGAGATTAACTGGATTTGTACCAAATCTCTTTCAACAAAATCAGTGAAATTTGAGATGACTAGGCGGTAGAGGGGTGAGTGTTCTTAAAACAATCCTGTAATCTTTTTGTGTGCAACCAAAAGGTTTTATTTAAACATGTACCAATTTCTAAATATTTATTTGGCAGCAATGCAAAAAGAATTGGCCTCCAAAAAGACTTCTACATTGTCTGAAAGAACAGTTGATGAGCAGGAAACTGTGCCAGTGACAATCATTGATGAAGTACCATGGACTTGCCAAGAGAAAGTTGAAGAGGAGGTTTTACTGAAAGAAGTTGCAAAACCTTCAAAAGTAAAAGGATTAGGTATTACAGACAGGAGTGGAGAAACAAACTCAAAAGTTACAACTGGAATTTGCAGAACCAATATTTATGAGCTGTCCCCATCTTATATGTCATCCAGCACATCCTATCCTTCAAATGTTGTTGACTGCATTGATGTGTCAAGAGAACCATTTAAAAAAACACAGGAACTTTTGAAAACAGAGGTTAAAGTTGTTCAAGATGAGATGAAGCCTGGAGAAAGCAAATTAAAAATGACTTTCCCAGCAACTGAACTGGCATGTGATATGCAGATTAGAGGGAATGTTGAGAAAAACATGTGCAGTGCTGCACCTGCAAAGATTGACACAGTCGTATTGGAACAGAGAAACTGCCAATCAAAAAATGGGAGGCAAGTTGAGAGGTATTCAGCAGCAACTCATACTCGAGAACACATACATACATCAGAGCGACAGCTAATCACTGCCAACAAAATTACTAATGACTGTGTTCCAAAAGTAGGTATGAGAACATTCACAGTTATTCCCCAAAAGCCAACTGTAAAACCTCAGCAAAGAGAACACTTGTCACGAGAAACATTTGCTATCAAGATTGATGATCAAGGCAATTTAATGCCTGCAAAGAGCAATGAAAGAATAAGTAAAGAGATTGCATCAAAGAGTTTAGCCACTGACAAAGAATCACTTGTAGGGAGGGCAAAGGCATTTTGGAATGTGAAAAGTACAGATAAGAATAACCTGCAGTATGCCAATACAGCTAAAATTGGGACGATAAGTAAATCAGAATGCACAGCTGCTAAGTTGCAGCAGCAAGGGCCAGAAAAACAGTCAACAATTCTATTCCCCACATCCATTGCAGTTACTGCACAGGTTGCAGCTGCAAGTACCAACGGTAAAAACTATTCGCAATCCACTGAGGAGAAACCATTTGTGGCAGATGTGCCGTCGAATGGTAAAATGACAAGCATGCCTGTAAATAGTCAGCCCAAAATAAGAACTAATTTTATCAGGCCCTACAGGAGAAGCTCAAGCCAAGATGTTGCCTCAGTAATTTGCCGTTACACAGGACTACAAGCAACAAAAACTGAAGCTATGAATAAATCTTTTGGTCAGTCTAGAAATGGATTTGAGAGAAGATCTGATGACACAAATAAATTTAGTTCTGCTGTGGAGAAATCTTCTCCCAAATCTTCAAAGATGAGAAGCCCACTGAACACAGAGTTTGCGCATAATTCCAGCTGTAACACAGAAGATGTTACAAAAGTGCTGAATAAATTAAATGTTTTGCCACAAAAAAGCATTGATACTGATGATGTTCTAAATCAGAACTGCTTAATTAAAAATGCATCAGAACAAACAAATGCCTTTAACAAAATTACTTTCCAGAAACAACCATCCCAGATAATATTAAAGGAATCAATTTCCACGAATGAGCAATGCGCCACTGCAAAGAGTTTGATTCCACAAAGTACCTTCCAATCAGCATTTGTGAAAGGTGTGATCTCCAGTTCTCCAAATGATCAAATAGTTGACATGACCAAAACATTTACATTCACTCCATATTCAACTTCATTTTCAGTCTCAGTTAAAACTCATTCGACTGAAGCAAGACAGAGTGACTGCATTTCAGATAACATTTCTGCCTTAAATCTGCCAACAACCTCTGTTGCTAGAACTTTGGTTACTGAAATAGCATCAACTGAGGAATCAGAAAATTCACAGTCCTTTAACTTAAATAGTTTTAATATCAAACCCAATTCCAGCATGTTTGGCCCTGTCAAGAAATTCAAGCCTATCATTCCGAAGCCTGTCCCGAAAGGCGAGTGCATACACAGCACCTTGATGAAATCTATCCAGTCAGGAGAAAACAAAGGACGACTTAGAAAGGTATAAAACATTTGATTGTTTAATTTTGATTTTCTAAGGATGAATCCAGTTGTTTCAGTGTGTCATATCTGATGAATGTTCTCTTTTTGCTAGACTTCTGATAAAATGATGGATAGTAACATGAAGCAATCGTCAATTATTGCAATAGAGAATGAACACTCTGCACTCTTGGCATCAATAAGAGGACACAGTGGTCTTTCAAAACTGAAAAAGGTAAATATAATGAGCGTGCGCAATATTTTTCTTATCAATTTAGGAAAACATCATGAATGCTTGGTGTGTCTGTGTGTATTGGAAGAGGGTACACAAAAGGCTGGAGAAACTCAGCGGGTGCAGCAGCATCTAAGGAGAGATAGGCGACGTTTCGGGTCGAGACCCTTCTTCAGACTGTATTGGAAGAGCATTTGGATGCACATTCTTCCCTCCCTAGATCTGACAGAAGTGTTGAGTATCCTGCAATTTGATTAGCAATACCCTGTCAAGTGGTTGCTGTCCTTCAACTTGCAAAGTTCCACTAATATGGAATCAGAGCCCTTGTGTCACTTTTCTGATTCTGTAAACCAGAACTGTTTTTGAGCAAAATACATTGGTGGTGTAAAAGTGTCCTCCATAATGTTTGGGACAAGGACCCATCATTTATTTATTTGCCTCTGTACTCCGCAAGTTGAGATTTGTAATAGAAAAAAACACATGTGGTTAAAGTGCACATTGTCAGATTTTATTAAAGGCCATTTTTGTACATTTTGGCTTCACCATGTAGAAATCATAGCAATGTTTATACATATTGCCCCCATTTCAGGGCAACATAATATTTGGGACACATGGCTTCAGAGGCGTTTGTAATTGCTCGGGTGTGTTTAATTGCCTCCTTGATGCAGCTCCCAGCAGCTAGACTTTCCTCCAGTCTTTCTATCACCTTTGGAAACTTTTATTGCTGTTCATCAACATGAGGACTAACGTTGTGCCAATGAAAGTCAAAGAAGAAGAAAGTGAGCATTGGTGAGCTTGCTAATCACAAAGGGACTGGCAGGCCAAGGAAGACCTCCACAGCTGATGACAGAATAATTCTCTCTATAATAAAGAAAAATCCCCAAACACCTGTCCGACAGATCAGAAACACTCTTCAGGAGTCAGGTTTGGATTTGTCAATGACCACTGTCCGCAGAAGACTTCATGAACATAAATACAGAGGCTACACTGCAAGATGCAAATGCACTGGTGAGCTGCAAAAATAGGATGGCTAGGTTACAGTTTGCCAAGAAGAACTGCCCAAGATCCAAAGCATACCACCTCATCTGTGAAACACGGTGATGGGGGTGTTATGGCCTGGGCATGTATGGCTGCTGAAGGTACTGGCTCGCTTATCTTCATTGATGATACAACTGCTGATGGTAGTAGCATAATTAATTCTGAAGTGCATAGACACATCCTGTCTGCTCAAGTTCAATCAAATGCTTCAAAACTCTTTGGTCAGTAGTTCATTATACAGCAAGACAATGATCGCAAACATAGTGCTAAAGCAACAAAGGAGCTAAAAAATGGTCAATTCTTGAGTGGCCGTCAATCACCCAATCTGAACCTAATTGAGCATGCCTTTAATATGCTGAAGACAAAACTGAAGGGGACTAGCCCTCAAAACAAGCATAAGCTAAAGACGGCTGCAATACAGGCCTGACAGAGCATGACCAGAGAAGACATCCAGCAACTGGTGATATCCATGAATTGCAGACTTCAAGCAATCATTGCATGCAATGGATATGCAACAAAATACTAAACATTTCTACTTTCATTTATATGACATTTCTGTGTCCAAAACATTATGGTGCCTTGAAATGGAGGGGGGAGACTATGTATAAACACTGCTGTAATTTCTACATGGCGAAACCAAAGTGTACAAAAATTGCCTTATTAAAATGACAATGTGCACTTTAGCCACATGTGATTTTTTTTCATTATAAGTCTCAAATTGTGGAGTGCAGAGGCAAGTAAATTATGGGTCTTTGTCCCAAACATTATGGACAACACTGTAGGTGCATGAGAATGACGAATATGGATGATGTGCAGGGAGATGAGAATAGTTTAGTTTAGTATCATGATAGGCACTGACATTGTGGGCCGAGGGGTCTGTTCATGTGCTGTACTTTTGTATGTTCTATGTATTCTTTTTTTTGTTGATCCCGGTTAATCAAAGGATATAGGATTTTCAAATACATATTTGTAGCAGAAGGAGGAAATATTTTATGAATTGGTAAACAAAAATACAGGAGGTGGCATAAAGACATTGTCCACAATTGAGTTGCACGAACAAGGATTATAAAACATGAAATGATATGTTGAAGGAAGTAAATTCTGAAGGTTAATCTGGAATTTCACCTACATCATTCAGAATTGTATCATAGGTCCTTCTCTATGAATGGACAGACCTTCACATATGAAAGGCAGGAACTTCAGCACTGACTCCTTCCTTGCTACCACATTAACGTGACAGCACAAATTAAGTGTTTACATTTTAAACTTGTTGACCTTATGAGTTTCAGAGTCAGCAATGAGAATTCTACCAGAGCTTATTTATATAAAATTTTGTTTATAATGAAAAATGATTGGGAGTGTTCAGAAGGATTTCCTGGCCATTCAGATCTTAAAAGTTAAGCTTCCTTTTGTTATGGTAACAGTTCTATGGGAAAATCAACGGGAAATAAAAACATAAGTTGCTGAGACGGCACAGAAGATTTATCAATATTTAACAAGAAAAACAGGTTATGGTAATAGGTAAATACCGCGAGACTAAAAAACTGATGGGATTCTTTTTAGATAATTTAACTCAATTTTTCTTCGATTCAGGTAGGCGCACAAGGTGAAGAGAGTGGACTGGTGCTGCTTTTGTGCTGGATGGCATTGCTGTTTCATTCGGTACATTCAGTCCAGCCTGCCATTCATATTTTTGTCATTCAGCTCTTGAGGTCACACTTTTTCACTCTATGGGACTCAGCATGTGGTAGGTTTTGTTGCCAGCCCCCCAGTTGCACTGATGGCATTTTGATAGTTCATGGCTGTACTGGTAATTTACTAAACATTCAGGGCATGTTCCCAGGTACCTGAATATCAGAAAGCTGATTGCAAACTCCTGCCCTCCTCATGCTGTGTTAAGACCCTTCTCCACACTGGCCCTTTAACAGCACTGGATTTACTATGCAATCTTGGCTCAGACATTTTTAGTGTAGTTTAGAGTCACGGCACGGAGACAGGGCCTTTGGCCCACCAAGTCCGTGCTGACAAGGGATCCCCGCACATTAAAGGGCTTGTCCCGTTATTTGCACATCATTTACGTGACATCAATTACGTGTCACGACACGCGTGTAACGCACGCATGACGTCCATTACGCGCACATAACGCGTGGTGAGACGTGGTGGCGTAGGCAGTGACGCGTGGTAGCCTGCGGCGCCCCAGGATTTTTGGGATTCTCAAAATCCTCCGGCGCCACCTGCATGACGAGTAAATGACGCCCAAGTGGGATGGGCCTTTAACACTATTGAACACACACAAGGGACAATTTACATTTATTCCAAGCCAATTAGCGTACAAACCTGTACATGTTTGGAGTGTGGGAGAATACCGGAGCTCCCAGAAAAACCCTCGCAGGTCGCGGGGAGAATGTACAACTCCATACAGACAGCACCTGTACTCAGGATCGAACCCGGATCTCTGGAGTGTAAGATAGCAACTTTACAGCTGTGGTACCATGCGGACCACATGGGAAGGCATTTAGAGGTGTTGGAGTCGCCTTTGTGGGCTGGTACTGGCGAAGCCAAAGCTGGTGGCTGCTCAGCATGAAGATTAAAAGCTCAGAGGTACATCCTGGCTGGCACATTAATTTGATCCATTGCTGGGGAATGGCATCACCTGCTCTGTGTTGATGCCCCATAAGGGAGACTGTTGGACCCAGGCTGTTTGCCACCACCTGGGTCAATATGCTAGTCCCAGCAATGACCCACTCAGGATGCAGTCTCAACCCAGCAACAGCTGTAAATAGCCACTTTGCTCATTTGAACATGTTAAAAACCGACCTTCACAATCAGCCATTCCATAATGAATCCCTGGCGATTTGTTGCTGGTGGAGCACCAGATGGAGGTCAGGGATTGGACAAGTTCCTGGCACAACTACACACAACATACAGCCCAAGCAGATTTTGCTTTGTAAAGAATATGGGGTTTGTATCTGTGAACACTCACACTGGAAGACCAAGACTGACCGCAGTTACAATACACTGATATTTGCAGTGCCCTCCATAATGTTTGGGACACAGACATTTATTTATTTGAGTTTTTTAATAGAAAAAACAATCGCATGTGGTTAAACTGCACATTGTCAGAATTGTTTAAAAAGGCCATTTTAATACATTTTGATTTCACCATGTAGAAATTACAGCAGTGATTATACATAGCCTCCAAATTTCAGGGCACCACAATGTTTGGGACACAGAAATGTCATGTAAATGAAAGTAGTCATGTTTAGTATTTTGTTGCATATCCTTTGCATGCAATGACTGCTTGAAGTCTGCGATTCATGGACATCACCAGTTGCTGGATGTCTTCTATGGTGATGCTCTGCCAGGCCTGTATTGCAGCCATCTTTAGCTTATGCTTGTTTTGAGGGCTAGCCCCCTTCAGTTTTCTCTTCTGCCTATAAAAGGCATGCTCAATTGGGTGATTGACTTGGCCACTCAAGAATTGACCAGTTTCTGGCTTTGAAAAAGTCCTTTGTTGCTTTAGCATTATTTTTTGGATCATTGTCTTCCTGTAGAATGAAGTGCCGGCCAATGAGTTTTGATGCATTAGTTTGAACTTGAGCAGATAGGATGTGTCTATACACTTCAGAATTCATTATACTACTACCATCAGCAGTTGTATCATCAATGAAGATAAGTGAGCCAGTACCGTCAGCAGTCATACATGCCCAGGCCATAACACCCCCACCACCATGTTTCACAGATGAGGTGGTATGCTTTGGATCTTGGGATGTTCCTTCCCTCCTCCATACTTTGCTCTTGCCATCACTCTGATATAAGTTAATCTTATTTTCATCTGTCCACAAGGCCTTTTTCCAGAACTGTGGTTGCTCTTTTAAGTACTTCTTGGCAAACTGTAGCTTGGTCATCCTATTTCATTTCGGAGTCACGTGATGACTCCAGCCCTTCATAAGGACCGCTCAGGTAAGTATAGGCAACCTTGAGCTGGTTGTCGCTGTTGTTGAATCATTTTTGGTTCACAGGGATTATGGATACCAGGAGTCGTCGACCACTATTCCCGGAGCTTATCTACATCGGCAGCACCCACTAGTCGGGCCGGGAAAAAGGCGCGAAAGTCGGGCAGCCCTGTGATTACAGGACCCGACCCACCGACACAGCTGTGTACAAGCGGTGAGCCCGCAGAACAGCAAATTGGGACAGCACCTGAGCAGGTAGACCCTGACTCTATTTCTCTATCTCCCACTGGAAGGGAGACATCGGCTGAAATGAGCACACTGGTTACCCGTGCTGCTGCACGGCCCTTCTCCCCGGCTACTCGAGGAAGAGCCTGGGATAGAGCTCAACAGTCAAGCCCTACCAGGGCAGAATACTCACCAAAAGCCGCAAGACTGCGGACTGGTGATTTTTCGAGAACCGAGTCTACTGGCAGACCAGGGAGGGCCAGTATTGACTCACCACCCAGCAGATCCAGCAGAAGTCGTGTAGGATGAGTGGATGTTGCTATTGGATGTGGCAACCAAATTGGCTTTACCCAAATCTTCGGGTCAACCTCTCAAACCCAAGCTGGCTGCCACCATTGATTTTCTAACGAACCACCAGTTACAGGATCAGGTCCTTGCTGAAGCTATGAACAGGTACAAGGCGCCGAGCAATTGTAACTCGCTTAATGTGCCCATAGTGAACATGCCTATTTGGGGTAATATAAGCCCGGGCATCAGAGCACAGGAAATAAAGGTACAAAGAATCCTGAAGTTGCTCACGTCTGGGATCACTGCATTTGCGAGGTCAGTGGATGGCATGGATCTGAGTATTGAACAGGAAGATGCTCTTGCATTATTATGCAATACAAAATAAACGCATTTCGTAAGTCTACAATGAAGCCCACATTAAATCCTAAGTTCGCGGGGACATGTAGAGCATCTCCGACGCCACCACCTAAACAATTGTTCAGGGAAGACCTACCGAAGCAGGTCAAAGATCTAGATGACCATGTGAAAACGGTGGGACTCATGAGGTCACACCCCTCGAGCAGACAAGCGGCTAGGAAATTACCATATTCCAGACCGCGGGGTCAAACCGAGAGACCAGCAAGGACCTACATGCCGGCGCCTCCGCAATTTCAACAATACCAACAGCCGAGGCCTTTTTTAGGGCAAGGCCCGCAATGACCGGCATGGAAGATGCGGCACCCGCATCACCTGCAAAACCCAGCACCTCCACGTCCCACCAAACATGTCAGGGACCGCCGGTAACCATGAAGGTAAGGGGGCCTGGATTTCATGCAGTTGCATGTTTAACCTCACATGTTGGAGGGAGATTACGGTTCTTTAAGGAGGCATGGGATACCATCACTTCAGATGAGTTTATCTTACAAAGTATTCAAGGCTATGAGATTGAGTTCATAAATGGTCAACTTCCCCCACCTCAGCACATGCCGAATCGCAAATTTGCGCTTTCCAATAAGGAAGTAGCAGAAGGCTATACTGAAATCTTGAGATTAAAAGAAAAAGGGGTGATAGAAAGGACAATCCACGAACCAGTTGAGTTTGTATCCAACATCTTCACAAAAACTAAGAAAGATGGTGGATGCCGGGTTATCATAGATCTAACCCATTTGAATACTTTTGTAAAATATACCCATTTTAAAATTGACACGTTTGAAACAGCCAAATCTTTGGTTTCCAAGGGCTGCTTCAGGGCATGCATTGATTTAAAAGATGCATACTATTGGGTATCCATTCAGAAACATCACAGGAAGTTCTTAAAATTTATTTGGATGGATCAACTTTGGCAATATAGAGCTTTGCCCAACGGGCTTACAACAGCTCCCAGATTGTTTACCAAATTACTAAAGCCAGTGTTAGCAACACTGAGGAAGCAAAACCATACGGTTATGGCTTATTTGGATGATATCCTAAATATTGGAAATACTTTGGAATCAACAAATTTGGCAGTTACAGCCACTGTTTCATTGTTTCAAAAAATGGGATTTATTATCCATCCAGATAAATCAAAGTTCTGTCCTTCACAGGTCATGGACTATCTGGGGTTTACGATTGATTCCAATCGAATGATTACCACTATTCCAATTAACAAAGTTGGGGATATCATTGAAGCATGTAATAATCCGGTCTGCGCCAGTACACCATCAATTAGACAAGCTGCTAAGGTAATTGGGAAAATGGTAGCAGCTTTTCCAGCTGCTTAATTTGGACCTTTATATTATCAAAATTTGCAAAGATCCAAGATTTCAGCATTAAAATTGAATGCTGGACATTTTGATAGACCCATGCAGCTAAGGCAAAAATTGAGTTACAATGGTGGATTGATAACATCCGTAACTCATTCAAACCCATCATTGTGCCTCGTCTGTTGGTGTATTTACAAACTGACGCAAGCTCCCATGGCTGGGGAGCTACTGATAACAACTCTAGTTGTGGGGGCAGATGGGACTCACTTGAATCTACACTTTTGTTATCACAAGGGATAAATTATTTGGAGATGCTTGGGGCATTCCACGGACTTAGAGCTTATTGTTCAAATATTACTGACACTCATGTCCGTCTCCAAATAGATAACACCACTGTGGTGGCATATTTAAATCATATGGGCGGTACCAGGTCAATTTCATGTGATGAATTGGCTAATACAATTTGGCTCTGGTGCATACAACGGAATATTTGGATTTCAGCTACCTATCTTCCAGGTAAGCTCAACACAGTGGCGGACACCAGGTCACGAATATTTAATGACAACATTGAATGGATGTTAAATCCCCAAATATTCACCAAAATCGTAGCCAAATTTGGTAAACTGCATATTGACCTTTTTGCGTCACGGTTAAACCATCAGGTACCAACATATGTATCATCGGAACCAGATCCTGGGGCAATGGTGATGGACGCTTTCTCGCTAGACTGGGAGAAATGGTTTTTCTATGCATTTCCTCCATTTTGCCTCATCAGTCAGGTATTGCGGAAAATCCAATCAGATGCTGCAAAAGGCATTCTTATCATACCCGACTGGCCTACACAACCATGGTATCCGGTGGTCCTTGGAATGATAAGTGAACCATGGGCTCTCTTGGAGAATTGCCCACAGTTGGTGACGAACCCTGTTACAGGGGAACACCATCCCTGCCACAGTCACCTGAAATTATTGGCTTGCAGGTTTTGAATAGACCATTGCTGCAGTATAGTCTCTCATCAAGGACCATGGATACAATTGGAGCATCATGCAGGGAGTCTAGAAGACAGCAATATTTGATGCAAATAAGGAAATGGGAAGCCTACTGCGGCCGCATGAACATTGCCTATGACTCCGTCACCATATCAGATGTGCTGGAATTCCTTGCGGGGTTGTACCATGATGAACACCTCAGCTACAGTGCCATTAATAGTGCCAGAAGTGCGCTATCATCCTACCTTACTATCGAAGTAGGATCTAATAAGCTAGTGTCCAAATTGATGCGGGGCATATTCAATTCAAATCCACCCCGACCTCGTCACAATGTTACCTGGGACATTGGGATAATTTTAACCCTACTCAGGACATGGTCACCCATGGCTGGACTCGCTTTGGACAAACTCACCTTGAAGTTGGTGATGTTACTGGCACTTACCTCAGCACAACGGGTACAGATGCTCCAAAACATCAAGATTGATAGAATGGTTTCTACCCCTGAAAAAGTAACTTTCTACATTGATGAGTTACTAAAGCAGCATAGACCTAGGTTTACAGGGCTGCAGCTGGGGGTTCCGGCATACCCCACTGATGTGAGGCTATGTTTAGCCACCCATATCCGTCACTATATAAAAGTGACGCGGACTGTAAGGGGAATGGAGAAATATTTGCTGATTAGCCACAAAAAACCACATCATAGTGTCGGTTCAGACAATCTCCAGATGGCTCAGGATCGTCTTGGATGCAGCAGGTATTGACATTAATGTCTTTAAATCCCATTCCACCAGGGCTGCATCGATGTTGGCGGCAAAGGTCATGGAGGTGCCCATGGACCATAATCTTGCCACAGTGGGATGGGCTAGTGAAGCCACTTTTCAGCGGTTTTATAACAAACCTGTTGCCGCTCCTGTTATGTTCGCGGAGGCCGTGCTGAATGCGGGCCAAGAACGTACAGCTATTCCCCAGTGAGGGTTTTTTTCTTTGTTATAATTAATAAACATTATTATTTTTCAGTACATCCAGTCTGAAACATGATTATACTCCTATCCATCCATATTGTGGCGTGTGTGAGAGCATGGACGTGGTCCAGGGCATGAAATCACAGAGCTTTGAAGTCTTCACGAAGTCACTCACGTGACTCCGAAATGAAATAGTAAGATTAAACGAGAACTTACCAGTTTGAAGTTTGATCTTTATTTTATGAGGAGTTGCGATGAGGGATTTCGTGCCCTCCGCTCCCAACCCTCTATCATAAAGTCAACTGTTAAATAGAGTCTCTTCAATCTTACTATAACAAGTCATTTCTTTGTTGTTGGTTCTGTGATTCCACACCGCTGCTTTGAAGAATGTCGCGCATGCGTGCTGGCGGGTTCTTCACGAAATCCCTCATCGCAACTCCTCATAAAATAAAGATCAAACTTCAAACTTGTAAGTTCTCATTTAATCTTACTAATTTTGTGACTAACCAGTGGTTTGCATCTTACAGTGTAGCCTCTGTAATTCTGTTCATGAAGTCTTCTGCGGATAGTGGTCATTGACAATTCCACACCTGACTCCTGAAGTGTGTTTCTGATCTGTCAGACAGTGTTTGGGGATTTTTCTTTATTATAGAGAGAATTATTCTGTCATCAGCTGTGGAGGTCTTCCTTGGCCTGCCAGTCCCGTTGTGATTAGTAAGCTCACCAGTGCTCTCTTTCTTCTTAAACAGTTGATTTTGGTAAGCCTAAGGTTTGGCTGATGTCTCTAACAGTTTTTTTCTTGTTTCTCAGTCTCATAATAGCTTATTTGAACTTCATTCGTACAACTTTGGTCCTCATGTTGATAAAGAGCAATAAAGGTTTCCAAAGGTAATGGAAAGACTGGAGTAAAGACTAGGTGCTGATAGCTGCATTAAGGAAGCATTTAAACACATCTGAGCAATTACAAACACCATGTGCTGCCATGGGGAAGTACAACGGCATCTAGGGGGTCCTTGTTCATCATTCAATGAAAATAAGCATGCAGGTACAGCAGGCAGTGAAGAAAGCGGATGGCCTTCATAACAAAAGGAGTTTAGTATAGGAGCAAAGAGGTCCTTCTGCAGTTGTAAAGGGCCCAAGTGAGACCACACCTGGAGTATTGTGTGCAGTTTTGGTCCCCTAATTTGAGAAAAGACATTCTTGTTTTTGAGGGAGTGCAGCGTGGGTTTACAAGATTAATTCCCGAGATGGCGGGATTGTCATATGCTGAGAGAATGGAGCCGCTGGGCTTGTGTACTCTGGAGAAGGGAGGATTAGAAGGATGAGAAGGGATCTTATTGAAACATATAATATTATTATGGGTTTGGACACGCTAGAGGCAGGAAACATGTTCCTGATGGTTACACAAGAAGCTGGAGAAACTCAGCGGGTGCAGCAGCATCTAAGGAGCGAAGAAGATAGGCGACGTTTCGGGTCGAGACCCTTCTCTCGACCCGAAACGTCGCCTATCTCCTTCGCTCCTTAGATGCTGCTGCACCCGCTGAGTTTCTCCAGCTTCTTGTGTAACCCTCGATTCTCCAGCATCTGCAGTTCCTTCTTTAACAACATGTTCCTGATGTTGGGGGAGTCGAGAACCAGGGGCACCGTTTAAGAATTAGGGGTAAGCTATTTAGAACGGAGATGAGGAAACACTTTTTCACACAGAGTTGTGAGTCTGTGGAATTCTCTGCCTCAGAGGGCGGTGGAGGCAGGTTCTCTGGATACTTTCAAGAGAGAGCTAGATAGGGCTCTTAAAGATAGCGGAGTAACCAAAATGTATAAAAATGGCTTTTAATAAAATCTGACAATGTGCACTTTAACCACATGTGATTTTTTTCTATTACAAATCCCAAATTGTGGAGTACAGAGGCAAATAAATAAATGATTGGTCTTTGTCACAAACATTATGGAGGGCACTCGAAGTGCCAAACAACTCTCAGTGAGATTGTGGAATGACTCTGATAATCATTGAGTCGTCTAATCATATTGTGTGTATTGTTATATGCACAAGTACGACGAGGTATGGATGCAATGAAAATCTTACTTAAGCAGCGTCCTAGTATCACAGGAACATGGTTGCAGATAACAAACAAAAATAATTCAAACTTAAATTAAATTAGTTCTGCAGGACAGTGATAAGAGAAAAAGACTAAAATAAAAAAAACATGAGTGAAAAACACAATTAGAAAAATAAACAAGTCCATGTCAGTGTAAGAGGTGGTCTGTAGTTTTCTATTTCTAAGGTAGGATAGGGACTCTGCGGGTCCGTTCGAGAACCTGATAGTGATAATTATAGGAAAGCTGCTGTTTTTGAACCTGATGGTGTACAACTTCAGGCTTCTTTACCTCCTACCCGATGTTAACAAAGAGAAGAGGGCTTTACCCAGATGGTGGGGAATCTTTGATGATGCCATAATCTTTAGGCAGCCACTGATGTGAATGCTTTCAACGCTACGGAGGGCTGTGCCTGTATTGGACCAGGCTGAGCCCACCACTCTCTGCAGCCACTTGCATTCCTGTCCGTTGGAAATGTTGTGACTGGCTATGATGCAACCAGTCAGGATATTTTCTACAGTAGAAGTTTATGAGAGTGTTGGCTGATATGTCAAACTTCTTTAAACATCAGAAAGTACTGGCTTGTAAAGTCGAGCAGTAGAAGAAAACATCAAATAAATACTTTTCACAAAATTATTTCATATCAAAATTTTTTATATTAAAACCTTAAAGTATCAGCAAAGTTATTCATACAAATAAAACTAAATTACTTGACTGCAATTTTTCAAATAAGGTTAAAGGCACCAATGTATTTTGGATATAGCCGCTTAGCTCAGGATATCTATGTCCCAAAACTGGATTAACAGGTGAGTCCAGTGTTTGAACAGGAGGCCAGATGTGGCAGCATCTGACCATCAGCTTATCACTGATTTTCATGTTGCAATGCAAAGACATGGAATCCAGATAAACTGACACATAAGGTGGAAATCACAAGGGATTCCCTTTATAACTTCTGACAGAGGTTAAGTATGTTTCAGGGCTTTTACTCATTAAGATTGTAAAAGAGAATTAGGCTGATCTTTATCTGTGGCTGCATTTGAATAGACACAGATAGAAAAGCAGGCAAGGAGTATCCGTCTTGTGGCTTCTAATGCTACTATCAAGGCCTTCTGGCTGTTTGTTGCAAGCAGATTGTTTGTCATGGCAATAACAATTTTGCACACACAAAAGTAATTCCTATGAAAAAAAGAAGTTATTCCTAACTGAATAAAAAAGAGAACCATCAGGTTTGAGAGGGAAAAACTAAAATAATGCAAATAAGAAGTCAGGTAATCCAATTCAAAAGATTTCTGAAGAGATCTTTTTGACACTCCCTTTATTAGCTACTTGCTCCAATAGCTACTTACACCAAGCAGCAAGTGGCTATGAGTGTTCCACGTGTTGTGCTCACACATAAATATGTAGGCAATGTTAACTTCCTAATCTGATTGTGGCCTTTATACCACACAACATTATTTTTCATGCCCAAAATCTCCAGGATATACTTGTGTTAATGTCCTAATTTCTACTGTATCAGAAAATCAGAGCTAAATGCAATGAAAAAACACTGTGGTCATTCATCTATAATATCTTGTGTATAAATTCTTCAAACGTTTATACGGAACAATGTGCCATCTTAATCTCAAATTAATTTCTGTGTAACAACAAGTACCAAGCTTTTGGTATTGTCTCACTAGTTTACTCGATAATCTCCTATAAACAAAATAAAAACACAAGCGATGAGATCATGAAATCATGGTGGGGTGGTGGAAATTAATGGCAATGTTGGAAGGATGAAATTAGATAAGTATAGGATTAGTGTAAATCAGTACTTGATTAGAGTGAACTCGAAAGTCAAAAGAGCTTGTTTCTGTACTATGATTTTGTGACTAAGGCCATTTAGATTCACAGATTTAAATGGATTGATTACAATGTTTTGCACTTTATATTTGCATTGTTGAGAAGATTGTTCTGAATGGAAAAGTATATCTGGCTACTTTCTCAGAAAAAGAGATTAGTTAAAAAAAGTTAACATTAATTGTCGATGTTAAGATTAACCACAAACCTTGCCTCTGTATTAAAACTAGAATTCACCTAAAAGAATGTATAATTCAAGCAATTCTATTCCCTGAAAAAAATTAAGTTCTAATCAGTACATTAGGAATATCTGCATTTTGAGAGGTTAAATGGAAGAGCAAAGTTCAAGAGTTCAAAAGACATAGTAGTGGCCAGAGGATCTGGGGTGACAGAGGCGACTGGAGTGTTGGGAAGGTTCCCAGACCAGCTCTTCCCAGAGTCACTGCTCCCACTGGGACTCTGTGGCGTATCCGAGACTCGGCTTGCAGCATGGCTTCGCCGGTTCTCCACTTCCTCACAGTTTTCACCTCCACCTCTGCCTGAGCCACCTTGGGGTTGCTGGAGTTGCTGTACAGCATCACCTCTTTGCCTGAGTCACCTTAAACTCCTGCTCCAGGGACTTCAAGGGCAGCTGGAGCTTTATGTTATTTCCGTAAAGGGCAATGATGTTAAGGCTCCTGGGCAGTCCCAGCCACCTCCTGAGGAAGCTGCTGACTTCCAAGCTCTCTATGATGGAAATTGGGACTTCGTAGACATTGGCAGGATACCATGCTGGTAAATCCAAGCCTTGAACTTGCCGGGAAGCCCTGACAGGTTGCCTGGACTGATGCTGTATCCTTCAGGCTGCTGTTGAACACCTTGCCAAGACTCTTCACTGGCCTTTCGGAGACAGTTGGGATTGGTGTCCCTTCGATGCTGAAGCGAAACCTGTCCATGACTTTGCCCTTCTTGAGCACTAGTGACCTTGATTTTCCTGGCTTAAACCTCATCGTTGCCCATCCAATCAGTTCCTCCAACCCCTACAGGATTCACACTCTCAGTGGTGACAGTCAGGTTGTCCATGAAGGCTCTGATTACTGGTTGGCGCATTCCTGACTTGGTCCAAGGGGCCTGTCACTCTGGCTCAGCAGACTTGACGATCATATTCATCGCCACGGCAAAAAGGATCACAAAGATGGTATGGCCTATAATGATCCCAACCTCCAATCTGTGCCACTCTGATGTTACTGACCCTGCTGAGACTCTCATGCAGAACTGGTTGTAATAGTCCAGGATGAGATCTGTCACTTGGCCCGGCACAAGATGCTTGGCCATGACTGGCTGGAACCTTGAACTTAATGTATGTATCCATATTTAATATCCAGTGGAAGAATTAACCAACCTATTTTAACCTGAATGATCATTCAGTGTTTGAAAAATGTACACATGATCATGTGGAGCATTTTATATCTTAGACCGCAATGTCATTTCAAGTCTTAAAGTAATTATGCATAGAAAAATCAGTTAGGAGTATGTACATCCTTCACAAAGTTATGAAACCATTATAAAATTAGAACTGGCATTGCATGAAAACATTGGGAAAGATCAAAGATTAAATTTAAGAATACCAGTCAAAACTACGTGGAAAACTTAATTGTGGAACATGATGTTCAAAGCAAATGGGAGGGATGGAAACTGTTATATGTATAATCTTTCATGGAAATGTACATCCTTTATTCTTCACTATTTGTATTCAAAATGATGGTAAAGCATCGTGTGATGGAATAATAATTAAGTTGTAAAAACTGAATGCAAAAGAAAATGAAAACAGGAAAAGTTAAGTATAGAAATTAAGGTGAGAGCAACCTAAGAAAATATAGTTACGCGAGAGATAAAGCAAGCTCAGTATCTTCAATAATAAAAAAAAGTTAAAAGAACCCTTAAAAAGTTCAATATTTAAAACCAGAAGTAAAATCAGAGCTGAATAAAAACTTTAAATTAAATTGTGGATTACTTGATATCTTCACCTCTGGGTCTGAATGTTCAAAACCTCTTGCAGGACATGTGGAAATGGTTTGTATTGCTTTTCCTCCATTAGTTATGTGATACAATATTCTTGTTGTCTTGCAAATCTTGTTAGTGACAGGCGCTCATCTATTTTAACTAACACTTAAGGGCCTGTCCCACTTGGGCGTCATTTGCGCATTATTTACGCTACATCATTTCCGTGTCATGAGGCACAACGTGCGCATGGCGCGTGGTGGCGTAAGCAGTGACATGAGGTAACGTGGCGCCCAGGATTTTGGGATTCTCAAAATCCTCGCTTGTGTGACGCGCAAATGACGCCCAAGTAGGACAGGCCCTTTAATAATTTGGTATCATGCTTACTTTTTTGCATAATCCCTTACAATTGTGTGAATTACATATGCTACTGATTCTTCATGCCCCGACCAATGAAGGCATACATATTGAAGGCACTCATCTACTTCCATTGCCTATTTCAGGGAGTTATGGACTTGGACCCAATGTTGATTCCATTTTTGTTGGTCAATGTTGGAACTCTTCAGGGATATTCAAAGACAGTCTTTGAATCTCTTTTCCTGTACACATGATAATTTATCCTCAGTCAGCTTTCATCAGATATTCTTCTGACCTGCCACCTCACCAACGATGTAAAAATGGTGGTGAGGTTTGTTTGGGATAGAATCTAGGTATTTGCAATCTTGTCTTGCCACTTGAGGTGAAATATTCTGCGCAGATGGGTCATATGGGAGTGCTTAAGCTGTCTGACATGCCTGCTGTACACTGTCCATGTCTCGCAAGCCAAGAGTACATCCAAATATCTGTCCAAATGTCTTTTAAATGCTGTTTTTATACCTGCCTCCACCATTACTTTGCAGAGATTGTGAATCTTGGGAATTCTTAGAGAGGTGCAGAATGAGTCACTGAAGGCTCAGGTAGACCGTCTTATGTTCGAATCAGTGCTTAGGGATCAATCATTCCTCAAACTGAGTGCAATGAGCTGTCAAATCATTTTGGCCATTTGTTGACCGTGAGATCTTTATTAAAAAAAAGGTTATTGAGCTTTGAAATTATTTTTACCATATCACCTTCATTAAGAAGGTAATTCTTAACTATTAGTGGAGAATGGACTTTACCAAATGACCAGCCACACAAATGCATTAGAAGCAAGAACATGTCAACCAACATGCATCCCATGACAAGCGACTCCCCTTTCAGGTTCTTCAGTTTATAAGGCAAGAAAGTTGTATGCTTTCTTCAAAGAAAGTGGCTCCAGCTTGGTAACAGGTTTGGAGAGGATAATGATGTTGAATGTCATAATTGGACTCGTTTCCCTCTGAATCATTCCTATCCATTAACGGTTGAACGACCAAATCTCTTTAAAATATTGTAATTGTACTTTGCCACTGCCTCTGGCAACTCATTCCATATATCTACTACTCTCTGTGTGGAAAAGCTTACTTTCAGGTCCCCTTTCAGTCTTTCCCCTTTCACCTTAAACCTATGCTCTCTAGTTTTAGTCCACTTCCCTTAGAAAAAGACTGTGACCATCCACCTTATCTGTGCCCGTCAAGATTTTATACACTAAGGTCACTCACTGAGCCTTTGTCACTTCAGGGAGACCAGTTCCACCTTATCCAGTCTCTCGTCATAATTCAGGACTACCGGATCAGTAATATATTTCCTGCATCCTCTCTTGCTTAATCACATCCTTCCGATTGTATGGCAACAGGAACTGCACACAGTATTCCAGATTTATTTTTTGATATGTAGCATTTCCAAGGGTAAGTATTATAATTTGATGGAACAGCACCAAACATGTTTCTGTTAGACTAGCCTGAAAAGAAGGTTGATGTGCCAATGACATAAAGAATGGAATAATATTTTATTCTAAATACTTTAAAACAGTTGGATTTGCTGGGCTTGCATTTGCTGGCATTTGGAAGAGAGAGAAGGTACTTGAATGGAACATAAGATTTGAAAGGGTCCACATAGGATAGATGTGGACAGGATGATTCCTCCTGAAAAATGAATCTGGAACCAGAGGTCATCATTTAAAAATCAGAAGTCATGGATTTGGATGGAGACATGGGGCACTTTTTTCTCTGAGCATCATGAATCATTGGAATTCTGTTTCTATCTGTAGAAAATAAATGTGAGCATATTTAAGGCAGAGATTTATATTTTTTTGTTAACAGAAGTGCAACAGGGTTACAGTGAGTAGATGGGAATGCAGAAATGAAGTTACAGACAAAAGAGCCACGATCATGTTAAATGGCACAGGCTACTTCTCTTCTTATCCGCATGTAGCATTTATCACAAAGTTTAAACATGAATATCACACATTTAACGTTTGTTATCAAGCCTTACTGTGAAAGTTGATGTTATTGGTACTTTGGTGCAAGGAAGTCATTTATAAATGCACTAGTTTTACCTGCATTATGTTCTATTTATTACTTGCAATGAATTTTCACAATTTTTCACATGGTTCATATTTTTGGTGAAAACAATGTTCATTGTTTTGACAGACAACTTCAACAGCTTCTAGCGAAATACAGAACACAAACAATGTTGTATCTTCTACATCAGCAAGAGATTATTATCAATCAGAATCACAATACCTTGCCCCTCCACCTCCCCCACCAGCAAAATTTACAAAATCTGAAAAGTTTTCAACCAAGACTGTTGTCAATGAAGAAGATGCACGGACTGCATTGTTGAAAGCAATTCAGTCTGGAACTGGTGCAGCACATCTCAGAAAGGTATGAATTTTTAATACATGCATGAGTTCACGTCTTTCTCTTTTCTCCCCTAACCCTATATACCTATGGTTAACTAGTTACTTTCATCTAGTTTTCGATAGCCAACATCAGGCCTGTATGCTGAGTATGTGAAGCAGGTTGCTTCTAACTTTTCAACATTAGATTATATACAATAATTAATAATACAAAATAAGCTTCCATAGCAAACCTTTGGGGCTGAAAGTCACTAGGTTAACGCAGATAAAATCCCCAATAAGATGGAAGAGAACCAGCCTCAGAACATTTTGCTTTGGTCCATTCAATACACAAACAAACACATTCAGGAGCTTGAACTATGTATGGTTTGCTCCGTGACTGGAAGTTACCTAATGTGAGCCTTAAAAGTAGCCTTGTATGGTACATTTGAACGCTGTGTGTTTGTATAAGCTGCCATAAAGTAGGTCAGAATGCAAGATGGGGTGGCTTATTTAATCTGGTATCTGATAACATCATGGCTATGGTTTAAGGAAACAGGAATAGGCACCATATCTCATTGCCTAAAAACTATGCATGGCCACTGAAGTTTTGGACTGTGGGCACTGGCATTCATATGACACATGTATATCTGGAATTTTTGCTAGATTGGATTCAGAGTCTTGGATAATTTACAAAAAATATCTGGGCAAGAGATCTTTGGAGGAATCGCTAGATTACCACAGATCCATGCCCTGCCCCCACCCCAAACTATGTGTGTATCCAACCTTGGGCCAACATAAAAGTGCACTCGATCTTGAGCCTTTCAGGTCGCAAATCTAATTTGGCAACATTTGCACCGTTGATGTCAGAATTGCACTTGTGCCAATTACAGCCTGTGGCTTGGAAAAACTTCAGGTCAGCAATCTGCAAAAAAAAAAACCCTGTTATATTTATGATGAATACTTTCAAACCTCCAACCCACCATTAAGTCGATACTGTCAGGCACTGGAAATCAAAAGAACAACTACATTAAATGTTGTTATCTTTCATTATCTACAGACGTACTAAATATTTTGCATCTCTCGGGCTATGCACACATTTATAAGCATTCATGCATTAAATAGGTTGCGGATATCTTTTTTTCAAGTTGACAAATACATCCAGTCTCCTTTGGAGCAACGTACTAATGAGCTTGTCCCACTTAGGCAATTTTTCAGGCAACTGCCGGCGACTGTCAAGAAAAACACACATCACTTCCTTCACCAGCCCGTTATGCAGGCGGGGGACAGGGCAAGCGGGGGAAGCGCTGCCTGAGTGAAATTCATAAGGTGCAAAGCCAATGTGATACAGACACACACCGCGATGAACAGGAAGGTTGGCGCTGTAATTAAGACGGTGAAAGCATTGTGTACGGGAACGGTCACGTAAGCCCTTTAAAAGGGGGGAGAAGGAATGGAAACAACTTTTGAGAAGCCAGATTTACACGGTTGTGAAGCTCGGCGGACATTAAGTCGGCTATCCTTGGTTCTGAAAACTACTGCTTACGTTTTTTTTTCCCAATGAGCCAATGAAATTCACCGGTTGGCACTGGCTACAACCTACGAAAACCTTTGACCTCCTTGCAACCCACTAGGACCTCCTGGCGACCCACCTATGGCACAAGCATTCTCGCTACTCTCCATGGCTGCTTCATTCTGATTGCTGTTAATTTTTCAACTTGTTGAAAAATTCGTGGCGACCATAATGAGGCCGCGACCAGTTCCCAGAATGCGGGAACTCCTCATGACCATGAACGCGTTTCCCGGCAACTACCCGCGAACATGTGGCGACCATGAGACGACCGCATAGTCTCCTGCAGTCGCCTAAGTGGGATAGGCCCATTAGGCTTTTTAGAAAAGTAGTATTTTGACAAATTGATAGGGTGAATGATAGTATGCATGGCTTAGCTGAAGGAGACATATTTGATTTTCATTCCTGTCCTCAGTCCTAGGCCATGTCTTGCAATTGATAATCGGTTGTTGCTACTCTGGTGCAATAAGTTCCAAGGCCAGTATTGGAAATGCAGATTCTTCAACAGTGGCCGGAATTTGTCTGACGGGAGGCAGGTAGATGGTTTTGCAAATAGTGACTTCTTGCTATTTGTTATGTTGGGGAATTTTTCCCAAAATATGCGCTCAAAATTCTTTGTGCCATCCTGAAAGCTTTTTCTCTACTCTGTAACTACAGAGAAAAGTTGCAGCTGTATCGCAGGGAAAATCATAATTAACCACCTCTACCTCCAGCAAAAGCTGTTCTTCAAATGGCAGTATAGACATGACCATCCCTGGATGACAACTTTGAGAAATTCAGAGGTTTCTTCATGGGCTTTCTTGATTTAAATAATTATCTCCATCATTTGAATGTCATTGTCAAGTATTCGTCAAATTTACTGAATACAGAAATTCATCTCTTATGCTTGATTTATGGTATGCAAAGCATGATCCTAAGTAAATGAATCTACATAATCTCAATGAAGATTGGCATCGAACAATGCTACATCATAGACCCAACCACTTTTTCTGATATTTGTTGTTGCAAAGTTGCCCATCGCCTCCACTCTGCATGAGTACAAATATGACCAGGGCCAATATGTAATGACAACTGGAATTCGGAAACAATGCATATGGTTCATAGACAGGACATGAAAATGCCGCATGCAGAACCAACTGATCAAAGTTTCAAAAATGTTTATTGTGGTTTGCTGTATCTTGCACATCTCATGTACAAAGACATCTGGTTGGAGAACCTGCAGCTCACAGCATTCTAGGAGGGATCAAAGAAATAAAAAATACTTTTCTGCAAAGCTGTTTGTCAATTCAGGGCAATATCTCTTGAAAGGAATATTTTTACTTTTCTGCTTGGTTCTAATAATAATAAATTTGAATCCCCAGGAACATCCACCCACTCTCATCACCGTCCCTTTTCAAATAGTTCAGATTTTGTTCTCCACTTTGAAATTAACTGAATTATACAACACCTTTGACAAGTAATTTAAAAGAAATGGCAGATTAGTACTTGCTTCTTTGAGTTTTGTGACGAATCTAAATATGTTGCCATTCCCACATTTATTTCCATACTTAGGGGCAGAGTTGTGCCATAGTCTTGCTTGGCCAATTTTATTTGAAACAATTTACTCCCAGGAATAGTATGATTTACGAAATCAAAGGATTTGAAGAGACCTGTCAGTATTGGGAAGTGGTCTGAAAATGGAAGCAATCCTTTTAAATTTTGTTTAACTTTCGGAATCAAACTGACAAAAGAGTACAAAGCTGGAGGGTAAAATTATTTTCTAATTGAAGGTCCTTTCAAGGAGGAACCATGGAGACATTGCAATAAACTTTAATATTTTTATATTTTCTAACATTTGGTTCAGGTGAATAGTAGATCAAAATTACTCTTAGAATACCTTAAACAATTCCAATTGATATTTAATGGAATCACATGTTTGATGACTAGACGAGCATGGTTTACATCGCTGGATTCTTTTCACCTGGAAACATATTATTAACCAACTTACCAAAATGAATTGAGACATATCTAACCTTGAGATTCTGGCATTAAATAAATATGGTTTCCCAAAATGTAATTATGTAGTCATCTGATAGGAAGGGGTTGATTTTCAACTTTGTTTCAGTTGTGCAAATACAAAATGTACTAATTGACCAGATATTTGGTCCAGATATTTTAATTTCTAGGTGGTTTGACTTATGGGCTAAGAAAAATAAAATCTGCATTTTCTGGATGTAATTTTCATCATCTTTCAGAGGCCTATTTTAAGTGAAAATGTGTCTTCTTAAACAGATTTCAATCAATTTACTGACAACATTGCTTTTAACTCCTGCAAAGTATAAAATGTATAAGAAACAGGTCATTAGATTTCCTGAAGAATCGCTTGAAAGTCTTGTTGAAAGAGGTGAAGGAGAGAAAGGAATTTATTTATTCCACCAGCGGGAGAGATTCCTAAATGTAGATGTATCAGCTCAGTAACAAGAAAAGCAAGGTTCACATTTAATTGCACGATGTGAACATTGCTGACAGGACAAAGTTTATTCCCCAACCCTATTTGCCCTTAAGGTACAAGTGAGCTGTCATCTTGAACCATTACAGTCTGGTGAAGGTATCGACAAGCACTATTGGTAGGAAGTTGAAGGATTTAAAAAGTGAAAATAAAAGAAATCAGAGTGATTTCCAGATAACTGCATAAAGACATTTTGGGGGTCGGAGGGGCGCAAGGTGGTGTTCCCACATGCTTGCTGTTCTTGTCTTTCTGCAAGGCATAGGTCATGGATTTGGGAGATGCTGAGAAATAAGCTTTGTGGTGTCTGTGAAGCTTATTAGCATGCAGCCACAGTGCTTGTGAGGTGAAGGGGTTGAATGTTTCGGATGGGCTATGAAATGATAATACAGTTGACTGTAATATCCTAGATGGTTTGAACATTATGTTGTTGGAGTTGCTTTTTTGTAAAAACAATAGTGGAGAGTAATCTTTCATAGGTCTAACATACATCCTCTATGATGTATGTCCTTGGAGTGTCAGGAATGGAGTCATTTGCCATAGCATACTCAACTCTCACCTCATATAGCATACTCACCTCTCACCTCGTACAGTAAGATCCTGGTCAATGGCAACCATTGACCAGGATCAATTGACCATTGACCATTCAGGGTGCTATCTCGGGTGAGATTTGATGACTAAATTAGTTAATGGGGGTTAGACGTTTTCATGGTCCAAATGTTAACTTGCCAATTATTAACTGGCTTATGATCCAGATAAGGCATGCTTTTTTTTCTGAATGAAATTTACATGATAAATCCATCAAGGAATATTACCTGGGTTACACAAAAAGCTGGAGAAACTCAGCGGGTGCAGCAGCATCTAAGGAGTGAAGAAGATAGGCGACGTTTCGGGTCGAGACCCTTCTTCAGACTGGTCAGGGATCAGGGAAACGAGAGATATAAACAGTGATATGGAGAGATAAAGCAAGAACAATGAGTGAAAGATATGCAAAAAAGTATTGGTGATAAGAAAAACAGGCCATTGTAAGCTGTTTCTGGTGTGAAAATGAGAAGCTAGTGCGACTTGGGGGGGGGGGGGGGGGGGGGAGATGGTGAAGGAATGTCAGGGCCCGAGGGCTGAGGGAGAGGTGGGGGGGTGGGGGGAAAGGAGCAGTCTGGGTTAACAGAATTGAGAAAATTCAATGTTTAAGCCCAGAGGATGCAGACTCCCCAAGCGGAATATGAGATGTTGTTCCTCAAACTTGCGGTGTTGTTCACTCTGGCCATGGAGGAGGCCCAGGACCGAGAGGTCGGATACGGAGTGGGAGGGGGAGTTGAAGTGCTGAGCCACCGGGAGGTCGGGTTGGTTATTGCGGACCGAGCGGAGGTGTTCGGCGAAACGATCGCCTAGCCTCCGCTTGGTCTCACCGATGTAGATTAGCTGGCATCTGGAGCAACGGATGCAGTAGACGAGGTTGGAGGAGGTGCAGGTGAACCTCTGTCGGACTTGGAATGACTGCTTGGGTCCCTGAAAGGAGTGGATGGGGGAGGTGAAGGAACAAGTGTAGCATCTCTTGCGGTTGCAAGGGAAAGTGCCCGGGGAAGGAGTGGAGCAGGAGGGAAGGGAGGAATTGACGAGGGAGTTGCGGAGGGAGCGGTCTTTGCGGAAGGCAGATAGGGGGGGAGATGGGAAGATGTGGCGAGTGGAGGGGTCACGTTGGAGGTGGCGAAACTGGCGGAGGACTATCTGTTGTAACAAGTGTAGCATCTCTTTACCCAAGCAGTCATTCCAAGTCCGACAGAGGTTCACCTGCACCTCCTCCAACCTCGTCTACTGCATCCGTTGCTCCAGATGCCAGCTAATCTACATCGGTGAGACCAAGCGGAGGCTAGGCGATCGTTTCGCCGAACACCTCCGCTCGGTCCGCAATAACCAACCCGACCTCCCGGTGGCTCAGCACTTCAACTCCCCCTCCCACTCCGTATCCGACCTCTCGGTCCTGGGCCTCCTCCATGGCCAGAGTGAACAACACCGCAAGTTTGAGGAACAACATCTCATATTCCGCTTGGGGAGTCTGCATCCTCTGGGCTTAAACATTGAATTTTCTCAATTCTGTTAACCCAGACTGCTCCTTTCCCCCCACCCCCCCCACCTCTCCCTCAGCCCTCGGGCCCTGACATTCCTTCACCATCTCCCCCCCCCCCCCCCCCCCCAAGTCGCACTAGCTTCTCATTTTCACACCAGAAACAGCTTACAATGGCCTGTTTTTCTTATCACCAATACTTTTTTGCATATCTTTCACTCATTGTTCTTGCTTTATCTCTCCATATCACTGTTTATATCTCTCGTTTCCCTGATCCCTGACCAGTCTGAAGAAGGGTCTCGACCCGAAACGTCGCCTATCTCCTTCACTCCTTAGATGCTGCTGCACCCGCTGAGTTTCTCCAGCTTTTTGTGTAACCCTCGATTCTCCAGCATCTGCAGTTCCTTCTTTAACACAAGGAATATTACCTCTTGTGACCTTATCATGATGGGAGGATCAATATTGAAGCAACAGAAGATGATTGTCTGTAGACTACTCCCCTAAGAATTCCTACTGCAATACCTTACGTCTGAGATGATAAGTCTCTGAGAATTTCAACCATTTTCACTTTGTACTAGATATAATTCCAACCAGTTTCCCTTTGATTCCTTTATACCCCTTGTGGTCAAGGGTTGCTTGGATGTCACGGGAAGTTACTCACAGCTCACCACTGCAATTTGTCTCTTGTCTGAACTAAGTCAGCAAAACATCTTGGATCATGTGGTTATGCCAAAGCTTACAGTGAGCTGTTGTGAGAAGCTACTTGATAACGCTGTTGATGACCCCTTCCATCACTTTGCTGATGATCAGCGTAACAGCAATAATGCAGATTGGATTGGTCCGACTTTTTGCCGATAAATCAACCCTGTGTATTTTTTTATAATGCTTGTGTTACAAACATGGTGGAACATAATGTTTTGAGGCATAGTTGGCTGTGGATATGACTCATCTGCTCTCATTACCTTGGTCAACTGTTTTATTATCATTTGGTCTGAAACGGAACAATGAAATTCTTACTTGCAGCAGCAGCAGCACAACAGGTTTGTAAACACAGTACTCAATCGTTAATATATTAAACAAAAAAAAAGCTGCATATCTTTCTGTATGAAGTTTGGTTAAAAACAGGTTTATGCAACAGTGGATTTTGGTTGCACACATTTGCCTGGTTGAGGACCCTGGCTATGATATTTAATTTCAAGATTATTGGTAGTGGTATATAATTAATCTAGTGCAAGTGTCATATTTGCATAGGCTGTGATGTAAATTGCTGTCAGGCCAGCCAAAGTAAAAATGGACATCGACTGGATGTCCATTTATACAATGTACACTGCTCTATGCTCATCTATCATCTTTGTTTCCCCCTCAAAGAAACTCAAATCGGGTTTGTAAGAGGTCTATGCTTAAGAACCTTAAATAATTTTCCCACATTGATATAAAGTTCACTGACCTATAATTTTCTGGATTATCCTGATGTCATTCTTAAACAAAACAACATTGGCAACATACCTCTCCCCGATCTCACTGTCACCCACCTTCTTCTTACTCAATAGAACCTCACCCATTTCCTTCAGCTTCAGGCATAAATTATTTCCTTTGTCCTTGACTGGACTGTTCTTCTCTCCTTTTCCTAGCCATCCTCTTGGTTTTCAATGAATGTATAAAATGCTGAGCTTTTCCTTAAGCCTACTTGCCAAGAACTCTTCATAACCCTCTGAAACCCCTGTTTAAGTTCTTACCTGATTCCTTTATATTCTTCAAAAGCCTTGTCCAATTTCAGATTCCGAAATTCTACAAATGCCTCCTTTTTTTCTTTTTGAATTAACTTACAACATTTTTAGTAAACCTTTCACTAAATTTGAAACGTCACCTATTTCCTTCACTCTTAGATGCTGCTGCACCCGCTGAGTTTCTCCAGCCTTTTGTGTACCCTCGATTCTCCAGCATCTGCAGTTCCTTCTTTAACAAAGTACTGCAGATGATTTTCCAGTGACAGGCCAGAAAGAACCAGAAGCAAAAAGCTCAGGGCTACGTATGTTATTTTTGACAGCTATTCCATTTGATGTATTCGTCTTCTCAGTGTACATCAAAGGTATAATGTTAAAAAAGATGTTATCTGAATCATATTTACTATTTTTGGGTGGTTTGGTGGAGAACCGCAGGTCTTCTTATCGAACACATTTCAAGATTAGATATTGTTCAGCCAGAGCTGAACACACTTCTTGGCATTTTCATTGTAGGCAGAGAGATCAGCAGCTATGCATTGGTTTTCCAGTTGAGGGCATTTCAGCAGGTGTTCCACTGTTTGTGATTCAATGTAGCAGGTGACATCGTTGGAGTTGTATCCCCACTTATTTAGAGACACCTTGGCTCTGCCAACACAAGTTTTCAAATCGATTGAGCCACTTCCATCTGGCCCAACTTGCGCCTGCACCAGGAGAGAGTTGCTCACTTGCCACTGGTTACTTCCTGTTATTTAACTTGAATGTTGTATATTTAATTGAGAGCAAGTATTCATTCTTCTGAACCGTCTGAGTATGTGCCAGTCAGAATACACCTATTCTTCTTAATCTCTCCAATAAGGACAAACTTCCACATCCATTTAACATTTTTCACTTATTACAAAAAAAATTGTTTTTTCTGTTTCTTCTCCCTTACATTTTTATACATTACTAGACTAAGTGGGACCCGTTGGGTTCTTGTCACACATAAGGCCTGGTCCCCCAACGCAACCCGTTCCCCAACGCAATATTCCACTACTCACCCGTTCCCCCAACGCAACCCGTTCCCCCAACGCAATATTCCACCATTCACCCATAGCCCCCAACTGCGCACGCAGGCTCATTTCCCCTCATCCCCCAGCACTCCCTCCCCCTCCTTTTCACCCTCCTTTCCCCTCTCCTCTTCCCCTCCTCCAATCTCTTCATCACCTCTCCCTCCCTCACCCTCAGTCATTCCCTCCCTCCATAACTCCTCTCCCCTCACTACCCCCCTCCCACCACACATTCCCCCACCTACACCCCCCACTCTCCCTCCTCACTCCCCCACTGTGCCCTCTCTCCCTCCCTATGCCCTCATCTCCCTCAATCCCCCCACTCTCCCTCCTCACCTCCCCAGGGTCTCATGGGTGCAGCTGCTTTCCCTCCTTGCGTGCCCGGAGCAACAGCAGCCATCGGCCTCAGGGCCAGCCTCAGCGCCCAGGCCCCAGATCGCCAGGCCCCACACCCAGAGCCGGCCACCATCGCAACCCCAGCCTCAACGCCAATGCGGCGGATCCCCGCAGTTGGCACAGCCTCGCCCCGTACCCAGTCACCACCGCCTGCAGATGCAGCCCTAGCCTCAGCAACAAGGCGGCGGATCCCCGCGGGCCCAGGGCAGCAGAAATTAAAAGGGAAGTAATCTTACCCGTGTCCCCGTTGTGAAAAAAGGATGGCAATCTGAATTCCGGAAAGGCCCCAACTGCACAGGCACGGCTGAGGACTTGTTGGGTGCCCTTTGTGACACCAGTAAAGACACGCACAGGAACTCTCCACCAACTGCGCATGCGTGGGTAGTGGCGCTGTTTGTAAGTTAATTGATTTTTAAATATTAATAACTTTTAAAATATACCATCAATCTGAACAAAACATGTTTTATTTACAGCACAGGACAATACTGAGTAAGGTGGGGAAATATTGTAGCACTATCTTGTACCGTTTTTGTGCAAATAGAGGTACAACACAACCCTGCAAACAAACATAGTCCAGATGAGTTTTTGTAGTGTGTGTGTGTGTGATAAAGATATTCTATCTGGCATGTTCCTACCCATCCTCTTACTCTGTCTAAATTCCTTACAAACTCTCATATATTCTCCGAATAACCCATAAGTGGATATATCAAACTTAATCCCTTAACCTAAACCTTTGATATAAATTGTGATAGCTCGAAGGGCCGAATGGCCTACTCCTGCACCTATTGTCTATTGCCTATTGTGAACAGCTGTTTCTCCACCATTTCCTGCTGCATCCCAAACCAAAAAATATTTCTGCTTTTTAAATAATCCTATACCATGCCAGTGCATGATATCAAATCCTAGGAGCTTAATTTTGTTTAAGAACCTCTTCTCTGGCACTCTATCAAGTCCATTGATTCTCCCAAATCTAGTCTGCCACTTACAACCTCAAAATGGATTTGTCAAAACATAATTTCCTTCATAAATTCATATTAACTCAGCCCAATCCTATTATTATTAAGTAATCTCTTACCACTTGCATCATCATAAATTCCACTTTTTTATCTGCTATAGATTTCAGGCTACCTGGTGTGGTGTGAGCAGATGTCCCGACTTTATTATTTTCTACTTTTGAATTAGTAAGAATTGTTCTGAAAGAAAGGTAATTTTGGAACATGACAATCAATACATGTTGTTTTCATGCCGATCTCTCCCAAAGCCTTAGACACAGATTATCAGGTCCGAGAGATTTATCACTGTTCAGTCTCATTAAATTTTTGATTTGTTTCTAAATCTGACTTCCATCATGTCCTCATTCATAGAAACATAGAAACATAGAAAATAGGTGCAGGAGTAGGCCATTCGGCCCTTCGAGCCTGCACCGCCATTCAATGTGATCATGGCTGATCATCCAACTCAGTATCCCGTACCTGCCTTCTCTCCATACCCCCTGATCCCTTTAGCCACAAGTGCCACATCTAACGCCCTCTTAAATATAGCCAATGAACTGGCCTCAACTACCTTCTGTGGCAGAGAATTCCAGAGACTCACCACTCTCTGTGTAAAGAATGTTTTCCTCATTTCGGTCCTAAAGGAATTCCCCCTTATCCTTAGACTGTGACCCCTTGTTCTGGACTCCCCCAACATCGGGAACAATCTTCCAGCATCTAGCTTGTCCAACCCCTTAAGAATTTTGTAGGTTTCTATAAGATCCCCCCTCAATCTTCTAAATTCCATCGAGTACATACCGAGTCTATCCAATCTTTCCTCATATGAAAGTCCTGACATCCCAGGAATCAGTCTGGTGAATCTTCTCTGTACCCCCTCTATGGCAAGGATGTCCTTCCTCAGATTTGGAGACCAAAACTGTACGCAGTACTCCAGGTGTGGCCTCACCAAAACCCTGTACAACTGCAGTAGAACCTCCCTGCTCCTATACTCAAATCCTTTCGCTATGAATGCTAACATACCATTTGCTTTCTTCACTGCCTGCTGCACCTGCATGCCTACTTTCAATGACTGGTGTACCATGACACCCAGGTCTCGTTGCATCTCCCCCTTACCTAATCTGCCACCATTCAGATAATAGTCTACCCTCATGTTTTTGCCATTCACTCTATGCCTGGAGCTTCTGACCTTTCACTGTGCTGCTCAACAATATCCCAGTGGCAAGGAGATGCATTGCTCATATCAGAACCCTGAGCTGTTCAAAGGGTCACATGTGAAGATACAAAGGACATTTATTATCACATACACCAATTGGTGTAGTGAAATTTGACTTGCCATTGCAGCACACAAATGCAATTATATAAATCAATTCAAACAGATTTTAAAATGCTTGTATCGAGTATTTTGATTGTTGGGAACTGGAGTGGCCTTCAGAGTATTCTAGGATGTTCTATGGGTAGGAGCTCAATATCTGTGCCCGAGATCTACTTGTGTCTGGGAAAGAATTGCAAACGCTGATTTAAATGGAAGGTAGACACAAAATGTCTACATTTACACATAATAAAAATACACAATTTGTATCTACTTGTGTCTGCTCTTTCCATGGAGGTGGACATTTGAAGCTACTTGTACCTTATATTCAGAACAGATGGGTCCTTGCAGTCAAGCTCAGTGACCAGCAGTTTTGGATAGTGTCTGAATCCGGGGCAATGTGGTGCATTACTAATGTGAGCTCTCCTATTATAAAATTAAAAGTTTGTTACTGGTAATGTTTCAACCTTCTTTCTGTTTTAGGTCTCCATTCCCTCAAATACAATACAAATAAATGGAAAAACAAGTTCTGTACAGATGTCAAAATGCTGGACGCCTTACATTTCTTCATGAACAACACTGCAAAATTGTGAAAGTATGATAAACAAAATACTTAGATATCACAGAAGAAAAGAAGGAAACAAATGTTTGCACACTTGTCTTTGACAATCCATTATCTAGTTCTTTGTTGTTTGTCACCAAATGCACAGATTTGAACCAAATTCACCTGTACTAATATATTATTAATTGTGTGCTAATAATTCCTTGTAAGTGGCAATCTGAAATGATTTTAAATTGGTAGTTCTCATCATACGTTTGAACATAGGTTTAAACCAACAGTGCCAACAATATGTTCACTGTACCTTAATTGGCACATGTGACAATTAAATTGAATCTTGAATCTCATGTTATTTTCTAAATCCTGCAGGTGAAGTGTTGCATTACCCAGTTTCTAATAAAAACAATAACATAAATGTTGTAATTTATGATATATTTGGTATTCTTACCTTGTGCTGACAATAACTTTCCTCCTTTGACGAAATTAATATTAGAACTTTGTATGTTAAATTGCCAGTTGGAATATTTATTCGTAACCCCATCAAGAAAATCAACTATTTAATTGCAAATCTTTGTACAATTTTAAAGCATAACATACCCGCCACAAAATTCACAGACATTTTTCTATTGCTGGCTGAAAACTTGAGAAATACTAATTGGGATTTAACAGTTCCTGAGAAGAAAAGGGTGTAACTTGTATCTGTTTAATATTCATGTGTTTATTATTATACAACCTGTGCCATAGTTAAAGCTTGTTAAAATTAATTACATGTACATTTACTTAACTCGGTACAGTATCATGTAAATTTCTAATGTACTTTAGAAATAAAAAGTTTTAAGTTGGAGCTTTACCTTAAGCAGAGATTTAGCACCATATTAACATTCTGTATCTGATAAAATAAAATTACCACCAAATACATTCTTCATCTAGTATGTGACACCATCATCAAGCTATTTGAGGTATATTGATATTGAAACACTGAAAGCAGTATGCACCTAATAGATTGAACAATATCACAAGTAAAATTTCAAAGCAATCCCTGTGAAGTGTAATTAAGAATTAAGGAACAGTACACACGGAACAGGACCTTTGGCCCACAATGTGCAAACCATGATGCCAAATTAATCTCCTGCACCTGCACATGATCATATCCTTCCATTCCTTGCATATCCAATTGCCTATCCGAAAGCCTGTCATGTCACTATCATGTCTGCTTCCATTACCACCCTGGCAGTGCCTTTCAGCTATCCACCACTCTCTATGTAAAGAAAAACTTGTCCCACATATCTCCTTTAAACTTTCTCCTTTTGCTCTCTCTTTGACATTTCCACCCTGAGGAAAAGGTTCTCTGTCCACCTGATCTACACCTCTCACAATTTTATATACTTATATCATGTCTCTCCTCAACTTCTGTTAGTCCAGCCAAAACAATCTAAGTTTGTCCAAACTCTCCTTGCAGCAATACCCTCAATCCAGCCAGCTTTCTCACAAACCTATTCAAACCCTCGACATCTTTTCTTTAATGAATGAGTGGTTTTCTTGATAAACCCCATTCTCAATGATGGCTAATGTTCATATGGCCTTAAATATCTGTATTCTCTAACAATGAGAAATACAAATGAGTGATATTTCTCTGCCTTCATTATGGTTCTTATATCAATGGGTATCCAGTTGAATTCAATTTACTTCACTTCACTGCATCTAGAACAATTGAATGTATTGAACTGAGGAAACTCTGAGAGACTTAATAATATCCCTGTTAAAGCTGAAGATCTATCCTCCACACTTAAGTGTTCAGTAGTAAGCTGTTCCAGTAAAGACACAAATCCAATATCACGTTCTTTAGTTTCTTACATACCACGCTTTCAGAAAGTATTCAGGCCTGTTCACTTTTTCCACATTTTGTCACGTCACAGCCTTATTCTAAAATTGATTACATTTTTTTATTTTTTTATTAATCTACACACAATACCCCATAATAAAAAAGCAAAAACAGGTGTTTAGAATTTTTTGCAAAGTAATTAAAAATAAATAACTGAAGTATCACATTTACATAAGTATTCAAACCCTTTATTCAGTACTTTGTTGAGGCATCTTTGGCAGCGTTTACAGCCTCAAGTCTTCTTGGGTATGGCACTACAAGCTTGGCACACCTGTATTTGGATAATTTATCCCATTCTTCTCTGCAGATCCTCTCAAGCTCTGTCGGGTCGGATGGGAACCGTCGATGCACAGCTATTTTCAGGTCCTTCCAGACATGTTCGATTGGGTTCAAGTCGGGCTCTGGCTGGGCCACTCAAGGACAATCGCAGACTTGTCACGAAACCACTTCTGCGTTGTCTTGGCTGTGTGCTTAAGATCCTGTTGGAAGGTGAACCTCCACCCCAGTCTGAGGTCCAGAACACTCTGGAGCAGGTTTACCTCAAGGATCTCTCTGTACTTTACTCTGTTCATCTTTCCCATCGATCCTGACTCCCAGTTCCTGCCGCTGAAAAACATCCACACAGCATGATGCTGCCAACACCATGGTTCACCGTAGGTATGGTATTGGTCAGGTGATGAGTGGTGCCTGGTTTCCTCCAGACGTTGACGCTAGGCATTCAGGCCAAAGAGTTCAATCTTGGTTTCATCAGACCAGAGAATCTTTTTTCTCATGCCATTTGACAAACTCCAAGTGGGCTGCCATGTGCCTTTTACTGAGGAGTGGCTTCCGTCTGGCCACTTTAACATAAAGGCCTAATTGGTGGAGTGCTGCAGATATAGTTATCCTTCTGGATGGCTCTCCCATCTCCACAGAGCTCTGACAGAATGACCATTGGGTTCTTGGTCACCTCCATGACCAAGGCCTTTCTTCCCCCAATTGCCCAGTTTGGCCGGGCGGTCAACTTTATAAAGAGTCCTGTGGCTCCTAAGTTCTTACATTTAAGAATGACGGAGGCCACTGTGCTCTTCGGGACCTGTAATGCTGACACAAACACTCACACTGCACAAATGCCAACAACAAGTTACCAATAACCCGTTTCTCCTTGAAATTCAGTGTAGAGATTCGAACTCTTTAGTTTAGCACCTTTGGAACCTGACCAGTTCCAAGCCACAGAAAATCCAGGCCACAGAAATTGCCCAGGATTATCATCTTCTGAGCAGGAGGAAGTATAGATACGCATGTATAGATTCTGAGAACAATTATTAAGCCAAAGTTTGCACGTCATAAATGCTGTTGCAAACGTTGTAGTAGTAAGTTAATTAGATTCAGATTGGTATAAATTGGTTAATTAATTTTAGATCTGAGTTTAATTTAATTCATTAGTGTAGTTTCGAACTAAAGATTCATTCATGCCATTCCACGGGTGTTGCCAGACAACAGAAAGTTTCAACCTGACATTCATATTCTCGAGACCACCATTAACCATAAACTTAACCAACATCATAAACAGTGTGAAAAGCAATGTCAGAGCTCAGCTATCCTGTTGGAAATAACACGCATCGTGACTCTCCAGAGCAATTCTACCATCTACAAGACATAAGTTAGAAAAGCACAGGAATACTTTCCATTGTTTGGATGAGTCCAGTTCCAACAGGACTCAAAGTTCGACACAAGGGGAAAGCGGTCTGTTTAATGTCCACCCTAAGCTTTCACTCAGTTAACTGGCACAAGCATAGACCACTTACACTTCGGCAACTTGGCAAAGCTTCAACCCCCACCCCACCCACCACCTGTAACTTTAACCGTGTAGTGTGATTAGAACAGGCGGCACTCGGGCACATCACTACCTGTATATTCCCCTCCAAGTCACATACGGTCTCATCAAATAAATTGCCATTCCTTCATTGTCATTGGCTGGAATTCGATGTGTAACACACTTTGAGATAAAATTTATTAACATCAGCTCAAATTAATAGGCCAAGGTAAGAGCAACGTCCCTTAGTAGCATGATTGTCCTTGACCAGATGTTGCATTTAATAGATTCAGGTAAAATGAGGTGTAAATTTTGCAGTGGTTGGAATCATACTGACAAAGGAAGTAATTCATCTCAACGCTAGAACATTTTTAGAAGATTTCTCAGCCCTTTGTGGATCCATGTTGAAGTAGAAATAGAACATAGGAATATGCTCCTGGTTGTGTGTGCCAAACATAATCATCCAGGCCGCACATGGTCAATAATCTTACTTTCTCCAACCTGTTTATGTGTCTATCTTAATGCCTCTGCTTCCACCACTTAAGTGCAAGGTTGTTGCATTTTGAGAAGCCAAAATAGTACAGGATTTTCACAGTGAATTGTTGAGCTCTGCGGAATGTTGTAGAGCAGAGGGATCAGGGAGCAATAGGCAATAGGTGCAGAAGTCGAGCCAGCACCACCATTCAATGTGATCATGGCTGATCATCCCCAATCAGTACCCCGTTCCGGCCTTCTCCCCATATCCCCTGACTGCGATCTTTAAGAGCCCTATCCAGCTCTCACTTGAAAGGATCCAGAGAACTGCCCTCTGACGCAGAGAATTCCAGACTCAAAACTCTCTGTGTGAAAAAGTGTTTCCCGGTCTCCGTTCTAAATAGCTTACCCCTTATGGCCCTGTCCCACGGTACGAGTTCATTGCAAGAGCTCTCCCGAGTTTAATAAAAATCAAACTCGTGGTAAGCACGGAGAATTAACGTAGCGGGTATGTCGGAGCTTGGGGACGTCTCTTAGTGGCTCGTAACGCTAACGGCAGGTACTCGGGAAGACTCGCTAACGGCAGGTATGCTCGGGAAGACTCGTGAAGATGTTTCAACATGGTGAAAAATGTCCACTAGAGCCCCGAGTACCGACGAGCGGCCATTACCATAAATCTCTGAGTTTGAATCAGGACAATGGAATGAACTCGTACCGTAGGACAGGGCCATTACTCTTAAACTGTGGCCCCTGGTTCTGGACTCCCCCAACATCAGGAACATTTTTCCTGCCTCTAGCGTATCCAAACCTTCAATAATCTTATATGTTTCAATAAGGGGTCCTCTCATCCTTCTAAACTTCAGAGTCCAAGTACAAGCCCAACCACTCCATTCTCTCAGCATATGAGAGTCTCGCCATCCTGGGAATTAACCTTGTAAACCTACGCTGCACTCCCTCAATAGCAAGAATGTCCTTCCTCAAATTAGGGGACTAAAACTGCACACAATACTCCAGATGTGGTCTCACTAGGGCCCTATACAACTGCAGAAGGACCTCTTCGCTCCTATACTCAACTCCTCTTGTAATGAAGGCCAACATGCTATTCACTTTCTTCACTGCCTGCTGTACCTGCATGCTACTTTCATTGACTGATGACTGATCCCCAGATCTCGTTGTACTTCCCCTTTTCCCAACTTGACACCATTTAGATAATAATCCGCCTTCCTGTTTTTGATACCAAAGTGGATAACCTCACATCTATCCGCATTAAACTGCATCTGCCATGCATCTGCCCACTCACATACATAGTTACCTAAAATAAGGGTATAGGTAGGAAGTGTTAAAGGTACATTAGCCTTCAACAGCCAGTAATGAGTATGAATGTTGGAACATTATGTTACAGTTCTACAAGTTGTCGGTGAGGGTGCATTTGGAGAATTGTGTTCAATTTTGGTCACCCTGTAACAGGAAAAATGTCATTAAACTGGAAAAAAGTTCACAGACAATTCATGAGTACTTTGCTAAGACTCAAGAGTCTGAGGTATAGGGAGAAATTCAGCAGGTTAGGACTTTATTCCATGGAGCACACAAGGCTGAAGTGACCGTATAGAGGTGCACAAAATCTTGATGGAAATAGATAGGATTAATGCAGGCTTTTACCTTGAGTTGAATCAAAAACCCAAGGTAATTGGTTTAATGTGAAAGGGGAAAGATTTAATAGGAACCTGAGGGACAAATCTTTCGATCAGAGGGTGCTGGATACATGGAACAAGCTGCCAGAGGGGGTAGTTAAAGTAGGGACTATGACACAATTTACAGTGCCCTCCATAATGTTTGGGACAAAGACCCATCATTTATTTATTTGCGTCTGTACTCCACAATTTGAGATTTGTAATAGAAAAAATCACATGTGGTTAAAGTGCACATTGTCAGATTTTATTAAAGGCCATATTTATACATTTTGGTTTCACCATGTAGAAATTACAGCTGTGTTTAGGGCACCATAATGTTTGGGACACATGGCTTCACAGGGGTTTGTAATTACTCAGGTGTGTTTAATTGCATCGTTATTGCAGGTATAAGAGAGCTCTCAGCACCTAGTCTTTCCTCCAGTCTTTCCATTACCTTTGGAAACTTATATTGCTGTTTATCAACATAAGGACCAAAGTTGTGCCAATGAAAGTTTAAAAGAAAGCCAAACAAGAATAAAACTGTTAGAGATCATCAGCCAACCCTTTGGCTTACCAAAATCAACTGTTTGGAACATCATTAAGAAGAATGGTGAGCTTACTAATTGCAAATGGGCTGGCAGGCCAAGGAACACCTCTACAGCTGATGACAGATGGATTCTGTTTATAATAAAGAAAAATCCCCAAACACCTGTCGAACAGAAGACTTCATGAACAGAAACACTCTTCAGGAGTCAGGTGTGGATTTCCCAATGACCATTGTCCGCAGAAGACTTCATGAACAGAAATACAGAGGCTGTACTGCAAGATGCAAACCACTGGTTAGCCGCAAAAATAGGATGGCCAGGTTACAGTTTGCCAAGAAGTACTTGACCAAACAACCACTGGTCTGGAAAAAGGTCTTGTGGACAGATAAGATGAAGATTAACATATCAGAGTGATGGCACAGGCAAAGTATGGAGGAGAGAAGGAACTGCCCAAGATCCAAGGCCAACACCTCAAGTCTAGATTTGCAGAATCAAATTTCCAAATACAGAATTTCACATTGAAGTTCTACCATACGGTAGAATTCGAATTCTGTGTAGATAGAACTTCGGAGTTTGTGCATGTTCGTGATCGATTCCGAATAGCGACTGATCAACAGTGAATAGTTAATCTGATCGATTGTTGATTAATACCTGATAGCCAAGAGTAACTGAGAGACGGGAACCTGTTTACTTGGTGAAAAGTAACCTGAAGGTGAAGGGTGCCCCTAATTCTGAGGAGGGATTGAGGTCCTCCTATAGAAGTCCAGTCTTAGCATGAGGATAGTAACATTCGGGAGGTAAAGTAGTAATTTAAGTAGTAGTACCCCTCAGCAAAGAGTAACCTAGGAAGGGGAAAATCTTCGGTATCGGAGGGAGAGGTTCACTGATTGATAACAGCATGACATGGCATTAAGATCGAGTGTTTGTAAACTGTACGCTAGCGTGTTAAATCATTTTTGTAAATTGTAAACATTTAATATTGTCCTTTTTGTATTGTTATCGGATTCAAATTGTGTAAATATTTTGTGTATGTAAATAGATTTAGAATATATTAAGATTTGGATAGTTAAGATTTAGAGTGTGTTCACGAACCGCTATTTGTATTGCTACTTGTGTAAATTTTTAATGATTTAGATAATTGACTTAAGGGGGTGTTTGAATTAAATATTTGTGATTGTTTAGATTGCAGTATTGTGAGAATCTGAGTCGTGGTGGTTCGATCAGGATTTGTACTCTATCGAACGCTGTGTCAGAGGAGTCGTTGTTCCGCTGACCGATTGAGCCAAGAGGAAGATTTGTTAGAGTGTGATTTATTGGATGCTTGTAGTTTATATTGGGGTGTATCTGGGGTTGTAATCGGGGGAATACTTTCGTTTCTGATTATAGTTTTATTGCCGTGGTTTGGATTTGTTTGTGCGAATTGAGTCGATTGAGTGGGGGAGATTACTGCTTGGAAGAGACTGTAATTAAGAGTTAGAGTCTTGGGTTGAGAAACCAGAGATCCTTTGTTTGAAAGTTTAGAGTTGAATTAAGTAATTGTGATCTAACTGATAAGAAAGTTGGGAGAGCGATTGATTTGAATAATTGAAAAGGAGCGATTGAGTGGGTGATTGAGTAACGGTTGGAAGGGAACTATTGTGTGAATATGAGAGACGATTAGCCATTGTGTGGAAGAGACTCCATTGACCTTGGGGTCTGAAAGGAAGGAGTAAGTTTGAATAGGTGTATCTGGAATTTTATTTGTATTGTAACTATTGTGGAGAAAAGTGGGGACTGTCTCAGACAAGGACATATCAAATAGACCCAGAAGCCCAATAAAAATAATTTGCGAGAAGCTTCCACATGAAGCAGACAGATTAAGAGGATTATCTGGAGAATTAAATGGAGTTTTGAGAAGCGAACTTCGGCCGTTGGGTGAACTAAAATCTGTAATAGGAATAAACGACGTAGATGCGAATGTTAAACAATATGGAAACAGTGAAGAAGGAAATGAGCTAATTGGAATATGGAGAATGTTCTTCACTAGAAGGAAAATAAATAAAGCGCATAAATTAGGGATTAGAGGGGAACAAGAGAGAAGTGGTCCTTCTGGAGACATTCCGGAACAGGGAAAGGAAGATAGTGGGAGCCAACAGCAGGAGCAGGAAAGAATACCATCTTCTAAAAGGGAAACTACTGAGATGGCTCTTAAAGGGGAGGTGCTGGCTAAAATTAAACTTATTAAATTTGGTAAGAGTGCAGCGGTATCTGTAGACCTCGAAGGGAGAGAAGCTCACAATATGCCAGGGTGGGCAGAATTTTTTGGAATGGAGCCACAGCATTCCTCACAGCACTCATGTTCCCAGTTGGGAGACACCATGTGCAGCTTGCGAGCAGGGACATGGGAGGAGTTAGCGGTATCTTCGACTCCTCCCACAAAATTCAAATTTAAAGTGGAAAAATCGGGTAGTGACCTTCTAGCTCCTATGATTGCTCCACCAGTGGAGGATAGTATAGGAGATCAAGGTGCTAGAAGGAAGGTTCCGCCAAAGTGGGTACCAAAATTAATTAGAAAATCCAGTACTGGGAAAGTGAAGGAATCCTTCCTGAAGTACAAAGACAGAACAAGTAGCTTTTCTGAGGGTGAGACAGCAGGAGGATACGGAGTGGTTGATCCTGACATTGCTAGTATTATTAGGTTGGAGCAATTTCCCGACGATGGGGGTATGGAACGTATTCCCCGTAGGCAGTTCATTTGTAGAAAGCTGCCTACTCCACCTTTGGTATGAAGTCCCGCAGTAGGTGTAAATTACCCCCGGGCCACAGACGTAAACACTCTAATGCAGCCTGGTCCAACGGCAGCTCAGAGACCTGTATTAAGAATTACGGAAGAAGACAAGAAGGAGGAGGGTCTTAAAGCTTGGATAGACCTGCCATTCTGAGAGCCAACTTTTCCTCAGTTTGATTGGAGAGGGTATAGAATTGTCAGACCTGATCGGTGCTGCAACTGTGGGGAAGTGGGACATTGGTCATCGATCGTTTCCTGTGAAGGAAGGGGGCAAAGAAGAGGGCCATGGGGTTTCAGAAACCAGTGGATCCCGAGAGGTTACCGGGACACTTGGGACCCTGAAAGTAGAGGACGAGGACACTGGCAAGGAGATCAGGGGGTAGGGACATTTTGGCAATCAAACCCATTCCGTTAGCCCTAACCTGCCAGTTAATACCACCTATGAAATTTGAAGGCGTCCTCACATGCCAGAAAACAGCAATAAAAACAAGAAAGAACATCACCCCCTTCCAAATCCAAAGAGGAGACACAAAGAATCTAATTATCGAGAACCCTCAGTGAAGAAAGGACTACGAAAAGGGCAACATAGTAGCTGGTGTGAGAAAGAATGGGAACAAAGGAACTGAAATGACACTAGGGAGAGAAGAAACAAACTTATTGTACAGGAGGTATGGGTGTGGGGAATGGAGCTATTATACTAACTCTGTGCCTGCAGGACAGTATAGGTAAAGAATATACAGACCCTTTGAGAACAGGCAGAAGACATCAAAAGTAATGTAGCTCCCCAGAAATAGGAATCAACAAGCAGGAGGAAATGATACTGTCCTGTCCCTTTAAGACAAATCTGGGAAGGCCAACCGAGAAAGCTGCTGCTCAGTATTCCTACTCCCTTGAAACTGACATCAGAGAAGAAGAAGAAACCTAGTGCCCAACTTTAACATCATCTAGCTCAAAGCTTATTGTACCACTAAGCATCACTTGTGTGTCCAACTGCAGATTGACAACACCACGGCAGTGGCGTATGTCAATCATATGGGTGGAATCAAGTCGAAATCATGTGTCGGATTGGCTAACATTATTTGGCACTGGTGCATTAAAAAGAATATTTGGATTTCAGCTGTCTACTTGCCAGGCAGACACAATATGGTGGCCGACACCAGGTTACGTAAATTCAACGACAACGCCGAGTTGATGTTGAATCAGGATGTATTTGATAAAATTGTCCTTCGGTATGGGATGCCAGATATCGATTTGTTTGCATCCAGACTTAATCACCAGGTACTGAAGTATGTTTCATGGGAACGAGACCCAAGGGCAGTGGCGGTGAATGCGTTCTCACTGCACTGGGGCGGAATGTTTTTATATGCCTTTCCCCCCTTCTGCCTCATCAGCCGGTGCCTGACTAAGATCAAGCAGGACAACGCTACAGGGGTTTTGGTGGTACCCGACTGGCCTACACAGCCATGGGAACTTCCGGTGGCATCAATGGTGGGGTAAGAGACGCTGTTGTTTCGCTCTGCTCCCAAAGACTGTTTTAATGAGCTAAAATATGAGTTGGAAGATGGAGGAGTTCTAAAAGTAACTACCGGAGCTGTTATTTAATTGTGTGTTATCAGAAGTCCTGCTGATAACAGAAATAACGGCAATTTTAAATGAAAAAGATTATAACTCGTCAGAAGCCTTCAGCTGCAAGAACTTATCTGAAAAAACCTGGAAAGACTCCTCAATCCCCTCAAGCATCAGCTGGAAGTTCAGAAGAAGAAACTGACTTTCAAAACCCTTCTACAGAAATGACTTAAATGGAGGAACAACTGGAAAAGTCAGTAACAGCTTTAGTCACTGAAAACATCTCTAAAGTGATACGAGAGGGGAATGTCGCGCTGGAAAAAAGCCTCTCCAAAAGCCTCTCTGAAAAAATTAAACAAGGTAATGATAAGCTGATGGGGAAAATTGACGACTTAGCCAAACGTGTGGTCGAGATTGAGGAGGACTTAAACAATAAAATTAAGCGTGCTGATAAGAGCTGCAATAAAAAGCTGGACGCGATGTCAAAGTCCATTGAAGCGGCTATGGAAGGAATGGATAACTCATTAACTGAGATGATTAAGGAGATAAAGAGACTAAAAAAGAAACAAGAAAGTACTGGGAGGGAGCTTGCTATAATGAAGTATAAATGTATGGACCTGGAAGCAAGATCGAGGAGACAAAACTTGAGGATAGTAGGAGTAAAAGAAGGAAAAGAGAGTGGACAGAACTTTCAGGAGTTTGCTGCCAACCTACTCAAACAAGTACTTAAGCTGCCTGAAGCCCCGAGAATAGATACGGGTCCGATGTAAGGCTCAAGGAAGCTCAATTGCTCCCCCAAGACAGATTATTCTGAAATTCTATGATATCTCAACCCTGGAAGGAATTATGAAAAATATTCCATATGGAGTGAATTTGATGTTTGGAGAAGACAAACTAAGATTCTTCCATGATTTTCCAGCTGAAGTTATGGAAAAGAGGGACAAGTTTACAAACACGAGAAGGCTACTGAAGGAGGTCGAGGGAGTAAGATATGGGATAGTATATCCCGCAAAATAGAAAATTACTTTTAACTCTGTCGTACGTGCATTCACAGATCCAGAAGAGGCATTTAAATATGCACAAAGTATCACACAGGAGGCCTACTGATAATTAGGAGTTGGTCTCCCACAATAACACAGAAGAATTGTGTTTCCATTTTTTTTTTAAACATACAAAAAAGTCTGCTCTGGTTCATCATGGCGAATTTTCATCGAAGCGCTGTCTAGACATCTTATCTTTGGAATGCTAATTCAAGGTCGGATTTTAAGTTTCATCTCGGCAAAGGATTGGAAAAGAAAAAAACTGTGGTGGGGAAAATAACTTGAGAATATGGAAAAATGTTATCAGTGGACTTGTAGATAGAAACTTATGATTTAAGAAACACACAATTATATACTAACATAAAATATAATTAATAAAATTGTGTAATATTAAGACATAGTATAATAATGGCTGGTGTTTATTTCATGATGTTAATACTTGCTAAATATAGGAATAACGATATGATTGATATGTATTAACATACTAATAAATTTTATGGATATAGTAGATTTCGTTTAAATTGCGAGCAAAGTGGAGGGGAGGAGACTCAGATACTTGGAAGTTATCCACGGGTACTTGGAAGTTATCCGGGCTTTTGTGTCGGACAACAGCGGGCTCCAAGGTTAACCCCTTGGGGCCCGCTGTTGTCTGATACAAATGTTTGAGACTTAATAGATCTTGGCATATCGATAGATATGGATATATAATTAACATAATCACTGTTATATCTAAGTATATATTTAACGTTGTAAACTCTTTTATTTTATTTTTTCTCTTTGAAGATACATTTCTAATCTATCTATCGGAATGCGTTTTATTTTATATATATATTTTTTAACTTTGTATTGCTCTCTCTTCCAATTAATAATAGTTGGTCAAGGGGGCAGAGCAAAACATATAAAAACATCTACGGAAGTCGATAAGAATTTTTCTACCACCTGTTGGTGGTTTGTTTTTAGTTATAATATCTTTATTTTTGGATATTATAATTTCACTTTTTGTTTGTTAATTATCTTTTCACGACTCTACACTTTCTGGTCTTTTTCCAAGGTCTATTCTGAAGGGAAGATGCCAACAAAATCTAATAGCTGGGGATGATTATCCCTCACCTAGAGTAATGAGGTTCTTGGTTGCACCATATGAAGTAAAGGTATTAACATGATCTATAATGCAAGACGAAAAACAAAAGAAAACTGGAGGAATCACGTTCTGCAATTGGAATATAAGGGGCGCTAATGAACCAATTAAAAGGGGTAAGATCTTTGCCCAATTAAAAGCTTTAAATAGTGACATAATTTTCTTACAAGAGACGCATCTGAAATATCAAACACAGATAAGTTTGAAGGCAAATTGGATCGGGCAAACATACTACTCTTCATTTACTTCTAAATCTAGAGGCACGGCCATTATCATTCGTAAAGGTATACCATTTAAATTAAAGAATAGCATAGCAGATGAAGAGGGGAGGTATGTCATAGTCACGGGAGAAATTTATTCTACTCCACTTACTTTGATAAATATTTATGCTCCTAATTTTGACAACCCTCAATATTTTAGTAAAATTCTGGATACAATTTCAGAACTATCAAAATGTGGTAATAGGGGGAGATTTGAATTGTGTTTTAGATCCATATTTGGGTAAATCTGCAAAACAAAAAAGGATTAACATGAAATCTAAAACAAGTGAACTCCTAAATACATACATGAAAAATACCAATATGACAGATGTATGGAGGATCGCTAACCCAGTAGGTAGAGAATATTCATTTTATTGAATGGTACGTAAAACATACTCGCTTATTGATTATTTCTTAGTGGACACAAAATTAATTCCATACACATATAATGCTAAATATCACAATAGTATTATTTCTGATCATTCCCCGTTAACTTTCTCTTTAAAATTTGAAGAAATGCCTGACAAAAAATCGTTTCGGAGGTTTAACCCCCAAATATTAAACAACCTACAAGGTTGTACATATTTAAAAGAGCAGATGAAATTCTTCTTTGAGACAAACGAAACACCAGATATTTCACCCTCCTTATTATGGGAAACTTCTAAGGCATTTATAAGAGGAACTATAATCTCATTTCAAGCTTTCCAAAATAAAAAGAATAATATTGAACAATTACAGCTAGAACAAGAAATTAGACAATTAGATTTAGAAAATGCTAAAGAACCAACTATAGATAAACACAATAAGATAACAATACTAAAATATAAATTAAATAAAATTTTATCGGCCAGAATAATAAGATTATTTCAAATTACAAAACAAGAAAATTTTGAATTTGGTGATAAACCACATAAACTCTTAGCACGCCAACTGAAAAAACGGGAAACCGAAAACACAATTACTAAAATTAAATCAGACAAAGGGGAATTACTAACACTACCTAAAGATATAAATAAAAGTTTTGCTCAATATTATCAACATTTATATACATTGAAAACCTCTGCAAATAATACTCAAATTACAAATTTCTTAGACAATTGTAATCTTCCAAAATTAAATAGGGTGGAACAAGAGGGATTAGGAGCTCAGATTACTCTTCAGGAAATAGAAGAAACAATAAGTTTGTTGAAGAATGGCAAAACGCCAGGACCAGACGGCTTTAGTAATGAATTCTATAAAAGATTCCACGAGATAATTTCTCCACGCTAGCAAGAATTATATGCATGCTTTTAAAGGAAATAAATTACCAGAAACACTAACTGAGTCAACTATTACACTTATACCAAAAAAGGATAAAGATCTAGAAGACCCAGGCTAATATAGAGCTATTGCACTCCTAAATACAGATCAAAAAATATTAGCAAAGACACTAGCGAGAAGATTGAGTAAATATATTAGCAAACTAATAAACCCGGATCAAACTGGGTTTATACCAAAGAGATACACATTTAACAATTTGAGACGGCTGTCTAATATAATGTACTCACATAATACTGAAGAAGACCTAGCAATTATCTCATTGGATGCAGAAAAAGCTTTCGATCAAGTGGAATGGCAATATTTATTCAAAGTATTGCAAAAATTTAACATGGGAGATAACTTTATCTCATGGGTAAAATTATTATATGATAAGCCAATGGCTAGAATACTGACTAATAATATATTATCCCTGAAATTCCGATTGGCAAGGGGCAATAGGAAGGGGTGCGCACTATCACCTCTGCTATTTGCACTAGTGATTTATAATCCCATATTAAGTTTATAGCCTTTAGCAGAAAGTATAAGAAGTCATCTGAATATTCATGGATATAATACCAAACACTCAAATAATAAAATTTCATTATATGCAGACGATATATTATTATATATTCCAAATTCACAAATTAGCATACCAAATATACTAAATTTAATAGAGGAATTTGGTTCTTTTTCAGGATATAGAATAAACTGGAACAAAAGCGAAATTATGACGATAAAACCTCAAGAGCCGTTACATCTGTTGAAATTCCCCTTTAGAATTGCAACAGAAAAATTTAAGTATTTGGGCATCCAAATTACTAGGAAATATAAATCATTACTCAACGCAAACTATATGCCTTTAATAACTAAATTAAATGGGTTGATTAAATTCTGGAAAACACTGCCGATGTCCTTAATAGGCAGAATAAACACGATAAAAATGATCTTACCACAAATACTGTACCTATTTCAATCAATACCAATATACTTACCTAAAAAATTCTTAAAAAAATTAGATTCTGATATTATAAACTTCATATGGGATTATAAATCACATAGAATTAAGAAAAAAACACTCGTGTAAATCTAAAGAATCGGGGGGACTGACACTCCCTAACTTATTGTATTACTATTGGGCAGTGAATATTAAAAATATAATCTATTGGTTGGACAGTTCTGCCCAACAGGTAGATTGGAAAAGAATGGAGAAAGAGGATTGTTCCCCTTATAATATAGGAGCGATCCTTCTTTCCCCGATGAAACTGAACAATATAATATATAAGAAGAATCCAATTATTCACAGTATAATACGAATTTGGAATCAAATAAAATTATCTTTAAAATTAAGAAAATTATCGCTTCTTTCTCCAATAACTAATAATCCCTCATTCAAACCATTTTATCCATTATTGATAAAACATTTATCCATTGGGAAAGATTAGGAATTAAAACAATGGGAGATATGTATGATATGGGAAAACTTTTATCATTCCAACAATTACAACTAAAATATAATTTGAAAAATAATCTATTTTAAATATCTTCAAATTCAAGATTATTTGAAGAAATATATACAAGGATATCAAACCCTAACCCCAGATTTATTGGAGGAAGGAATGAATAGAAAGGCAGAATCAAGCAATTTAATATCTTACTTATATAATATAATTTTAAATATAGAAACGCCAATGACAGAGATAATTAGAAGGGACTGGGAACAAGAGTTATTGATAAAAATTCCTAACGATAGATGGGAAAAAAATGTATTATATGTAAAACAAATGTTCAATTAATGTAAGACATAACCTAATTCAATTTAAAATTTTACATAGATTACATTATTCTAAAACTAGACTGAATAAAATATTCCCAAATGTTTCCCCCATCTGTGACAAATGTCTTACTCAAAATGCCACTATAGCACATTCCTTTGTCTCGTGTATAAAACTGTATACATTTTGGAATGAAATTTTTTGAATTTTTACAAAACTATTTAACACAAAATTGAACCCCAATACAGAATTGATTATCTTTGGATCAATGGAAGAGGGAAGTAAACTAACTATATTCCAAGAAGCTTTTCTTAATTACGGTCTAATAACAGCAAAAAAACTTATACTCAAATTTTGGAAAAACGCAATCACGCCAACATTCAAAATGTGGATTTCAAATATGTCTGAAACGCTTCATCTTGAAGAAATGAGATTTCTCCTACTAGGCAAAGGAGACCAATTCTCAAAGACTTGGTCTCCTTTTATCAACATTTTGCAAGCATATGGTGCAACATAACATAACCTCAGAAATTAAATGGTTTAGAACCGGGTGACGGATGGGCAAAAATATGAAATAGGTAGATCTCTCCTAATCTCTCTTTTCTTTACTTTCTCCTTCTATTTCAATCTTTTCAGCTTCTCTTCTATGTCCTTTATTTATTTTGCTATCTGTTTCAACTCGCTTGTCTATCTATTCCGACACTCTGTTTTTCTTTTTTCTTCCACTGTTCTTTTATTATTAAATCAAAAGTATGAAGTTGTACAAGAATGGAAATATGTATGTATGTATTAGGTACTCAAGTACCACAATATTGTACTTACTTCTAACAAAAAATTAAAAAAAACAAAAAAAACCATGGTTCCCGCTCATTTCGGACATAACCATGCACCCTATTATGGTGGTTCCAAAACAAAATAAATTATTGGTGCACCCTGTAACTGGGGATCCATACCCATTGAATGATCGTGTAAATTTGTTGATTTGCAGATTTTAAGAAGGCCGTACCTGGGTCTGGGACTATCCGATCAGACTGTGGATACCATCACGTCATCCTGGAGGGATAGCACAAAAAGGCAGTACCTCCCATATCAGGAAATTGGGGGAATTTTGCTTACAGGGGAACATCACTTACCACACAGCCTCCATCCCAGATGAGCTAGAATTCCTATCCCACTTACACATCAATGAAGGGTTGAGTTATAGTGCCATCAACAGTGCCAGGAGTGCCCTGTCAGCGCACCTGTGCCGGGGGTCAGGAATCCAACCATTAGGGTCCCACCCGTTAATATCATGATTTATGAAGGGAGTGTTTAATTCAAATCCTCCTAGGCCTAGGTACTCTCAAATCTGGGATGTGAGCATGGTACTCACGGTGCTCTGTCAATGGGGAACAGCCACATCGTTGTCCTTACCAAGGATCACCCTCAAGTTGGTTATGTTCATGGCGCTTACTTGAGCGCAAAGGGTTCAGACTCTCCACAAACTGCGTCTGGACAGGATGGTGTCATCACAGAATAACGTTACATTTCACATCTATGACTTACTGAAACGGAGCAGACCAGGGGAGTCCGGATACAAGCTTGCATTGTCAGCCTATCCCACAGATTCACACATGTGTATAGTGGCACATTTGAAGCGTTATATTGACGTCACGAAGAGCCTCAGAGGCTCCGAGGTAGCACTATTTATAAACCGCAAAAAAACACATAGGCAATTGTCATCTCAGACCATCTTACGATGGCTGAAGCAAGTCTTGGGGTGTGCAGAAGTTAATACTGAAAATTTTAAATCTCACTCCACCAGGGAGGCATAAACGTCGGTGGCGAGGGGAATGGACGTCCCTATAACCATATAACCATATAACAATTACAGCACGGAAACAGACCTTCTCGGCCCTTCCAGTCCGTGCCGACCATTTATTTTCCCCTTGTCCCATCTACCTGCACTCAGACCATACCCCTCCATTCCCTTCCCGTCCATATACCTATCCACTTTACTTTTAAATGCTAAAATCGATCCTGCCTCCACCACTTCTGCTGGAAGATCATCCATACAGCCACCACTCTCTGAGTAAAGAAGTTCCCCCTCATGTTACCCCTAAACTTCTGTCCCTTAATTCTCATGTCATGCCCTCTTGTTTGAATCTTCCCTACCCTCAATGGGAAAAGCTTATCCACGTCAACTCTGTCTATCCCTTTCATCATATTAAAGACCTCAATCAAGTCCCCACTTAACCTTCTGCGCTCCAAAGAATAAAGACCTAACTTGTTCAACCTTTCTCTGTAACTTAGTTGCTGGAACCCAGGCAACATTCTAGTAAATCTCCTCTGTACTCTCTCTATTTTGTTGACATCCTTCCTATAATTAGGCGACCAAACTTGTACACCATGCTCCAGAATCGGTCACACCAATGCCTTGCACAATTTTAACATTACTTCCCTACTCCTATATTCAATGCTCTGATTTATAAAGGCCAGCACACCAAAAGCTTTCTTTACCACCCTATCTACATACTATGCACAGTTATTCCTAGATCCCTCTGTTCCACAGCATTCCTCAATTCCCTACCATTTACCATGTATGTCCTATTTTGATTTGTCCTGCCAAGATGTAGCACCTCACACTTATCAGCATTAAACTCCATCTACCATCTTTCAGCCCACTCTTCCAAATGGCCCAAATCTCTCTGTAGACTTTGAAAATCTACTTCATTATCCACAGCACCACCTATCTTAGTATCATCTGCATACTTACTTATCCAATTTTCCACCCCATCATCTAGATCATTGATGTACATGACAAACAACAGTGGACCCAACACAGATCCCTGAGGCACCCCACTGGTCACCGGCTTCCACCCTGACAAACAGCCATCCACCATTACTCTCTGGCATCTCCCATTCAGCTACTGTTGAATCCATCTTGCTACTCCGCCATTAACACCCAAAGATTGAACCTTCTTAACCAACCTTCCATAGGGAACCTTGTCAAGGGCCTTACTGAAATCCATATAGACAACATCCACTGCTTTACCCTCATCAATTTCCCTAGTAACCTCTTCAAAAAATTCAAGAATGTTTGTCAAACATGACCTTCCAGGCACAAATCCATGTTGACTGTTCTTAATCAGACCCTGTTTATCCAGATGCTTATATATATTATCTCTAAGTATCCTTTCCATTAATTTGCCCACTACTGATGTCAAACTGACAGGTCTATAATTACTAGGATTATTTTTGAACCCTTTTTAAACAATGGAACAACATGCACGCTACGCCAATCCTCCGGCACTATTCCAGTTTCTAGTGACATTTGAAATATTTCTGTCATTGCCCCTGCTATTTCTACACTAACTTCCCTCAATGTCCTCGGGAATATCCTGTCAGGACCTGGAGACTTATCCACTTTTATATTTTTCAAAAGTGTCAGTACGTCCTCCTCTTTGAATCTCATAGTTTCCATAGCTACTCTACTTTTGCCCCTTACCTCACAGAGTTCAATATCCTTCTCCTTGGTGAATACCGAAGAAAATAAATTGTTCAATATATCCCCCATCTCTTTTGGCTCTGCAGATAGCTGTGCATTCTGGCTCTCTAATGGTCCAATTTTATTCCTCGTTATCCTTTTCCTATTAATATAGCTCTAGAAACCCTTTGGATTTACTTTCACCTTTCTTGCCAAAGCAACCTCATATCTTCTTTTAGCTTTTCTTATTTGTTTCTTAAGATTCTTTTTACATTCTTTATACTCATCTAGCACCTCATTTACTCCATGCCTCCTATAATTATTGTAGATATCTCACTTTTTTCAAACCAAATGTCCAATTTCCCTTGAAAACCATGGCTCTTTCCGTTTTTTTACCATTTCCTTTCAACTGAACAGGGACATAAAGATTAATTTCCTCTTTAAATGTCCTCCATTTCTCTTCTACATCCTTCCCATAAAACAAAATGTCCCAATACACTCATTTTAAATCATTACGTATTCCCTCAAAGTTAGCCTTTCTCCAATCAAAAATCTCAACCCTAGGTCCAGTTCTGACTCTCTCCATAATTATATTGAAACTAATGATATTGTGATCACTGGACCCGAAGTGCTCACCAACGCATACCTCTGTCACCTGACCTGTCTCATTTCAGGTGGTCCCTCTAGACCATATCCTCGCGGCCACAGGATGGTCAAATGAATCGACTTTTCAGAGGTTCTACAACAAGCCGCTTGTTGAATCCGGGGTGTTCGCCCACTCTGTGTTAAACTTTGTTTCATAACTTCTCCCTGGGAGAGAGGAGTCGCTATTGTATATATTTTGTTATTTGTGAATTAAAGCATTAACACGTTAATCAGTATCATGAATCAATGTTGTTACTAATTCACTGCTCCTGAGTCAACTGCTTGCAGTGTGAAACACCAGGATTTGGATCGGCGTGAAAGCACAGACCATTAAAATCTTCACGGAATCACTCACGTGACTCCGAAGTAAAATAGTAAGATTAAACGAGAACTTACCAGTTTGAAGTTTGATCTTTATTTTATGATGACTTACGATGAGCGATTACGTGCCCACTGCTCCCAACCCTCATATCACGAAGCTCGTCTGGTAGTTCTAGAGTTATAATCTTACTATAATACTTCAATTGTTGTTCTTCTGTGATTTCACACTGCTGCTTTGAAGATTGACGCGCATGCCGACTGCTGGGGTTCATCATGTAACTCCTCATAAAGTAAAGATCAAACTTCGAACTGGTAAGTTCTCATTTAATCTTACTATTAATTGATATTGTTATTGTCTCATCCCCAGATAGGCAGCCAAAGATGGGATGGAATATTCAGAGAACATCAGGAAGGATGGGTCTTGGGAAGATCTGGTAACATGGAAATTGTTCAGGGAACATGAAAGTTGGAATTGGAAATGCTCATGAGAGGAACTGTGAACAGCAGGACTTAACTTTAAGAGACCAGACTAGAAATTACTCAGTGGTTAGGAAACTAGTATAGGAGAGAACCCCTATGGACTGAGAGACAAGCCAACATACTAAGGAAGAAGTACTGGAGGAGATGTCTATTGAATTAGGAGAAACTTGAATGGGTAGGGAGATTTCAGAGTCGATATATTTAACCGATGAATCTAAATTACTTAACCCTTGATGGGAAAGCAGCTTCTATTATCAAGGTGGAAAAGAAATTGTCCTTAGAATTGGCATTCTTAATTGGATTTATGATGAAATTGTCAACATATGGAAATTGATTGTTTAAATTTGAACAGCTGGGAATTCCACAGGAATTGGAATGGAATTGTGTTATTGACCACAATGCTGTGGAATGAGAAGAGTAAGACAGACACAGAAATTAAAATAGTAAATCGAAGGCTGAGACTGAATTGATTCAATTGGAACATTTATCATGGTTTGCTTTAAATTAGTCACGCCTGTAGGGAAATCTGGACTGAACCCAACTGAAATTTATATGGTTAACCATCATCAGATATACATATTATAACATCATGTGGCTATGGAGAGAGCTGATTCGTGTTGATCCTAGGAGAGTGAAGAGTATATTATAGAACAGAATAGTAATAGGAATACAGTGATAGAGCAGAATATAATTGTTAGGTACTCCCCCCCCCCCCCCCCTCTTTTTTCGATACTGTGTACTTACCTTTCTGTTTCTCTGCAGGCCGTGGCTGGGAGACAGGAATCAAGGGGTTAACAGCTTCTGTACCCGATTGGCCTCAGCTACGTCAGATGACTCATCGGGAGCTTTAAAAGGCAGAAGCTCCCAGAATTCTCTCTATCTTCAAAATAGGGCTCTGGAGGAAGAGGTGCCAGGCTGAGCTGCATGAGGCCTGGCCACATGGCACCGCACTTTGTATATTTGTGACATACTTTTTAAATTAATGTTCTATTAGGACGGAAGGGATGACCTGAGAGTTTTCGGGTATTTTGGTTGTAGAGTTAGGGCTATATAGGCAGTTTAGAGTCTTCAGTCCGACGGTCCATGAAGAGGCTGGCTGGAGCACCCTTATATATTATTTTATAGCCAATTCTGGTCCCTGACCGTGTTCTTTAAAATCAGTTTCGGGTTTTGTTCAGTGTTACAAATTAAAGACTGTTTTTTTTAATATAAGCTTGACCCTGGTTTTGATTTGTTACGCAACTCTGAGGAACCAGCCTTTGGGAGTCGTAACAAAATGGGGGCTTGTCCTAAGCTTTGAGGACCCTAGACAGTTTGGGTTTTTTTTTTGGGTAGGCTTCTGGTGTCTGAGGAAGTCTGTGTTGTGTGGGGATTTTTTTTCTCTTCCATTTGTGGTGACATTTGTGCCCAGGGTTTGGCTGTTTTTTTTGGTCCTGACATTTGATATGGAGTTTAAAGTGGATGAATTTATCGAGGCTCCTAGTCAGGAGTTGTTTGACAAATGTACGAAGGAGCAGTTGTTATTTTTGGCAGACAGCTATCAGGTGTCTGTTGATAAGCATTAGGAAACAGGCTATAAAGTCGGTGTTATGGTCTGAGTTGAAAAAGAGTGGGGTATTGCCTGCTGAGGAAGAAAGTCCTCTAGCTTCTACACAGCCTGGTCAGAAAATGGAGGACCTCATTCGATTGAAGGAGTTAGCCTTAAGAGAGAAAGAGCTTGAAATGAAAAAGGAGGAGATGGCCTTCACGCTTGAAATGAAACACATTGAGCTACAGGAGAAGGAATTGAATTCCCGAGTTTCTTCTGGGGAAAGGGAGTTTGATATGAGCAAGAACATCCGCATGGTTCCCCCGTTTAATGAGAAGGATGTAGACAAGTATTTTGCCGTGTTTGAACGAGTGGCTTCGTCCTTGAAGTGGCCGAAGGGCATGTGGGCCTTGCTATTGCAGTGTGCCCTTGTGGGTAAAGCACGGGATGTGTACTCATCTTTATCTCTTGAAAACAGTCTGGACTATGAGTGTGTGAAGTCTACGGTATTAAGGGCTTATGAATTAGTTCCAGAGGCGTACCGCCAGAAGTTCCGGCGCTTTAGGAAGTTTGATAATCAGACTTATGTGGAGTTTGCTTGGGAGAAGGAGGCATTTTTTGACAGGTGGTGCGCTTCTCAAGGAGTGAAGGATTTTAAGCTGCTGCGGGCCTTGATGATGATGGAAGACTCTGAGAACTGTCTCCCTGAGAGGGTTGCTACTTACCTGTAAAGAATAGGCGCATACACAGATGAATCTTTACTACAATTTTATTAATTAAACACACACATCACTGCCATAGTTGTACGTGGTCTATCACGGACACTAGAGAGAGAGCTATGGGTGGGAAGGTCACAGTTATACTAGATGATGGGGGAGTGGTTAGCAAGGGTTGCGTCACTACTGTTAAAGGTGTACACACATATCATCTACATCCTTCCTCTATAAAAACAAAACAATGAGCAGTGACAGGGCGACCACGTCTCATGCGCTAAGGGAGAGTAAACAGCAGTAATACAGGAACTCAAGATCACACGTAATCACCATAACGATCTGCGGCCTGACAAGGCGACCAGACCGGGTCTGAACCTCGCCATCACATCCTCCCCCAATGGGAATAAGAGGGACCGGCGCCCGGGCAGGAGGGGAGCCCTTGACAGGAGAACCCCGGGGTGACGGAGGCAGCGGAGAAGATGGAGAGGGAGGAGAGGCCGGAGAACAAGGGAGCGCAGCGGGAGGATGCACCGAAGAGGGCCGAGAGGGAGGAGGACTGGGCAAGGTGGGCACGGGACGAGGCGGCAAGGGCGGCACAGGGGGGGCATACGGAGCAGCCGGAGGGGAACGAGGCTCGTTTACAAGCCGGAGGTGTTGACGAGACCTCCGGTAGATCATACCATTGTGGTTGACCAGGTATGAACGAGGGGAACCAGCAGAACTGACAACAATGGCGAGCCTGGAGTGGCCGGAGGCAGACCTCATGCAGACAACCTGGCCAGGAAAGAGAGGACGAAGGGCACGGCAGGACTTGTCATGGGAGCACTTCTGGAAATGGTGTTTGTGGGCAATGCGCTTCCGGACCGTGGCAGGTTTAAGGACGGAGGGAGCAAGCGACTGCTGTGTCACCGGGATCGGAGGCCGCGTAACACGGGACATGAGGCGCTGAGCTGGGGAACCCACGGCATGGTCGCGGGAGATATTGCGGAGGTTCAGGAGGGCAAGGTAAATATCAGAGCGAGACAAGCGAACGTTCCAGCAATCCTTTAGCACTGCGGACCGCGCACTCAGCCAGGCCGATGCTTTGTGGGTACTCTGGGCTGCTGGTGTAGTGACGGAAATTCCAGCGATCAGCAAAAGCACGGAACTCAGCACTGGTGAATTGACTGCCGTTGTCCGACTGCAGGCTTGCCAGGGACCCAAAAGTAGCGAAGTGGCGGCGCAGCTTTTCGATGACAGCAGATGAAGATAGAGAGTGAAGCTGGTCAACCTCAAACCAGCTGGAGTAAGAGTCGACAAGCACCAGAAAATGCTTGCCGCGCCACTCGAAAATGTCAGTTGCCAGCGCAGACCAGGGAAGGTCGGGAGCGGGCTGCTGCAAGAGGGGCTGCCGTTGCTGTTGCGGGGCGAGGCTGTTGCAAGTAGGGCAGGAGGAGACCCTATCCCGGAAATAACGAGCCATATCAGGCCAGTAGAACTGGCTCTGAGCGATGGAAAGAGTGGCTTCGGCCCCGGGATGGCCACGATGAGCAGTTTCAAAGTATTGTTCTCAAAGTGCAGCGGGCACCACCACCTTGTGCCCCTTCACAATAACACCATCACGCAGCACCAGCTCGTCACAAACCAGGAAATAAGGCACCGCTGCAGCCGGCAGGGAAGAACGGCGGTCTGGCCAGCCCTGCTTGATAACCGCGGCCAGCTGTTGTAGCGAAGCGTCAGCTGCCGTGTGCTGGACCAAAGACTTCAGATGATGAGAGAGCATGAAATTAACGTTGAGAACTATCAAATCGGACGCCTCGTAGGGGTGACGTGTGGTGGATGCGAGAGGCGCCCGAGACAGCATGTCGGCAACAAACATGTCCTTGCCTTTGCGATAAACCACAGTAAAAGTGAACCGTTGTAGCTGAAGCATCATGCGCTGAAGCCGAGAAGAGGCCACGTGTATCGGCTTGTTGAGGATAGTAACCAGAGGTTGGTGGTCCTTCTCACTAGAAAAGCAGGTGCCCAGAATATAGTCCTTGAACTTCGAGCAAGCAAAGACAACAGCCAGCAATTCTTTTTCGATTTGGGCATAGCGCTGTTCGGCGGGAGTCATCGTATGGGATGCGTATGACACGGGCAGTTGTACTCCGTCGTGGACCTGCAAACAGGCGGCCCCAAGGCCAAACTTGGACGCTTCGCATGTGAGGACGATGGGGCGCTGGAGGTCGAAATACTTCAACGTTGGTGTGCTGACCAACCTGGATTTGAGAATGTCAAAAGCCTTCTGGTGTTGCGGGAACCAGGCCCAGGCAGTGTCCTATTTACCAGGTCTCTCAGAGGAGCGCTCAGCTCGCTTAGGTCAGGGATGAATTTCCCCAGGTACTTGACAATGCCCAGGAAACGCTGGAGGCCCGGCATGTCAGCAGGTGCAGGCATCTCGGATATAGCGGCTGTCTTCTGCGGGTCGGGCTTCAGCCCCGATGCTGTGAAGACGTGTCCCACGTAGGTGACCTCAGGGACACGAAACCGGCATTTTTTTGGGTTAAGCTTCAGGTTGATTTCACGAGCTCGTTCCAGGGCCTGGCGGAGGTTATAGTCGTGCTCAGCGACATCCTTCCCGTAGACTAGGATGTCGTCGACAATGATGGCACACGGGGCCCGGCAAACAGTTGTTCCATTGTCCTTTGGAACACCTCATTGGCAGAGTTGATCCCGAACGGCATGCGGAGAAAACGAAACCTGCCAAAGCGTGCTGAACGTTGTCAGGTATGAAGACTGTTCGTCAAGTGGTATCTGCCAGAACGAGCTCTTGGCGTCTAGAACCGAAAACACAGTGCCTGGACCGACTTGTGCAGCAACATCTTCAACGGTTCGTATGGAGTAATGCGGGCGCTTGATGGCCAAGTTCAGATCCTTTGGGTTGATACAGATTCGTAGTTCACTCTTATCCTTCTTTGCAGCAACGACCATGGTAGAGACCCACCAGGTGGGCTTACTCACCTCCTTCAGGATGCCCATGGTCACCATTTCGCGAAGTGTAGACTCGACTTTGTCTTTCATCGCGAAGGACACCCGGTGCGGTGGGCGGATGACGGGTTCGATATCCGGATTGAGGGCGATTTTGTAGCTGCAGGAAAGCTTCCACAGCTTGGCGTCGAAACGGTCCGGGTATTCGGCCAGCGGGTCCAGGGGTGACTGCACTAAGCGAATGTCACAGTGGAAGTTCACCAATCCGAGGTCTTGGCAAGCCCGAATGCCTAGCAGGGGATCACATTTACTGTCCAGCAGAAAGAAAGAGAGGGGCCGAGAGGCCTTCAGTACCTTGCAGTGGAGAGTGGCCTTCCCCACAGGAACGAGCACGCCTCCCCCATAGGCACGCAAAACAGAGCGGTCAGTGGTAACAAGCTCATCATTTCTTATCTTCTTGAACAAGCTTGTTGACATAACGTTGGCAGCAGCCCCCGTGTCGACTTTAGTAGAGAAGGTGGTGCCATTCACAGTGACTCGCACGGTTGGGTCCGTTATCAATGCAGGTGTATTTCGCAGCGAAAACACAATCAGCTCACTCTGGGAAAAGCTCGAATCAGACAGGGGGAGTTCTTCTTGCTGGTGATGGGAACCAGACGTCGTATCAGCACGTGTCAGGTAGTTAGAGGGCTTCTGCTGTGCAAGCTTCCCACGGGAATGACACACCGCCAATAATTGGTTTTGCTTGTGGCAGAAATTACAAGTCTTGCCCAGCGCAGGACAAACATTAAAACGATGCGAAGCAAAGTTGCAATTCGGGCAGCGTTGACGGGGTCTGGACCCGGGTGCAGGGCTTACCCTCAGTTGCTGTGGAGCAGAGTACTGGCGGCCGGCGAAACTGACCGCGTGGACCTCATGATCGGGCGGCGACACGGCGGAGGAGACAGCCTCTGCCAGGCGAGAGGCATGCAATGCCTCGTTAAAAGCCAGATCAGGCTTGCGAAGGATTTGAGATCGCAGCTTCTCATCCCGGAGGCCATAGACCAAAATGTCCTGGGTTAAAGTTTCAGGGGTTACAGCATCCAGGCTGCAGCGGCAAGCCAGGTGCTGCAACGCAGCGACAAAATTGTCGACAGATTCCCCAGGGTTTTGGCGGCGGCTGAAAAGTTTGAAACGCTCCAGGATACAGTTAGTAGGGACGTCACACAACTCAGTAAACTTTGCAAGTAGACATACCGGGTCCTGGGCGTTCTCGTTGACCCTGTAGATGAACAACTCCGATCGTTCCAGAGCTTCGGGACTGGCCAAGTTGAGCAGGAGAGAGGCTTTGACCGCAGGGGCAACCGCAGGGTGAGCGATGGTAACGTAGTGCTCAAAGTCACGTCTGAAAATGATCCAGCGGTGAGCGATGTCAGCATCAAAGATCAGGATGTCAGGTTTACGACAAGCAGAAGCCATCGCGACACAGGGAGGGGGTACTGGGACTAAAGAAACAAAAACCGATAGACAGGAGACGCAGGATAAAAAGCTTCTGAAGCCATGCAAAGAATAAGCGCATACACAGATGAATCTTTACTACAACTTTATTAATTAAACACACACATCACTGCCCTAGCTGTACGTGGTCTATCACGGACACTAGAGAGAGAGCTATGGATGGGAAGGTCACAGTTATACTAGATGATGGGGGGTGGTTAGCAAGGGCTGCGTCACTTCTGTTAAAGGTGTACACATATATCATCTACATTACCTTAATGAGCAGAAGGTGACAGAGGTGTCTAAGGCTGCGGTGTTAGCAGATGAATATGTATTGACTCATAAAACTGAGTTTGTTGGTTGAACCTATAGTTTTGGTGCACGGCCGGTTAATCGTGGTGGTGTCGCTGGTGGCAGTGTAAAAGCTGTTTCTGTGCCTGCAAGTCTCAGCACAGTGGTACAGGGGGAGGTCCGAGCTGATAAGGTTGACGGAGGTCTCAGGACTAAGGAAGGTCCTGTGTGCTACTATTGTAAAGAGAGCGGGCACATCGTAAGGTCGTGTCCCGTCCTGCTCAAGAAAAATGCAAAGCCTGTGGTTTTGGTTGGTACACAAAAAGCACCTGTGGTTCCTGGGATGTCTGCATCAGAGGAATGTAGTAATTATGCTGCGTTGATCACAAAAGGTTTTGTTTCTCTAGAGGATGGGGGTCATAGAGTTCCGGTATCCATCTTGCATGATACTGGTGCTACTAAGTCCTTTATATTGGATAGTGTACTACCGTTTTCGGGGGAGTCTTCGGTTGGGTCCAGTGTCTCTGTGGTAGGATTCGGGTTGGAGGACATGGTAGTGCCTTTGCCTACCGTGAATCTCGAGTCCGAGTTGGTTTCAGGCCGGGTAATTGTTGGGTTACGGCTGTGTTTTCCCTTTGCGGGAGTTTCTGTGATTTTGGGAATGACTTGGCAGGAGGTAGAGTTTTCATTACTCCTGAGGTGACAGTTGTTCCGGTGGTGCAGAGGCCTGATAGATTGGCTATGCAGCATCCGAAGGTCTTCACAGCTTGTGCTGTCATGAGGGCTATGGCTAAGAGCCAGGCAAAGTTTGAAGATGTAGTGGACCTGAGTGAGAGCATTTTTGGGGATCATGATGATGGATCCTGTGTTGTGAACGGTGTTTCTACATCTCATGATGGGGTCTTGTCTGAAAATGTGCCGGTGTCACTGTCACGTGACCGGCTGGTTGAGGAGCAAAAGAGTGATCCAGGTTTATCGGGCCTGTTCGACTGCGTGGTGCCTGAGGGGGATATGGATTCCACAGCAAAGGGGTATTTTCTGAGGAATGGCTTGCTGATGCGAAAGTGGTCTCCCTTGGATATGTCAGGGCATGATGATTGGAGCGTGGTTGATCAGATTGTGATACCTCGTCGGTATAGGGACGAGATACTCAGTTTGGCTCATGATGGACCTCTGGGTGGACATTTGGGGGTCAATAAGACGTATGACCGTATCTTACGGAATTTTTTTTGGCCAGGGTTGAAAAAGGACGTGAAGCAGCACTGCAGGTGTTGTCACATTTGCCAGGTGGCAGGAAAGCCGAACCAATCAATTGTTCCTGCGCCTTTATATCCAATCCATGTGGTCGGGGAGCCATTTGAAAGGATTCTAGTTGATTGTGTGGGTCCTCTACCTCGGACAAGGGTGGGCAACAAGTTTTTATTGACAATTATGTGTGCGTCTACCCACTTTCCGGACGTGGTCCCTTTGTGTAACATAACTGCCCCTGCCATTGTGAAGTCTCTCACTAAGTTTTTTTCGTTGTTCGGTTTGCCCAAGGTGGTGCAGAGCGACCAAGGTTCCAACTTCATGTCAAAGGTTTTTGGTCAGGTAATGAATTTGTTGTTGGATATTGAGCATTGTTACTCTAGTGCGTATCATCCTGAGAGCCTGGGAGCTCTCGAGCGCTTTCACCAGACTTTGAAATCTATGTTGAGGACTTACTGCCTGGAGTTTGAGAAAGACTGGGATGAGGGGGTTCATCTAGTTATGTTTGCGGTGCGTGTGGTCGTGCAGAAGTCTTTAGGGTTCAGTCCTGCTGACCTGGTGTTCGCGCATACAGTTCGTGGTCCGTTGAGGGTCCTGAAGGAGAAATGGTTGCAGGAGAATTCAAAACGTAGTATTTTAGACCACATCTGTACTTTTAGATCTAGACTGCGAAGGGCATGCGAACTGGCAATGAGTAATCTTGCTACTGCTCAGTCTAGGATGAAGGGCTGGTTCGACAAGAAGGCTTCAAGTAGGAATTTTTCTCCAGGTGACAAGTTCCTGGTGTTGTTGCCTATTCTTGGTTCCAGTCTGCAGGCTCGGTATAGTGGTCCCTATCAGGTGGTTAAGAAGGTTGGTGCAAGGGATTACATTATTGGTACCCCTGATCGGAGGCGTAAGACTCAGCTCTATCATGTCAACATGCTGAAGCAGTACCATGAGCAGGAGCATGTACAGGTTGATGGGGAGGAGCTGTGTCCTTCGATTTTGTCTAAGCCAGTTTTGGCTGTAGCAGTGCTGCCCGCTGACACAGGTGGTGATGTGGGTGAGGCACGGTTGTCTGTGGCAGTGACGCAGGGAAAGCTGTGCAACTCTGAAGCTTTGGAGTCGCTTCCCTTGCGGTTGTCTCATTTGTCTGAAAGTCAGCGGGATGATCTGCTTGCTTTGGTGGAGTCAAATGGGTCACTGTTCTCGGATGTGCCTTCTCAGACGTCTGTGCTGCAGCATGACATTGACGTGGCTGGTGCTGCGCCAATTAAACAGCATCCGTATTGGGTCAATCCTGACAAGAGTCATCGCCTAAGAGATCAGGTTGACTATATGCTGCAGCATGCAATTGCTGAACCTAGTTGTAGTCCGTGGAGTTCTCCGTGTCTACTGGCTACGAAGGCTAATGGGGATGACAGGTTTTGCACGGACTTTCGGAAGGTGAATGCTGTAACTAAGCCAGATTGCTATCCTTTTCCACGGATGGAGGATTGCGTGGATCATGTAGGAAGTGCATCTTTTGTGTCTAAGTTGGATTTGCTAAAAGGGTATTGGCAAGTTCCTTTGTTACTGAATAGTCTTCGGAAGCTTATTCAGTATCTTTGGGTGGGGGTGTTAGGTACTTCCCCCCCCCCCCCCCCCCCTTCCTGTTCGATACTGTGTACTTACCTTTCTGTTTCTCTGCAGGCCGTGGCTGGGAGACAGGAATCAAGGGGTTAACAGCTTCTGTACCTGATTGGCCCAGCTACGTCAGGTGACTCATCGGGAGCTTTAAAAGGCAGAAGCTCCCAGAATTCTCTCTCTCTTCAAGATAGATCTCTGGAGGAAGAGGTGCCGGGCTGAGCTGCATGAGGCCTGGCCGCATGGCACCGCACTTTGTATATTTGTGACATACTTTTGTAAATTAATGTTCTATTGGGACGGAAGGGATGACCTGAGAGTTTTTGGGTATTTTGCTTTTAGAGCTAGGGCTATATAGGCAGTTTAGAGTCTTCAGTCCGACGGTTCATCAAGAGGCTGGCTGGAACACCCTTATATATTATTTTATAGCCAATTCTGGTCCCTGACCGTGTTCTTTAAAATCAGTTTCAGGTTTTGTTTAGTGTTACAAATTAAAGACTTTTTTTATATAAACTTGACCCTGGTTTTGATTTGTTACGCGACTCTGAGGAACCAGCCTTTGGGAGTCTTAACAATAATACAGCAGAATAGTGAAATGGAAAAGGAATAGTATTGCAGAATTACAGTGAATGTATGGGGAAGCATTGGTGTATGAATGGTAACTTGCTTTGTCCCACATTTTTCAGAAATTATAGGTTATAGGTTCGACTATGGAAAGGGATGGAAGAATGGGCAACAACACAGATGGAGGGAATTCGCACCCACGAAAACTCGGGAGGTGAAGACTCATCAGACGGAAATTGTGAAGCTATGCCCACGAAAACTCGGGAAGCTTGACAATATTCTGGGAAGAAACATCATCATTTTGTGTTGATAGATGGAGAATCTTGTGTGTTGATAGATGGAGAATGTAATAGACACACATATAAAATTGAGTAAAGGCTTCTGGGCTGCTAGGCCATTTGGTCAATTTAAAAGTGCTTTCTGTAGAAATGGGACAAGCTGCAGAATGGTGCCAGTTTGTCTAGAGCCTAGATCGGAGCTGCAGGAAGAGATTGGGAAAATCTGCAGACCCTGACAATTAGGTGCAAAATGCATAGAATGGATTGGGTGAATGCAACCCAGACATACACATTATATATAATGTTGCAAGGCTTTAAGGGCCTGTCCCACTGCGCGGACCTCGAGTTTGCCCTCGACTCAAACTCGCAGCATGGTCGACACGAGGTCCTATGATGTCACTGGAACTCTCTTTCATGCTCGACGGAAGTTCCCGAATATTCGAGGCCTCAGCTAGGACGTGGAAATTTTTTTCAGCATGTTGCAAAATTATCCGTGAGTAAAACATGGTCGGCATGGTTGTTTTTGACTCGTAGTGCAGTGGAATGGGGTCGCTATTTAGTTACAGGCAGTTGAGGGCAGCTGAAGGCAATCTCCTTTGCTGACCGGGCATTTGATTGGCTCATTGGAGTTTTCAGGACCAGGGAAAACAGACCATCAGGTAAAATGCTCACTAAACGTTATACTTTTTAAAAGTGTCTCCCCCCCCCACCTCCATGCTCTCTAAAGGACTTACCATACACTGTGGCAGTCGTTTACCTTCCTCTTCATTGTGGGTGTGAATTTCAGACAACGCTCCCCCACTTTCCCTGGCCCCCGCCTTTGCGATGTGTTTGTATGTGTGTGTGCAGTCAGTCGATCCAGCTTGCAGTTTCAACATGGATGGTCGATCCAGCGCAAGGCTTTCCAGGCGAGTGCCCTCGAGCTTGCAGGTCGAAGGCACTCTTTTTAACTCGCGGATTAGGTCGCCGCAGTGGGACAGCCCCTTAACTTTGCTGGATGTTGAATGGATTAAATATTAAGCCTTGTCTGGTTTTCTTGCATATCAGGGCACATGTTACGATGTTCATTTCCTCTGAGAAACACTGCTTGAATACAATGTATTAGCCACTGTATTATTGGGTTAGGGAAATGTCTGCCATGTATGGGGTTAATCAATATCTGTTATTGGATTGTAAAGAGACCCCCCCCCCCCCCCCCATGTGGTTCGGCCCCTTGAGGTCCAGGGACCTATAAAAGTCCGCTACCATGAGGTCCTGTGTCGATCTTCTGGGAGAGTGCTTAGGACTGCGTGACCTTCTGGAATGTCTGTTTCAGCGAGGCCAAGAGGGCTTGATCAGGCAGATATGAGGATCGATCCCGTGGTGGTTAGGTGCAGTAGTTGGAACTGTTATTGTGTTTTGTCAAAATAAAGTTTAGATGCGCAAGTGCTTGACTCAGTGATTTTTGACTGAAACTAAACTGGGGGGAAGTTAAGAATGAGCAATTTACACTCAGACCTCTCTTGTATACACAGTGCATGCAGAAAGTATTCAGACCCCTTCACTTTTTCCACATTTTGTTATATTACAGCCTTATTCTAAAATGGATTAAATTCCTTTTTTTAAATAATCAACACACAATACCCCATATTAAAAAAGCGAAAACAGGTGTTTAGAAATTTTTGCAAAGTAATTAAAAAGAAAAAACTAAAATATCACATTTAAATAAGTATTCAGACCCTTTACTCAGTTTTTTGTTGAGGCACCTTTGGCAGCGATTACAGCCTCAAGTCTTCTTGGGTATGACGCTACAAGCTTGGCACACCTGTACTTGGATAATTTCTCCCATTCTTCTCTGCAGATCCTCTCAAGCTCAGTCAGGTTGGATGGGGACCGTCGAATCCCAGCTATTTTCATGTCCCTCCAGAAATGTTCGATCGGGTTCAAGTCTGGGTTCTGGCTGGGCCACTCAAGGACATTCACAGACTTGTCACAAAGCCACTTCTGCATTGTCTCGGCTGTGTGCTTAGGGTCGTTGTCATGTTGGAAGTTGAATCTCCGGCCCAGTCTGAGGTCCAGAACGCTCTGGAGTAGGTTTTCATCAAGGATAGCTCTGTACTTTGCGGCGTTCATCATTCCCTTGATCCTGACAAGTCTCCCAGTTCCTGCTGCTGACAAACATCCCCACAGCATGATGCTGCCACCACCATGCTTCACCGTAGGTATAATATTGGCCAGGTGATGAGTGGTGCCTGGTTTCCTCCAGACATGAGGCTTGGCATTCAGGCCAAAGAGTTCAATCTTGGTTTCATCAGACCAGAGAATCTTGTTTCTCATGCCATTTGGCAAACTCCAAGCGGGCTGTCATGCGCCTTTTACTGAGGAGTGGTTTCCGTCTGGCCACTCTAACATAAAGGCCTGATTGGTGGAGTGCTGCAGATATAGTTGTCCTTCTGGAAAGTTCTCCCATCTGCACAGAAGAAACTGTGGAGCTGTCAGAGTGACTATCGGGTTCTTGGTCACCTCCCTGACCAAGGCCCTTCTCCCCCAATTGCTCAGTTTGGCCGGACGGCTATCTCTATGAAGAGTCCTGGTGGTTCCAAAGTTCTTCCATTTAAGAATGACGGAGGCCACTTGCTCCTCGGGATATGCAATGCTGCTGAAATTGTTTTATAGCCTTCCCCGGATTTGTGACTCGACACAATGTGTCCTCATTCTTTCGGGGATGGGGGTTACTCTCTTCGACTTTAGATGAGGCTCTCACCAGGGTCTCCTCTATATCCCATAGCTCCGCTCTCACTCCCCATCCACCCACTTCTAATAAGGACCGCGTCCCCCTCATCCTCACCTTCCACCCTACCAGCCGTCACATACAACAGTTAATCCTCTGCCATCTTCACCACCTCCAACGGGAAACCACCACTGGCCACATCTTCCCATCTCCTCCCCTTTTGGCTTTCTGAAGAGACCGCTCCCTCCATAACCTCCTGGTCAATTCGTCCTTTCCCACCCAACCCCACCCCCCCACCCCCCCGGTACTTTCCCTTACAACCACAGGAATTGCTACACTTGTTGTTTTACCTCCCCCCTTGACTCCAAGGACCCAAGCAGTCTTTCCAGGTGAGGCAGAGGTTCACCTGCACCTCCTCCAACCTCATGTAATGTTGCCTATTTCCTTCACTCAATAGATGTTGCCTCACCCACTGAGTTGCTCCAGCATTTTTGTCTACCTTCAATTTTCCAGCATTTGCAGTTCCTTCTTAATCATCTACTGCATCGGCTGTTTCAGGTGTCAACTTTTCTACATCGGCGAGACCAAGCGCAGGCTTGGCGATCGCTTCGCCCAACACCTCCGTTCAGTTCGCATTAACCAACCTGATCTCCCGGAGGCTCAGCACTTCAACTCCCCTTCCCATTTCGAAATTCCAAGTCCAGCAGAGGAGGACAAAGGGCTTAATTAGGAAAGGGAAAATAGATTATGAAAGAAAACTGGCAGGGAACATAAAAACTGACTGCAAAAGTATTTATAGATATGTGAAGAGAAAAAGATTAGTTAAAACAAATGTAGGTCCCTTGCAGTCAGAAACAGGTGAATTAATCATGGGGAACAAGGACATAACAGACCAATTGAATAACTACTTTGGTGAGTGAGTAAATGCATGGTAGATGCAGTATAATGTGGATAAAAGTGAGGTTATCCACTTTGGTGGCAAAAAACAGGGGGGTAGACTATTATCTGAATGGTGGCCAATTAGGAAAAGGGGAGATGCAACGAGACCTGGGTGTCATGGTACACCAGTCATTGAAAGTAGGCATGCAGGTGGAGCAGGCAGTGAAGAAAACAAATGGTATGTTAGCATCCATAGCAAATCGATTTGAGTATGGGAGCAGGGAGGTTCTACTGCAGTTGTACAGGGTTTTGGTGAGGCCACACCTGGAGTATTGCGTATAGTTTTGGTCTTCAAATCTAAGGAAAGACATTCTTGCCATAGAAGGGGTACAGAGAAGGTTCACCAGACTGATTCCTGTCAGGACTTTCATATGAGGAAAGACGGGAAAGACTCGGCTTGTACTCGCTAGAATTTAGAAGATTGAGGGGGGCACTAATAGAAACTTACAAAATTCTTAAGGGGTTGGCCAGGCTAGATGCAGGAAGATTGTTCCCGATGTTGGGGAAGTCCAGAACAAGGGGTCACAGTTTAAGGATAAGGGGGAAGTCTTTTAGGACCGAGATGAGAAAAACATTTTTCACACAGAGAGTGGTGGGTCTCTGGAATTCTCTGCCACAGAAGGTAGTTGAGGCCAGTTCATTGGCTATATTTAAGAGGGAGTTAGATGTGGCCCTTGTGGCTAAAGGGATCAGTGGGTATGGAGATAAGGCAGGTACAGGATACTGAGTTGAATGATCAGCCATAATCATATTGAATTAAAAAAACAAAATAATTTCAAAATAGACTTTATTCAAATGATAATACAATATGATACATACAATACATGAACCTTGTGGAAAATCCATCTAACATTTTCGGAGGCTATACGAATTGATCAATACAGTTTATACATTTCTTTTCCCCAAATTTCACAAATCTGTCCCCCACCCATGCCACTCATGTGGCCCCCCGGCATGGGATACCTTCCCTTATTTTGAGGGGCGTCTCCACCATACCGTGCCCCCCATGTCCAGCAGTGGAAGGACCCTAGACTGTGGCCCTCCCCCACCGAGCCTTGGCATTGGCTGCACCGAGCTTCAGTGCGTCCCTCAGCACGTACTCCTGCAGTGGGCCAGTCGGCAACATTCCCTGACGGACATCTTGCTCTGCTGGATGCTGAACAACGCTCGAGCAGACCAAAGGGCGTCTTTCACCGAGTTGATGACCCTCCAGCAGCACTCGATGTCAGTCTCTGAATGTGTCCCTGGGAACAGTCCGTAAATCACAGAGTCCTCTGTGACGGAGCTGTTCGGAATAAAGCGTTCCAGGGACCCTTGTATTTTTCTCCAGACTCTTTTAGCAAATCCACACGGTGCAAAGAGGTGGGCAACTGTCTCCTCTCCATAGCAGCCGTCCCAAGGGCAGCGTGCACTGGCAGTGAGGTTCCGACGGTGCCGGAATGATCTGACTGGGAGGGCTCCCTTCACCGCCAGCCAAGCCAGGACTCAATTACTGTCACGCGTGTGGGAGGGATTCCCCTCCGCTGCATGGAGAGTGGTCCAGCCCGCTCAACGTCCACATGCCTGGTGGATAAGCTGCTGCCGCAGGCCGAGCTTCGCTAGACGACCGCCTGCCCGCGGCCTCCCTCGATTCCATGTCTGCCCGCAGCCACCCTCGGGTCGACGATCGCCCACCACCTCGCTCGGGGTCCTTGGCTCGATGCCCGCCCGCGGCTTCGCTTGGGTCCACACCCGCCTGCAGCATCGCTCGGGCCCGGTGCCTGGTGGGGAGGCTGCTGCTCTACAACCTGGGTAGGTGCTGCCTCTACCCCTACCCTTCCCCTCCCTCTCTACCCCCTCCCTCTCTACCCCCTCCCTTCCCTCTACACTCTCACACTCCCTCACTACCCACTCCCTCTCTGAACCCCCTCCCTCTCGGCTCCCCCCCTCCCTCTCGGCTCCCCCCTCCCTCTCTTCCCCCTCACTGTTTGCCCCCCCCCCCCCGGTGGAGTATTGCGTTTGGGAACCAGCCCTCCCGTGTCGCCACACGCCCCCCCACCCCTCAATCTCTACCCCCCTCACCCTCTCTAGCCATGCCTGCACAGTTGGGGGTTATGCGTGTGTGGATAGGTGGGGAATGGGGTAAAAGGAGCAAATGTGAAAAATATACATCTTCTAGATGCGCTGGGACGCATCCTCAGTGATGTGACCTGGAGTCATCGGGTGTTTCGGGTCTCACAACATCAGACAACCTCGCCCAGGCGACCCAGCCGGGGTTGATCAGGCCCCGACTTGCGTCCCAGCAGCAACTTCCCACGGATCAGCCATCTTAATAACTACTCTGCAGGGGTTGGGAGACTCTAGTGCATGGAGGGACTGGGCTCTGTGGGGTGATTCCCGGCCGGGCTCCTCCTGCGTCTCACCAGGTTCAAGGCCTGTGCGCTGCACTTCTTTCTCCTTCTCCGAGCATTTCATTCTCGCCTGAAGGATGTTTAGGCCACGATGGTTCATTAGGCCTTTCCGTAGCTTTGTTGGGTTTCTTTCTCACGAAAGACACAGACTGGGGTGCTAACCCAGCCTTTCCCGGGTGCCGTCTTTCCGTGCCATCAACTGTCTCTCCAGTAGTCACCAAACTATTCTTGGTTGTCACCCAGTCTATTCCTGGGTGCCACTGGCTGAGCCAGACTTCAATGTGAAAAATATACATCTTCTAGATGCGCTGGGACGCATCCTCAGTGACGTGACCTGGAGTCATCGGGTGTTTCGGGTCTCACAACATCAGACAACCTCCCCCAGGCGACCCAGCCGGGGTTGATCAGGCCCCGACTTGCGTCCCAGCAGCAACTGCCCATGGATCAGCCATCTTAATAACTACTCTGCAGGGGTTGGGAGACTCTAGTGCATGGAGGGACTGGGCTCTGTGGGGTGATTCCCGTCACCCAGTCTTTTCCTGAATGAATAATATTAATATAATATCGGGGGGGGGGGGGCTAGTCTGTGTGTGTGCGTGTGACGCCGAAGGCCACAACCCCGCAACTGCGCGTTGAGGGGATCGGACCCAATGGATCCCACTTGGTCTATTATTAAACTTAAATCTGATCTAGGATGTGTATTGATTTGTGTGATGTTCGTGTGCAGTTCATATCTCCTCGAAAACACGACACGCTAACGGTGAAATTTTTACATATTCCAATAGAGATTTACGCTGTGAAGTCAAAAATCACCTTATCACAACACAAGTAAATAGAGTGGTAAATAAGGGATATGGTATGCTTGTCCATCGATTGGGGCATTGAGTATAAGATTCAGCAAGTCTTATTGCAGCTTTATAAAACTTTTTGATAAGGCTGCGTTTGGAGTATTCTATGCAGTTCTGGTCATCTGGACTCTGGGAGGATGTGGAGGCTTTGAAGAGGGTGCTGAAGAGTTTGCCAGAATGATTAGAGATTATTAGCTCTGGACCACCAGAGGTTGAGGAAAGACTTGATAAAAGTAAATCAAATTATGAGAGGCATTGATAGGGTAGGCAGTCAGAATCTTTATTCCAGGATGGAGATGTCAAATAATAGAGGATAAGCTTTAAGGTAAAGAGGAAAATTTAAAGGAGATGTGCGGGGCATGTGTTTTGGCAGAGTTGTAGGTGCCAGAATCATGTTGGCCGGTGTGTGGAGGAAGCATACATGATAGTGGTGTTTAAGAGGCTTTTTGATACGCACATGAATATGCAGGGAATGTAGGGATATGAATCAGGTATAGACAGAAGGGAGTCGTTTAATTTGGCATTGTGTTCTGATTGCATTCTGCATACTTAAGTCAGTCATTAATATATATATAGTAAGGAAAGCTGTGGGCCTAATGATGACCTCAAAGGAACATCATGGTACTCTCCACTCATCCAACAAGGCCATTTATTGCTGAAGAAACAAGGAATTATAGATGTTGGCAAACAAAAAGGACACAAAGTGCTGGAGTAACTCAGTGGGTCAGAGAGCATCTGTGGGGACATGGATAGCTGACATTCTAAAGAAGTGTCCCAACCTAACACATCACATATCCATGTTCTCCAGAGATGCAGCCTGATATGCTGAGTTGCCCCAGCAGTTTGTGTTCTTTTTAGTCTTTGTCTTAGCCAATTTTCTATCCCTCCTGTTAGTGCCCACCCCAAATTGTATTTCACGAACATTTTCAAGAAAAGTACAGAAGAACTCAATAAATGCAAATTGGTTGGGACCCCAATTGAAGCATCACTAGAGGATCACAACCAGTAATTTTTGAAGACAGAGACAGAGACCGTGATTTTGTTTTTATTTGTTAGAAAATTGTTAATTGAAAGAATTCTCTTTGGAAAACAACTTGTATCTTTGCCATTTGAAACATGAAAGGGATTGGAAAGATGCACTGTGCATCAGGTTCCAACAAAGATGAGCGATGATCACTCACTGCAATTGCCAACCAATTTTCTAAATCAGTTTTAACCATATCTACACATTGTAAGAGCTATTGAGTTGACTAAATGGATCACTTAAAACACACAATGCAACAGACAAGCGATCCTAGATATTCTGTTGCTCTTAAAACATAAAGAACATAAAAAACACAATTTTGGACAACAAATTTAGTTGAATGATCACCTTTGGAAGATAATGTGGACTTGAAGATGGCAATAGCACTCTTGAACTCCCCTTTTCTTTTCAAACCAAACTTTAAGGTAGCCATACTATAATAAATGAATACATCTGCAGGGGACTGGGGGTCAAACGAATGCAGGAGACCGGGGGTCAAATCAGATGGAGGAACTGAGTGAAATCCAGGTTAGCCGGGAAGCGGTGTTAGGTAAATTGAATGGATTAAAGGCCGATAAATCCCCAGGGCCAGATAGGCTGCATCCCAGTGTACTTAAGGAAGTAGCCCCAGAAATGGTGGATGCATTTGTGATCATTTTTCAAAACCCTTTAGATTCTGGAGTAGTTCCTGAGGATTGGAGGGTAGCTAATGTAACCCCATTTTTTTAAAAAAAGGAGGGAGGAAGAAAACAGGGAATTACAGACCAATTAGTCTAACATCGGTAGTGGGGAAAATGCTAGAGTCAGTAATTGAAGATGGGATAGCAGCACATTTGGAAAGTGGTGAAATCATTGGACAAAGTCAGCATGGATTTATGAAAGGTAAATCATGTCTGACAAATCTTATAGAATTTTTCGAGGATGTAACTAGTAGAGTGGATAAGGGAGAACCAGTGGATGTGTTTTATCTGGACTTTCAGAAGGCTTTTGGCAAGGTCCCACATAAGAGATTAGTATGCAAACTTAAAGCACACGGTATTGGGGGTTCAGTATTGATGTGGATAGAGAACTGGCTGGCAGACAGGAAGCAAACGAGAAGGAGTAAACGGGTCCTTTTCAGAATGGCAGGCAGTGACTAGTGGGGTACCGCAAGGCTCAGTGCTGGGGCCCCAGCTGTTTACAATATATATTAATAATTTGGACGAAGGAATTGAATGCAACATCTCCAGGTTTGCGGATGACACGAAGCTGGGGGGCAGTGTTATCATGAAATCATGGAAACTTTATTGTCATTCAGACCTTTTGGTCTGAACGAAATTTCGTTGCCTTGCAGTCGTACATATAATAAAATCTCAAGTCTTTGTCTCTTCCCTTCTTGTTCTTCCTCTGCGCTGAGGCGATCCAGGCCTCCGATGTTGTGACCCCAACGGGTGATGTAAGTAAGTCCCGTGGCTCAACCGTGCTCCGCGGCCCGAGGTGGTTGAAGCTGCCGAAGCTGCCGCCCTCCAGTCCAGCGGACGTAGCTGTTGCCGCGGGAGCTCTGGAAAAACAGGTCACAAACCTGTGATGTGCGAGCTCCCGACGATGTCGTCCACTGAGCCCGCGACCGAACCTCCAAAGTTGCTGCCGCCGCCACGGCCACCAGAAAGCCGCCACAGCTCCGAGTCACGCCGCCGGAATACCTGAACCCATTCACAGCCCCGAAGTCGGCCAGCCTCGCGCTGGTAAGTCCTGGCTGGCTCTGACTCTGGAGCCTTGAGGTCGGTTGAAGTTGGAGGCCGCCAGCTCTGCCATTAGGCCTCAGCGCAGACGGAGACGGAGTATACGACAAGAAAAGTCGCGTCCCCCCGAAGGAAGAGACTAAAACGTTTTTCCCACCCCTCCCATACACATACACATAATACATAATAACTCAAATTAACACGCTAAAACAGGACAAGAAAACAACAAAAAAAGAAAAAAACAGACGGACTGCAGGCGAGCCGCATGCAGCGCCGCCACTCCAACAGTTAGCTATGAGGAGGATGCTAGGAGGCTGCAAGGTGACTTGGATAGTTTGGGTGAGTGGACGATTGCATGGCAAATGCAGTAAAATGTGGATAAATGTGAGGTTATCCACTTGGGTGGCAAAAACAGGAAAGTAGACTATTATCTGAATGGAGCCCGGTTAGGAAAAGGGAAGATGCAACGAGACCTAGGTGTCATGTTACACCAGTCAATGAAAGTTGGCATGCAGGTGCAGCATGCAGTGAAGAAAGTGAATGGTATGTTAGCATTCACAGCAAAAGGATTTGAGTATAAGAGCAGGGAGGTTCTACTGCAGTTGTACACGGTCTTGGTGAGGCCACACCTGGAGTGTTGCATACAGTTTTGGTCCCCTAATCTGAGGAAAAACATTCTTGCCATAGAGGGAGTACAGGGAAGGTTCCCCAGACTGATTCCTGGGATGGCAGGACTTTCATGTGAAGAAAGACTGGATAGACTGCTTGTACTCGCTAGTATTTAGAAGATTGTGGGAGGATTTTATAGAAACGTACACAATTCTTAAGGGGTTGGACAGGCTAGATGCAGGAAGATTGTTCCCGATGTTGGGAAAGTCCAGAACAAGGGGTCACAGTTTATGGATAAGGGGGAAGTCTTTTGGGACTGAGATGACAAAATCATTTTTCACATAGAGTGGTGAATCTGTGGAATTCTCTGCCACGGAAGGTAGTTGAGGCCAGTTCATTGGCTATATATAAGAGGGAGTTAGATGTGGCCCTTGTGGCTAGAGGGATTCTTGGTTCTTGGTTACTTGGTCCTCCAAAATATTCCAACTGGAATTTAAACTGGAGGTGGTGAAGGGAGGGGTTAAGCCAGAGAGGGTTATTGGGAAGAAAGTGCCACTTTAAATTTAGTTGCATCTGGATTTTCTTGGATCGGGGGTATGGAGAGAAGGCAGGTACAGGATACTGAGCTGGATGATCAGCCATGATCATTTTGAATGGCGGTGCAGGCTCGAAGGGCCGAATGGCCTACTTCTGCACCTATTTTCTATGTTTCTATCTGTGGCTTGCACATTTGCGATACCTTACCATTGACTGCTTTGTTAACTTTGGAATTAGAAAAGACTGTCACATCAGTGAAGGTGCAATATGTAACATAAATCTCCAAATATAGTTTCTGTGCAAATACACTTTAATGTTTTAAATATATCATCACTAGGATTTGCAATCCTAGTTACTCCTGAATATTCCTTGTGAAACCAGCTAGGATAGACATTCAAAATATACTTCTCAGCTTGGATTCATATGTACAGGATGTCATGATAATGCAAGCATCTCCAGTTAAGCAGTTTTTAGCAACCACAAATAATTTATTTATATCATTGTGCAGTCAGGATGCAATCACAAAATGTGGTTTACGTAGGTGTGTGATGGATTCCTTGTGAGCTGAGATACTCTTGCAATGCTGAGGAAGAACATTAAAGCTTAGCTTAAAACACCTGTGAGAAACCCTACAAGTGATTCTCCAGAACACAAGATTGAAGTTATCATTATCGGTATTATTGATCACGCCACAGGTGAAAATGCGTATCAGCAATCAAACGAGGTCTGGATGGGTGAATGTTTCCAAAATCATTAGCTGGGACCTGTCCTGTGGCACCAGGGAGATATTGGTCACCCAAGATGCTCATTGGACATCTCTTGATAATGATAGCATCCAGGAGAAGTACCAAGATTTGGTGCATCTATTACTAAATTAAATGGTTGTCCAGGATTCTATAAAAGTTCAAAATGCGTCAAGTTGACTCAACACCAGGCCAACCTCAAAACACCTCAATTCCCTTTAAAAACAAAAGTAAATAACTCCTTTATAATTGCCTTGGTGTACATATCCTAGCATTTGTATTTACTGTATTCAATGTAGTTTGAGTAGAGATAGAGGTGGAACACTCAGATCCCTGACATATATTATATATATTAAAACTGTGTGGCTGCCTGCCGACAACCATCTGCTGCGTCTCCGCCCTTTGATGTCGCGCTCCGCCAAAACCGGACCCTCGAACGCCGCCGTTTTTCCCACCGACCCAGACGTTACGCTCGCGCTTTCCCAATGGTGCTCCCCGTCACGTTTGGACGTTGTTACGTACACCGTTTTTAATAAAATCGTTCCCCCCCTTTTTCAAAAATCAAACTGCTCTCACCCATAGAATGTTGGTAAAACATTCCATCGTGCGATGTCACAATGCCCAAGGCTGACAGATGGCCAATCGGAACGGATCTCATTTATATCTGCCTCAGCCTCAGCCCCCCCTCCCCCTCTTGATGTTTCAGCACGTTCCATTGTGTGATGTCACAATGCCATCCCTCGCAAATGGCCAATCGGAATGGATCTCATTTACATCTACCTTTGCCCCAGCCCTGGCCCCTCCCCCCAGCAGCCTGTGTGGACATGGGACTGGGGGGACATTGCCGGCTCGCGTTGCCTTGGAAACCTTTTCAAGAACATTCTTCCCCAACGGTCAATCGGACTTCGTTTCTCGACAGCGATCGATCTAAACGCTGGATTTCTGCCGTTATTTCATTTTTTATTTGACACTTTTGTTTTGAAAATCTTATTATCGATTTACACTTTTTTCAAAAGGTAAACGTAGACGATGTTTTCAATATTTATTTATATTTGAATAATTCTTTTTATTAAGTTCTCCGTTATTTGCTCTGCCAAATTATCACACATTTTCCCGGTTTTTTAATATTCTCTCTTTATTCAAAGGACTCCATTACTCCACTTTGAAGAGATTGCTTTTTTCTTTGCCAATTTCCAAAATCGCGTTTATCAAATGTTATCTTTAGACAAGTGATAATTTTATTTCATTTTCTGGTTTTCATTGCATATCTATACTTTACATTAGACAAGTAATTTTTTTAAAATGCTTAAAAAAACCCCATTAAAAATACGTTAAAAAAAATTCTCTATTTCAATTTACAGCATTTTTAACAGTTTTAATTCTGTTATTTGCTCCGCTAAATTTACCCACATTTTTCACCATTTTCTTTTAAATTATTATGTTGTGTTTGATTTAATTCTACAGGAAAGTCAACTCTCCCTCCCCTTTCTCTCTCTCCCTCTCCTCTCTCTCCCCCTCCACTCTCTCTCCACCTCCCCTCCCCTCTCCTCGCCACCACTCCCTTTCCTCCCCTCCTCTCCACCACCCCTCTGCTCTCACCTTCCCCTCCCCTTACTCCTTCCTCCCACCCTCTTCCCTCTCTCCCCCACCCCCTTCCGTCTCTCCCCCTGCCCTTTCCCTCTCCCCTGCCCCCTTACCCCCCTGTCCATCTTCCACCATTCCCTCCCACCCTCTTCTCCCTACCCCTCTGTCCCTCTTCCACCACTCCACCTACCCCTCTCCCCCCCACTCTTCCACTTCCCTCCCTCCCCTCTCTCCCGTGCACCCATTTTCCCCTACCCCTCTCTCCCTCTTCCACCACTCCCCCACCCCCTCCCTCTCTCCAACTTCCACTACTCCCCCTACCCTTCTCCATCCCCACTCTTCCACTTCTCTCTCCCTTCCCCCACCTCTCCTACCACACCTCTCTCCCTCCCCCACCCTCTCTCTCCCCTCCCTCCCTATCTCCCCCACCCCTTTCTCCCTACTCTATCCCTCTTCCACTACTCCCCCTTCCCCCTCTCTCCCACTCCCACCACTCTCCCCTACACCTCTCACCCTCCCTCCCCATTTCCACTTCTCTCTCCACCATCCCCCACCTTTCCCCATCTCCCTCCCCCCTCTCTTTCCTCCCCATCCCCACTCTTCCCCCTCCCTCCTCACTCTTCCCACTCCCCATACTACTCTCCCCCTCCCTCCACACTCTTCTCTCTCCCCTACCCCTTCCTCCACACTCTTCCCCCTCTCTCCCCTTCCCCTCCCACCCCTCCCTGAACCCTCTCACACCTTCCCCCACCCCCCTCTCCATCTCTCCTTACCAGTCCCACCCCCTCTCTCTCCCACCCCTCTTCATCCCCATCTCCCCCCAACCTCTTCCCATCGCTCTTGCACCACTCCCTGCTACCCCTCTCCCTCCCCACCTCTCCCCCTCTCCTTTCCCGCTCTCTCACCCTCCTCTCACCCCCTCTCTCCACTCTCTCTCCCTCCCCTCCACACTCTCTCCACCTCTCCTCTACCCCTCCTTCTCCCCCTCTCCTCTCCCCTCAACCTCCCTTTCCTCCCCTCTTCTCCATAACCCCTCTCCTCTCACCTTCCCCTGTCCTCTCCCCTCCCCTCTCTAACCCCTTCACCCACCCTCAGGGACATGCTGCCCCGCCCCCCCCCCCCTTACACTTGTGACTATGGGGACACTGCACTACTTCCTCCACACATGTGACCAGGGGGACACTGTACCACTTCCCCCACACATGTGACTAGGGGGACCTGTACCACCTCCCCCACACATGTGACTAGGGGGACCTGTACCACTTCCCCCACACATGTGACTGGGAACACTGTACCACTTCTCCCACATGTGACGAGGGGGACACTGTACCACCTAATATCCCCACATGTGACTAGGGGGACACTGTACCACCTAATATCCCCACACATGTGACTAGGGGGACTCTGTACCTCATCCCCCACACATGTGACTAGGGAGACACTGTACCACCTAATATCCCCCACACATGTGACTAGGGGACACTGTACCTCATCGCCCCCCCCCCCCCCACATGTGACTAGGGGGACACTGTACCACTTCCCCCACACATGTGACTAGGGGGACTCTGTACCACTTCCCCCACACATGTGTCTGGAGGGACACTACAACTTCCCCCACACATGTGACAAGGGGGACACTGTACCTCAACCCCCCCACATGTGACTAGGGGACACTGTACCACTTCCCCCACACATGTGACTAGGGGGACTCTGTACCACTTCTCACACACATGTGACTAGGGGGACACTGTACCACCTAATAACCCCCACACATGTAACTAGAGGACACTGTACCACTTCCCCCCACACTTGTGACCAGGGGGACACTGTACCTCATCCCCCACGCATGTGACTAGGGGGACACTGCACCACTATCCCCCACACATGTGACTAGGGGGACACTGCACCACTAACCCCCACACATGTGACTGGGGGACACTGTACCACTATCCCCCACACATGTGACTGGGGGGAACATTGCTTGCTCGTGTTGTCTTTGAAACCTTTTCCAGAACATTCTTCCCCAACGGAAATTCGGACTTCGTTTCTCCACAGCGATCGATCTAAATTATTTTTCATTTTCAAAATCTTATTATTTGATTTAGTTCGACAGGAAAGTCAACTCTCCCTCCGCTTTCTCTCTCTCCCCTTCCACTCTCTGCCTCTCCTCTCTCCCCCTCCACTCTCTCCACCTCCCCTCCCCCTTCTCTCCCCACCTGTCCATTTCCTCCCTTCTTCTCCACCACCCCTCTGCTCTCATCTCCCCCTCTCCTTCCCCCACCCATCTGCTCTCATCTCCCCCTCTTCCCCCCTCTCTACTCCCCTCACCCCCTCCTCCTCCCACCCCCTTCCCTCTCTCCCCCACCCCCATCCTTCTCTCCACCTTCCCTCTCCCCCCGCTCCCTACCCCTGTGCCTCTTCCACCACTCCCTCCCACCCTCTTCCCCCTCTTCCACCACTCCCCCACCACCCTCCCCTCCCTCTCTCCAACTTCCACCACTCCCCCTCCCTCCCCACTCTTCCACCTCTCTCCTTCCCCCACCCCTCCCCCAACCCACCTCCCTCCCTCCCTCCCTAATCCCTTTCCCCTACTACTCTCTCCCTCTTCCATCACTCCCCCTTCCCCCTCTTTCTCTCCCACTTCCGCCACTCTCCCCTACACCTCTCACCCTCCCTCCCCACTTCCACTTCTCTCTCCCCAATCCCCCACCTCTCCCCCTCCCTCCCCCACCCCTCTCTCCCTTCCCTCCCTCCCTCCTGCAACCACACGGGGGAACAGACCCAACAGGTCTGCACTTGGTCTAGTCTATATAATTAAAAGTCTCATCTTGACCACTTCCTGTCTGCGCTGTATATTGATTTTAGAAAAAAACACTACCATACATTGCTATGATTTTTGGCAATCTTACTAACAGTCCTCCTCCACTAAGGCAGCCCCGAGGATGTTTCTGATCGATGAAAAATAAAAAAGTTATGAGTGTTGCGGGGAGATTTGCAAAGGAGACTTTAAACTAGAAAGGCTGGGGGAGGGACTCGGGTAGAGGCGGCTAGGGGACAGGGTGAGGGGCAAGAGGCAGAGAAGGTAAGCACTCGGACCCAAAATGTAGGCGAGAAAGAGGAAAAAGATAATAAACAGAGAATAAGGGATGGTGGGTTTCTAAAATGTGTATATTTTAATGCTAGGAGCATTGTAAGAAAGGTGGATGAACTTAGAGCCTGGATTGACACCTGGAAATGTGATGTTGTGGCAATCAGTGAAACATGGTTGCGGGAGGGTTGTGATTGGAAACTAAATATTCCAGGATTTTGTTGCTTCAGGTGTGATAGAATTGGAGGGACCAGAGGTGGAGGGGTTGCATTGCTTGTCAGAGAAGATATTACAGCAGTGCTTTGGCAGGATAGATTAGAGGGCTCATCGAGGGAGGCTATTTGAGTGGAACTGAGAAGTCGGAACGGTGTAGCAACACTTTTAGTGGTGTATTATAGACTGCCAAATGGGGAGCGAGAATTGGAAGAGCTAATAAGTAAGGAGATAGCAGATATTAGTAGTAAGCACAGGGTAGTGATTGTGGGAGATTTCAATTTTCCAAAAATAGACTGGGAAACACATTCTGTAAATGGTCTGGATGGTTTAGAGTTTGTTAAATGTGTGCAGGATAGGTTTTTGCAGCAATACATAGAGGTATCAACCAGAGAAGGGGCAGTGCTGGACCTCCTGTTAGGAAATGAGGCAGGTCAGGTGACGGAGGTATGCGTTGGTGAGCACTTCGGGACCAGTGATCACAATACCATTAGTTTCAATATAATTATGGAGAGAATCAGAACTGGGCCTAGGGTTGAGATTTTTGATTGGAGAAAGGCTAACTTTGAGGGAATGCGTAATGATTTAAAAGGAGTGAATTGCGACATTTTGTTTTATGGGAAGGATGTAGAAGAGAAATGGAGGACATTTAAAGGGGAAATTGTACAGAATCTTTATGTCCCTGTTCGGTTGAAAGGAAATAGTAAAAATCGGAAAGAGCCATAGTTTTCAAGGGAAATTGGACACTTGGTTTGAAAAAAGAGAGATATCTACAATTATTATAGGAGGCATGGAGTAAATGAGGTGCTAGATGAGTATAAAGAATGTAAAAAGAATCTTAAGAAAGAAATTAGAAAAGCTAAAAGATATGAGGTTGCTTTGGCAAGAAAGGTGAAAGTAAATCCAAAGGGTTTCCACAGCTCTATTAATAGCAAAAGGATAACAAGGGATAAAATTGGACCATTAGATAGCCAGAATGGACAGCTATCTGCAGAGCCAAAAGAGATGGGGGAGATATTGAACGTTTTTTTTTCCTTCGGTATTCACCAAGGAGAAGGGTATTGAACTCTGCGAGGTAAGGAAAAAAAGTAGAGTAGCTATGGAAACTATTCAAAGAGGGGGAAGTACTGACACTTTTGAAAAATATAAAAGTGGATAAGTCTCCAGGGGTGACAGGATATTCCCTAGGACATTGAGGGAAGTTAGTGTAGAAAGGAAGTTAGCAGGGGCTATGACAGAAATATTTCAAATGTCATTAGAAACGGGAATAGTGCTGGAGGATTGGCGTACTGCGCATGTTGTTCCATTGTTTAAAAAGGGTCCAAAGAATAAAGGGTTAAAGAATAAATAATAAAGTTTATTCTTTGAACCCTTTTTAAACAATGGAACAACATGCGCTGTACGCCAATTATAGACCTGTTAGTTTGACGTCAGTGGTAGCAAATTAATGGAAAGGATACTTAGAGATAATATATATAAGCATCTGGATAAACAGGGTCTGATCAAGAACAGTCAACATGGATTTGTGCCTGGAAGGTCATGTTTGACAAACCTTCTTGAATTTTTTGAAGAGGTTACTAGGGAAATTGATGAGGGTAAAGCAGTGGATGTTGTCTATATGGATTTCAGTAAGGCCTTTGACAAAGTTCCCCATGGAAGGTTGGTTAAAAAGGTCCAATCTTTGGGTGTTAATGGCGGAGTAGCAAGATGGATTCAACAGTGGCTGAATGGGAGATGCCAGAGAGTAATGGTGGATGGCTGTTTGTCAGGGTGGAAGCCGGTGACCAGTGGGGTTCCTCAGGGATCTGTGTTGGGTCCACTGTTGTTTGTCATGTACATCAATGATCTAGATGATGGGGTGGAAAATTTGATAAGTAAGTATGCAGATGATACTAAGATAGGTGGTGTTGTGGATAATGAAGTAGATTTTCAAAGTTTACAGAGAGATTTGGGCCATTTGGAAGAGTGGTCTGAAAGATGGCAGATGGAGTTTAATGCTGATAAGTGTGAGGTGCTACATCTTGGCAGGACAAATTAAAATAGGACGTACATGGTAAATGGTAGGGAATTGAGGAATGCTGTGGAACAGAGGGATCTAGGAATAACTGTGCATAGTTCCCTGAAGGTGGAATCGCATGTAGATAGGGTGGGAAAGAAAGCTTTTAGTGTGCTGGCCTTTGTAAATCAGAGCATTGAATATGGGAGTAGGGAAGTAATGTTAAAATTGTACAAGGCATTGGTGAGAGCAATTCTGGAGTATGGTGTACAAATTTGGTCGCCTAATTATAGGAAGGATGTCAACAAAATAGAGAATGTTGCCTGGGTTCTAGCAACTAAGTTACAGAGAAAGGTTGAACAAGTTAGGTCTTTATTCTTTGGAGCGCAAAAGGTTAAGGGGGGACTTGATTGAGGTCTTTAAAATGATGAAAGGGATAGACAGAGTTGATAGGTATATGGACAGGAAGGGAGTGGAGGGGTATGGTCTGAGTGCAGGTAGATGGGACTAGGGGAAAATAAATGGTCGGCACGGACTGGAAGGGCCGAGAAGGTCTGTTTCCGTGCTGTAATTGTTATATGGTTTAAAAAATCTTGGGATCAGCTGATTGGTCCTCTTGCCTGTCAATCACCATGATGAAGGTAACACCCCTTCGGGAGGGGGGGTGGGGGGGCTGGACTATAAAACCCCGGATGCCTGGACGTGAGTCAGTCACTCTGGAAGATCGTGAGGGAGATGCAAAGCTGTGAATCAACTGAACTGAGTCTGCAATGTACTTGCAATAAATGACTTGTTAGTCCTTAATGACAATGCAATGAGCTGTTTGGCAATTTGATGGCCTGCACTCTGGTTGAAATGCTATGAAATTGATTTTGTGGGGCTGCACTCTGCTTGAAATTGAATTTGGTGGCCTGCACTCTGCTAGAAAAGCTATGAAATTGAATTTGGTGGCCTGCACTCTGCTTGAAATGCTATGAAATTGAATTTGGAGGCTTGCACTCTGCTTGAAATGCGTTGAAATTGAATTTGGTGGCCTGCACTCTGCTTGAAATGGAATTTCAAGGAATAGCCGTGAGCGAACTGCCAGCCCACCAGCCCTGAGTAACAGAGCTTCCAGCCCACCAGCCCTGAGTGACTGAGCTGCCAGCCCACCAGGCCTGAGTGACTGATCTGCCAGCCCACCAGCCCTGAGTGACTGAGCTGCCAGCCCACTAGCCCCGAGTGACTGAGCTGCCAGCCCACCAGCCCTGAGTGACTGAGCTGCCAGCCCACCAGCCCCGAGTGACTGAGCTGCCAGCCCACCAGCCCCGAGTGACTGAGCTGCCAGCCCACCAGGCCTGAGTGACTGAGCTGCCAGCCTACCAGGCCTGAGTGACTGAGCTGCCAGCCGACTAATCCATTTGGCCCACGATGTCCGTACTAGCCCTCTGGAAACCAGTCCTTTCGGCCCACAACACCCAAACTAGCGCTCATTAAGCCCCACCCCCCCACTGGCAACCAAAATTAGAATTGGTGGAGAGGTGGAATATTGCGTTGGGGGACCAGCCCCCTGTGAACATGGGACCCAAAGGGTCCCACTTTGTGCTCATTGAAATACATGAATAGCTTTCAACAATGGACATGCTTCCATGTATAGTGGCTATGTATCAAGAGTCAAGTCAAGAGAGGTTTATTGTCATGTGCCCCAGATAGGACGATGAAATTCTTGCTTGCTGCAGCACGACAAAATATTGTAGGCATAAATACAGAACAGATCAGTGTGTCTAAATACCACAGACCATATATATACACATATAAAGATATATATATATACACATAAACATATAAAGTGCAATAGGCTGTTATAGTTCAGAGTTTGTCTGGAGCTGTGTTTAATAGTCTGATGGCTGTGATGAAGCTGTTCCTGAACCTATATGTTGAAGATTTCAGGCTCCTGTACCTTCTACCTGATGGCAGCGGAGAGATGAGTGTGTGGCCAGGATGGTGTTGGTCCTTGATGATGTTGGCAGCCTTTTTGAGGCAGTGACTGCGATAGATCCCCTCGATGGTAGGGAGGTCAGAGCCGGTGATGGCCTGGGCAGTGTTTACAACTTTTTGCAGCCTTTTCCCTTCCTGGACGCTCAAGTTGCTGAACCAAGCCACGATGCAAGCGGTCAGCATACTCTCTACTGTGCACCTGTAGAAATTCGAGAGAGTCCTCCTTGACATACTGACTCTCCGTAATCTTCCCAGGAAGTAGAGACGCCGATTTCCTTCCTTATAATTGCATCAGTGTGCTGGGACCAGGAGAGATCTTTGGAAATATGCAAGCCCAGGAATTTGAAGTTCTTGACCCTTTCCACCATCGACCCGTTGATATAAACGGGATTGTGGGTCCCTATCCTACCCCTTCCAAAGTCCACAATCAGTTCCTTGGTTTTCCTGGTGTTGAGAGCCAGGTTATTGTGCTGGCACCATTTGGTCAATCGGTCTATCTTTTTTTTTTAACTCAACATTCATTGACATAACAAAATACACATACAGACAAAACAAAGAGACACACAAATGATAATCGCAAAATGACAAAATACAAATCACATAACCTCCATTAGCATCACATCAAATACTCTTAACACTCTATCATAAAAGCATCTTATTCACAGGCACCAGAGCAAGCTCATCCATTCATATCCTTAATCAATCTTAGCATTTGTAATAGTACCGGTTTCCATATAATATTAAAGGCATCAGTCCTCAACTGGAGATTAGCAGTTACACTTTCCATCAAGTATACATTTTTCAATCTTTCCCTCCATGGTTGAACATTTGGTGGCATTTCCTTTCTCCATAGCACTGTTATCATCTTTTTAGCAATCAACAGCATCACCCCAAGCAAATATTTCTGATTTTGAATATCTGTCGCTGCTGGAGTATCTCCTAATATAAAGCAAGCCGGTTCCAGAGGTAGATCCACTCCCAGAATTAATTTAATCTCTACCTGGATGTCTCTCCAGTATTGGTACAATTTGGGACAGTCCCAAAAAATGTGTGATCACTTATCTTCCCACATATAGAAGATCACACTTCTGTACTCTGATTCGTCCCCATCAGTGATACATCCTAGAACAGTGGTGTAATCGGCGAACTTGATGATGGAGTTCGCACTATGTCCGGCTACGAAGTCACGAATATAGAGTGAGTAAAGTAGGGGGCTGAACACGCAGCCTTGAGGTGCTCACGTGCTGATTGTTATCGGGGATGACACATTTCCACCAATACGGACAGACTGTGGTCTGTGAATGAGGAAGTCGAGGATCCAATTCCAGTGGGATGCGCGGAGACCCAAATCTGAGAGCTTGGTAACCAGCTTGGAGGGGATGGTGGTATTAAATGCCAAGCTGTCGTCAATGAACAGCCTGAAATATGAGTTTTTGTTGTCCAAGTGGTCCAGAGCGGAGTGGAGAGCCAGTGAGATTGCATCCACTGGTGATCTGTTGTGGCGGTAAGCAAACTGCGGATGAAGGTTGCAGCAGAAAAGGGTCCCTGGTCGTCTTGGATTCCATGCCACTGGATCCTGACCCAGATCTGTCAAGGACCGTGTGGTGGCTGTCTGTGCACCAGTCTCCCCACATTAAACAAAGCCACGCACAGGCTTCGTCCATGAGAGGACAGTCATAGTCGTTTCGAGTGACCACCAATGAATTTCAGCATTCAAACGTGAATAGCTCCCATGCAGCTGGTGTGGTTCACTCTGCCATCTCCACCAATATTTCTTATGTTTTCATGACACATTCCCATACAACTGCTCAAAATGCAACACCTTATTGTTGACTTATCCTCGCATTCACATGAACATACAGTTTTGTATGTTGTATTTGTTGCTCATGATAAAAGATTCTGTATATTGTAAGGGCCAATTACCGATTGGCTTCCTGCTTTGTGAAACACTTCTATTCAGTCTGAAAGCATGAGAGTATGTATCACTTTAATTCTCTGCCTCAATCCTACCTTCCTCTCCTCAGCTTTACCTGCTTCTATTCCTATCGTTCAAACCATGCTCAAAACTAGCATTTTATCTTCTTACTGGACTTATTATAGCTTCTGGTTGTAATAATTTCTGATAATCATTCTGTTTGCCATTTTTATTTGATTTCCAGCATATATTCTACCTTCCTATTTCAAATAATTATTTTGTATGTATAATTACTCCATGTTAATTTTATTTGTTGCCTTGCTTGTTTTATTTCCTTCATTTTTAAACCTAAACTGCAACCCCTTTCTTGGTAAATCTCTCCTACCTTCAGTTATCACAGACTTTCCTATTCATTCTTTTGTCTCTAATTTCTCTGCATCGGGAAATTATTTTATCTTAGTCTTCCCATTTCCATTGAAAGTACATCGATCTGAAATATTATCCATTTCTTGCTCGACAGTCTGACCCACTACGATTTTCCAGCATTTTGCAATTTTTTCTGTAAATTGCATAAGGAAATAAAATGTAATTGGCAAAATTACAAACAAATTATTTCCACATATTGATAACAATGTGTATGGTTACATTGACTTGCATCATCCAGCTACATTAGATTGAACCATTAATCATGGTTGAAACAATTCTGTTTTTTTGTTCTGAACTAGATTCTCAGTAGAGCTGATTTGTAGTTATATATAAATGATGAAATAGGGACATTGGATAAAGCAAATCTATTCCAAAAACATTCCTGATGTAAGTTGACCCTTGTTGGTTTCATTCTCAGAAATTCCTTCAAGTTGTGTAACAACCTTGAGACTCATTATCATCACACTGGTTACTTTAACTTTATTTATTGTGGTAAAAAGAGGCAATAACAATATGTTTGAAATTAAACTCATCTTAAGATCATATGGTCATAAGGAATAGGAGTAGAATTAGGCCATTCGGCCTATCAAGTCTACTTCGCCATTCAATCATGGCTGATCTATCTCTCCTAACCCCATTCTCCTGCCTTCTCCCCGTAACCTTGGACACCTGCACTAATCAGGAATCTATCTATCTCTAATGCCAATAAAAGTAATCCACGCATCACACTAATATATATCAACACTACGTTTCAATGAATGCAGAAGGGGTAATCATGTTGAATAATCTGTCAGTCAAATTGTCCATTTACCATAGATCTATATAAGAGCAATTTTCAATTATTTCAAGGAAATAAGGCAAGTTTGGCCTGACAGACCTACCGAGCAACTGTTGACCATTGTATTTTTTAAATCTGATCTTTAGTCTGGAGTTATTATTGTATAATTGAAAGACTGAATAATTATTGTTATTCAAATTTTTCATATGAAATATATAAGCTCTAAAAAGCTAAATTTTAAAAGTCTGCAGCAGTTGGAAATTTGAAAAATAAAACAGAAAATGCTGAGTTCACTCAGCAGGTTAGGTAACAGAGATGGAAAGCGTTTGAGTCAAAGACACTTCATCAAAAAGTAATAGTTTCTTCAAGGTTGGCATTCCTGGAAAAGTACTGGTAAATTAAAAAGTAAGTGAAAACAAAAAGAAAACTGCAAATATTGGATTAGCGAAAAGTGGCTTGAAGCATTGCAGGAGCCCTGGTTGATATTTATGAGTTGTCCTTAAATACAGGAGAGGTACCAGAGGATTGGAGGGTGCAAATGATGTCCCACTTTCCAAGAAGGGCTGCAGGGAAAATGCTGGGAACTATAGGACAGTGAGTTTAACATCTGTAGTTGGTAAGTTACTGGAGAGTATTTTGAAGGATAGGATGGGAAAGGGCTGATTAGGGACACCTAGCATGGTTATGTACGTGGGAAGTCGTGTCTCACAAATCTGATTGATTTTTTGGACGTGAGCAAGAAGGTTGATAAAGGCAGAGCTGTAGATGTTGTGTACATGGACTTTAGTACGCCGTTCGACAAGGTGCCGCATGGTAGGCTACTCTGGAAGGTTAGATCTCACAGGATCCAAGGTGAGAAGCTGAATGGATAGCAAATTGGCTCCATGGAAGGAAGCAGAGGGTGATGGTGGAAGGTTACTTCTCAGAATGGAGGCCTGCAATTAGTGGTGTGCCACGGGGTTCAGTGCTGGGCCCGTTACTGTTTGTCATCTACATCAATGATTTGGATGAGAAGATATAAGGCAAGATTAGCAAGTTTGCTGATGATACAAAAGCTAGTGGTTTTGCATACAGTGAAGATGGTTGTGAACGATTGCCGCAGGATCTGGATCGATTGGCTAGGTGGGCAGCAGAATGGTTGATGGAATTTAATACAGAGAATTGTGAGCTGTTGCATTTTGGGATGTCGAACAAGGGCAGGGCCAATACAGTAAATGGTTGCCTCTGGGTAATGTAGTAGAGCAGAGGGATCGAGGAGTACAGGGCATGGTTCCATGAAGGTCGAGTTGCAGGTAGATAAGGTGGTCAAAAATACTTTTGGCACTTTAGCCTTCATCAGTCAGAGCATTGTGTATAGAAGTTGGGAGGTTATGTTTCAGTTGTAAAAGACGTTGGTGAGACCGTATTTATAATATTGTGTTCAGTTCTGGGCACCAATTATAGGAAAGATATTGTCAAGCTTGAAAAAGTTCAGAAAATATATTCATGCGGATGTTGCCAGGACTAGAGGGTGTGAGCTATAGGGAGAGGTTGAGTCGGCTGGGTCTCTATTCCATGGAGCGTAGGAGGAATGAGGGATCTTATAGAGGTATACAAAATCATGAGAGGGATAGTCTTTTACCCAATAGTGGAATTGAAGACATAGGATCAAGGTGAAAGGGAAAAGATTTAATAGGAATCCGAGGGGTAACTTTTTCGCACAGAGTGTGGTAGGTGTATGGAACAAGTTAAAAAAACAGTGGGACAGGTACATGGATAGGACAGGTTTAGAGGGTTATGGACCAAGCGCAGGCAAGTGGACTAGGGTAGATTGGACATTGTTGGCCGGTGTGGGCAAATTGGGCCGAAAGGCCTGTTCCCACGCTGTATAACTCTGACTAAATTGCCTGTCCTAAATCATCTGACCTCCTGTGAATTTTCAACATTTTACATTATTGATGATAGTTGAAAGCAAAATGAAACATTTTTATGCACATTTTTCAATTGTTTATATTGCATTAAATAGTGATATTTTATATTATTTAGAACAATTTATCTGTCTCAACCCATGAAAACCACTTTCTTTGGAGAATTTGAAAATTAAAGGTTTCAGTTGGTGCACTGCATTTGTTTTCATCAGTAAAAAATGCATTATATCTCAGATTTCTTTGAACGTAAGTGTAGGTTTTTAGCCCAACTATTATAACTACTTGTGCACTGCTGAATTATTCTTCTTTGAACACCATTTCATTGAACACTTCCCATTTGCTTTAAATAGTAGGACTGAGAGTTACTATTAATGGAACTGCTTTCACAATAGTGTTCCATTTCCTTCTGTAGAAAAGGTTTTGGAAGAATTTTACAGATAATAACGAGTGCATTATTCTTATTGTCAACCAACAAGAGCAAGACATTTTATATGTGAGAATAAAACGCGTGGTCCCTCACGTCTGTGGAATGAGCAATAAAGTTGTGGAATAAAAATGATCTGGTTGAAACATATGAGCAGTAATGGCTCGATTAAAATATTCGAGCCCGAACAGAAACTTTGCTCCAGAATTACACAGGGAGAACTCGATGGGCTGGGTAAAACTGCGCTCCTCCTAGCTTTCTGACTGTTGCACCGTAGTAATGATGGTCGTCCCGAGTGCGAGCTGGGCGAAAGGACGCCTCTGGGTGTTGCCATGTGCGTGCACAAGTCAACCGGAAATTTGCAGTGGACAGGCAAAGTACGGAATAAAATAAACTGCAACCTTTGAGCGGTCAAAATATCAACGCAATAAAAGCGCAGGGCGTGAGATTTAGTGCCTATCGCCTCTGCGGGATTGGGCAGCAAAATTTACACTGCACCGGCGGCCGTAAGCATCGAAGGAGGCAAGTCAAACAGCTGACGCCTTGGAAACCACATGCACGCATTCTCCCCAAATTGCACAATTTCACCGCGGGCATTGCACAATTTCACCGCGGGCATTGCACAAGGCGAGAAGGAAACGGCCTTCAGTTTCAGCTCTCGGACGCAAGTGGTTCCGACTTTGCAATTTCCCACGCGTGGCGGAAACAAAAATCCAGTCACTCGGTCCCTTCGCCATCTGTGCCAAGGGGTGGTGCAGAAGTAAACGTATTTTTTTGATAGGGAGAGAATGGGCTGTGGAATGATGAAATTAAATTTTGTTCCGCCACTTGCTCACCGTCGGACTCCACGCTCACTCACCCTCCGTCCCTCCATCACACACTCTCTCTCTCTCTCTCACACTCACTCCTCCTCCCTCCCTCCCTCGCCCGATGGCCCGTCATTGTGCCCGCGTAGAGGTAACGGCGTCGCTCGAGCCAATGCTCGCGCTCGACGACGGTTATTCTTTCGGAGCCGTGGGGCAACTTTGCCGCTTGGGCGCACGCGGGCGGTGGAAGCTTGACTTGAGCTGTGCGAGTTCACGCGCAGAGGCGTTTGCTTTTTTTTCTCTCGGGCGGCGAAAGAAGTTGGCTTTGGGTGCGGGCGCGCACGCACGCAGAAGCGAGGCGTCGCCATTTCTTTTAAACTGGTTGCAGCGCGCACCCGCGCGCTAAGGAGGAGCTACCGGGTGAGAGTCGCGAGCCAGAGGGTGGGAATGAGTGTGAGTGGGGTGTGGTTAGAGGCAGGAGGTCAGTTACCCAGGGCAGTGAACATACACACTCATACAAAAAAAGTCTCAGAACCAGAAGTAAGTGTGCGTTTTGCTTTATCTTTACTTTCTTTCTCCTCCCCACCACCCCCTTCCCCAGTTTACCTTGAGTGGGCGAATATCTGTTAGTTTTCTCGTGTGCTCTTGGGAGGGGAGGAGCAGTTGAAAAGTGTTTTGGTGCATTGTGAAATGTCCGGCTGTTTGTGTGCAGCGTGTAAAGTGGTGGTCAAGGGTGTCTCGCGGTTTCTTTTTTTTTAAGTCCTTGGCACGTTGTGTGTTTTCAGTGAAGGGTCATAGCGACCGGTGCACGTCCACATCGCTTGACGGAGGTAGAGTCTGCGTCCAGTGCAGCTGAAAACCTGAGTTCAGTTTGGTTTAAAGTACCACGAGCGTTCCCCAGTACTATTATTTTTTTAATGTGAGCTTTTTGACTTCAGTGCCGCTTGCATGACAATACACTCCACCGCGGATAGACCCCGGCATGCGAAAAGGAACAGGAAAAGCTGCTCTGGGATTTCTGAGTATTATGTTACTTCGTCGAAACTTTTTTCCGTAAACCAATTCTGAGATAACGCTTTTTTTTTATGCGTCACTACTTTATGATATTCGTTCATTGAAGCCTGACTGGGCCGCGAGGATCTGAAATAATACAGGTATCTCTTTAAATACAGTTTACAAACTGTGGGGCCGTGAAATAGACGAGGAGCAGACTTGTTAACTGTTTTGAAATGTGGAAAAGTAACTGCTACTAAGTTGTTTCGTGTATGTTTCTCTGGTCACTTTAAATATAATGCTGGGCAAGCTTAATGTTTTGAGTTGCGCATAACCGGAGAATGTTACAGCATTTCTCACCAAACGAAGAACCAACTCTATCCAAAAAATGTTAACGTCACTTCCACTTGGATACAGAACTGTGTTCGATATTTGGATTCTTGAACGAAGTCAAATTGCAGCTATTTAGAAATATTACTTTCATACAAAAGATTGTAATGTGTGGTTATAAAACGACGGCTTAATTACTGAATGGCGAAATTTTGACAAATGCTATGTTTAAAACTTCCCGATGAATGTGGGTATGATTATTGCAACATGAATACATTTGGGTAACTTGCCTGGAGAAATATTAAATTGATAAAATAGTACTTTAGCGGCCAATCCTACAAATCCGGGGAAAGTTTGTTTTGTTTTGGGGGTGGGGTATAAGCAAAGTGAAGGTTGGCAATTGCAGGCAAGATTGTGGAACGTTTGATTCAAGGTACTGAAGCCAAACCGTTTCACATGGGTGATTATGTAAAAAGTGCATATTTATTGATTTTGCCAAGAACGACATTTTTTAAACAAAAGCTTGTGTACACATTTACCTTTGGAAGGTTTTACTGAAATTTTGTAGGGAATTTTATAGATTTGTGGTTTTGTAGTGAATGGTGTTTTATTACTTCGAATAAATAATTGTCAACTGAGTAATTCAACCACTTAAAGTGAGGTCAACAATGCACTTTGGAGGCAGTAATCTCCATTTCTGTACGCAGGTGTTGAGTGAAGATTTTGGGACTCATTAATCTATTGTTCAGTTTTATCTTTTTTTTTGTGATTTACCACCTGGCATGTAATTTTTATGCAATAAAATCCACAAATAAATGACCGGTTAGTTGAAATTGCTTCATACATTAAAGACGTTTTACATTGGAGTGGGTTCATGTTTCACACCATCTTCCACACAGACTTAACGGAGTGATGCAATAACCCAGAGGCTGAGGGGATAAAATATGACTGCATTTTGGCCTCTGGTATTTACACCCTCCATTTTCTCAGAACTTGTATCACTGAGTGTTAGAATATCTTAGAATAAAGGGGAGGCTCTTAGAATAAAGGGGAGGCCATTTAAGACTGAGGTGAGAACAACGTTTTCACCCGGAGAGTTGTGAATTTGTGGAATTCCCTGCCACAAAGGGCAGTGGAGGCCAAATCACAGGGTGGATTTAAGAGAGAGTTAGACAGAGTTCTGGGGGCTAGTGGAATCAAGGGATATGGGGAGAAGGCAGACACGGGTTATTGATTGGGGACGATCAGCCATGATCACAATGAATGGCGGTGCTGGCTCAAAGGACTGAATGGTCTCCTCCTGAATCTATTTTCTATGTTTCTATGAGTGATCACCTTTTTCTCCCATCTCTTTCCCCTTAATCCCACTCTGTGAAGCCTGTGGTATTTGCTGTGCCATGCTTTCATACTTTAAAATAAGCAATGTACAGACAACTTCCACTCATGATAGTTTGCAAATAACAGCCACAACAGTAATAGTTTTTGAATGTCACTGCACTATCAGATTGCAGGAATTTTGCACTCTGACATTGCTGCTCTGAGCACAAAATGACAGGCAGGCGATAGCTAACACAAAGAAAAGACTTACTATTCTTCTTGATGGTGTCGTAGGTGAATTCCATTAAACTAGTCCCTGGCAGTCGCAAGTGGGACAGGCCCATTACTCCTGTTCTTGATGGGCAAGCTGGAAGAGGAGTTTGGTGTCAAGAATGAGATGAAGTATCATCTCAGTGGCTCCCCGTGTTGCATCTCAACCATTCAATTTAATCTGTTGTGGAATTGACAAACTGCATCTGAGAGAACATATGCTGCAACCGTGGGAGCCAAGGAGGATTTCTATTCCAATTTTGAACCCTGCACTGCATTCCCTGAGGGAGACACACTAATCTTATCCCAAGAGTTGAAAGGATGTGATTGGCAAGGTGGAAGTATATAAAGTGAACTCCAGTAAAATTGCCCTCCTGACAAAATGATTAGAATGGGGACATGTTAAACCAGAATCCTGTTTCATTAGAGCTTCATGAAGGGCTCCAATAACTGTTGGATATAGCACTGTCTTGACCATGGTTGCCTCCATCTGCCTGTCCACAAAATGATGACGGCAACTGAAATAGCAAGAGAATCAATGTTGACAGTCGCAGGAATCCCTGTAAACATAAAAATCTTTAAAACAGAGACAGCCTGATGACTGCCATTCCAATAGAGCAATAGAGTTGCTATAGTGCCTGAACTGGTCTAATCTAATTTCAGATGCCATAATGGTCTAATTTCCCATTGACCGAAGGCTTTGTTACATTGGGAACATCATCATGTTACAATGGAAAATAAATATCTCTACAGGCCTGAATACTCAGATTGAACAGCAAGCACATGACCTAAAGAACAGATAATGGATCGAAAATTACAAGGGGTTCACTAATTATGCTCGGATCCGTCAGAGCTATCCCAGTGTCCTAGATACCAAGTGAATGCCCTGTAGAAAATATATCTATGTAGAAAAGCAGAGAGCATCTAAACTCATAAGAAGTCCTTGAATGAGACAATGTCTTTGACTCTATTCCGCAGCAAAATATCTGGTCCAGTCTTACCGTGATCCCAGAACATCAAGATGTTGAAAAATTCATAGTTTAACTAAGAATAGAAAAAGCGAGCCTTGGCAGCAGAGGGAATCATTGCTAAAATTCTAAATCTTGGCAGAAATAAATTTTGGCTCTAAACTCTCAGCCTCGTCTCCTGCGTCTGGACATTCAGATAGGAAGGGATTTGAGAGTTGCTGTGATTTTTACCATCTTCAAAGGTGGTTGTAGAGCTATGGAAGTTTTTCCCTTTCTCTCTGCCACAGAGAAAGTCAATGATCTTCAACTTGCTAGTTTGAGGCTGGACTCCTAACCAGTGTGAATACAGTAAATCTAGAAAACCAGTGAGCACGATCTTCATTGCACATATACTTCAACAAAATGCAGGGTGCAGTATCAACTGCTACACGCAGCCTTTTTGATCCCCTTTTGGCCTGGTTATTGAGAGGGACTGGCAGTATCTTCCTCAAATTAGGCTACACTCTTGGAAGTTGATCTTTATTCTTTTCTAGAACATAATGAAATGCAAGCCATGGTTTTGTCAAGTGGGTCCACTGTAGATCTAACCTCAGTGCAAACTGGTATCAATCTTGGTTGCATTGGTCCAATCATTTTCTCGGGCTTTCTCACTACAATACTATACCCAGTTTACAATAAGCTTCCTACTGGAGTGCAATACACAGGAGAAATGGAAACTGCATATACGCAAGTTCAGAGAGCAAGTTCCAATTCTGCCACTTGTTCATTGATGTCTGCAAGATAATTAAGCTTTGCCACTAAATGTTGGTAGACAGTTCCTCTGCACGACCACCCAATGCTATGGCAAATATGTTTTTAAGCTGAACACAGCAAAGAGAAGATTTATGGGAATGTTGCTAGGACTTGACGGCCTGAGGTACTGGGAGAGGTTGGACAGGCTTGGACTTTATTAATGGAGCGCAGGAGGCTGAGCTGCAATCTTAAAACGGTGTATAAAATCCTGAGAGGAGTAGATAGTGTAGATTCACAGACTCTTTCACCCAGGGTATGGGAAATCAATATTTTGAGGGCAGAGGTTTAAGATGACGGGAAAGATTTAATAGTGACATGAGGCGTGACCTTTTAACTGTTTAGGTGGTGGGCATATGGAACAAGGTGCTAAAAGAAGTAGTTGAGGCAGATATAACAACATTCAAAGGACATTCAGATAGGTACATGGATAGAAAAGATTGTGGGATCTGGGCCAGATACAGGTAAATGGAAGTTGCTCAGATGGGGCATTGTTGTTGGCAAGAAAGCATGGGGATAAATGGTTGGTTTCCGTGGTGTCTTACCCTATGACTCTAATGCTGTTCTTAAATATTATAGGCTAGGAGTTTGCCTATAAAGACTGGTTCAGAACTTTTGAGTTTAGAACGATGACAGATAATTTTATTGAAATCTGTAAGGTTCTAAAGGCATTACCAGAATGGATGTTGAGTATATTTTTCCCTTGTAAGGATATATAGAGATGAGCTATATAGTCAGGGAATAGGGGCCACCTGTGAAGAATTTCTTATGACTACGAAACTATCTATTCCAGGCAGCAAGGCAGCATAGTGGCACAGCTGGTAGAGCTGCTGCCTCACGGCACCAAGGACCATGTTTGAGTCTGACCTCGGGTTCTTTCTATGTTTCGCGTTTGCATGTTCTCACTGATCATTTGTGTTTCCTCTGGGTGCTCCTTATTTCCTGTCACATCCCAAAGGCATAATGGTTTGTAGGTTAATTGGCCTCTGACGTCGCCCCTAATGTATAGGGAGCACACGAGAAAGTAGGATAACAGAACTAGTATTAAGAGATGATCGACGTAGACTGCATCCTTGGATGTGGAAACGGGCATCAAATATATTTAGGTTGGAGATTGACTAATATTTGAATTATTAGGCAGTTAAGGGTTATGGGGTTACAGTTATGGGGTAAGATCAGAAACAATAATATTCAGGCTAAGATTTGATCAGCTAAGATCTGATTGAATGGGCAAGTAGTCTTGGGTAGTGATAGTTGCTTGTTACTGCCATTTGTGACATTTATAGACTAATGTCGTTGCTTTAAGTGTTCCGGCCATATTGATAATCATTTCTCAAAGGAAACTGGAGCAGTAATTTTCCTAAAGTCCACTTATTCTGGTCGGTCGTAGTATTGTCAAGTAATTTGCCAGATTTCTATACATTTGGCTGTATATGAAACATTTATATATCATTTCATTCCTAAGCTACAATAATGCAGTCTTTGAAAAGGTTGGAAGGAATTGGCGTCCATAAAATGTGTAATATTTTATTTTTGTCATTGATATTGTGGATGTCCTTCCATACTTTCTGCGAGAACTGTTCTCAATTCTTCCATTTCCTGATGGCCTCTGCCTAATAACGGCTTTTTATAAAATGATACACTCTTTGACTCAACCTGCCTTGTTTTTGAGTATCCTGAACTTAAAACATATCAGGGGCGATAAATTGTACATAATTCAAATGTAGTTGTGCTGCAAATGCTGGAATCCTGAGCAACAGAAAAAAAAACTGCTGGAGGTGTGCCGGGCAGCATGTGTGGAGCAAAATGGGCAGGTGAGGTTTGGGGTCAGGACACCCCACCCCCCCCCCCCCGCAGTTGTAATTCGAATCTTCACCCATGTCTCTGTTCTCTGAAAATGACCTGCCCCCTCTCCCCCAGACAGTACATGGATAGACGTCCCTTGGTTCTTGCCTTTCATCCCACTAGTGTTCACACCCAACACATTTCTCAGACACTTTCCCCTGCCACATCAGGAGGTGCAACACCTGTCCCTACACCACCTCTTAACCTTCATTGAAGTTCACAAACAATCTTCATGATATAGTAGTGGCCAGAGGATCTGGGGTGACAGAGGAACTGAAGGAAATCCACATTAGGCAGGAAATGGTGTTGGTTAGACTGAAGGCTGATAAATCCTCAGGGCCTGATGGTCTACATCCTAGGGTACTTAAGGAAGTGGCTCTAGAAATTGTGGATGCATTGGTGATCATGATAAATTGGTGATGCTTTGGTGATAAATGGCGTCAAGTTGGGAAAAGGGGAAGTACAAAGGGATCTGGGGGTCTATGAAAGTAAGCATGCAGGTACAGCAGGCAGTGAAGAAAGTGAATGGCATGTTGGCCTTTATAACAATAGGAGTTGAGTATAGGAGCAAAGAGGTCCTTCTGCAGTTGTACAGGGCCCTAGGGAGACCACACCTGGAGTATTGTGTGCAGTTTTGGTCCCCTAAATTGAGGAAGGACATTCTTGTTATTGAGGGAGTGCAGCATAGGTTTACAAGGTTAATTCCCGGGATGGCGGGACTGCCATATGCTGAGAGAATGGAGCGGCTGGGCTTGTACACTCTGGAGTTTAGAAGGATGAGAGGGGATCTTATTGAACCATATAAGATTGTTAAGGGATTGGACACGCTAGAGGCAGGAAACATGTTCCCGATGTTGGAGGGGACCAGAACCAGGGGCCACAGTTTAAGAATAAGGGGTAAGCCATTTAGAACAGAGATGATGAAACACCTTTTCTTACAGAGAGTAGTGAGTCTATGGAATTCTCTGCCTCAGTGGGCGGTGGAGACCGGTTCTCTGGATACGTTCAAGAGAGAGCTAGATAGGGCTCTTAAAGATAGTTGAGTCAGGGGATATGGGAGAAGGCAGGAACGGGGTACTGATTGGGGATGATCAGCGATGATCACATTGAATGGTGGTGCTGGCTCGAAGGGCCCAATGGCCTACTCCTGCACCTGTTGTCTATTGACTGAAACAGTCTGTATGGGTGTCAGAGGCTAACATGCATCTCCTTCACCCTCGTTTATTGCATTTAATGCTCTCCACACAGCTTCTACATCGTGCGCTCTGTCCATCAGAGAGCTGGAGTAACAAGTTTGCAAGCCGCTTTAATTTACCTTCCCAAGGGTGTATAAAACCTGTTCCTCATAGATAGTCTTCATGGTCAGAATGAGGCCACATAAGAACAACTGGGTAGCTTACAACCCAATGGCTTGAACATTGAATCCTTTGTGACTATCTCCACCTTTCTGGACCTCGCCTCACTCAACTACCAAGTTAACCCTTCATCTAGATACATTTCACTTTCCAGGTCTTGCCCCACCCTTTCCCTTCTTCTTTCCACTTCACTTGCCAGATCTTGCCCCACCCTTTCCCTTCACCTCTTGATATCGCTCTACTCCAGTAGTGGAAAAAGATCACCACATGAACTGTTCCCACACACACACACACTTCATCTTTTTTCAATCTATACTTAACTAATCTATAATGATTGATCAAGTTTCAATGACCGGTCATCAAACTGATATTTAAAAACAATCTATCATTCTCTATCTTGAATATACCGGGTCTCCACAGTCCTCTTGGGTGGAGAATTATGAAGAGTCTCAACTTCTGGGAAGAAATATGTTGTAATCTCAGTCCAGATGCATGGCCTGGTTATTTTGAGATTGTGAGCCCAAGTTCTAGACATTTTAGCTGGGAAATATCCTGCTAGCATTGATCCTGCCAAGCCCTCTAGGAATTTTGTATGTTGTAATGAGAACATCTGTTATTCTTCCTCGGGGGACAAATCGGTCCCACACTCCTTGCCACCATCCAAGAATCAATCTGGTGAACCTTTACAGGTAACCAGTAACCAGCAGGTTCTGATTTTACAATGTCTATTTTATCTGCAAATTGGCAAATACATATAAATTTCTCTCTGAAAACCATAACCACAAATATTATATTGAATGGCATAAAAAGAGCACAAGATTGACAAGAAAGAACAGTTACTAAAAGACGAAAAAGAGAGAGGGAGAGAGTGTGTGCACAAGGTTAAAGTCTGGATCAATGCATGGAAACTTGCGCCATTAAACTTGATTGCATGTGTGGAAACTTGGAAACGTGTGATAAGATTACCCTTTAGGTTCCTAATAAACCATTCCCCTTTTGCCATAACCCTAATGTCTTCTGGTTCTTAATTTCCCTTAATTTCTCTAGATTAAAAAACTGCATCTACCCGATCTATTCCTTCATGATCTTTTACACCTCTAAAACATCACTCTCAACCCCCTGTGTTCCAAAGAGAAAAGTCCCATCCTTCCCAACCTTTCCCAATAGCTCATCCCTCATGTCCTGGCAACACCCTCTTAAATCTTCGCTGCATACTGTCTACTTAACAATGTATTTCCTACAGCAAGGTTACCAAAAGTGTATACAATACTCCAAATGTGGCCTCACCTACTTCTTGTGCAAATGTAATGCTAACATATTGTCTTGTAACGTAACACCTCAACCTCTATACTCTTTCACCCCATCAGCTGTCGCATACAACACATGGTCTTCAGACATTTTCTCCACATCCAACGGGATCCCACCACTAGGCACATCTTTCCATCTCCACCCCTTTCTGCCTTCCATAGAGATCGTTCTTTTCACAACTCCCTAGTTTAATTCATCCCTTCCCACCCAAACCACCCCCTCCTCGGGCACCTTCCCCTGCAACCGTAGGAGATGCAACACTTGTCTATGTACCTCCTCCCTCGACTCTGTCCAGAGACACGGACAGTCCTTTCAGGTTAGGCCGAGGTTTACTTGCACCTCCTCCAGCCTCATGCCCTGCATCCGTTGTTTAAGGTGTGGACTCTTATGCATCGGCGAGACCAAAACTTGGTGATCGTTTTGCTGAACACCTTCGCTCAGTCCATATGGGCCGACCTAATCTCCTGGTTGCCAAACACTTTAATTCCCCTTCCCATTCCCACGCTGACCTTTCTGTCCAGGGCTACCTCTATTGTCAGAGTGAAGCCAGACTCAAATTAGAGGAACAGCACCTCATATTTCGCCTGGGCAGCTTTTAACCCAGCGGTATGAATATTGATTTCTCGAACTTCAAGTAACACTTGCATCCCCTCCCCCTGCGTCCTTCCCCCACCCAAGTCATTGGACTAGCTTCAAAGTCGTCTTGTTGTCTTATTGTCTGCAATTATTTTTTACCTAGCCCACAGCTAACTGTGGCCTGTTTCCTTTATCATTGCTACTTTTTTGCATATCCTTACATAATTTGTTCTATATCTCTCTATATCGCTGTCTGTATCTCTCCCTTTCCCCTGATCTGAAAAACAATCTTCCACCATTACCCACTGCTTTCTTCATGAAACCAAATTTTTATTCAGTCTACTAGGTCTCCCTGGAACCCATATGATTTTAAATGTCCAGAGCAGCCTATCATGTGGAAACTTATCAAATGTCTTGCTGAAATCTAGACAATGTCTACGGTTTTGCCCTAATCAACCTTTTTGGTTACTTCTTCAAATAAATCTGTCAGATACATAAGACATAATCCCCCATGTACAAAACCATGCTGATTATCCCTCAACAGCCCCAGTCTATCCAAGTGCATATACATCTTATCCATTAATCCTCACCTGTAGTGTGCCTACCACAGATGTTAAGCTCACAGTTCTATACTCCCCAGGCTTTTCCTTGCAGCCCATCTGAAATAGAGGCAAAACATTAGCCATGCACTAGTCTTCCAGCACCTCACCTGAATCTATTGATGATTTGTACATCTCAGCCTGGGAAACTCTAGCTTTCCACGGTATCCTTGGATATATCTGAACAGGTCCAGGAGATTTCTGCCTCAGAGGCAGATTCTCTGGCTGCTTTCAAGAGAGCTAGATAAGGCTCTTAAAATTAGCAGTCAGGGGATATGGGGAGAAGGCAGGAATGGTGTACTGATTGGGGATGATCAGCCATGATCACATTGAATGGCGGTGCTGGCTCGAAGGGCCGAATGGCCTACTCCTGCACCTATTGTCTATTTGTCTACCTTCATATGCCTGAGGACGTTCAGCACCTCCTTGATGTAATACTGTGTTCTTGAGACACTTCCATTAACTGTCCCAGGTTCCTTGGTCTTTGTCCTTCTCCACAGTAGAACAGAGCAGAAATACTCATTGCGGACCTTGCCCATCTCGTGAGGCTCCACACAGATGACCGCGTTGGTTTCTGAGGGCCCTATTCTCTCTGTCGCCACCCTCTTTCCCTTAATGTGCTTTTAAAATCTCCGGATTTCCCTTAATATTATAGAAATTAATTTCTATTAATAGAAATATTAATAGAAAATAGGTGCAGGAGCAGGCCATTCGAGCCTGCACTGCCTTTCAATATGATCATGGCTGATCATCCAACTCAGTATCCCGCACCTGCCTTCTCTCCAGACCCCCTGATCCCCTTAGTCACAAGGGCCACATCTAACTCCCTCTTAAATATAGCCAATTAACTGGCCTCAACTACCTTCTATGGCAGAGAATTCCAGAGATTCGCCACTCTGTGTGAAAAATGTTTTTTTCATCTCAGTCCTACAAGACCTCCCCCTTATCCTTAAACTGTGACCCCTTGTTCTGGACTTCCCCAACATCGGGAACAATCTTCCTGCATCTAGCCTGTCCACCCTCTTAAGAATGTTGTAAGTTTCTATAAGATCTCCCCTCAATCTTCTAAATTCTAGCGAGTACATGCTGAGTCTATCCAGTCTTTCTTCATATGAAAGTCCTGACATCCCAGGAATCAGACTGGTGAACCTTCTTTGTACTCCTTCTATGGCAAGAATGTATTTCCTCAGATTAGGGGACCAAAACTGTACGCAATACTCCAGGTGTGGTCTCACCAAGACCCTGTACAACTGCATTAGAACTGCCCTGCTCCTATACTCAAATCCTTTTGCTATGATATGATGAACAAGGATAGCCAGAGCTATCTCTTGTCCCCATTGTTGCCCTCATTTCTGATGTATTCTCCTTAGTTCCAAAAACTCAAAAGATACACTTTATTACAGCTGCCTATTCCTGTACCATGTCTCTTTTTTTCCTGACCAGAGCCTCAATTTCTTTCATGTAAGCTTCCTTGTGCACACTTGCCTTGTCCTTCACTCTAGCAGGAACAGGCATGATCTGAAGTCTTAGCATCACACGTTTAAAGGCATTCCACTTTCCAAACGTTCCTTTGCCCATAAACGACCTACTACAATCAACTTGAGTAAGTTCCTCTCATACCAATTATACAGAATGGAAACAGGCACTTCAGCCCAGCTCACTCATTCCGACCAAGATGTTTATCTGAGCTAGTCCCATTTGCCTATATTTAATCAATACCAATCTAAATCTTTTCTCTCCATGTACCTGTACAATGGTCTTTTAAATATAATTGTACCAGTTTCCACTGGCAGCCTTTTCTATATACCCACCACCCTCTGAGTGAAAATGATGCCCCTCGGGTCCTTTTTAGATCTTGAGCAAAGTAAAGTAGTGGAGGAACTCAGCAGGTCAGGCAGCATCTGGGGTGGGAATTGACAAGTGCCGTTTTGGATCAAGACCCTTCTTCAGACTGATGGAATAGCGTGAAGAGAGCTGGAAAAGAGTGAATGGGACAGCCCAACAAGTAGTATGTGGATACAGGTGTGGAGGCTTTGATTAACAGATGGGCAGAATAACTGACAAAGGCAAAAAGGAGACAAATAAGGACGGGGGGAGTGACATGTAAAACATGTGGGTAGAAGGGGTTAAGAAAGGTGGCTTATAAAGGAATTGAGGAATCAGTGATGTGAAGTGAGTGTACAGAGGGGAAGGAACAAAGTGACGGGGGGGGGGGGGTTAGTTTGAGAAGTAGAATGGGGGTGCTGGGCACAGGAAAGAGGGAATTGGGGAGGAGTATTACTTGTAATTGGAGAATTAAATGTTCATACTATTCGGCTGCAAGCTAAACAAGCAGAATATGATGTGCTGTTCCTCATATTCTTTGCTTGTGGGCTCACTCTGGCAATGAAGGAGGCAAGGACACAAAAGTCAGAATTTGACGGTGTTAAAATGGTTAGCAACCTAGAGATCCAGCAAACCTTGGCAGACAGAGTATTCAGCGAAAAGGTTACTTGGACATGCTTGGTATTGCCAATATAAAGCATCCAAGATCAGGAGCAATGAATGCAGTAGACAAGGTTTGAAGAGGTGCACATAAACCTTGTCTCACCTGGAAGGCCTGCTGGGTATCCCTGGATGGAAGTGAGAGGGGTGGTGTAGGGACAGGTGTTACATTTCATATGGTTGCAGGGGGATGTAACTGAGGAGGGGCCGGCTTGGTTGGAAAGAGATGAGTGAACCGAGGAATTGCGGAGGGAGAGGTCATTACAGAGAGTGGAAAGAGGTGGCAATGGGAAGATGTGACTGGTGATGGAATCATGTTGATGGAGGCAGTTATGTCGGGGAATGATGCATTTGTTGCAGAGGCTGTTGGGGTGAAAGGAGAGGATCAGTTCCATCGAGGGGGCAGGAGGGGAAATGCAAGCAGAACTACGGGACCCAGGCACAGATGAGGACTCCGTCCGAAGCAGGGAGAATCTACATTTACTGAAAGGAGGACTTAAGTGAGGCATTCAACAAGGTTTTGCATGATAGGCTGCTCTGGAAGGTTACTGGGTTTCCTAGGAGAGATAACTGAATGGAGAGCAAATTGGCTCCATGGAAGGAAGCAGAGGGTGATGGTGGAAGGTTACTTCAGGGCTCTCGCTTAACTTTTTTCCCTTGTTGCCACACGGGCAACCTAGGCAGCTTTTTAGTTTGCCAAATGACAGTTTAGGTGGTCATTTAAGACGGCTTGCATGACACGGACGATAATGTGCTCGGACGAAGTGCGTAGTTACCAGTCCGATTTATGGTCAATGAAGCATTCACATATTATTTCTGCTTCAAATAAAGTCACAAACTAAACATATTAACCAATCAAGACATGATATATACCACAATGACATGCAGCAAAATGACAATACAGTATCTCATCTCATTCCACACGTTGCAACAAATGCAAATTCTATAATTTCTTTCCATTTCCAAACAAATTTCTAGTTGGGTTATTCAGCGTATGATCAACCTCGGTGAGACCAAGTGCAGGCTTGGCCATCGCTTCGCACAACACCTACACTCGTTCGCAATAACCAACCTGCGGTATGAACATTTGCTTCTCCAATTTCAGGTCGTCCATGCTTTCTCCCTCCTTCCCCTCCCATTCCCAGCTCACCCACAGCCTACTGTCTCCACCTCTTCCTTTCTTTTTCCCGACCCCCCCCCCCCCCTCCCTCCCCCCGGACATCAGTCTGAAGAAGGGTCTTGACCCAAAGCGTCGCCTATTTGCTCCAAGATGCTGCCTCACCTGCAGATTTTCTCCAGCTTTGTCTACCAACGAGATCCCACCACTGGTCACATCTTCCCATCTCCTCCCGTCGGCTTTCCGCAGAGACCGCTCCCTCCGTAACTCCCTGGTCAATTCGTCCCTTCCCACCCAAACCACCCCCTCTCCTAGCACTTTCCCTTGCAACCACAGGAAATGCTACACTTTTTACCTCCCAAGGAAAATGATACATGGTATTCAAATTTTTTTACAAATAAAAAAACTGAAAAGTGTGGCGTGCAAAAGTATTCAGCCCCCTTTACTCTGATACCCCTAAATAAAATCCTGTGCAACCAATTGCCTTCAGAAGTCACCTAATTAGTAATTAGAGTCCACTTGTGTTTAATCTAGCTGTTCTGTGAAGGCCTCAGAGGTTTGTTAGAGAACATTAGTGAACAAACAGCATTATGAAGTCCAAGGAACACACCAGACAGGTCAGGGATAAAGTTGTGGAGAAGTTTAAAGCAGGGTTAGGTTATAAAACAATATCCCAAGCTTTGAACATCTCACGGAGCACTGTTCAATCCATCATCCGAAAATGGAAAGAGTATGGCACAACTCCAAACCTACCAAGACATGGCCGTCTACCTAACTGACAGGCCGGGCAAGGAGAGCATTGATCAGAGAAGCAGCCAAGTGGCCCATGGTAACTCTGGAGGAGCTGCAGAGATCCACAGCTCAGGTGGGAGAATCTGTCCAAAGGACAACTATTAGTCGTGCACTCCACAAATCGGACCTTTATAGAAGAGTGCCAAGAAGAAAGCCATTGTTGAAACAAAGCCATAAGAAGTCCCGTTTGCAGTTTGCCACAAGCCATGTGGGGGACACAGCAAACATGTGGAGGAAGGTGCTCTGGTCTGATGAGACCAAAATTGAAGTTTTTGGCCTAAATGCAAAACGCTATGTGTGGCGGAAAACTAACACTGCACAGCACCCTGAACACACCATCCCCACTGTGAAACATGGTGGTGGCAGCATCATGCTGTGGGGATGCTTTTCTTCAGCAGAGACAGGGAAGCTGGTCAGAGTTGATGGGAAGATGGGTGGAACCAAATACAGGGCAATCTTGGAAGAAAACCTGTTAGAGTCTGCAAAAGACTTGAGACTGGGGCGGAGGTTCACCTTCCAACAGGACAACGACCCTTAACATACAGCCAGAGCTACAATGGAATGGTTTAGATCAAAGCATATTCATGTGTTAGAATGGCCCAGTCAAATTCCAGACCTAAATCAAATTGAGAATCTCTGGCAAGACTTGAAAATTGCTGTTCACAGACACTCTCCATCCAATCTGACTGAGGTTGAGCTATTTTGCAAAGAAGAATGGGCAAACATTTCTGTCTCTAGATGGGCAAAGCTGGTAGAGACATACCTCAAAAGACTTGTAGCTGTAATTGCAGTGAAAGGTGGTTCTACAAAGTAGTGACTCAGGAGGGCAGAATACTTTTACACGCCGCACTTTTCAGTTTTTTATTTGTTATAAAATTTGGAAACCATTAATCATTTTCCTTCCACTTCACAATTATGCACCACTTTGTGTTGGTCTATCACATAAAATCCCAATGAAATACATTTACGTTTGTGGTTGTAACGTGACAAAATGTGGAAAAGTTCAAGGGGTATGAAAACGTTTTACAAGCCACTGTGTATACACACACACACACACACGCACACATGCACACACGCACACACACTATACATATAGATAAATAAACAGATAAAGTGCAATAGGCTGTTATAGTTCAGAGTTTGTTTGATGTTGTGTTTAATAGCCTGATGGCTGTGCGGACATGGATGTACGAGATTTCGGGCTCCTGTACCTTCTACCTGATGGCAACAGAGAGATGAGTATATGGCCAGGATGGTGTGGGTCTTTGATGATGTTGGCAGACCTTTTGAGGCAGCGACTGCGATAGATCACTTCGATGGCGTGGAGGTCAGAGCCGATGTTGGACTGGGCAGTGGTCACTACTTTATGCATTCTTTTCTGCTCCTGGACGATCAAGTTGCTGAACCAAGCCACGATGCAACCAGTCAGCATGCTCTCTATTGTGCACTTTTAGAATTTTTGAGAGTCCTCCTTGACTCTTTCTTGAAAGTATCCAGAGAACCTGCCTCCACCGCCCTCTGAGGCAGAGAATTCCACAGACTCGCAACTCTCTGTGAGAAAAAGTGTTTCCTCGTCTCCGTTCTAAATGGCTTACCCCTTATTCTTAAACTGTGGCCCCTGGTTCTGAACTCCCTGAACATCGCATTTTGCATTATATAAACTGGTGCATTCCATTACATTGGAAACCAACATTGGAGAGGCCTTACTTAAGATATGTTTTTGATGGCTGGAACCCTATAGATGTCTGAGTGCATCTGTTCAGGTCTGCTCCCCCAAAGCAATATTCCACCACTCATCTGTTCCCCCAACGCAATATTCCACCACTCACGCATAGCCCCCAACTGCACAGGCGCTGCTCATTTCCCCTCATCCACCAGCACTCCCTCTCCTCCTCCCCTCCCCAATCCCCCCTCACCTCTCCCACTCCTTTCCCCTACCTTCAATCACTTGCTCCCTCCCTCCATAACCTCACCCCTCCCTACCCCCTCCTATTCCTCTATCCCCCACTCCTCACCTCCCCTATCCCCCCACTATCCCTGCTGACCCTCTATTCCCCACTCCTACCTCCCCCTCCTCTCCATTCCCCCTCCTCCCACACTCCCTCCTCACCTCCCCCACTTTCCCCCCTCTCCCTCCCTACCCCCTCCTCTCCCCATTCCCCCCATTCCCCCCCATTCTCCCTCCTCACCTCCCCAGGATATTTCCCCTCTCCTCCTGCCCTCCCCCAATCCATCCCTCACCTCTACCTCCCTCTCCTTAAACCCGATGGCAACAGAGAGATGATTGTGTGGCCAGGTTGGTGTGGGTCTTTGTTGCTGGTGTTGGCAGCCTTTTTGAGGCAGCGACTGTGATGGATCACGCAGGAGACCAATCTGCGTGGTGCTAACTGACAGGAGAAGAGACTAATCGGTGCATGTGCGATTTAAAAAGTTTTTAAACCGTAATAACTTTTAAAATATACCATAGTTTGGAACAAAACTTGTTGCACTTGCAGTACAGGAGAATGGTGAGTAAGGTGGCCAAAAATCATAGAAACATAGAAATTAGGTGCAGGAGTAGGCCATTCGGCCCTTCGAGCCTGCACCGCCATTCAATATGATCATGGCTGATCGTCCAACTCGGTATCCTGTACCTGCCTTCTCTCCATACCCTCTGATCCCCTTAGCCGCAAGGGCCACATCTAACTCCCTCTTAAATATAGCCAATAAACTGGCCTCAACTACCCTCTGTGGCAGAGAGTTCCAGAGACCTACCACTCTCTGTGTGAAAAAAGTCCTTGTCATCTTGGTCCTAAAGGATTTCCCCCTTATCCTTAAGCTGTGACCCCCTTATCCTCGACCTCCCCAACATCGGGAACAATCTTCCTGCATCTAGCCTGTCCAACCCCTTAAGAATTTTGTAAGTTTCTATAAGATCCCCTCTCAATCTCCTAAATTCTAGAGAGTATAAACCGAGTCTATGCAGTCTTTGTTCATAAGACAGTCCTGACATCCCAGGAATCAGTCTGGTGAACCTTCTCTGCGCTCCCTCTATGGCAATAATGTCCTTCCTCAGATTTGGAGACCAGAACTGCACGCAATACTCCAGGTGTGGTCTCACCAAGACCCTATAGAACTTAAGTAGAACCTCCCTGCTCCTATACTCAAATCCTTTTGCTATGAAACCTAACATACCATTCGCTTTCTTCACTGCCTGCTGCACCTGCATGCCTACTTTCAATGACTGGTGTACCATGACACCCAGGTCACGCTGCATCTCCCCTTTTCCTAATCTGCCACCATTTAGATAATAGTCTGCTTTCCTATTTTTGCCACCAAAGTGGATAACCTCACATTTATCCACATTATACTGCATCTGCCAACCATTTGCCCACTCACCCAGCCTATCCAAGTCACCTTGCAGTCTCCTAGCATCCTCCTCACAGCTAACACTGCCCCCCAGCTTAGTGTCATCCGCAAACTTGGAGATATTGCCTTCAATTCCCTCATCCAGATCATTAATGTATATTGTAAATAGCTGGGGTTCCAGCACTTAGCGTTGCGGTACCCCACTAGTCAGTGCCTGCCATTGTGAAAACGACCCGTTTACTCCTACTCTTTGCTTCCTGTTTGCCAGCCAGTTCTCTATCCACATCAATACTGAACCCCCAATGGCGTATGCTTTAAGTTTATATACTAATCTCTTATGTGGGACCTTGTCGAAAGCCTTCTGGAAGTCCAAATACCCACATCCACTGGTTCTCCCCTATCCACGCTACTAGTTACATCCTCGAAAAATTCCACAAGATTCGTCAGACATGATTTACCTTTCGTAAATCCATGCTGACTTTGTCCAATGACGTAAATCCATGCTGACTTTGTCCAAATCATAGTGCTATCCTGTACTGTTTTTGCGCAAATCGAAAAACCAAGCAAACCGGAAGAGCACAAGGTCAGAGTTTTAGTTATGTATGGATAGAGAGATATAGAGATAGATTGTTACAAATTCCTGCCATCAGTGGCGCTCTTGATCTGCTCACTGCCTGCGTGCGACTCTAGACGCTCGGGGGGGGGGGGGGGGGGGTGGTTAATAATATGCAGGTTTATGTTGGTTGTCAGGGAGGGATTTCCTCGTAAAACAAACTTTTGAGGAACTTTTGTTCTGTCCTGTTCACGATTTTTTAATTGTTTTTTAAAACGTTGTTTAACTATTTAATCGCTGGCTAGAAATCGGGTCCCTTCAACGCCTTCAATATCACGGATTGCAAGTTTAGGACAAAACAACAGCTATGTACTGTAGGGGGTTATTTAAAATCTTATCTAGTTTTTGATGTAATTTCATTTTAATCTGATGTTGCGAAATATGTTATTTAGGCCCCGATATCGGTCGTGTCTTGCCTGCCGGCTGTGACCGTGAGCAAAATCATGTCGGTGGCCGCAATCCGATCTCTGTATCTTAATCCACAAACATCCGCTCTCAAGATTTTCATACTAGTATCTGACTAAAAACTTTCGCTGTACAGAGTTTTTAATCAGGTATTTAGTATGAAAATATTGATCATGGATAGACAATTGCACAAAACATAGATAATTTAGATGTGCTTATGACATGATTGTGCAAAGAAATAATGATTTTGATTATCTTGAGAGTTGATGTTTGTGGATGTTGCACACATGTCTGTGCAAAAGAGCCCTTGCTTGCTGCAGTGTTATAAACGGGGGGGGGGGGGGGGGGGGCAGGTGGACCAGGAGCAAAGGCATTGTGAGGTCAGCAGCTGGGCAACTGTTTAAAATAAAAAAAAACATTTCAAAGGCAAAATGACACACACACACACACACACACACACACACACACACACACACACACACACACACACACACACACACACACACACACACACACACACACACACCTCCTTCCCCCCCCCCCCACCCCAAATTGGGTCTGTTCCCCAACGTGTGTTTGCGGGGGGGGGGGGGGGGGGGCCGCGGCATGCGGCAACACACACAGTAGCTGAATTTCTCTTTAAAGTCAGCTACATTTGTTCTTTTTTTCCCCTTGCACTAGCTTAGCGATTATTTTCCATGAACCAAGAGATAATCATCTATCCCAACCGCCTCCCAAGTGCAGCCCTGTGTCATAGGTGTTGGAAAATGTTGACGGTGACTATCTCGCCTCAACAGTAGTGGTCTCTGCTACCTGTTAGATCAATAGTTGCTCCCGGGAAGTGAACCAGCATCTGCAGTTCCTTCCAACATCAGTAATTCTATTAGCTGAATCCCCCCCCCCCCCTTAATTCTGTGCATCCATGCAATGTATTCTTAAAGTGACTTCTCAGTATGAAACTTTTTTTTCCTACTGAAAACATTCAATTTAAATAGAATCGTCAACAATGTAGAACAGGAAATGCTTATTTATAAATCCTCTGAATCAACATGTGTAGCATCAGTGCCTTTATGATAACCAGTGAATCGTATATTATCAAAACGTTGCATCTATTTCTAATTTCAACTGTATATTTACCGAAGGTTTGTTCAATTAAAATACAGCCAAACATGTTTGTAAAGAAATATTGTTGATCTTTGGCTGTGTATGTGACACAGACTATTTCACCACTGAGGTCAACGCTGAAATATAGAACTTTACTATCAGGCTAAAAATAGACGGCTATTTTAGACAGTGGCCCAATTAAGGAGGGAAAATGCATGGTTATCCAGTGCACTTAAGATTTATTGCAATCTTTTAAGTATTTAAGTAAAAAAAATCAACAGGCAAATCATGGGTAAAGTATAGTAATATATTCTGAAAGCAGGTTTTGGGATTATATCAATGGCAATCTGTTCAGAGATTTTTTTTAGTGCAGTTCATGCCATCAAATCTCAATATGATGGTCTCACCATGTGACAACAATATTTGAGATTAAGGAAGAAATGGCATGGGTTCCATCAAATTAGACGAGTGAGAATGATTCTTTGGGTCAGCCATGCATATGTGTGTTTTTACAATACTGGGTACAAAAAGTGTGACATCATACATAAAACTGAAGTTCACAAATAAATTATTTCAACATGATTCAGATTAATCAAAAACCCTCACAGCGGCAGTACATGACAGGAAGAGATAGTTTGTGAAGTTTGAGAAAATGTCATTAACGAACAACATTCCTTATTTAACATACATTCCTTTGCATTGTTTTGCACTTTGTTTGATGTCCACCATAACACCAGTTACATGAAATTTACAATTTTTTTCCTAAAGCATGATAGCTGATTTCTTCACTATTGCTGCTTTTTTTTCAACACACAAATGTACTTTCTTGCTATAAACAAAGTATGTGAACAAATGAGCAATTTTCCTGTTAACTACTGAAACTTGCATTGCACGTGTTACACAGTGTCCAAGGGTGGACACCAAAATGAAAGTAGCTCCTGTTTCTTCCAGTGTTTCTTTTTTTGTAATTTCTTTCTCATGTTTTGAATAAACTTTATGGAAGTAATTGTTCATATATAATAAGAGTCTGCAGGTACATAATTTGATGGAAATAGAGCTCCTCAAAATGCTGGTGTTGCGCGTGTGATGGTGGACACCAAAAATATTCACTAATTTTGGCATGCAACAGCTTTTACAGAATCTTGATATTAAGGTTGCTTTCTTCTCATAATTTAATTATCTATTGAGTTCTTCAAACTAGAAAAAAATCAATCTCCTTGGGAAGTTCTTTGGTCTTAATTTACCATTGTGGTGTAACGGTGGTCATTCTAAAATAGGGTTACACTCTTTGAAATATGGCCATTCAGAGCACAATGCCAAATTCATCAAAAGCTTTGCTTATTACTGTGAAACATGCATCTCTGCAAAGCAACAAACTTGAAAATGTTTTTGAATTATAATGAAATTAATGCAGAAATTGTCTCTATTTCATTGTGTCTAAGCATGTCACATTTTTGGTGATATTTTTGAGATATAAACTGGTTGAATCAGGGAATTAATTTAATTCCTAACTTGATTGTATCTCTACTATTTCTTGCACATTTGGGTAACAATACTACTTTGTTTCAAGTGGAGATATGACATTCTTAATGTTCTGTGCTGAAATCTCTCCAGTATTGTAAAAATACACATGTACTAAATGATTTAATGATTCAGACTATATTTCTCAGTGAGGGGAATTCCCAAGATTAACAATCACCTGAGTAAAGAAATTCCTGTTTATCATCTTCTTAAATGGAAATCACCTTATCTTGAGATTTGTATCCCATTATTAGATTCCAGGAAAACTATTCCTGTATCACTTTAAGCCCCTCAGAATTTTAATTAGGGCCCTCGCACATAGTCGGTGAAGATAGGTAACAAATCATCCTCTGTGATAATTCTCAACACTGGTGCCCTGCAATGATGCATTCTCGGCCTCCTATACTACTTATACAGTCATGATTGTGCAGCCAAATACCAATGCAGCTCAATTTACAAGTTCACCAACGACACTGTCCTAATGGGCCAGATATCAAATAATAATGAGATGCAGTAAGTAAAGGAGATTGAGAACCTTGTAAACTGGTGACAGGTCAATAACCTCTCTGTCAACGTCACCAAGACAAAGGAAATTGTGATTGACTTCAGGAAGTGAAGCAGTACACACACACACACACACACACACCAGTATAGATTGATGGTGCCCGTGTAGAGATGATTGAAAGTTTCACGTTCCTAGGAAAAAATATCATCAGCAAATTGTCTTCGAACAGCCACATCAAAGGTATGGCTAGGAAAGCACAAAAACACTTCTACTTCGTTGAAAGCCTTAAGAAGTTTAGCTTGGCCTAAACAACTCTCACTAACTTCTAGAGATTTGCTATAGAAAGCATTTTATCGGGATGCATCATAACCTGGTTTGAGAACAGTTGTATCCCAGACTGCAATAAATCAAGAGAGTTGTGGATGTAGCCCAGAACATCAGGCAAAACAGTCTCCCTTCCATTGACTCCATTGACACTTCGTGCTGCTTCGGCAAGGCCACCAGTACATGCAAGGACCAGTCTTGCCCCAGGTCACTCCGTCTTCTTCCCTCTCCCATCAGACAAGGGAGGGGTGCAGAAGTTTGTTAAAATTTTTTTTTTTTTTTTCTCTGCCACCATTACAGTGTACCCTTGATAAATAAGGACATCAAAATTGTACATGGTGTTCTTAGATGACGTCTCTGTACAGTTATAAAAAGACTCTCTTACTCTTGCATCCCATCTTTAGTGCAACAGACCAATATTCCATTTGCTTATTTATTTACACATACGTACATACTAATTTTGTTTCTTATAGAGATCCACATCCCTCTCAACCTTATTCTAATGTTCATACATCTCACATGCTTCAAGCTTCCACTTGTATTCTTACCAAAGTTGACATCTTATGTAAAGGATGTCCCGACCCAAAACATCATCTGTTCATTCCCTCCACAGAAACTACGTAACCTGCTGAGTTCACCCAGCACTTTGTGTTTGCACAAGATTCCAGCATTGTGTTTCCAGATCAACAGCCGATACAGTGCCCTCCATAATGCTTGGAACAAAGACCCATCATTTATTTATTTGTCTCTGTACACCACAATTTGAGATTTGTAATGGAAAAAATCACATGTGGTTAAAATGCACATTGTCAGATTGTAATAACAGCCATTTTTATACATTTTGATTTCACCATGTAGAAATTACAGCAGTGTTTATACATATTCCCACCATTTCAGGTCACCATAATGTTTGGGACATAGTAATGTCGTAAATGAAAGTCGTGTTTTGTATTTTGTTGCATATCCTTTGCATGCAATGACTGCTTGAAGTCTGCGATTCATGGACATCACCATTTGCTGGGTGTCTTCTCTGGTGATGCTCTGCCAGGCCTGAATTGCAGCTATATTTAGCTTGTGCTTGTTTTGGGGACATGTCCCCTTTAGTTTTCCCTTTAGCAAATAAAAGGCATGCTAAATTCAGTTCAGATTGGGTGATTGGCCACTGAAGAATTGACCAGTTTTGTTGCATTCATAACTCCTTTGTTGCTTTTGCACTATGTTTGGGATCATTGTCTTGCTGTAGAATGAACCACCGGCCAATGAGTTTTGAGGCATTTACCTGAAAATTGAGCAGATGGGATGTGTCTGTACATTTCAGAACTCATTATGGCTACTACTATCAACAGTTGTATCATCAATGAAGATAAGTGAGCCAGTACCTTCAGCAGCCATACATGCCCAGGCCATAACACCCCCACCACAGTGTTTGACAGATGAGGTGGTATGCTTTGGATCTTGGGCAGTTCCTTCTGTCCTCCGTACTTGCTCTTGCCATCACTCTGATATAAGTTAATCTTCATCTCATCTGTCCACAAGACCTTTTTCCAGGAATGTAGTTGCTCTTTTAAGTACTTCCTATTTTGGCGGCTAACCAGTGGTTTGCATCTTGCAGTGTAGCCTCTGTATTTCTATTCATGAAGTCTTCTGCAGACAGTGGTCTTTGACAAATCCACACCTGAAGATTTTTTCTGATCTGTTGGACAGGTGTTTGTTTTTTTTTCTTTATTATAGAGATAATTCTTCTGTCATCAGCTGTGGAGATCTTTCTTGGCCTGCCAGTCCCTTTATGATTAGTAAGGTCTCTTTCTTCTTAATGATGTTCAAAACAGTTGAATTTGGTAAGCCTAAGCAGGGCTCTCGCTTACCTTTTTTTCCCTGTTGCCAGCTGGGCAACCTCGGCAGCTTTTTAGCTGCCAAATGACAGTTTAGGTGGTCATTTAAGATGGCTTGCATGACGCGTGCGATAATGTGCTCGGGTCTAAGTGCATAGTTACCAGTAGGAATTATGGTCAATGAAGCATTCACGTATTATTTCTGCTTCAAATAAAGTCCCAAAATAAACATATTCACCAATCAAGACATGATGTATGCCACAATGACATGCTGCAAAATTACAATACAGTATCTCATCTCTTTTTACACGTTGCAATGAATGCAATTTCTATTATTTCTTTCCACTTCCAACCAAAAATGTGGTTATTCAGCGTATGATTAACCTCGGTGAGACCAAGCGCAGGCTTGGCGATCGCTTCGCACAACACCTCCACTCAGTTCGCAGTAACCAACCTGATATCCCGATGGCTCAGCATTTCAACCAACCCTCCCATTCCGAATCCGACCTTTTTGTCCTGGGCCTCCTCCATGGCCAGAGTGAGGCCCACCGCAAATTGGAGGAACAGCACCTCATATTTTGCGTGGGTAGTTTGCACCCCAGCAGTATGAACATTGGCTTCTCCAACTTCAGGTAGTCCTTGCTTTCTCCCTCCTTCCCCTCCCATTCCCAGCTCTCCCATAACTTACTGTCTCTGCCTCTTCCTTTCTTTTTCCCGCCCCCCCCCCACCCCTCCCGACATCAGTCTGAAGAAGGGTCTGGACCCGAAACGTCGCCTATTTCCTTTGCTCCATAGATGCTGCCTCACTTGCTGAGTTTCTCCAGAATTTTTGTCTACCCATTCACACAAGTTCTGTTATCCCACTTTCCTCACCCACTCCCTGCACATTAGGGGCAATTTTACAGAGACAAGCTAACCTACAAAGCCAATGTGTGTTTGGGATGTGGGAGGAAACCCACATGCTTGAAGGGAGAATGTGAAAATTGAACACAGACAGTGCCCGAGAACAGGATTGAACGCAGATCTCTGTGTTGTGTGAGGAGCAAGTCCACCAGCTGTGCCACTATATTTTATTTTCCAACACACAAAAAATTATCTTAAATCTCTAAGTGAAGCTATGTCCCCCTTTACAGCTACTGTAAGTTTTAACTCAGTTCAAGGCTATTGGGGCAGTACATTGGCCTTAAATTTGCTGCCTAAAATTGCCAGAGACCCTGAATTGATCCTGAATATGGGTGCTGTCTGTATGGAGTTTTGTTTTCTTGTTTATAACATTGTTTGCAGAGTGCTATGTTTACATATTCTGTTGTGCTGCTGTAAGTAAGGATTTCATTGTTCTAACTGGGACGTGAGAGAATAAAACACTCTTGACGCGTCGCTGATGTGTGGGATAGAACTAGGGTACGGGTGGTCGGCGTGGACTCGGTGGGCCGAAGGGCCTGTTTCCACGCTGTATCTTTAAATTAAACTAAAAACACTAAAAACAGAGGAAATGTAAAGAAGGGTTTCTACCCGAAACATCACCCAATGTTTTCTATCCAGAGATGCTGGTGGCTTCATGGAGTTCCCCCGCACAATTAAAGCATGGCATAGTCTTCAGCCTACCATAGGTACCAACCAGATGCAACTAAATTTAAAGTAGCTTTTTTTTCCCAAAACCCTTTTTTGCTTAAGTCCAAGTCAAGAGTCAAGAGAGTTTTATTGTCATGTGTCCCAGATAGGGCAATTAAATTCTTGCTTGCTGTAGCACAGAATATGTAAACATAATACAGAACAGGAGATAAAAGTTGAGTGTATTTATATACTATAGACCATATGTATACACAATAAATAAACAGATAAAATGCAATGGGCTGTTATTTTTCCAGAGTTTGGAGTTTGGTGGTGGTGGGTCCACCAGTTTAAATTCCATTTCAAATATTTTTGGAGGACCAGGAAACCAAGAAGCAAGTTACTCCAGGGAGTTACTGCAGCTCTAGGGAGTGATTCTGCGTTGTTTTTCAGCGGTCACGGTGAGGCAGCGACCGGACAGCAATGCGGGTCAGAACTCCCACAATGCAAAGGGAGGGGGAAAGTGGCTGACGCCGACCAGTTGCCGTGGCAGTGCGCATGTGCAGGGCCGCACATGCCCACAACCATGGCCGATGATGTGCTCGGCGGCTGGCCATGCCGAGCGGAGACCCGGAAAGCCTAGCGCAGAGAGCTAGAGCCGAGACCCGGACACGGATGGCGGGCGGTTGTCCCGGTTGCTTGCCAAGCTGGGCAAAATGGCATGGCTTTTAGGTTGCCCGGTGGGACTGTAAGTTGCCATTGGCACCCGGGCAACCGCTAATTTCGAGCCCTGCTAAGGTTTGGCTGATGTCACTAACAGTTCTGTGCTCTCAGTCTCATAATGGATTATTTGGCTTTCATTGGCACAACTTTGGTCCTCATGTTGATAAACAGCAATAAAAGTTTCCAAAGGTGATGGAAAGATTTGAGGAAAGACTCGGTGCTGAGAGCTCTCTTGTATCTGCATTAAGGAGGCAATTAAACACACCAGAGCAATTAAAAACACCTGTGAAGCCATGTGTCCCAAACATTATGGTGCCCTGAAATGGGAGGAAACTATGTATAAACACAGCTGTAATTTCTATATGGTGAAACCAGAATGTATAAAAATACCCTGTAATAAAATCTGACAATGTGCACCTTAACCACATGTGATTTTTTCTATTACAAATCTCAAATTGTGGAGTACAAAGACGAGTAAGAAAATGATGGTTCTTTGTCCCAAACATTATAGAGGGGGCTCTATAATCTCGTTGGTTTCTGCTCTGGACTGCATTACTTGGACAACTCGGAATGCGTACATCAGGCTGTCCATCAACTATAATTAGGTGTCTAAAACCATCATGATTCTGGGAACTGGGTCTCTACTTGCTCCTATGCAACTGAATCCTCAAGTTCCTCAGCGGCAGATTTCAATCAATACAGATTGACAACAGCATCACCTTCACACTGATCATCAGCACTGGGACACCACAGACATGTGTGCTGAGTTCCCAGCTCTACTCTCCCTGCACCAATGACTGTTGCAGACACAATTCCAATAGATCATTAAATTTGCTGATGATTCTAGTGTCATTGGACGAATAACAGGTAATAACGAGTTGGAGTACAGGCGGGTGATGGATAATCTTGTTGATTAGTGCTAGAACACCAGTCTTGCTCTTAACATTAGCAAAATCAAGAAGCTGACTATTAACTTCAGGAATGGAAAGCCAAAGCTCAATTAACTCATTGTCTTCGGCAAGATGGTGGTGGAGAGAGTCAACAACTTCATGCTCTGAGGTAGGTAAATCTGCAAGCATCTGTCTTGGCACATTGTCTTGGCCTAATTATAGGAAGGATGTCAACAAAATAGAGAGAGAGTACAGAGGAGATTTACTAGAATGTTGCCTGGGTTCCAGCAACTAACTTACAGAGAAAGGCTGAACAAGTTAGGTCTTTATTCTTTGGAGCGCGGAAGGTTAAGGGGGGACTTGATTGAGGTATTTAAAATGATGAAAGGGATAGACAGAGTTGACGTGGATAAGCTTTTCCCATTGAGGGTAGGGAAGATTCAAACAAGAGGGCATGACATGCGAATTAAGGGACAGAAGTTTAGGGGTAACACGAGGGGGAACTTCTTTACTCAGAGAGTGGTGGCTGCGTGGAATGAGCTTCCAGCAGAAGTGGTGGAGGCAGGATCGATTTTAACATTTAAAAATAAAGTGGATAGGTATATGGACGGGAAGGGAATGGAGGGGTATGGTCTGAGTGCAGGTTGATGGGACTAGGGGAAAATAAATCCTGCTTTTTCCCCATATTCCTTGATTCCTTCTGTGAGTGAAAAAGATTTTCCTCATCTCAGTCCTAAATGGCCTCCTCCTTATTCTTAAACTGTGACCCCTGGTTCTGAACTTCTCCAACACCGGGAACATTTTTCCTGTATCTAGCCTGTACAATCCTTTAAGAATTTTATATGTTTCTATAAGATCCCCTTACATCCTTCTAAATTCCAGTGAATACAAGCTCAGTCGACCCATTCTTTCATCATATGTCAGTCCCACCATCCCGGGAATTAACCCGGTTGATGAGGACAGAACTGTAGATATAGTTAATATGGATTTCAACAGGGCATTTGACAAGGTTCTGCATGGTAGGCTGCTCTGGAAGGTTAGATCGCATGCGACCCAAGGAGAGATAGCTGACTGGGCAGAAAATTGAATTCGTGGCAGGAAGCAGAGGGTATGGTGGGACGTTGTTTTTCGGACCGGAGGCCTGTGACTAATGGTGCTGGGCTTGTTGCTATTTGTCATCTATATAAATAATTTGGATGAGGACTTACAAGGTATTATTACCAATATTGCGGATGACACAAAAGTGGGTGGTATTGTACATTGTGAAGATTATTGTAAAAAAAATGACTGGTTTGTCAGGTGGACTGGTTGATAGAATTTAATACAGAGAAATGTGAGGTGGTTTGGGAAGTCTAACAAAGGCAGGATCTACACAGTGAATGGTAAGGCTCTGGAAAGTTTTGTAGTGGGATCGAGGAGTACATAGTTCCTTGAAAGGCATCACCGGTAAATAGGGTGGTTAAAAAGGCTTTTGGCACATTGGCCTTCACAAGGTCATGTTATAGTTGTATAAGACATTGGTGAGGCCACATTTAGAGTATTGTGTTCAATTTTGGTCACCATGTTATAGGAAAGACATTGTCAAGTTGGAAACGGTGCAGAGAAGATTTACAAGGATGTTGCCTGAACTTGAGGGTCTAAGTTATGGGGAGAGGTTGAGGAGGCTAGGACTTTATTTCTTAGAGTGCAGGAGTACAGGAGAATGTGGGGTGATCTTAGAGGTTTACAAAGTCATTAGAGGAATAAATCTTAGAGGTTTACGAAGTCATTAGAGGAATAAATCTTAGAGGTTTACGAAGTCATTAGAGGAATAAATGCACAGAGTCCTTTTGCCCCGGAGTAAGGGAATCGCGAACCAGAGGACTTGGGGTTTGAGGTGAGGAGGGAGAGATTTAATAGGGACCTGAGGGGTACCCTTTTTACACAAAGGATGGTGGGTATATGGAATGAGCTGCTGGAGGAGGTAGTTGATGCATGTACTATCATAACATTCATGGGGCATTTGGACAGATACACGGATAGGATAAGTTTAGAGGGTTATAGGCCAAGTGCAGGCAGGTGGGAGTAGTGCAGATGGGGCATGTTGGTTCACGTGGGCAAGTTGGGCCAAATGGCCCGTTTGATTCTATGATGCTGACTAAGCCACTATTTTCATCAAAGACCCACACCATTCTGGTCAAGTTAACGTTTCCCTGCTACCATCGGAACGAAAATACAGGAATCTGAGAACCGTGTCCTCCCAGTTAAAAAAAAACTTTTCCATCAACATCAGGTTCTTGAACTACTCTGCTCCAACCACAACCCTGCCTCTGCGCCAAACAACTGTGGACTTTGCACTACATGAATTGCTCTATGTACTTTTGCTTGTACACTATCATGTTATTTAACTTAGGATAATTGATAATTTATTGTATATTTATTTGTTGTTGTATTGAATGTGCATGTAAAGCAGCGGCAAGTAAGAATTTAATTGTTCCTGTTCATATCCGAAGCAATGATAAATAGACACTCTTGATCTTTATTCAATAAGAGATTCTCTTGTTAAATTACCATCTAATAAATGTGTGACATTGGAAATATCAAACATCGGTTGATTAATGCTGGCATTCAGAGAAATCGGTGTATCCTTGCAGAAGAAACATGAGGTTAGCATCTGGGTATGACAAATAGTTTGGAAGCCAAATAGCATGTTAATTTTCATTACAAGAGGAATGGAGTAGAAAAGTAAGGTTGTCTTGCCACAATTGTTAATCTTTGTGTTGAGATCACATTCAGAGTTCTTTATGTTGTTTGGATCCTATTCAGGAAAATATATATTGTGTTATTCCGTACCTCTGAGCATTTGCAATGGTAATATATGGCAGATTTTCATACAAACATCTGATACAGCCAGTCTCCAGGTTATGCAAGGGTTCAATTCCTGAGAGCTGGCCTGAGAAGGGTCACAGTGGAGCAGCTGGTAGAGCTACTAGCTCACTGCGTCAGACCTGGGTTTAATCCCAATCTTGAGTTCTGTCTGGGTGGAGTTTGTACGTTCTCCGTGTGATCACATGGGTTTCCTCCAGGTGCTCTGGTTTCCTCCTACACCCCAAAGACAAGAGGTTTTTAGGTTAGTTGGCCACTGCTGTGTAGGGAGTGGATGGAGTAATTGGATAATAGCACTAGTGTGATCAATGATTTGTGTGAACTCGCTGGGCAGAAGGGCCTGTTTCAATGCTTAACCTAAACTGTTCAAAAGCTGATTTCTCATGAAGTCAATTATGTACGTTTTCCACGGTAATTCATATTGTATTGACCCCGTGAACACTTTGTATAGTTTTATTTAATTAAGTAATTGCACACTATTAAATTATTCGGATATATGCTGTATCCAGTTTCTAATAAATACCATGGAACATGTATTTTTTATTATTAATAATGCCACTGTCAGTCATGCTTGAAAATTGTTTTTAAAAATGTGCGGGAGAATTTGCGTTAAGTTGAGTATCCACAAGTATGTCGTTTGGTAACTGGGGAGCCCTTGCAATTAGATCTAATGATAGGTAGATGGATCATCTGTCGGCTACCACTGGTAACATTGTGATATTTTTGAACTATGATTATTGACTGTAATCCCTGGTCTGATCCTAAAAATGTGTGCTACAACACTGACAAGAGCAATGTTTAAGAAAGACTTGCAGATGCTGCAAAAATCGAAGGTAGACAAAAATGCTGGAGAAACTCAGCTGGTGAGGCAGCATCTATGGAGCAAAGGAATAGGCGATGTTTTCGGGCGAGACCCTTCTTCAGACCCTTCTTCAGTCTGACAAGAGCAATTGTTACATTTGTAAAGTTGGTAAGAAAATTGAATTAATTGAGATTAATTTAAGGTCAGTAGAAGTGTAATACAAAGTATACATAATCCACAGGGAGGAGATAAACTCGAACTGTACTTGTTCTCAACAGCTGAGAACTATGATGCTAAATTTAACTTACTGGAAAATGAAGCATAACTGTTAGCGCCCCATGAAAATACACACTGAACAGAGTATTCGAGTAGGAACATGGCTTTGGGGTTGAATTGAAGTCGGGGAGTTGTGAGATTGGATGAAAATGGAGACTTAGAATGTAACATAGAACAGTACAGCACAAGAACAGACCCTTTGGCTTACAATGTCTGAATCACGGAATAGGCTAGATATTTGGAATAAATAGTTCACTTTCGGATTGGCAATCACTAGCTGCTATTGTGCCATGGGGTTCAGTTCTGGGACCTCAATTATTTACATTATCAATGATTTTGATGAAGGGACCACATTTTCATATGATACAAAAATAGGTAGGTTAGCAAGTTGGGAGGAGGATGAAGAGTCTGGAAAAGGGATGTAGATAGATTAGTTTAGTTTCGTGATACAACGCGGAAACAGGCCCTTCGGTCCACTGAGTCCGCACCGACCAGCAATCCCTGCACATTAACACTACCCTACACACACAAAGGATTTAACCTGTTAATTAAGCCTATTAACCTAAGTCAATTAACCTACCAACCTGTACATCTCTTTGGTGTTGGAGGAAACTGAAGATCTTGGAGAAAAGCCACGTGGTCAGGGGGAGAACGTATAAACTCCGTATACACATCACGCATAGTCGGGATTGAACCCGGGTCAACTCTACCGCTACACCACCATGCTGCCCCAAATTGAATGGGTATGAATTAATTTAATTGGCCTGAAATTGATAAATGGAGAGCAATGTGGGGGAAAATATGAAGTAATCATTTTGGAACGAAATTTGAAAAAGCAAATTGTCATTTATGAAATATTGTAGTACATTGGTTCAGAAGAGAAGGCAAGTTACAATTTACCTTTGAGCCTGTAGATTTGTTTCCACTTCCACAGGATGTGCAATGTTGAAGTGAAAAAGACAGGGAACAAAAACCTATTTAAACAAAGAGGCTTTTTCGTTCCGAGCTTTTTCGTTCAAGTTCGTGACCCAACTCATGGAACTACCTGAATTTTTAACATATTGGGTAAAAATATTATATGAAATCATACCTGAAACTCGTCAAGACCAAAACCTGCACATTTAAAAAAAAAAAAAATGAGAAAAACTTCCAGTTTTCTGAGTAGTAATTGTCCAATCAATGCACGTTTGACATTGAGGTCGTACGCAAATTAACCAATCCCGTGCTTTGTTTTATGGTTACTAGGCATTACTGGGATCATGGCTGCCTCCTAATTACATCAAAACAATAACATGGTTTCAAAGGAATAAAGGTAATGAGGATAAGGTAATAAAGATAACCTTGCTGATAATTTTGTTTTTCAATTGATTTATCTTTATAAAGTTATGATGTGAACTTTTAAATAAAAATGATAAATAACAAATGTAGAGCTAGGGTTAGGGTCAGTCGCTTATTCAGTCAGTCGGTTAGTCTGGCAGTCGGGCTTGTCGTTAGGCTGATGGATGCTGTGGAGGATCGGTCGTTACGCTGGTGGGTGGTGAATATTGGGCCGGGCCGTCGGTGGGTGATGAGAGTGGGCGGCCGGGCCGCCGGTGGGTGGTGAGAGTAGCCGGGCTGCCAGTGTGTAGTGAGAGTGGCCGGGCTGCCGGTGGGTGGTGAGAGTGGCCGGGCCGCTGGTGGGTGGTGAGAGTGGTCAGCTGGGCTGGGCCGCCGGTGGGTGCTGCGAGTGGTCGATCGGGCTGTCGCTAGACCGGTGTTGCAGCAAGTGTGCGGGCGGTCTGATGGAGCCGGCACCATGGGGGTGCTGAAGGCGGCCCGGATGGCGTGCAGGGCAGTGCTGCTCCCCACCATCACCACCACAATGATCCAGAAGGGCATGCTGGCCGAGGTGGACGCGCTGCGGGGCCACACGTACAGAGCCCACAGCTGGTCCCTAAGCGGCTCCAGCTCCAGCCATGGGCAGCTCTGGAAGGTGAGCGAGTTAGGGTTAGGCATTTTCCTGTCAGTGGAAGATGCCTTAGCCTTCCCCCAGCCTGGCATTGCTCCAGTCCCACTATGGTTGTGACCCCCACTCTGCACACTGGCAGTCAGTGTGCTTCAGTAAATGGGGGAAGCCAGAGGAACTGCCCTTACCCATTAATTAGGCTGGTTGAAGAACCGGACCTCTGCGACAGTCTCATTCAAAAAACTCCCCTCTCCCCCTCCCCCCCCCCCTCCCCCCCCCCTCCCCCCCATCATCGGCCGCCCTGCACATGCGCATGACCACGGCCAGCACATCATCGGCTGCCCTGCACATGCGCACTGCCACGGCAACTGGTTGACGCCGGGCACTTTCTCCCTCCCTTTGCATTGTGGGAGATCTGGCCGCCATTGCTGTCCGGTCGCCGCCTCGCCACGACCGCTGAAAACCAAGGCAAAATCACTTCCTGGAGCTGGAGTAACTCTTGCTTCTTGGTTTCCTGGTCCTCCAAAACTATTCCAAATGGAATTTAAACTGGAGGTGGTGGAGGGTTCGCCACCAAACTCCAAACTGAACAATAACAGCACATTATTTGTTTATTTTTTGTGTATATGGTCTGTGGTATATAGACACACTGAACATTTATCTCCTGTTCTGTATTAACATATTCTGTTGTGCTGCAGCAAACAAGAATTTCATTGCCTATCTGGGACACATGACAATAATTAGTTGCATCTGGCAGGGTAACTATGGTAGGGTGAAGATTATTCCATGCTTTAATTGTGCGGGGAAACTCCATGGAGCAGCCAGCATCTCTGGATAGAAGAAATTGGGTGACGTTTCGGGTAGAGACCCTTCTTTAGACCCTCTGGTTTTAGTGCTTTTAGTTTAATTTAAAGACACAGCATGGAAACAGGCCCTTCGGCCCACCGTGTCCACGTTGACCACCGTTCACCCGTACACTAGTTCTATCCCACACATTAGCGACGTAAGTCAAGAGTGTTTTATTCTCTCACGTCCCAGTTAGAACAATGAAATCCTTACTTGCAGCAGCACAACAGAATATGTAAACATAGTACTCTGTAACCCCCAATGTTATAAATGAGGAAACAAAACGGTGTATATTTATATATGAATATATAACTGCATGCATAAATAGATAAATAAATATATATGTGTGTGTAATATATATACACACACACACACACACACACACACACACACACACACACACACACACACACACACACACACACACACACACACACACACACACACACACACACACACACACACACACACATACACACACACACACGCACACACAATTTTCCTCTTGGGATGAATAAAGTTCTATCGTATAGTTTTGTGTGTGTAGGAAGGAACTGCAGATGCTGGTTTAAACTGAAAGACATAAAAAGGTGGAGTAACTCAACAGGTCAGACAGAATCTCTGGGCAAAAGGAAAATATTACATTTTGGTTTGGGTCTGAAAAATGTTCCTGCACACCTTTGGGATGTGGAAGGAAACGAGAGCACCCGGAGAAAACCCATCTGGCACTTTTAGGCAGCGACTTTATAGCCAATGTACTGCCCCTTAGTCTTGAACTGAATTAAAACATACAGTAGCTGTAAAGGGGGACATAGTGTCACTTAGAGATTTAAGACTGAAAATGGATAGCTTTTTTACTAACCAAAGTAATCAACGTATAATTTTTTTGTGTGTTGGAAAACAAAATATAGTGGCACAGCTGGTAGACTTGCTGCCTCACACGCCAGAGATTTGTGTTCGATCCGGTCCTCGGGCACGGTCTGTGTTGAATTTGCACATTCTCTCTGCAAGCGTGTGGGTTTCCACCCACATCCCAAAGACTCATTGACGTGTCTCTGTAAAATTGCCCTTAATGTTTGGGGAGTGGGTGAGGAAAGTGGGATAACAGAACTTGTGTGAATTGGGCGGACAGAAATGCTGGAGAAACTCAGCGGGCGAGGTAGCATCTATGGACCAAAGGAAAAGGCGACGTTTCGGGTCGAAACCCTTTTTCAGACTGATGCGAGGATAGGGGGGATTGGTAGAAGAAAGGAAGAGGCGGAGACAGTGGGCTGAGGGAGAGCTGGGAAGGGGAGGAGAAAGCAGGGACTACAGCTGGGGTGTAAACTGCCCAAGCAAAATATGAGATGCTGCTCCTCCAATTTACGGTGGGCCTCACTCTGGCCATGGAGGAGACCCAGGACAGAAAGGTCAGATTTGGAATGGGAGGGGGAGTTGAAGTGCTGAGCCAATAGACAATAAGTGCAGGAGTAGGTCATTTGGCCCTTCGTGCCAACACCGCCATTCAATGTGATCATAGCTGATCATCCCCAATCAGTACCCTGTTCCTGCCTTCTCCCCATATCCCCTGGCTCCGCTATCTTTAAGAGCCCTATCTAGCTCTCTCTTGAAAGTATCCAGAGAACCGGCCTCCAGCGCCTTCTGAGGCAGAGAAATCCATAGACTCACAACTCTCTGAGAAAAAGTGTTTCCTCGTCTCCGTTCTAAATGGCTTCCCCCTAATTCTTAAACTGTGGCCCCTGGTGCTGGACTCCCCTAACATCGGGAACATGTTTCCTGCCTCTAGCGTGTCCAAGCCCTTACCAATCTTATATGTTTCAATAAGATCCCTCTCATCATTCTAAAATCTAGAGTGCACAAGCCCAGCTGCTCCATTCTCTCAGCAGATGACAGTCCCGCCATCCCAGGAATTAACCTTGTAAACCCATGCTGCACTCCCTCAATAGCAAGAATGCCCTTCCCGGGAGATCATGTTGGTTATTGCGAACCCAGCTGAGATGTTGGGCGAAGTGATTGCCAAGCCTACGCCTGGTCTCACCGATGTAGAGTATCTGACACCTAGAGCAGTGGATGCAATAGATGAGGTTCGAGAAGGTGCAGGTGGACCTCTGCCACACCTGGAAAGACTGCATGGATCCTTGAATGGCGTCAAGGGTGGAGGTAAAGCGACAAGTGTAGCATTTCCTGCAGTTGCAAGGGAAAGTGCCAGGAGAGGGAGTGGTTTGGGTGGGAAGGGACGAATTGACCAGGGAGTTACGGAGGACCGGTCTCTGCGGATAGCTGACAGGGGAGGAGATGGGAAGATGTGGCCATTGGTGGGTTCCCATTGGTAGGCTGAAAAGCTGGAGAAAATCAGCAGTGAAGCAGCATCTATGGAGCGAAGGAAATAGGCGTAGTTTCGGGTCCAGGCCCTTCTTCAGACTGATATGGGGGTGGGGGGGGCAGGAAAAAGAAAGGAAGAGGCGGAGACAGTAGGCTGTGGGAAAGCTGGGAATGGGAGGGGAAGGAGGGAGAATGCCAGGACTACCTGAAATTGGAGGCCAATGTTCATACCGTTGGGGTGTAAACTACCCAAGCGAAATAGGAGCTGCTGTTCCTCCAATTTGCGATGGGCCTCACACTGGCCATGGAGGAGGCTCAGGACAGAAAGGTCGGATTTGGAATGGGAGGGGGAGTTGAAGTGTTGAACCACCAGGATGTCAGGTTGGTTATTGCGAACCGAGCGGAGGTCTTGTGTGAAATGATCGCGACGCCTGCGCTTGGTCTCACCGAGGTTGATCATATGTGGAATAATCCAACCACATTTTTGTTTGGAAGTTGAATGAAATAATAGAAATTGCATTCATTGCAACGTGTAAAAAGAGTTGAGATACTGTAGTGTAATTTTGCTGCACGTCATTGTGGTATATATCATGTCTTGAGTGGTGAATATGTTTAGTTTGTGACTTTATTTGAAGCAGAAATAATATGTGAGTGCTTTGTTGAGCATAATTACGACTGGTAACTACGCACTTCGTACAAGCACACTATCACACGCGTCCTGCAAGCCGTCTTAAAAGACCACCTAAACTGTCATTTGGCAACCTAAAAAGCTGCCCAGGTTGCCCGGCTGACAACAAAGAAAAAAAGTTAAGTGAGAGCCCTGTACAGTCGTATTCACAAGTTACATATACAAGATATTATAATATATGGTTTAAATAGACTCCAACATGGAAATAGGCCCCCCATGGTAGCCTAGGACACTAGCATTGGACACTAGATAGCGCTTACTTTTTCGATTTCATTTTCTAATTAGTTTAATTAATTAATGTGCCACTTTTGGCACTGACGAGTTATGACCCTTCTCAATTATATTTTCATCTAAATCTGCAAACGTTTATGCAGTTTTGAGACATGGGTCACGGAAGTTGATTTCTAGATACATTTTTGATGCTCGGCCACAGCCTATTGTTGCAGTCTTGTTTAATACTGGTCTATATTCAGATTAGATCTGCTGTTGGCCATTGGTTAGGATGATTGTTTGCAAGCCATTGTAAAGGGCACAATGGATGGATCTGAAGTAGACACTAAAGCACACAGCCACAAGATTCATCGGATGTAGCTTTCAAAGAGTGTCATAATGGAGCATGAGTGTACCGAGTCAAAACGGTTCAGTGAAAATGTTCTGAAGTTGAATGTTTTCTGAGGTAAAGGCTTGTTCATCAATTGTGAAGCACCTCCAATAAATACTTTGTAATTGGAGAATTTGGTTAAAGTGCAGATGAGTACTGCAGATCTTAATAGACAGGTAATACTTAATTTGTTGGCAGTCCTAAAAGTGGATACATCTCCAGGATTGAATGTGATCTGTCTCATAGTGCTGTAGGAGGCAAGGGACGAGATTGCTGAGACTCTGTGTGAGATTTTTAAATATTCACTGGACACAAATGAGATAGCAGATTACTGGAGTACTGGTTCCTCTTTTCAAGAAAAGCAACAGGGAGAAGCCTGGAAGGACATTGATCAAACATGGGCAGATGGGACGAGCGTAGATGGAACATCTTGATTGGTATGGGTCAGTTGAGCTTAAAGAACCTGTGCTCTCTGAAAGATCCTGCTTTACCAATATGATAAGGTTCACTACTTAAAAAACAGATAACTCACAAAAACATTAGGTAAACAAACTCAAGCTTTACTGATCATCAGCCAGCAGAAGTGACGAGGATACACCAGTCAAGTAAGCAACAGACACTTGACTTCCCCGCGCCACCACTTCAATGAACAAAGATTTGCACGGTGTTTTATACTGTGTGTCACTTGGTCACATTCCAAAGATGTTAGGGGGTTACACAAAAAGCTGGAGAAACTCAGCGGGTGCAGCAGCATCGAAGGAGCGAAGGAGATAGGCGATGTTTCGGGTCGAGACCCTTCTTCAGACTGGTCAGGGATCAGGGAAACGAGAGATATAGACAGTGATGTGGAGAGATAAAGAACAATGAATGAAAGATATGCAAAAAAGTATTGATGATAAAGGAAACATCTATTTGTTTGTAAGCTGTTTGTGGTGTGAAAATGAGAAGCTAGTGCGACTGGGGTGGTGGGGGGGGGGGGGGGGGAGGGGGAGGGGAGATGGAGAAGGAATGTCAGGGCCCGAGGGCTGAGGGAGAGGTGGGGAGGGGGAGGGAGCAGTCTGGGTTAACAGAATTGAGAAAATTCAATGTTTAAGCCCAGAGGATGCAGACTCCCCAAGCGGAATATGAGGTGCTGTTCCTCCAACTTGCGGTGTTGCTCACTCTGGCCGTGGAGGAGGCCCAGGACCGAGAGGTCTGATACGGAATGGGAGGGGGAGTTAAAGTCCTGAGTCACCGGGAGGTCGGGTTGGTTATTGCGGACCAAGCGGAGGTGTTCGGCAAAACGATCGCCCAGCCTCCGCTTGGTCTCACATTCCAAAGGTGTTAGTCATGGTCACAAGATGCAACCAATATACATCACTACAGGAAGGTTGGCTCCTTTATCAATTAGTAGACACATTTCATAGGCATCTTATCAGTTGATGCTTCCAAGACAAGACATTTCAAAGGCATCGGTCTCTTAACAGTTGGTACTTTCAGGACAAGACATTTCAAAGCCATCTGTTGTCAGCCGGGCAACCTAGGCAGCTGTTTAGGTTGCCAAATGACAGTTTAGGTGGTCATTTAAGTGGGCTTGGATGACGCGTGCGATAGTGTGCTCGGATGAAGTGCGTAGTTACCAGCCGGAATTATGCTCAATAAAGCATTCACATATTATTTCTGCTTCAAATAAAGTCACAAACTAAACATATTCACCAATCAAGACATGATATATACCACAATGACATGCAGCAAAATTATAATACAGCATCTCATCTCTTTTTACAAGTTGCAATGAATGCAATTTATATTATTTTGTTCCACTTCCAATCAAAAATGTGGTTGGATTATTAGGTGTATGATCAATGTGTGTCAATAAATCCTGGGCCATGGTAACATATATGCTTAACCATGCACACTACAGATTGATACAAGCATCTTTTCTGTGAAGGACCGAAAATTATCATGACATGGCCTTAGCATGGGTCGTTATTGCTATCGGTACAAAAACACTCTCGCTTCCCACATAATTTTTTTTTTTTTGTTGAATATTTTTTATTAGAAGTATAAGTACAAGTATAAGTACATATAAAAACAACGTTCTTGATATAGAGATAGGTAATAATTACCATGTTTTCTTATATATACTTCTAAACATTTTATTTTAGTTTTTTTATAGTGAAAAGTAGGAAAATGTGAAAAATGATTAACATAAAGATAGTTGTAAAATAGCCAAAAGAAAAAAGTAAATAAAATGACAGTGGTATATTATACAAACAGTATTTATATAATAATATATCCGTGATCAATAATGTATTATTCTTCGTCTAATCCTTCGTTCAGGTCTCGATCAAGTCTGCAAACCGAGTCATATTGATCCCTTAAGATATTCAAGGAATGGAGACCAAATCACATTAAATTGGTCTAACTTGCCTAAAAGGGCAAGTCTTATTCTTTCCAAGTGTAAAGTCTCTGCCATTCCTGAAATCCACAATTTGATTGTAGGGGGTATGGGGCCTTTCCAAAATTGTAAAATTAATTTTTTACCAATTATTAAACTAATCTATGAAAGTTCTTTGTGCTGTCGTGAGTAATTGATCCCTTTCTAATATTCCCAATATTATTAATTTTGGGTCTGGAACTAGATTCTTATTTACAACCTTCGAGATTACCTTAAATATTTCCAACCAAAAATTCGTAATTTTTATACAAGTTGTAAAAGAATGTGTTAAATTAGCTTCTGGGTATTGGCATTTGTCACATATAGGAGATACATTAGAAAATATTCTATGTAATTTAGATTTTGAAAAATGCAATCTATGTAAGACTTTGAATTGTATCAGAGAGTGTCTAGAGTTTAATGAACAATTATGTATATATCGTAAACTTTCATCCCAGATATCAGATTCGATTGTTTCACCTATTTCATTTTCCCATAGTTGTCTGTACTTTTCCGTATTGGGTATATCATTTTCTAATAAAATATTATAAATGTATGATATTAATTTTTCAGTGTTTGGGTGTTTATTTAAGCATTCATCTAGAATTCCCGTCTTTCTCTTTTTATATTCCTGTGCAGTTGTTTTAATGTAGTCAGTTATTTGTAGATATCTGAAGTAATGTTTAGAGTGTAGTCCATATATTTCCTGTATTTCTTTAAATGAAAGATACAGATTGTCCCTGTAAAGGTCACTGATCTTATTAATTCCTTGATTTTTCCATTGTAAGAATCCTAAATTTTCCAGGGGATGGTTTAAAACTTACATTATTAACAATGGGAAGAACTAATGGGATGTCTTGTAGTTTTAACGTTCTTTTTAACTGTCTCCAAATATTAATTCCACTATTAATTATTGGGTTTTCTCGATAAGTTTTCTTAAATATTTTAATTTTAGAAAATAATATGGAACTGATTTCATACGGTAAGCAGTCTTCCTTTTCTATAAGTAACCAGTTTGGATTTTCATGAAGTTCCACCCACCAAAAGTTCATATTCTTAATATTAACTGACCAGTAATAAAATATAAAATTAGGTAATGTTAAACCTCCATTAATTTTCGATTTGCATAAATATTTTTTATTTATTCTATGACTCCTATAGTCCCAAACAAAATTATTGACTATAGAGTCAACCTTTTTGAAAAAATTCTTAGAAAGATATATCGGGATCATTTGAAATAAATATAATAATTGTGGGAGAAAAATCATTTTTATCGCATTAATTCTACCGATCATTGAGATAGGTAGAGTTCTCCAATATAGAATATTCTTAGATAATTTATTTAGTATAGGTAAAAAATTATATTTAAATAAAGAATCATATTTTTTTGTAACGTGAATTCCTAAGTACTTAATCTGTTCATTAACAATCTTAAAAGGAAATTGTTTTAATGTAGTTAAATTATCTTGTGTTAATGGCATAAGTTCACTTTTATTCCAATTGATTCTATATCCAGAAAACGAGCCGAATTGAGTTATTAAATTCAATAAATTAGGTATGCTAATTTCAGGTTTTTTAATATATAATAATACGTCATCTGCATATAGAGAAATTTTATTTCTTGTTTCGTTAGTTTCATATCCAAAAATTTCGGGGTGTAATCTTACCCGAATGGCTAATGGTTCTATAGCCAACGCAAATTATAATGGTGATAGGGGACAACCTTGTCTGCATCCTCGAAATAAATTAAATTTGGTAGATATCATTTGGTTAGTTAAGATTCTAGCAGTTGGATTAGTATATAGTAATTTGATCCATTTTATAAACTTGTCTCCCAAATTTAACTTTTCCATAACCGCAAACAAATATAGCCATTCAACTTGGTCAAAAGCTTTCTCTGCATCTAACGATATTATTACTAAGTCTTTATTATAACTCCTTTTCGAGTATATAATATTAAACAATCGTCTAAAGTTATATGATGAGTATCGTTTAGGTATAAATCCTGTTTGATCCGGGTGTATTATTTTATTAATCACTACACTTAATCTTTTAGCTAATATTTTAGTTAATATCTTTTGATCTGTATTTAAGAGAGCAATAGCTCTATATGATCCCGGATCATCTAGGTCTTTATCCATTTTTGGTATGAGTGTTATAATGGATTCATTTAGTGTTTCTGGTAAACTCTGTTGCGCATATATATATTCGTAAAGTGTCTTCAAATAAGGTGTTATCAGATCTTTGTATGATTTATAAAATTCCGAACCAATACCATCTGGCCCTGGAGTTTTCCCGTTTTTTAATGATATAATAGAATCCTCAATTTCTTTAACTGTTATTTCAGCATTTAATAGTTTTGTATCATCTACATCCAATCCTATTAGATTACAGTCATTTAAGAATGTATTAATTCCTATCTGATTTTCAGTCATTTTGGAAGAATATAAATCTTTATAATATTGTAAAAATCTCTCATTAATATCATTATTTTGTGTTAAGAATTCACCATTTTCTGATTTAATCCGATGTATTATTTTTTCTCCCTGTATTTTTCGTAATTGGCGAGCCAGTAATTTTTGTGGTTTGTCCCCAAATTCAAATTGTATTTGTTTTGTGTATTGATATAATTTAACCACTTGGTCAGCATATATCTTATTTAATTTATATTTTAATACAGTAATTTTATTACGTGTTATCATTGTAGGGTTGAGAGCATTTTCTATATCTAATTGTTTTATCTCCATTTCCAGAATATTTTGTTCCTTCCGCTTTTCTTTGTTGTAAAATGCTTGTGAAGATATCATAATTCCACGAGTAAAAGCCTTAAAAGTTTCCCATAGTAGGGATGGAGATATTTCTGGTTTATCGTTTATTTCAAAAAAAGTCTTAATCTGCTTTATAATATATTCATTAGTTGATTTATCCTTCAAAATTTGTGGATTAAGTCTCCATTGTCCTCGTATTTTCATGTTATCATTAAATTTAATATTAAATGTTAATGGTGCGTGATCTGAAATAATAATACTGTGGTATTTAGAGTTATAGATGTATGGAATAAGCTTTATATCTACAAGGAAATAGTCAATTCTAGAATATGTTTTATGTACCGAGGAGTAAAATGAATAATCTCGTCCTGTTGGGTGTTCCATTCTCCAAACATCTCTAACTTTACTAGTATCAATGTATGCATTTATTAAATCACTGGAGTGTGATTTAAATTTCCTCTGTCCTGACGATCTATCTAAATAAGGATCTAAAGTACAATTTAAATCTCCTCCAATTATTAAATTATGTTGTGCATGATCAGGAATTGTATTAAATATTTTCTTAAAAAAAATTGGACTGTCAAAATTTGGGCCATATATATTGGCTAATATTACTTTTTGAGCATATAATTCTCCCGTTACAATAATAAATCTTCCATCTTTATCAATTATAGTTGATGTATGCTTGAATAAAGCACCTTTACGTATCAGTATTGCTACGCCTCTAGATTTATGAGTAAAAGAGGAATGATATATTTTGTCAATCCATTTAGCCTTTAATCTATGCTCGGCATCTTGTTTTAGATGTGTCTCTTGAAGAAACATAACATCAATTTTAAGTGCTTGCAAATGTGCCAATACTTTACCCCTTTTAATAGGTTCATTAAGACCTTTAACATTCCAACTGCCAAAGATTATTCCCTCATTCCCCCAATTCTTTTTTAAGTCCTGCATTTTATTTAAGGTGGTCTATAATGGTTCACATGTCTCAGCTCGACATACCCGACCTTACCCCCGAACTCCGGATGGACGAGTTTCAAGATTTTCAAATATCTCGCACGGATATATCTTTTCTGATTACGAGTCCACTGTGATGTAAAAAAATAAAAACATGAGGTAATATAAAAAAACAGAAGATAGGAAAAAGGGTTAGTAAATAGTGAAAAGTAAGGAAAAACTACAGCTATAGTAGGTGCAGTTAGTGAAAGCCATACTAGCATGGCTAGCCATCTACAGACTTCCAGTGCAGATGATGTTAACTCGCCAGCTCCATAAGTCCTTAAAGTTATTGTCTTACAAAAGGTATTTTAACGGGAATATATAATTCTAAAATGTTTAATCAATCCTATAACATATTTAAATGCAAAGATCAAGGAAATCTTAACTATTATTGGTATAATCAAATGTATGATCTTAGGAAATATATTTACAAATTACTATTTATTTTAATTTTATGTAGATTAGTATTAATTATTGATGAGTAAATTATATGTATGTGGGAAGTAATAAGAAAGTTACTTGTACCTAAGCGTTAGTGATTAGTATTTATTATTGTTTTAGTTAGTAACAGTACTACCGGTTAGGTTTTAGTATATTAGTATTTTATTATGTATTAATTATTTCTATTAGTATTGTTATTATTCTAATTAATAATATCCATAAGAGAAAGTCCAGTCCACTCTTTGATGTAGGGACCCAGTCCACTCATTTCTTCATCTTTCTTGATTGTAGCCAGTCTATAACCAGTCCATAATCCTGTAATCCTTTAAACCAAATGCAAATATACAGTTTATTCATTAATATAGTTCAAAGGTGAAATGTTCCCACATAATGTTCCCATAGATGTGGCACTTGTGGCTAAAGGGATCAGGGGGTATGGAGAGAAGGCAGGTACGGGATACTGAGTTGGATGATCAGCCATGATCACATTGAATGGCGGTGCAGGCTCGAAGGGCCGAATGGCCTACTCCTGCACCTATTTTCTATGTTTCTATGTTTCTATAATTTATCCACAACAAAATATACAGGTTGCAAGGAAATCTCTAAAGGCATTTCATGAAAATAGCTGTTAAAACCAACTATACCCATCTGACAGGTTAAACATTTCACTAACTGACAAAAGATGGCCAAAGGACATAACTGCAGCAGATGTTCTTTTGGTAATATGTTTAAAGGTGTCAAAAACGCCACATTACCAGACATTCAGATTAGATGGTTACACAAAAAGCTGGAGAAACTCAGGAGCAGCATCTCATGCTGCTGCACCCGCTGAGTTTCTCCAGCTTTTTGTGTAACCCTCGATTCTCCAGCATCTGCAGTTCCTTCTTTAACATTCAGATTAGATGTATGTGTTGTGAACATCAATGAAGATACCCAGTTTGCACGCACCAGATTAAAAAAAAAATATTGATAAACGCTGTTTCCATCCTTCCCACTTCAGAATTAACGTCAACATTTCAACTGAAATATCTCCTGACCAAATTCATGATGTATATGACCAACTGTGGAAGTAAAACCTGGATAAATCCAATGTATAGTTGTGAATGTTACTCATTAAATAACTAACCCTAACCCTAACCCTACTGTTACTCCATATTAAGAGCATTGATTTGCCATTAAAATCAATTCTGTAATAACGTGCCAACGGTAGCAATGACAATCCAACACTGCAGTTTTAATGTTTCACATGTTCACAATTTAATTAATCCATCTTTATAGATTAAAACAAATAATAACATTGGGAATTAAAACACATTTGATTACATTCCGTTATCAAACATAGTCAATGTTCGCTCTGAAGACATTCCCATTGCAGGGGGGATCCAGGGGGATCAGTACAGGATGAATGGAGAGATCACTACAGGATGGATGGGGAGGATCGGTGCAGGACAAATGGAGGGGGGGGTCAGTGCAGGATGAATGGGTTGATCAATGAAGGATGAATGGGAGTAGCAGGATGGGAAGGAGGGGGGGGGGGGTCAGTACAGGATGAGTTGGGGGACCAGTGTAGGATGGATGGAGGGTGGTAGGAGAATTAATGCAGGGTGGATAGGGAGATCAATGCAGGATGAATAGATGGGGGGGGGGGGGGGTTAGATGGGGAGGGGAGCACAGGTGATATCAGTGAGGACTGAGAAGAGGCGGGTATGGGGATCAGTGTGGGATGGAGAGGAGGGGTCCCAGGAAAAGTGGTGGAGGGGGGTGCACAAGAGAGAGGGAGAGGGAGAAGGGGCAGAGTAGGTGGGGAGGAATGAAGGTCAGCGCTCCTCGAACAACACTAGCATCATCACCCAGCTGCCTTAGCCGTCCCAGTCCACGCCAGGTGCCACCGCAAAAGGGGGAGGAGGCATTTGGGATCTCCTCACCACTGCCCCCCCCCCCCCCCCTCCACCAGCCAGCAGGACGGTGCGGGGCTGAGCGGTGCAGATGCTTCAGACGGCGGAAGGGGGCCTCCCCCTTCCTCCTCCCCTCCTCCTGGCCTCAGCGTGCGGGAGGGTTTGTTTTGAAGGCAGTTATCGCCGATGGCGGAGTGGCATGCAGCGGCCGCTATGAGGGCGGGCGGTGTGTGGGTGGAGTCGCCGCCGACCTGAAACATCACTTATTCCTTTTCTCCAGAGGTGCTGCCTGACCCACTGAGTTACACCAGTTTTTTGTGTCTATCTTCGGTATAGACCAGTATCTGCAGTATCATGCTGGGCAAAAATGACACGAGTTTTAGGTTGTCCAGCGGGACTTTAGATGGCCATTGGCAACCGGCCAACCGTTAATTTCGAGCCCTGGTCATTGTCTCAATATACATCAACCTGAGACAAGCCTGGGCTTGTCTCTTACTTTTCAACTAGAGAAAGCCTGCTTGAGACGAAATATAAGCTACAACCTACAGTCAAGTATTCCACCATGTATCTTTTATAAAGTTAAAAGCATATAACCTTTTCAAATATGATTGGATTCTTTGAGGTAACGGAGTATATTGAGCAGGATAGAAGATCTGATTTATGTGAACTTTACGTGAGCATAAAGCCTTTGATAAGATACAACATGGGAGGTTGGTTCTAAAGGTTAGGGCCTTTAGGATTCAGGATAAGTCGGGAAACTGGATATGAAATTGGCTTAGCAATACGAAACATAGGATATGGTGGAGGTTTGTTTATTGTGATTGGATGGTTTTGACATAGTACGCCACAATGATCAGAGCTGAGGGCTTTATAATACATGTGAATGAGTTGGACGTGGGAAACAAAAGTAAATTTGCAGATGACAGAAAGATTTATGTCATTTTTGATGGTGTGGAAATAATTCTTGTGTTGCACAGAGGTATTGATCTTGTGGTGAAATGGACCAAAAATGGTAGGTGGTGTTGAATCCAGACTGGTGAGGTCATGTATTTTGGGAGTGCCGATGAGGCTCAGACATACAACATGAATCATAGGCACTTGACGAGTAGAGGGGGACCGGACCGTTGGTTCTGGTGGCAATGGCCTCTTCATAACAGTTCAGTTATGAGGAGAGACCGGAGAAGCTAGGTCTTTGAGTTGCTCTGAGTAGCTCTACAATAAAACAAGTACTGGAGTAACTCAGCAAGTCAGGCAGCACCTTCCAACATTCCATCCCTTCATGGTACCCTCTCTGGATCTTTTTTATTTCCAACTGCCCCCTCATACCAACCTCTGGACTATGACCCCATGGGTGAATACCAAGCCAGTTAGTAAGGATGCTCTCGATGGCGCAGCGGTAGAAGTTCACCAGAATCTGAGGAGACAGATTCTTTATTCTCAGGAAGAAGAGACGCTGGTGAGCCTTCTTGATCAGTGTTGAGGTATTGCGGGTCCAAGAGAGGTCATCAGAGATGTTAACCCCCAGAAACCTGAAGCTGGAAACACGTTCCACCTCCTTCCCATTAATATGAATGGGGGTGTGTGTGCCACCCCTAGACCTTCTGTAGTCCACAATGAGCTCCTTGGTCTTCTTGGTGTTAAGGGCCAGGTTGTTGTCAGCGCACCATGCTGCTAGGAGCTGAACCTCCTCCCTATAGGCCGACTCATCGTTGTTGCTGATGAGACCAAAGGTAAAAGTTAAAATAAGGCATGTACAAGAGGCCAAAATTGAAGAAAATACATTGCGAGGAGGGTTATCGTGCTGGATAATGGGCAAAGATGGGAATTTGGAGAATTATTTAAGGATGCAAAGTAAATTTAAGGATTTGTTTAACTGGGAGCCAACACTGATTAGGGAATGCAGGTGATGGATTTGGATTCAATTTATTGTCATTATCTCATAAGAGACAACAATATGGATTTTCCTTAGTCATTAAAAAAAAAACACAAACACAGAAGTCCACGGCACAACACAACCACACAGCGGCACCAAAGTTAAGGAAGGTACCATAGTCCAGCCAGCCTCCCCGCCGATCTTCCCAGATGTTCACCCGTGGTCGGGGCCTCCCGAGCACCCGTAGTTGACCCACGCGCGGCCAGATGCTCAGGCCCTCTCGCCGGGAACGATGGAACCCCGATGGAGAACATCCTCAGTGGCCCGGACCTCCAAATCAGCCACCTCCCACCGGAGTCAACGGCTCCCGAAGTCCACAGGCTGAGCCGGGCGGAGACCCATGCTGGCGACCCCCGACAAAGTGTCGCAGAACTCCGCAATGTTGGTCAGCTCCGCCAGCTCCGCGAAACACAGCTCCGCGATGTCGATGCAGCAGGCCCAGCACTCCAGAGCTCCAAACGGCGAACCCGTCCCGCGGTGTGTCCAGATACCGGATAAAAAAAGATACCGGCCTGAAGGCAGAGGCAGCCATGACAGCGCCACTGGATGAACATCATATTGTAGAAATTAAGATATGAATGCAAGAATTTTCAATGCCCATAGGTTTAAGATGAATATGTGAAAGATGGGAAGCTGGCCAGAAATGGATTAAAGTACAGACATAGAAAACTGCAGATGCTTGAATCTTGATCAACAAACAAAGTGCTGGAGGAACTCAGCAGGTCTGGCAGCATCTGTGGAGGGAATAAACAGATGATATTTCGGGTCTGAATCACTTTTCAGATGGAAGGGAACGGGGTGAGAAAGTTGGAAAGGAGAGGTGGGGATAAGGCAAAGCCCTGCCATGATAGGTGAATGTGTAGGAAGGAACTGAAGATGCTGGTTTAAACTGAAGATAGACACAAAATGCTGGAGTAACTCAGTGGGTCAGGCAGCCTCTCTGGAGAAAAGGAATAGGTGGAGTATTGGGTCGATACCTTTCTTCCTACTGCAAAGGAGTAAGTGACGTTTCGGGTTGAGGCCCTCCTTCAGACTGAAGAAGGGTCTCAACTCGAAACTTCACCCCTTCCATTTTTCCAGAGATGTTGTTTGACCTACCGAGTTACTCCAGCAATTTGTGTCTATCTTAAATGATAGGTGGATACCGGTCACGGGATGTGATTGGCAGATGGATCGATACCCTGGCACCATTCCCCAATGCATTCTCCATGACATTGTTGATCGCATTTGGGCTGCATCTGTGTAGAACCCGTTAATTTCATCACCTTTACCAGTAAAGGTGCACTCACTTAGACTATTCTGACACTTCTCTCCCCTTGCTTGATCTCTCTTTTCCATCATAGAGGGAAGATTATCCACTAATGTCTACTACAAACCCACAGTTAACATCTGCACCTCCTCCCATCATGCTTCTTCCCGAACGCCATCCCTTATTAGCAATTTATCTGTCACATCGGTTCCCAAGATGAGGCCTTCTATCAAAGATATCTGAGTTGTCAGAGCTTTCTGTACATTTCATGACCCTAGGCTGTTCAAGACCCCACTAACATGACATAGGAGCAAATTAGGCCATTCATCCCATGGAATATACTCCACCATTTGATCATAACTGATCGATTATTCCCTCTCAACCCCATTCTCTTGTACTGTCCATGGAACCTTTGATGCCCTTACTAATCAAGAAAGATCAGACTGTGCCAGCTTCCTTTAAGTGCTTATCTATGTCTGTCTTGGTAAGATTGGCTTTACAGAGACGCCAGCTACTCTTTAAGAATTCTGCAGCAGTGTACATTTTAAGACAAAGATGTCTTGGGAAATTGTGGATGCAAACTGATTCAATTTCTGAATCTGACAAGGTTTACTTTGGGACAGTGAAAACCCCAGGAAAATAAAACCTCATTCCCTTTGTTTTAGAGAGTGGAGGTAAGAAGCCTGCCACAACATATTTTTCAGTTTTAGCTTCTGTTGTTGGATTCACTGGATTGCATTTAGCGATGGTGACTAAACACTTAGAGACACTTAAATATTAAATTGGTGGGGTTTGAATTTTGGGATGTTAATTGTGGGAAGGGGAAATTTTGGAAGTCACATCTAGACTCTTTATTGATTTCACCAGTTAAACATAGTTTAATTTGGAGATACATTGCAAAAACAGACACTTTGGCACACTGAGTCCGGGCCGAGCAGCGATCCCCGCGCACTAACACTATCCTACACACACTAGGGACAATTTACAATTATACCAAGCCAATTAACCTACAAACCTATACATCTTTGGAGTGTGGGAGGAAACTGGAAATACCAGAGAAAACCCACGCAGGTCACCAGGAGAACATACGAACTCCATACAGACAAGCACCCCATAGTCAGGATCGAACCTGCGTCTCTGGCATTGTTAGGCAGCAACTCTACCGCCGTGCAACCCTTAGCTCTGTCAATAAATTTCTATGTAACTCTGTAAAATTTAGATTTACATTAATTTTGCTTTAATGAAACACTTGAGTTTCAGAATCCCCACACATTGACCATTTATTTGGGGATATGCGTGTTGATGGTCAAAATAAGAGTGTTGGAAACAGCAAAGGACAAAACATTTCTGCAATCACATTAAAAAATTTGTTTTTTATGCACTAAAATAGGGAATATCTTGATTAATACAGTTAAAGTTTCTGTGGTTTTCTAATAAGACGATCCATTGTGTATCCGAGCATTCCCTGCAAAAATGAAAAGTCTCAACATACAGGGCAGGGGAGGACTAACAAAAAACAACTAAATTGGAAAGAAAGCATGCGAAAGGGGACAATATAATTTGTTAATTTGTTTGTGGAATAACACATTTGAGGATCATATTGAATTAGGCAGGAGCCCATTTGTTAACAGTTTTCAAAAGAACCTCAAGTGAAAACTCTTTTACAAATATTGTGTTGTGTCCTAAGCATGAAGTGTTTCAGATGCCCAAATGTTTTGGTATATAGATGGTTCTTATCTTTTGAATACAAGAAAATCATCTCCAATTGTCCGTCATGAATAGCTTTCTGATTTTTATTCCAAAATCATAGTTCCATGACATTAAGTGTTTGTCACTAACATTCTGTTAAATGTCATCGACCATTATTACATTTGCTCATCATGCTCCAAAGTGATAAAGCCTGCATGGTTATTGCCAGCAACTTTTCAATTTTTGTCCATAAATAACCAGCTCTGTTCAATTGGGAATATTGAGAGGGGTAGCTTCTAGTTTTCTGTTGTACTTGAGTTTGACTTGATTGTACTTATGTATGGTATTTCTGATCTGTTTGGATAGCAAACTTTTCACTACATGACAATATTAAATCTCAACCATATTGCAAAATGAAGCAACGACAATTTTTCTTTTGATTTCCAATTGCAGATAATGTTATCTGTATTATAAAAGTTGGGGTCCTTCAATCCATTTAAGCCCCCGACTTTGACCCAAAATATTGACCTTCCCTTTGCATTCAAGCAGTTTGTTTTTTGCTCCAGATTCCAGCATCTATATTCTTGTCTCCTTGTTTCATCTCACGGTGGTTGATGGTTAATAATCTTTTATTTAAAAAAATATACAATAAGAAAAGCCCAATTCACTAGTGGAATGTTGGTAAACCTATGGTCTATTCTCATGATTCCTACCTACCCACTCATTCAAGCCACTTGATCATATTCCTTGGCATCTGTTGCTGTAGGCTTATCTCTTTAATAGCTAGAATGTGCAATAAAAAGTAGGTTATTCAGCAATGCTCACAAAATAGCTTTCCTTTAATAAAAGCATGACAACTTGCAAACTACTATGAGAACAATCTGCTAGTACCATTTGAACTCGCGTAGCATCTCTGCCTGTTGCCACTATCTTGTTGCTTTCAAGGATCTTCAAAAAAGCTATGCACTTTGCCTGCATTTGGCATCATTCTTTTTTGTATCATTGTAAAATTCACATCAAATTATCATACAATAGTGCATACTCAGGAGTCATAATTAACTCCTGGTGAATTATTTCATGTTGATGCTGATTCCTAAATTAGGCTTTGTATTTTCTGACGCAACACTTATGAAGATTTATTTCTGTGGAGTTCCTTGTCGAATAATTGTCAAAACCAAACAGTATTGAAGTATTGAAGTCTTTACATGTTAAGTACTCTGTATTTTCTAAAACTCAAATCAAGCATGGTCTGCCACCTTGCCATGTGACATTTTCCTGACATTTCATTATTCTTTCTTTCAGGATGCTTACAACTACTGATGTCAAGTTTGCAGGTCTGTAATTCTCTCAGTTGTTCCATCTTTGTAAATTGGTACCATGTTCGTCTCTTCATTTTCTTGTCTCATCCTGAATTTAGGGATTCTTTTAAATTGTCAGGATATGATCAATTTCATATTTCCTTAAGTATAGCACACAACGTCACAGAAACTAGGCCTTTATTCATGCAATGAATATACATATTAACATTATTCATAATGTTAACAAAAATAAAACAATTTGTTAGTTTGGTTGTACTTTTAAAGCTAAACTTTCAAATGAAAAGCACATCAGTGAAATGAGGAATTTTGTTCAGAATTTTAACTGCAATGAAAATTTAATGCTGAATAAGAGAACGCCGTGAAAAATTAAACTCATGAGATGTGAACTTCGATTTTAGCATGCAAGTCATTGATTAATTGGAAGTTTTAATTTAAACTCCAACTGTAGTAATTAATTATCTAACTTTTAGAAGCATGCTAGTTTCAACCACACTGCCAATTTCCATGCTTAATTAACAACAGGCCAGTTCTCTACTTAATGCACAATGTACCACAATGAAACATGTCAGTGCTTCAAGCAACACACAATGCTGGAGTAACTGGCATTACGGGCAGCATCTCCGGAGAAACAAATAGGTGCCATTTTGGGTTGGGACCCTTCTTCAGGCTGAGTCAGGGGTGAGGGAGTCTAAGGAAATGGAGGGGTAAGGTATGAAAAGGACATCAGAACCGATGATAATAAGGAAATATAGAATGGTTCATTGTTAGCTGAGGGGAAGGTGATAAAGAGGCATGCACCTTGTTCTCAACCACCCTAGTTCTCCAACTAATTTCACTGTCCTTCAGATTAATATTATTTATTGCATGACTCCTTGTCATCTTCACCTCAGCTAACAATGAACCATTCTACATTTCAGCATCTGCTTTGATCTGTCATTTTCACACCTTACCCTTCCTTAACTCTGGACTCCATCTTCCCTGCCTCTTGGTCTGAACAAGGGTCTCAACCGGAACTGTCATCCATTCCTTCTTTCCAGAGATGCTGCCTGTTATTCCAGCATTTGTGTCCATCTTCGGTGTACACCAGCATCTGCAGTTCCTTGCTACACAGTGATATGAAGACATATGACCAAAACCTTGGACAACAAGTACTTAAAAACTATCTTTAAGAAATGGAGAGTTTTAGGGAGGGAGTGCTAGAGCTTAAAGCCAAGACATCCATCAATTATGGAGCAATTTAAAAAAAAACAAATACTGTTGATTATTAAACACAGGTATAATCTGTGAACAAACCAGAATTAATTGAGATAAGATCAGCAGAGATTTGCATGAATATAAGTATTTAAGCTCGCTGAGGTTGAGGTGAAGTAGGTGAAGTTGGGCAATATTAATGAACTGGAACCTGAAGGAATTTTAATTATCAAACAGACTATCGAGCTTGTGAATCGCCTTACTTGGCTTTGGGCAATTTCTTAGAGTCAAAATGGCCAAGGAGTTGATTTTGTATCGCAATTAAAGGCTGTTTACTACTATCCCAATATTCAGTTGTATGTAATTTTACTCCATGAAGCCAATTTTCTATCCATTCAGCTCTTTCTCCTTGGATACCTTGTGATCTAACCTTCCAGAGCAGCCCACCACATGGAATCTTGTCAAATGACTTGCTGAAATCCATGGCTTTTGGTTATGTCATTACAAGAACTCAGATTCTTGAGACACGACCTCCCACGCTCAAAAGCATGCTGACTTTCTCTAATCTGCCCTTGTTCAAAGAGTTTCAAAGGTCTTTTATTGTCACGTGTACAAATTAAGGTACAGTGATATGTGAATTGTTTGTCTAAATGCCTGTATATCCTGTCCCTTGGAATACTCTCTAGTAACCTTCCAACTACAGATGTTAAGCTCACTGGCTGATAGTTCCCAGCATTTCCCCTGCAGCCCTTCTTGGATCGAGGCGCACATTTGTCACCCTCCAGTCTTCTGGCACCTCTCTTGTATTTAAAGACTACTCGTCTGAAGAAATGTCTCAACCCGAAAATTCACCCATTCCTTCTGCCTGAGTTACTCCATCATTTTGTGTCTATCACTCTTAAATTTAAGCCAGGGCTCTTGCAATTTCCTCTCTAATTTCCCACAATGTTCTCGGATATATCCGATCAATTGTAGAAACAGGAACTGCAATTGCAATTTTCCAAAGGAAGATGCAAAATGCTGGAGTGGGTCAGGCAGCATCCCCAGAGAACATGATCGGTGACATTTCAGGTCGGGATACTTCTTACGACTCTTGCATTCATTGCTTGACATCTTGAAGTCTTTTCACCATTCACAAAGTACAAGTGAGTGTAATGATATAACCATGTGCTTGCACAGAAGAATAAAGCTCAGCAATGACTAAGATAAAGCACAATGCTTTATCACCACTCCTTCCATTATCCTACAGATTCACTCCATTCAACTGAGCAACATTGCCTAAAATTGGTATAATTCTTGGATGTTACTCATGAAACCTCCAAAAGTACTTCCCAAATGTATGATCTGCACTATCAAGTATAAGTTGACAGTACAATCAGTGTTCACTGGACTGATTCCTGGGGTGGTAGGACTGACATGGGAAGAGAAATTTGAGTGATTAGACTTCAGAGGAGATCTCAGAAATGTACACAGTTATGACAGAACAAGCAGACTGGAGACAGGAAGGATATTGCTAATGGTGGGGTTTTCAGGACCAGTAATAACAGTCTGAGGATACGTAAGCCATGAGATGAGGAATTTATTCATCCAGAGATTGGAATTCTCTATCATTAAAAAGCATTTGAAGCCAATTCATTAAATATATTTAAGATGATGACACTAAAGTGGATGGTATTGTAGATAGTGAAGATGGTTGTCAAAGATTACGGCAGGATCTTGATCAGTTGGGCAGGTGACCTGAGGAATGATTAATGGAATTTAATGCAGATAAATGTGAGGTTTTACATTTCAGGAAGTCTAACATGGGCAGAATCTACACAATTTATGGTAGGGCTCTGGGGAGTGATGTAGAACAGAGGGATCTCAGAGTGCAGGCTCATAGTTCCTTGAAAATGGTGTCACAAGTGGATTGGGTGGTCATGAAGACTTTTGACACATTGGCCTTCATCAGTCAAGAATATTGAGTAAAGTAACTACGAGGTCATGTTACAGTTATATAAGACATTGGTGAGGCCACATTTGGAGTATTGTGTTCAGTTTTGGTCACTATGTAATAGGAAAGATGTTGTCAAGCTTGAAAGGGTTCAGATATGATTTTTAAGGATGTTGACTTGAGGGCCTGAGCTACAGGGAGAAGTTGAACAGGCTTGGGTTTTATTCCTTTGAGCTAAGGAGGTTGAGGGGTGATCTTATAGAGGTGTACAAAATCATGAGAGGAATAGATCTGGTAAATGTAGAAAGTCTTTTGCCCAGAACAGGAGAATTGAGAACGACAGGACATAAGGTTTAAGGTGAGGGGAGAAAGATTTAATGGGAACCCGAGGGATCACTTTTTTACTGAGTGTATGGAATAAACTGCTGGAGGAAGTAATGGCTGCAGGCATTATCACAACTTTTAAGAAACATTTGGACAGTTACATGGATAGGGCAGGTTTAGAGATATATGGGCCAAAAGCAGATAGATGGGGCATGTTGGTTAGCATGGGTAAGTTGGGCCAAAGGGCCTGTTCAGATGCTGCAGACTATGGAATTAGATATAGTTTTCAGTGCTGAAGAGGCTCGGGTATATTTTGGGGGGGGGGGGGGGGGGGGGGGGGGGCAGAAATAGTCCTGAATTTGGATGAACAGCTTTGATGATAATGAATGGTGGAACAGGCTCAAAGCACATAATATCTACACCTACTCTGAATTTGGTTTCTTTGGAATACTAATACCAGTAGTGGGTTGTAAACATCTGCTAGTAATTTGTGTTAATATAATTGATGGTATTCAAGCAAGAGAAAATGACAGTGCAGACAAAAGGTGTAACTCTCAAAATGGTTATGGAGCACACAGGATAGAAGACGACAAGGGAACATTTATGATAAATATCCGAGACCCCAACACTTTTCTTTCCTTGCTTCCCTTAATGTCCTAGGATACTTTTGGTGAGACTCCAGGGATTTACCCACTTTTTTGCACCTCAAGATTGGCAGCACCTCTTCTGTAAAATCGATAAATTTCACAACATCACTCTTCTTCCCTGAATTATACGTTTTTAGAGTTACAGCATGGAAACAGGCCCTTCGGCCTATCAAGTCTGCGCCGGCCTGTACACCCTGTACACTAGCACCATCCCACACACCAGGGCCGATTTACAATTTACAGAAGCCAATCAACCCAGAAACTTCCATGTCTTTGGAGTGCGGGAGGAAACCGAAGCAGCACCAGAAAACCCACGTGGTCACACAATCTACACAATACCCCATAATAAAAATAAGAAAACAGGTGTTTAGAAATTTTTGCAAAGTAATTAAAAAGAAATAACTGAAATATCACATTTGCATAAGTATTTAGACCCTTTACTCAGTACTTTGTTGAGGCACCTTTGTCAGCGATTACAGCCTCAAGTCTTCAAGCGTATGACGCTACAAGCTTGGCACACTTGTATTTGGGTAATTTCTCCCATTCTTCTCTGCAGATCCTCTCAAGCACTGTCAGGTTGGATGGGGAGCGTCGATGCACAGCTATTTTCAGGTCCCTCCAGAGATGTTCGATCAGGTTCAAGTCCAGGCTCTGGCTGGGCCACTCAAGGACAATCGCAGACTTGTCAGGAAGCCACTCCTGCGTTGTCTTATGTGGGCTTATGGTCATTGTCCTGTTGGAAGTTGAACCTCCGCCCCAGTCTGAGGTCCAGAGCGCTCTGAAGCAGATTTTCATCACGGATCTCGCTGTACTTTGCTCCGTTCTTCTTTCCATCAATCCTGACTAGTCTCCCAGTTCCTGCTGTTGAAAAACATCCCCACAGCATGATGCTGCCACCACCATGCTTCACCGTAGGTATGGTATTGGTCAGGTGCCTGGTTATCTCCAGATGCTTGGCATTCAGGCCAAAGAGTTCAATCTTGGTTTCATCAGACCAGAGAATCTTGTTTCTCATGGTCTGAGCGTCCTTTAGGTGCCTTTTGGCAAACTCCAAGCGGGCTGTCATGTGCCTTTTACAGAGGAGCGGCAACCGTCTGGCCGTTCCACCATAAAGGCCTGATTGGTGGAGTGCTGCAGATATAGTTGTCCTTCTGGAAGATTCTCCCATCTCCACAGAGGAACTGTCTGAGTGACCATCCGGTTCTTGCTCACCTCCCTGACCAAGGCCCTTCTCCCCCGATTGCTCAGTTTCATCTCTGGAGGGATTGATGATAAAAAAAAATTTAATCAATTTAAAAAAAAAAGGCTGTAACATAACAAAATGTGGAAAAAGTGAAGGGGTCTGAATACTTTCTAAATGCAATGTTGAGGAAATAAAATTGGTTTAGGTAGGAGTTACGTAAATGAGTGCTCAATGGATGGTGCAGACTTGGTGGGCTGAATGCCATTATTCGGCACCATATGAAATCCCTAGCTTCCATGATATTCTTGATGGTAAATATCTCTTCCATCTTCCGTTACTCCGCACATTGATGGACGCACTGATGCGAAAAGAGATTTGTTTTCACCCCAAGTTTTCCTTTTACTCTTAATATACTTATTGACTCTCTTGGCATTCTCATTTACCTTATCTACCAATTATATCTCGTTTCTCCTTATGACCCAGTAATATTCTTCACCACCCCTTATACTGAAGATTTTTTCTTGATCCTGATATGCATTCCTTCATTTCGATATCCCTTTTTCAGCCTGGGTTCATTCATTCTGCCAGTCTTGACCTTCATCCTAAGAGGAATAGGTTGGCCTGGAGTTCTTCCAATCTCACTTTTAAAAGCATTCCAGTTGCCAGACATCTTTTGAACTGCAAGCAGCCTCTCCCAATGCTCCATTCAAGATCGCAAGTAATTGCAGAGAATTGTGGATACACCCCCAGAACATCACACAAACCTACTTTCCATTGACTCTATGTATACCTCACACTGCGTCGGCAAGACCACCAGCATAATCAAGGACGAGTTGCACCCTGGCCACTCCCTCTTCTTCCCTCTCCCATCGAGCAAAAGGTATAGAAGTGTGAAAACGTACACCTCCAGATCCAGGGACAGTGTCTTCCCAGCTGTTAAAAGGCAACTGAACCATCCTACCGTGGGCAGCACGGTGACGCAGCGGTACAGTTGCTGCCCATCAGCACTCGATGGACCGAAGGGCCTGCTGCCGCACAGTATCTTTAAACCACAAGAGTGCAGTCCTGAACTACCATCTCTGATGGCGCCTGTCTGTGGCGACATTTTGCCAGCATCGCAACAGATACAGCTTACCTGGATAAAAGAAACAGCAGAATCCAGCGATTTAACCGACAAGCTGCTAATGCATTTAAAGGCATTTGCGCTATTGCGATTCGCCGGAGCTGCGGACTCCGTAGCGGCGACTGCGGAGGTCTCGGGGGACCCTGACCACGGGTGAACATTAAGAACAACAGAGGAAGAGGACTGACTTTGGTGCCTTCCCTCACAATAGGAAACTCTGCTGTGTGGGGATGTTTTATGTTGGACTTTATCGTGTGTTGTGTACTATATTTTAATTGTATGGCTGTATGGTGAACACACATTTCACTGTGCCAACTGGCACATGTGACAAATAAATTTATCTTGTATAAATGTATCTTGTATCTTGACTATAAGGGAATCCCTGATCGTTGGGGAATCCCCGACCTGGCGGAGGGTCGCAGGTACTCTATCTGGAAACGCTGTGGAGGCCTCCATGGTGCTTGGAAACGTCGCCAACAGGTTGGATCTCCCGTCAGCCACGGTTGGAGCTGCGGACTGTAAGGGAATCCCCGATCGCTGGGGAATGCCCGAGCGATCGGGCATTCCCCAGGCTCACAGGAACAGTAAGTGCGGTACCTAGAAACACCGGGGAGGCCTCCATGGTGTCCGATAACGTGGCCAACAGGCTGGACTACGTCAAATTGAAACGCAGGGGACTACGACCCCCTCTCCCTACCATCCTACTAGCCAACATACAATCACTAGAAAATAAAATGGAGGACTTAAGCTCAAGATTGCTTTACCAAATGGAGCTCAGGGAATGCTCTGTGTTCAGTTTCACGGAGACATGGCTCATCCCCAGCTGTCCAGCCTGAAGGTTTCTCCATCCATCGCATGGACTGTACGCAGGCATCTGGGAAAGGGAGAGGCGGGGGCATGGTCTCTCTTCCTGGTGCTCAGACGGGGCAGTTCTGTCTAACTCCTGCTCTCCGCACCTGGAACATCTGGCAGTGAAGTGCCGCCCCTTCTACCTACCGAGGAAATTCACCTCTGTCATCTTGACCGCGATCTACATACCACCCCAGGCAGGAGCTGCACGCCGTGGTCAACAATCCTACCCCGAGACGTTTACCACCACTGCCAGGGACTTCAACAAAGCCAACTTGAAAAAATCACTCCCAAGCTACCATCAACATTGACCTCTGCTATACGACCATCAAAGATGCCTATTGTTCTATCCCTCGCCCTCACTTCGGACCATTCAGCGGTGCTGCTTCATTCTGCATACAGGCAGCAACAGAAAAGAGCACCCCCAGAGGAGAGGACTGCACGCAGCTGGTCTGAGGAGGCTTGGAGTCTGTAGACTGGGCAATGTTCAAGGACTCTGCAATGGACCTGAATGAATTTGCCACAGTCGTTACAGACTTCATAAGGAAATGTGTGGAGGACTGTGTTCCAACATTCCGAGTGTTTCCTAACCAGAAGCCTTGGATGAACCATGAGATCTGCATTCTGCTTAAGACCCGATCCCAGGCATTCAGGTCTGGTGACGCAGAGGTCTATAAGAAGTCCAGATACGACCTTGACTAGGCCATCATAAAGGACAAAAGGGACCTGCTCTAAGCTGGAGAATGAGGCAGATGTTTGACAACTGAGGCAGGGCTTGAATGTCATCACCTCCTACAAGGCAAAATAAAGAGGCAGCTCAAACGATAGCGAAGCATCACTCCTTGACTAGCTCAATCTGTTCTACGCACGCTTTGATAGGGAGAACACTGATGTGCCTTCCTGAGCCCCCATTCACCAAGTCACAGTCACAGAGGCCAACATCAGAAGATCATTCAGGGGGGTGAACACTCGGAAAGTGCCTGGACCTGATGGTACACCCGGTCGACTTCTCAAAACCTGTGCAGACCAACTGGATGGAGTTTTTGCAGACATTTTCAACCTCTCACTTCTGAGGTCCCCACCTGCTTTAAGAGGGCATCAATAATACCGGTGCCCAAGAAGAGTAAGGTGACGTGCCTCAATGACGATCGACCAGTGGCACTCAAGTCTGTGGTGATGCTTTGAGAGGTTGGTTATGGTGCATATCAACTCCTACCTCGTCAAGAACCTGGATGTGCGAACTCCATCATCAAGTTCGCCATCAGGCTATTAAACTTGGCTCGGACAAAACTCTGAACATTAATACCCCTCCATCTGTTATTTGCACTTTATCAATTTATTCATTCATGTGTGTATATACGTATGTAATGGTATATGGACACACTGATCTGTTTTGTAGTCAATGCCTTCTATGTTCTGTTGTGCTATGCAAAGAAAGAATTTCATTGTCCTGTCAGGGACACATGACAATAAACTCTTTTGACTTGACTTTGACTTGACAAGTTCGCTAACGACACCACTGTTGTTAGACAAATTACAGATAGTGTTGAGTCAGAGTATAGAAGTCAGACCGACCGATTGACCAAATGGTGCCAGCACAACAACCTGGCTCTCAACATCAGTAAAACCAAGGAACTGATTGTGGGATTTGGAAGGGGAAGGATGAGGACCCACAAACCTGTTTATTTCAATGGGACGATGGTGGAGAGGGTCAAAAACTTCAAATTCCTGGGCGTGCATATTTCCGAAGATCTTTCCAGAACCCTTTTCCAGAATTTCCAGAATCTTTTCCAGAACCACTGATGCAATCAGCACTTCTACTTCCTGAGAGGATTACGGAGATTCGGTATGTCAAAGAGGATTCTCTTGAACTTCTACAGGTGCACAGTAGAGAGCATACTGACTGGTTGCATCGTGGCCTGGTTTGGCAACTTGAACGTTCAGGAGAGGAAAAGACTGCAAAAAGTTGTGACCACTGCCCAATCCATCGCCGGCTCTGACCTCCCCACCATCAAAGGGATCTATCGAAGTTGCTGCCTCAAAAAGGCAGCCAACATCATCAAAGACCCACATCATGCACTCATTTCACCATTGCCATCGGGAAGAAGGTACAAGAGCCTGAAAACTGTAACGTCCAGGATCAGGAACGGCTTCTTCCCTACAGCCATCAGGACAACACAACAACGAGTAAGCTCTGAACTACAACAGACTATCAATATTATTGCACTATATTTGTTTATTTATTGAGTATGTGTGCATGTACACACTGAACTTTTTTTTCTCCCATGATGTACTATGTTAAAATATTCTGTTGTGCTGCAGCAAGTAAGAATTTCATTGTCCCATTTGGGACATATGACAATAAAATACTCTTGACTCTTGACCTCATTGGAGACCCTCGGACTATGTTTAATCGGACTTTACTTGCTTTATCTTGCACTAAATGTTATTCATTGTATTCCCTTCATCATGTAAATGTACACAGTGGATGGCTCAATTGTAATCGTGTATTGTTTTTCTGCTGACTGGTTAGCACGCAACAAAAGCTTTTCACTGTACTTCTGTGCATGTGATAATAAACAAAACTAAAACTTTACAATTTCCTATCGTAATTCCGTCAAAATTAGCTGTGCCGAATTTAGGACTTTCTAAAAGAAGTACGTCCACTTGTCCAAAAATGCTCCCCCACTGACATTTTGGTTGTGTGAAATACGACGAGCACAGGAAAATAAGAAATATTAATAGGTGTCTTTGAAAGTACACTTGAGGGCAAGTTTGAACAAAATTTATTCCGGACAGTTACGAGAAACAAGGGAATAAACTGCAGTGGTATTAAAGTATTGAAAAAGACAACTTATCATTGAATCATTCTTCTCTGTGCTTGTGGACTGAAAAATGATTAATGTGGCGTGTTTGTTTTCAGAGGGAGAAAAGAATTGATTAAATCAATTTAGTCCCAAAGGTGTGTGTTATTGGTGTGGAGGTGAGGCCAGAATTATTTGGTAGTGCAGTATAAATGAATATTAGCAGATCAATCATGGACCAGAAAAATCCTCTAGCTGAATTTTATTGTAACATTGTTTGATGAGAATAGCTTATTTGGTTCTTTTACTTAGGGTTTACTTGTTGATAAAACCTTTGATAAATATTTGGGCACTCTCACAAGGCAGATGGATGGCCACTCAAGCAAAAGGAAAGTAAAAAGTTAAAAATTCATTGGCTCTGGGGAAAGGAAGGAAAATTAATGATTATTGGCATTGGAAGGCTGTTTGCAATAGGACTCCACAGGACATTGCTGTGGCATTAATTTAACAGTATGTAAAAGCCATGATGAAGAACCTTTCAGTTTCAAAATAATTGCCTATGTAATTAATGCAAAGAATTATCCTGTGGACCAAATGAAGACATCGAAGATGGTTAAATGGGTACAAAGGTAGCAAACAATGAGGTAATGCTTTTCAGAAAAGCAAATAATAGTTTAAAACAAGTTTTAAACAATATGAACCTGAAGTTAATAATTGTTTATAAGAAAGCAAATAAATATTAGATATTGTATAAAACTATGAGCTTGGAGGTCAAGCTGAACTATTCATTACACTAATTAGTCTACAATCCGTGTATTGGATACTGGCTTTGTAGCCACATGACAGGAAGGATATGATAGCACTGGAGGAGATTTTTTCCTGGATAGTCCCACAAATCCTGGAGCCACTTACTTTCACTCCGATTCTGTGAATTGTAATCAGGCTTATTATGCACATATGGGATTCACAAACTCAGCCATGGCAATGACGGTGGGTGTTTGGAAGACCAGGAAGATAGTTTGGGAAGTAGTGTACTCTGGCTGTTTTCTGTGTGTTCTTGACTGAGACTAGGGGTTATATTTGTCCATTCATTAGATGAAGCTCTTCTATTTTCTACATAAATAAGACATGACATTTCTATTTGTGATGATAATACATTGGTTTTAAGGAGGGTTACATATTCTTCATGTATTTTCTTTCTGTTTCTTTTTTAGAATAGGGTTTGGAGCATGCAAATGTAGATGCCTTTTATTAGATACAGCTGGATGTCCTTGGAGCTTCAAAGCTAGGGATGTTGGTCTTGGAGAGGATGCTAGTGTTGGTTTGTTTATCTTGCTTTAGATTCGGAAGATTTTACAGTGCGGTGGTACCTCCTATGCTTTGAGATGCCTGTTGTTGGTAGGTCATGTCACTGGAATGTACAGGTAGTTCAGGATTCTGTAGCCGCAGCACTGACTTTGATGTTGACCTTTTTTTCCCCTCAAATACTGACGCAAATCCTGACACATTGGAAGCAATGGGGAAGTTGGCATTATATTTTGAATTATTTTAATTTCGTATTATATTTCAAATTATATTGTGGACTTGTATTGTTGGGGCTTGGTGTTGGTCAACAGGGGCAGGGAGAAGTCCCTTGTTTGGTGGTACAGTGCAAGTCTGTTTTATAAATAAGCTTTGGTGAATGACCTGGAGCTCTGACTCAGAGTGTTCACATTCACAAATATCATCTACATACTACATGATGGAGGTTGAGAAACTTTTGGTTCTGAAGTACAACCAAAGTGATACAGCAGACATACAGTATTTGTTTGGGACATAATGTTTGGGACAGAGACCCATCATTTATTTATTTGTCTTTGTACTCCACAATTTGAGATTTGTAATAGAAAAAATCACATGTGGTTAAAATGCACATTGTCAGATTTTATTAAAGGCATTTTTTATACATTTTGGTTTCACCATGTAGGAATTGCAGCTGTGTTTATACATAGTCCCCCCCATTTCAGGGCACCATTATGTTTGGGACACATGGCTTCATAGGTGTTTGTAATTGCTCAGGTATGTTCAAATGCCTCCTTAATGCAGGTATAAGAGAGCTCTCAGCATCTCGTCTTTCCTAATCACCTAATCACCTTTGGAAACTTTTATTGCTGTTTATCAACATGAGGACCAAAGTTGTGTAAATGAAAGTTGAAGAAGCCATTAAGAAACAAGAATAAAACTGTTAGAGACATCAGCCAAACCATAGGCTTACCAAAATCAACTGTTTGGAACATCATGAAGACGAAAGAGAGCACTGGTGAGCTTACTAATTGCAAAGGGCATGGCAGGCCAAGGAAGACATCCACAGCTGATGACAGAAGAATTTTCTCTGTAATAAAGGAAAACCCCCAAACACCTGTCCGACAGATCAGAAACACTTTTCAGGAGTTATGTGTGGAATTATCAATGACCACTGTGCAGAAGACTTCATGAACAGAAATACAGAGGCTACACTGCAAGATGCAAACCATTGATTATCCGCAAAAATAGGATGGCCAGGTTACAGTTTGCCAAGAAGTACTTAAAAGAGCAACCACTGCTGTGGGAAAAAGGTCTTGTGGATAGATCACACGAAGATTAACATATCAGAGTGATGGCAAGTGCAAAGTAGGGAGGAGAGAAGAAACTGCCCAAGATCCAAAGCATACCACCTCATCTGTGAAACAGTGGTGGGGTGTTATGGCCTGGGCATGTATGGCTGCTGAAGCTCACATATCTTCATTGATGATATAACTGCTGATGGTAGTAGCATAATTAATTCTGAAGTGTATAGACACATCACATCTGCTTAAGTTCAAACAAATACCACAAAACTCATTGGCCAGCGGTTCATTCTACAGCAAGACAATGATCCCAAACATACTGCTAAAGCAACAACTGAGTTTTTCAAAGCTAAAACATGGTCAATTCTTGAGTGGCCAAGTCAATCACCTGATCTGAACCCAATTTAGCATGCCTTTTATATGCTGAAGTGAAAACTGAACAGTACAACTCCCCCAAACAAGCATAAGCTAAAGATGGTTGCAATACAGGCTTGGCAGAGCATCACCAGAGAAGACACCCAGCAATTGGTGATGTCCATGAATCGCAGACTTCAAGCAGTCATTGCATGCAAAGGATATGCAACGAAATACTGAATATGACTAATTTCATTTAAACTGACATTGCTGTGTCCCAAACATTATGGTGCCCTGAAATGGGGGACAATGTATAAACCAGGCACGTGCCGTCAGGGTACTCAAGGTAGGCAATACCTACCCTGATTAATATTATAAAAAGGTACTTATTAAATATAAATAGTAAAGATTTCCAATTCATTTTACTAAATTCAATATTTATTATTAAATGGTTATTATTTTGATTATCAATCGAAGGTAGGCATAATTCTCCCGTGCCTTTCATCCGCAGTACATGTAATAAGCTTAACTATGTTCAACTCCGGTTGAAAAGGTTAAATGCTTTTAAATATATAAAAGATATATAGTGGAATACTGGACTAGGTTGTGGCTTATATTTTGTCTCAAGCAGGCCTTTTCCAGTGGATTGATAAGAGAGAGAGAGAGAGAGAGAGAGACAAGCCCGGGCTTGCCTCAGGTTGCTGTGTATTGAGGCAATGACCGGTGCTGTCGAAATGTGTCCACCAACTGATGAGAAAGACAAGTGCAGACTTGTCTCAGGATGTATATTGAGACAATGTCCAATGCCTTTGAGATGTCTTGTCTTGAAAGTACCAACTGATAAGATGCCTTTGAAATGTGTCTACTAATTGACAAGAGACAAGCTCAGACGCATCCTGTGGTAATGTGTATTGACTATCTCTGACCATGACTAACATCTTTGCAATGTGACTAAGTGACAAACACGCAGTATAAAACACCATGCAACTCTTTGTTCATTGAAGTGGTGGCACGGGGGAAGTCAAGTGTCTGTGTTGCTTACTTGACTGGTGTATCACCGTCACTTCCCGGCCGTTGATCAGTAAAGCTTGAGTTGGTCTAACTACCGTTTTTGTGAGTTGTCTGTTAAGAAGTGAAGCATATCAACGTATAGTGGACGCTGTTTCAAGCCTTCACTTTCTGCCTTTGCACCGTGGACTGCGTGTCTACAGAAGAGGAGACCAATCTGCGCATGCGCGGTTTTTAAGATTTTTAAAAGTCGATTGAGTGCCTACAGGGATGATCTTCGCATGTGTAGTTTTTACGATTTTCTGCACGTAGGGTTTTTACGATTTTTTTGCGCATGCACGGATTTTACTATTTTTAAAAGTCGACCATAAATAATCTAAACTTTCTTAATATCAGCTTGTTGCTGGATATAGTTACATTTATGAGATCTTAGGACATAATATCTTCCTTGGTCTTTGGGTGCCTGTAAATTGTTTTTGTTGTATGAACATCGTTGTGGTCTGCCAGTTGGATGATGATGATATCTCAAAGTTGCCTATCCCTTGATTGAGGATGTTACCAAGAGATTGCGAGATCAGAGTTGTTTATTTGATGACCATTATGACCAGGCTTTGCACAAAGAATTTTGTCTGGATAGTGATTTAATTGAAATTAGCTTTCCTTTACCATTCACATCTTGCAGTGATTTGCATCCATTCCGACCCTTGTTATGAAGTCACCCGGTATCCACCGCCCTGTAGTTTACAAACCTTGATTGGTGTACAAATTCTCCAAACAACACATCATTCTCTGACATTTCCAATGGGAACCCACTGATATCTTCCCAACTCATATCTTCCCATAGTCACTAGGGGCACCGCATTGAAGGCAGCCTCTGCCTACAGTCCGTTTGTTTTTTAAATCTTTTTATTTTTAGTCAGTTTTAAAGTTTGTTTTGGGGAATCTTTAACTTTTCTATGTGGTGGGGGGGGGGGGAAGGTAGGGTAAGGGGGAACCTTTCCCAGGTGCTTCCTGGCGGGGACGCGACTATTCTCCGAATCGCGTCTTCGCCCCCTCCTCGCGGCCTACTACCTGGATTGGCGCGGCCTTTCCTGCCTTGGACCGGAACAGAGCTTCAACAGTGGCGGCGCAGCACTGGAGTCACCGTGGAGCGGACGAAGCCTACCTGGATCGCCGTTTGGAGCTCCGGAGCTGCTCCAACATTGCTGAGCTGTGGTTTGGAGTGCTTCCAGAGCAGCCGACGCTGAAAAACATCGCGGAGTCCTGGGGCCCTTTGCCGAGGGCCACCAGCGTTGCATCTCCGCCCAGCGCGGCCTGTGGACTTCGGGCGCCTCGGACTCCGGTAGGAGGTGCCCGACTTGGATGTCCAAGCCGCTGAGGAGGTACTCCAGTCCCGACTTCGGACTTCCATCACTCCGGTGAGCGGGCCTGAACATCGGGCCGCCCGGTGCGGCGAGAGCGGGATGTTCGGGAGTCCCCCCGACCACGGGAGGACAACAGAGAAGCACGACTGAATTTTTGGATCATTCCCTCAGAGTGGGAATTTGATCCCGCTGTGGGGATGTCTGTGTTAAAAAATAACTATCGTGTCCTGTGCTCTTTATTATTTATTTTTATGGCTGTCTGGCGACCACACATTTCAGGTGTATCTGCCTAACACAAGGCAGATACGCCTGGTGTCACAACCAGGTGCTGAGGTGTTTGACAGCTGAACTCGAGTGCAAGAGAGTTACCACCAATGCCATGCCTATCAATGCCTCGATAACATTCCCGCAAATACCATCCTTCATCGGGAAGGAGACAAACGGAGGACCAACCCCTCGCCTCTCAACTCATGCCCACTGAACGCAGCCAGGGACTGGGAAATGCGTGTTGACCTAGGCCAGAGGCTTTTGTTCCCAGTTGAAATCGCAGTTACCAACCTGCGACCAGAACTCGTTCTCTGGTCCAACTCCTGTTGCCGTATTTTCATCATTGAGCTGACGGTCCCATGGGAGGAGGCTGTGGACGAGGCTTATGAAAGAAAAATGCTTCGATATTCAAACCTTGCAGCAGAGGTAGAGGAGAGAGCTTGGAGGGTAAGGGCGTGTGGAGGTGGGGTGCAGTGGCTTTGTAGCCAGTTCCACCGTAAGGCTCCTGAAGGAAGTAGGAGTCAAAGGGCAGGCACAAAGGAGGGCAATAAAATAATTTACCAATGTCGCCGAACGGAGCAGTTACTGGCTGTGGCTGAAGAGGAAAGATGCTGTCTGGGCTGCCACGTGACCATCTAGAGGCTAACAATAAGACACACACCCAGGTCTGATCAACCTGCGGTGGGCCTGCCTCAACTGAGGGTGTCTTGTGATAAAAGGCAGAAACACCCAGTGACGTGAGGTACACAACTGAAGATGTGTCTGATTGTTAGCAAAATTCACCTAGTGGTCATACCCAAGAATGTCAATTGTAGTGAAATCTTAGGGATTGTAACGTCCAGTCCTACTAATCAAACTGTACCAATTGGTACGTGACAAATAAATGTATCTTATATCTTGAACTCCACCCCTTGCTGGTTTATGCAGAGACTGTTTCCTCCGCAAATCCCTAGTTCAGTCATCCCTTCCCACCCAAACCGCCATATCCACAGGAATTTCCTCTGCGACTGCAGGAGATACATCACCTATCCTTGTACCTTCTCCCTCAATTCCATCCAGGGACCCCGACAGCCATTTCAAGTGAGGCAGAGTTTACTTGCACCTCCTCCAACCTCAATTACTGTATCTGGAGTTCAAGGTGTGGGTTCCTACATATCGGTGAGACCAAGACTAGACTTGGGAATCGTTTCTATGAACACTTACGCTCAGTCCGCCTTGGCTTGTGAGAACTCCCTTGTTGCCAAACATTTTAACTCCCATTTCCAAACTGACGTTTATGTCCTAGGCCTCCTCCACTGTCAGAGTGAGGTCGCACACATATTGGAGGAACAGCCCCTCATATTTTGCTTGGACAGCTTATAACCCAGCGATAGTGATAAAGAGCGAATGGTGTGATTGCCTTAATTCGTTGGGACATTGAGTAAGGAAGGCATGCTGTGGCTTCATAAAACATTTGGTTAAACCGCTATTGGATTATTGCCTGCAGTTCCAGTCGCCCCACTATTCAGCAAGGTTGTGGAGGCTTTGGAGATTGTGCACACAATGTTCATCATGATACTGCCTAGATTAGAGGTTATTAGCTGAGAAAAGGTTGGACAAACTTGGTTTGTTTTCTCTCATGGAAGGCTATCAAATGATGAGAGGCATAGATAGGATAGATGACAGAACCTTCTTTCCAGGTAGAAATGTCAAATATTAAAACGGTCATAGCTTTAAGGTGAAAGGGAGAATGTTTAAAGGAGATATGTGGGGCAAGTTGTTTTACACACTGGTATGAGCCTGGAATGTGTTTCCAAGTGTGGTTGTGGTGTTTAAGAAGATTTTAGATAAGTGCATGAGTATGCAGGAAATGGAGGAATATGAATTAACCATATAACCATATATCAATTACAGCACGGAAACAGGCCTTCTCGGCCCTCCCAGTCCGTTCCGACCATTTATTTTCCCCTAGTCCCATCTACCTGCACTCAGACCATACCCCTCCATTCCCTTCCCGTCCATATACCTATCCAGTCTTATTCTAAGACTGTGGCCCCTGGTTCTGGACTCGCCCAACATTGACATGACAATCACTTAAGGATGGCTGAAAGTGTATTAATTCAGGCTAGTATTCTATCACATTTCATGACTTCAAATGTGTAAATGGTAGAGAGGTTCTGAAGATTCAGGAGTTATTGGGAATTCAGCTTGCCAAGATCTTAGGGTCGTGGCATTGATAATTGGTTAATTTAAATTTCAAGCAAATAGTGCATCACACTGATGAAAAGTTTCATGGAGAGTCAACTATGCAATTAATTACCATTGAGTAGCATTCTCCTAGATTTGTAGTAGTAGCCATTCTGTACCAAAAATTGCATTACTGTAAAATTCCAATAATATGTCATAAAAAAAAACTACTGGAGACACTCAACTATTCCTCTGTCACCACAAATGCTGTCTGACCCTCTAAGTTCCTCGAGCAGTTTATTTCATTACTTCAGATTCAAGTACCTGCTGTCTGTTGTGTCGCCAATTATTCACTATCCAATTGTTCAAAAATCTGCATCTGCCTCAGCACGTGCTGCCTCATTCGCTCTCTCTAAATCTCACAAGATTCTCTAATACAACTGTGTAGTGTCAAAAAATTAATTTAATGTATTAATTTAGTATAGTAATATTTAATAGTCCAGGACAGCTGCCAGTCCAACAGTGCCAAAGGCCCAAGAATGTTGCAGTTTTACTGTTTATTTGCTATCACTGTCCACTGGTAATGATGGTTCTTCAGCCAGCTCCATGTCTTTAAATCTATTCTCTCTTTTTTGAAAATTACAACAGCTCAGGTTTCAGTAAATGCTTTTAGTTTAACACATGACTCACTATTTCATTTCTGTTAAAATCACCAGATTCTTCCAAATATTGCTGTGGAACGTGGATATCTTTTATGTGCAAAATTCTTACTTGAAGATTGGAATCATCATGGCTTTGGCTGGATGTCCAGACTCCTTTCTACACCATCCTTATTATCAGGTTGGACCATAACTTATTTATATTGTTTCTGAAATAATTTGTTTTTGCACACTTTTAAATAACCTATACAGCATGTAACAAATTCATGTTACATTTGTTATTTCCTGGGACTGCTCTGTGCAGAATATTGGATGTTATTCTCTCAATCAGTTTACTTTCCACTCCCTTTCAGAATTTGTTTAACTTTTCGAAATCTCTAGTGATACATTTATTTTGCCATATTCTATTTTCTTAGTGATCCATTAGCTTTATGTCCATAGCTTGATGTACCACGGTGCAAATCTCTGTAATTCTCAGCTTAAATCTCTGTAACACTGCACCTTGTTCCTCCTTTGTGGTACATGTTTAAATATATTTCTTTGACCAAGTTTTTTACCTATATTATACACTAGCTTAGCTTTTGGTGTCAAATTTTGTTCAACAGAGATACTGTGAAATATTTTTCTATGATAAAATGCTAGAGGCGCATGTTTGCTTCTGCTGTTATTGTACAAGTCTGACAGTGATCTTTTGCAGGTATTGCGATTTCAAAAAAAATTCTAGAAGTTGTTCCCTAAATTGAGGCTGCTGTGTTCATTTATTCCAGTTACTTTAATTGGGCTGACTTCATTGTGGCTATCTTTTCATATATACATACATTTTTAAATGAGTGGATAAATGAGCGTATTCCAATGGAAGAAGAATATGGACACCCAACTGTGGCTCCTCGGGAGCTGAAGCAATAAGACCATTAGTATAGGAAATGGAATTGACACCTTGTCAACTTCAGTGAAGTAGAATTCTTCCTCAAGGTAGCTGCAGCAATTAATAGTATCTAGTACATGAAGCACAGTAAGTACTTAAGTTGGTCATTCTGCCTTTGAGGACTGTTCTGCTCGACAATGTTTGTAGTCTAATTCCATAACGGTCTTTTCCACTAATTCATTGATATTTTCTTCATCAAAATCAAGTTCTGATTTAAAGCTAATAATATACTGTCACTCGTGAAACTTACAAATATTTATGCAAGTATAAGAACTACACTTCTGTCCTTAAAATCAGGCTTTAATTTTTTTTTAAACTTAGTTTGAGTATTTGTCTCTCCAACTACCAGAAATAATTTCTCCTATGTCTATCCTATTTATTTCCCTAAGAGAGCTGGATTATGCTCAAAGCGTCACTCCTCTGTAGTCAGCCCTGATCTTTTTTTCTATCGGGTATATTTATTTTAAGTTCAGTCTGCTGGACTGATGAAACTAAGTTTCACTGCTAGAAATCTGCCCAGGGTTACAATTGCCCAATCATGGCTAGGCAAAACCTGCTGTGACCGTCCGAGAACTTGCAATTATTTTGAGCTCCAATTCAACTAGTCCAATACATAGTCAGGCTTGGATTGGATAGCCTCACTCTACTGCAGCCATCCTGCAAGCCAGAGCAGTCTCCTAGCAACAATGCCCTAGGCAGCAAGTATTGAGGCTCTGCCCTGGATGGTCTTTTTATAGCTTCCTGCTCTCAAAGGTCTGGAGATTTATTTAAATATCTGAAAATAGATGCATTGAAAACAGTTAAAGTAATTTAAAATTATTTAAGAAACATTTAAAGTATATTTAAACTGTTTGAAATACTAGAAATTAAAATGAAAATTGCATTATTTTTGAGAAAGTTTTTCAGAATAGCTGCCTTAGGGCCTGGATACCAACCTGAGCCTGTGATGTTTTAATCTATGCAAACAGACTTCATGTTTCTCTGAGGTTCATTCAGTTTTAATAATTCTAATGCTTCAATGTATCTATCGAACTGCATTTCTATTACATTATCTTAATTATTAATAATACTGATTACTTGCGGAACTGAGCTGGTCAGGAAACATGGAGGAAGTGGGCAGACAACATTTCTGGGGTCCCTTCTGGAGACTGATGGAGTGGAGAGAGTTGGCAGAGATGAGGGGAAGGTGTGGGGCAAGAACTAGCAAGCGATATATGGATTCATATGAGGATGGATTGAGTGGCAGCTGAGTCAGTTCATAGTCATACAGCATGGAAACAGGCCTTTGGCCCAACTTGCCCACACTGACCAACATGGCCCATCTATACTAGTCCCACTTGCCTGCATTTGGCCCATGTCCCTCTAAACCTATCCCATCCGTTTCCCTGTCTAAATGTTTCTTAAACGTTGCGAGAGTACCTCTCTCTACTACCACCTCTGGCAGCTCATTCCATACATCCATCAGCCTTTGTGTTTAAAAAAAAAAGTTACACTCCACATTCATATTCAATCTTTCTCCATCTTAAATCTGTGTTGACTGATTCTTGATTCCATCACTGGGCACAAGACTCTATACATTTACCCGATCTATTCCAGGAAAATACCTCTATAAGATCCCCCTCGTCCTGTTGCGCTCCAAAGAATAAAGTCCTAGCCTGCTCAACCTCTTCCTAGAGCGCAGGACCTCGAGTCATGACAACATCCTTGTGAATCCTCTCTGCACTCAGATCTTCTTTCCAGCTTTCCTCTGACATGGTGACCAAAGCTGAACATAATACTCTCAGACTTTAGTGTCATCTGCATGCTTGCCAATCATGCCTTGCACATTCTCATCTGTCATTGATATAGATGACAACAGCATTGGGCACAACACCAAACCCTGAGTCACACCACTAGTCACTGGCCTCCTGTCTGAAAAACAACTCCCATCACCCTCTGCTTTCTTCCATAAAGCCAATTTTCTCTCCATTCAACTATCTCTTCATGGATTCCATGGGATCTAACCTTCCGGAGCAGCCCACCTTGCGGAAGCTTATCGAGTGCCTTGCTGAAATCCATGTATATAATGTCCGCAGATAGATGTTTCGGGTCAAGACCCTTCTTCAGACTGAAGAAGGATCTCGATCCGAAACATCACCCTTTCCTTCTCTCCAGAGATGCTGCCTGTCCCGCTGAGTTACTCCAGCATTTTGCGTCTTCCTTTGATTTAAACCAGCATCTGCAGTTCTTTCCTACATATATATTCTCTGCATCTTTGCCATCATCAATCTCTGGTCACGTCATCAAAAAATTCAATTAGATTCATTAGACATGACTTCCCATGTACAAAACCATGCAGACTTTCCCTAATCAGCCTTTCTCCTTCTAAATGCATATATATCCTATCCCTTAGAATACTCTCCAGTTACTTTCCAACCACAGATGTTAGGCTCACTGACCTAGTTCCCAGCCTTTGCCCTACAGCCCTTGAATAGAGGCAGTAAATTTGCCACCCTCTAGTCTTCCAGCACCTCACCCGTATTTAATGATAACTCATTAATCTCAGCCAGGGCACCTGCAATTTCCCCCCTCGCTTCCCACAGTCACCTCTGATATATCAGACATAGAAATATAGAAAATAGGTGCATGAGGAGGCCTTTCGGCCCTTCGAGCCAGCACCGCCATTCATTGTGATCATGGCTGATCATCCCCAATCAGTAACTCGTGCATGCCTTCTCCCCATATCACTTGATTCCACCAGTCCCTAGAGCTCCATCTAACTCAACCCATGAGATTTGTCTACTGTCATACATGTCCGGACATTCATCACCTCCTCAACCATAATAATGACTGTTCTCAAGGCACTTCCATTGACTGCCCCAGTTCCTTGGCCCTCATGTCTTTCCCTACAATAAAAACAGAGGAGAAATACTTATTGGGGACTTACCCATCTCCTGTGGCTGTACACAAAGTTGACCACTTAATCAGAGACTTGCCAACATGCCATCAGAAAACGAAATACAGTAACATTGTGGTAGTCCACCAGATAACTATTTGGAAAGCCCAATGATTTGGCATCCGACTCACCATCTGAAATCTTGATTCATTATTATGCTCTAGTGAAAGAAAGGAACGAGGCAAATGGACTAGGGTAGCTACCCAAATTGATGCATTTTAAGAATACCCTTGGTCACTCAGATGTTTGATCCCCTCCCCGTTCATTTGCAAGGGTCCCAGTTCCTTGCTCTTTCTACACTTGGGTGTTGTGGAGAAATGTGCTATAGTACTCTGTGACATAAAAAAAAATGTGTATTAAATATGTGATGAATACGAATAGCGTCCGATTGTCAGAAAATTTGTTAATCTGGCACCAGTAAAGTCCCAATTTAAGTTTTACTCCAGTGCCAAAAGATTTCAGGCTTATTGGGTAAGATAGGGCTCTTAAAAATAGCGGAGGCAAGGGATATGGGGTGCTGGCTCGAAGGGCCGAATGGCCTACTCCTGCACCTATTGTCAATTGATTGCCTTCTCAAACCCCCGCCATCTATACATCCTGCTCTGATTCATCCGCCTCCACCCCCCCCCCCCCCCCCCCCCCCGACCCTACTGCGCTGGAAATGTCTTCAGAGCGAACATTGATTATGTTCGATAACGGAGTGCAATCAAGTGTGTTTTAATTCCCAATGTTATTATTTAACCCATAAAGATGGATTATTAAATTGTGAACACGTGAAACATTAAAACTGCAGTGTTCGATTGTCACAGCTACCGTTGACACGTTATTATGGAATTCATTTTAACAGCAAATCAATGCTCTTAATATGGAGTATCAGTACCGTAGTTATTTATTGAGCAACATTCACAACTATACGTAGGATTTATCCAGGTTTTACTTCTACAGTTGGTCATATACATCACAAATTTGGTCGAGATATTTCAGTTGAATATTCCAAAATCCAGGGGCGACAGGGAGTCACCGTGTGTCACTACACATCACGCCGCGTCACGACGCGACCACGATGCAACAACCCCTTTTCAGGCTGTCGCCGAAAATATCACCCAAGTGGGACAGGCCTTTCACTCTGCGAAACCTGAGGGCAATGCTTTCGAAGGCGGCGTCAGTGGCAAACTTCTCCCTGGACAGGTTCTCGATCACCTCTGGCTCGAGTCTGCAGTGCTCGAATAAACTGTCCGAGCCCGAGCAGGCTCGGGAGAAGCGGGAGCTGATGTCGGAGTGCGAGCGCCGTAATCCGCATTCATCAACCTGCAGCTTGAGCGGCTCCTTGGGATGACCTGTTGCTGATTCTCGTGGAGCTGCTGGCGTGGTTACTTGTGCACCCTGGGATGCTGCTGGTGTGGTGATTGGTGCTTCCTGGGATGCTGCTGGAATGGTTAGTTGTGCACCCTTGGGTGCTGCTGGTGTAGTTATGCACCCTGGGGTGTTGCTGGTGAGGCTGCTGTTTCTCCCTGGGGTGCTGCTGGTGTGGTTACTTGTGAACCCTGGAGTGCTGCTGGTCTGGTTACTTGTGCACCCTGGGGTGCTGTACCCCCTGCTAATTCTCCCCCTTCCGACGTTGCTGCTCCCATTGCCGTCCCCTGCTGCTTGTTGCCTCGGCCGCTAGAGCCGGGCAGCAGCCACAGGTCCAGACTGCCACTGCCCTTGAAACTGCGGGCGCTGCTGGTGGCCGCCGCTCCCTGCATGAACTCGCACTTCTGCCAGTACATGACCAGCGAATCGGGCCGGAGCTGCCTCTTGGAGCTGGAGCGATGCACAATGTCAGGCGGGAGCACCAGCTGCCCGCTCTGCTGGAGGCCAGGTAAGTCTTCGTGTTACTGCTGGCCCCGCTGCCGCTGCTGCTGCCTTCCTCAGGGGCAGAGCTGCCCAAACCATTGGGCTCCACTTTGCACCCCTTCGCCGTCTGGCTCTTCAAGGACTTGGCCTTGTCGGCAGCCAGTCTCTCCACAGCGCTCTGCCGACCCCGCCTGTCCCCCTCCATTTGACTGTGGAAGTAGCTGGGACCTTTGGTCATGAGCCTGAGCAGCAGAGAGACGCGCGCCTCAGGCGGCTTGCTTGCAGTGGGTGCGATCTCGCTCGGCATCTTACTTTGATCCAGCCAACGTGGACAAACACGTGTTCTCATGCATGAAGAAGCAAAGACCAGGACTTCCATGCAATCACCTGTCTGCAGACAGCTTAATCCACATTCACTATGACTTTGCCCATAACTTGGACAAAGTCGTGATGAGGTTTGCGCAGTTACATTCTTGGAAAATGGAACTGGAAAACATGAATTCTGGCTAAATGGCAATATATGCAGGCGTGCCACGAGTGTCCATCGCCTGCATCACTACCCAGGACTTCCATAAGCAATGATAGGCTGCCGCCACTTGCCTTAATGTACATTCACTATGACTTTGCCCATGACTTAGACAAAGTGGTGACTAGGTTTCCACAGTTACATTCTCAGAAAATGGAACTGAAAAACGTGATTTGTGGCTAAATGGCAATATATGCTGGTCTGCCAAGAGTGTTGTCAAAGTCTGTGAGTGGAACCCTGAACTGTCTGCTAATCCCTTCACACTTTGAGAGCCGAAAAAGGGGACTGCAAGAAGAGGTAGAAGTCGGGCTACCTACATCAGTGTACTAACTGTGGAATGACACAGGCCTTGGAATACGTTAACAAACTGAACACTGCCATTAAAGATAAAGTCACATTTCGGGAGACCAAACGTGGCACTGCAAGAAGAGGTAGAAGTAGGGCCACGTACATCAGTGTACTGCGGAACGACACATGCTTTGACAGCAATAACAAACTGAGGAATCAACAAACTCAAAATCTAGAATTATAAATTCACATTTCAAAAATGGTAAATCAGTACTGATTTTCAGTATTCCATAATGATATTTGAGAATACATGAGGTTGAATGCAAAACACTGATTTTCAAAAATCCAGTTTCTGTGCAGTACGTTCCATTGCATTTAAGTGAGAAATACTGATTTCCGGCCATCAAAATACGGAAATGCTCGGTGAAACGTGGCAGCTTTGCAATTATTGATCTTGACTTCACCAAAATTATTTCTGAAATATTCGTCATAGATTTGATGCAAAAATGCTCCAAAATAAGGGTCATAGAGTGCAACAGAGATCATATAAAACCCCGGCCGTGAGGAGCTTCACGCTTGTGATGTGCACTGTGCGCACATTACTTCACGTAACATTTTTGTAATCCTGTCATGCCACCCCCCTTTTTGAAAAGCTTCGTACGGGCCTGTGTAGGAATGACCACATCTATGTACATTGAATTTTATAATATTATAGGACCTCATTCGTATGTATGGAGTCCATACGCTGGCCATTCATAGCCTGGGGATGACCTGTAGTGAAAGTGCAAGTCTGATTGTTGTATGTGAAAGGGAGAAAGATATCATCGAGAGACTATATAAAATTAGCTCAATATCAAGCCTTACTTGAAGGATTAAATTACAAGAAAAAAGTCAAAGTCAAAATATGCGATGTCAGCACAGTTTCCAATGCTCACGTTTGACAAAACATTTTTATTAGTAATTAAAGGTGATGCTTCTCTTTTCTCTCACTAAAGTACAACAGCATGGATTCAAATGTATCATTCTAATCCATTCTGCTACAAGGAAAGCTTAGAAACAAGTGCCCTCTAGTGTACTCATCATCTGTCATTTTTAAATTAAAATCACTAGTTGCTGCAAGATGAAATTTAGTTACTTGAAATTGCTAACAAGGAGACAGCATTGCAATTCTTCACCTACTTACATGGTGTATTGATTAGCTGTGTGCTTGTGGAACATTTCTATTGGTAATTATTTCAATTGGGGCTCCACTTGCATAATAATTTGGACTATATTTAGCAAGGCGACAAAACATTAAATGTCTACGGGACTTTTTGGCAACCTCTTCGTTCAGCTGACAATCGCAGTGAAAAAAGAAAACTAGTAACCAAAAACATCTAAATTTTCTCCTAACCAAAAATGGAAGAATGGAAATTGAAAGAGATAGCTGAGCCATAATTTTTTTCCAGAAAGGGGTGAGAGTCATGTAGCCTTGTCAATTGCTTCATTTGTTTGAAGGTACAAAGTTGCATTTATGTTTTAACTGGATTTATACTGATAGTAAATGTAATTCAAATAAGCGAGTTGGGTATTCCGAAAAACGCAAGGAATTATGGGTACACAAAAGGCTGGAGAAACTCAGCGGGTGCAGCAGCATCTAAGGAGCGAAGGAGATAGGCGACGTTTCGGGTCGAGACCCTTCTTCCTGGGATTTGTCAAAGGTCACTTGCTATAAAGAAAAAGGGAACAAAGCTCTGGCAGTATAAACTGTATAAATTCTTATCTTTATGCATGATTTACGTGTAAAAATATATTTAATCTCAGGAATGGGGGTTTATATACAATAAATGTTAACACCAAGCATGAAAAACTGCCAAATCTCACAGTCATAGATCACACAGCTTGGTGACAATCTCTTTGGCCCAACTTCCCCATGCTGACCAAGATGCCCCATCTACAATAGTTCCAACTGCCCACGTTTGGCTAATATCGACTAAACCTTTTCTATCCATGACCTGGCCCAATATCTTTTAAACTTTGTTATAGTACCCGCCTCAACTATCTCCTCTGGCAATTTGTTCCATACACCTACCACCCTCTGTGTTGAAAAAGTCGCCCCTAAAATCTATCCCTCTCATTTTAGGAATAGGAATACTTTATTGTCACATGTGACTAGGCACAGTGAGATTCTTTGTTTGCAAATAGCAGTCACCTACGGCGCTGACAAATTTACAAAGCACGCCGGTTCCCCCTTTTGTCCCCCCACCTCCAACCGTTTCCCCTCTCCAGGTCCCCATTGTCCTTTGTCTCCGCCCTCCACGAAAAACTGTCCGTTGTTCTCCTGCCGTCCTGCCACGTCGGGTCCTCCATTGTTCATCCCCTCCCCCCTCACGGTCATCCACCACACTCTTGTTGACCACAGCTGTTCGACCTGAGAGGCTTCACCACCGCCGAGGCCCCATCGTTCCTGTTGATGCCCCACGTCATGTCTCTGTGGTGTCGACCGGGCCCTAGCCACGGGCTCCGTCGGCCGCTTCGCCCGACCCAGCTTCTGCCACGAGGCCCCTACCCGGGCGTCCTCCGGCCGCGTTCCCAGTCCACAGCCGCGACTCGTCGGGAAGCAAACTTTTGTCTGGTTTTTGACGACCCAAGTCTGGGTAAAAAATGCATTCACCCTATCTATACCACTTGTGTTCTTACACACCTCTATAAGATTACCCCTCAGGCTCCTGCACTCCAAAGAATACAGTGCTAGCCTGCACAACCTCTCCTGACCAATGGTATCTTCAATACCATTATCCTATTCAAACTCGTGGAACTTTGAGTCAGCACTCACCTCAGTGAGGATAGGTGACAAGTCTTTCTCTACGAAAATTCTCACCACAAGAATGCATTCTCAGCCACCTTCTTTACTCCTTATACACCTATAACTGTACAAACTCAATTTACCAATTCTCAAATTACACCACTGCAGTGGACTGGATAGCAAATAATGATGAGACAGAGTACAAGAAGGACATCGAGAACCTCATAACTTGGTGCCAAGACAACAACTTCCCTCAATGTCAGCAAGACAAAGGAAATTGTGATCACCTCCAGGAAGCAAATACTCCAGGTATACATTGTTGGTGCCAAAGTAAAGATGGTTGAAATCTTCAAGTTCTAGGCGTAAATATCATCAACAACTTGTCTTGGACCAGCAATGGCCATGAAAACATACTAACGCTTCTACTTCTTTAGAAGGCAGAAGACGTTCGGCATGTCAATAACTCTCACCAAATTCTACCGATGTATCATAGAAAGGATGAATCACAGCATAGTTTGGGAAGAGCTCCATCCAAGACCGCATGAGATTACAGAGTTGTGGACACAGCGCAGACCATCACGCAAATTAACCTCCCCTGCATTGACACCATCTACACCACACACTGTATTGGCAAGGCCACCAGCAGTTCCTCTTCTCCCCTCTCCCATCTGGCAAGATGTACAGAAGTGTGAAAACACATACCTCCAGATTCAGGGACAGTTTCTTCCCAGCTGTTATTAGGCAATTGAACCATACTATCACCAACTAGAGAGCAGTCCTGGCCTACCATTCACCTCACTTGGACAATCTTTAATCACACTTTATCTTGCACTAAATGTTATTCCCTTTACCCTATATCTGTACACTGTGGATGGCCTGATTGTAACCAAGTGTAGTGTTTCCGCTGACTGGGATAAAAGCAAAAAAAAAAATGGTTTTCACTGTTCCTTGGTACACGTAACAATAAAATAAACTATAGCTCAGGCCCTCAAGGCCTAGTAATATCCTTGTAAATAGTCGCTGCACTTTTTCCAGTGACATCTTCCCTATAGCAGGCTGATTAAAACTGACAATACTCCAAATGTGGGTATTGTAAAACTGTAGCATAACATTCCACATCTGTACTGAATATCCTGACTGATGAAGCCCAATATACCGAAAGCTGCTTTGTCCATTCTATCTACCTGTGATGTCACTTTCAAGGAACTATGTACCTGCACTCCTAGATCCCTCTTCCATACACCCTAGGGCTCTGCCATTCACTGTGAAGATCCTGCTAGTTTGACTTCTCAAAATGCCACATTTTAGTGTGATCTGCAAGTTTACCAATCATGCCTTCTTCATTCTCATTCAATTCATTGATATAACCCACAAATAGCAACGGGCCTCACCGATCCCAGAGGCACATAATTAGTCACAAGCCTCCAGTCCGAAAAATAGCCTTTCACCCTCGCCCTCTGCTTCGTTCCATGAATCCAGTTCTCTGTCCAGTTGGCTAGCTCCTCTTGGATCCCATGCAATCCAACCATATAACAATTACAGCACGGAAACAGGCCCTCTCGGCCCTTCCAGTCCGTGCCGACCATTTATTTTCCCCTAGTCCCATCTACCTGCACTCAGACCATACCCTTCCATACCCTTCCCGTCCATATACCTATCCACTTTACTTTTAAATGTTAAAATTGATCCTGCCTCCACCACTTCTGCTGGAAGCTCATTCCACACAGCCACCACTCTCTGAGTAGAGAGGTTCCCCCTCATGTTACCCCTAAACTTCTGTCCCTTAATTCTCATGTCATGCCCTCTTGTTTGAATCTTCCCTACCCTCAATGGGAAAAGCTTATCCACATCAACTCTCTCCATCCCTTTCATCATTTTAAAGACCTCAATCAAGTGAAGAGCCAACCTTCCAGAGTAGCCTACCACGTGGAACCTTATTAAAGGACTTGCAGAAGTCCATATCGAAAATGTCTACGGCTCTGCTCTCAGCACCCTTTTTGGTTATTCAAAAAACTGAATCAGATTCGTAAGATCCAATCCCCCACATTCAAAACCATGCAAACTATAAATAAGCTGATTTCTCCGTAAGTCGGAAACGTCAGATTTTTATGTCATATTGGTCTATATACTCTTGCTTTCATTGCATTTCATTGAATAAATCGCCCAAACTCTTCCTACAATTAAATGGCACGAAGTATCCAGTCGTGAAAGAATACCATGAAACATTTTTTGAAATATTAGCTTGAAAATGCTTTAACTGTTCTTAGAACTTACCTAAAATTGGATTTCCAAAAGTCACGTCATTTTTAACCCATGGTGCTCCTATATTAAATTGAGTTGAAAATGTTCAATCTGCCTTTGCTGGGTGTCCATCAAAGCAACTATCTAGTTTCACCCACTGGTCCCTTGTCTGTAGCCATGCATATTTTTCTCTAACATATTTATTTAATCCGTCCTTGAAATACACTACAGTGAACCTGCCTTTACAACATTTACTTGCAGTGCATTTCATTACAACCATAAACTGCAAAAAAAAATTTCTTCACGTCGCCCTTCCCCATTGTACTGTTGACTTCTAGATATTCACCCCTTCACCAGAGAAGCAGCATACTGTATAAACCCCTCATCATTTTATCTACCAAAACTGTAGTCTTCTCTGTCTCCAGTCCTTTGAAAAAGTGTCGAGTTCTTTGAAAAAAATAAGGAACTGCAGAAGCTGGTTTACAAAAAAAGACAGTGCTGGATTAGAGTTTTCAGTCAGAAGAAGGGTCCCAACCCCAAACGTCACCTATCGATGTTCTCCAGAAATGCTGCCAGACCCAGCTGCTGAGTTACTCTAGCACTTTATCTTTTTTCCTGTCTTTCAAATCTTTCTTTGTAACTTTAACCAGAAACTATTATCATTAATCTGTTCTCGACTCTCTTTAATGCCTTCACAGCTTTCTATAGAGTGGTGACTAGAACTGAGCACAATACTTTAGTTGAGGCTGGAGCACCTTTTCTGCTTTTTGGGGAAAATAAATCTATTTACACAACCAATTTTAGTGTGTTCTTGCATGCAATTTTCTAATACCAGCATGTGTTAATGTGTCCAAGTGTATGACTGCCTGCATTCATGCAATTAATATCACACTATGCTGTTATGTAACATTATTAAAGTTATCTCTATTATACATTGACAGCAGTACGAGAGATCAATTCTGTACATAAAAAATACAATACATTTTAAATCCATTTCAAATACAACAATGAATTTAACTGTCTATTTCAGGACGATGTAGATCGGACATCATGCAGAACTAGGGAAGCAAGTTTCCAAGCTTCATGCAGCCATAATTCATCCAACAATCAAGGTTGGTATTTGTTGGTTGTGTCTGCTGTGATTTGTTTTTCTTTTGGAATGAAGGGGAACTAAGGACATAAAGGGGACTATGGGGCCATGAGGGAGGAGCAGGCCAAAGTTGACTGGAAAGATACCCTAGCAGGAATGACAGTGGAACAACAATGGCAAGTATTTCTAGGGATAATACAGAAGGTGCAGGATCAGTTCATTCCTAGGAGGAAGAAACATTCCAAGGGGAGTAAGGGGCGACCGTGCCCGACAAGAGACGTCAGGAACAGTATAAAAATAAAAGTGAAGAAGTACAACGTAGCAAAGATGAGCGGGAAGCAAGAGGATTGGATAATGTGTAAAGAGCACCAGAAGATAACTAAAAAGACAATACGGGGAGAAAAGATGAGGTACTAAGGTAAGCTGGCAAAGAATATAAAGGAGGATAGTAAAAGCTTCTTTACTATGTGAAGAGGAAAAAATGAGTTAAGACCAAAGTTGGACCCTTGAAGACCAAAACAGGTGGATTTATTATGGGGAACAAGGAAATGGCAGATGAATTGAACAGGTAATTTGGGTCCATCTTCACTAAGGAGGACACAAACAATCTTCCTGATATAATAGTGGTCAGAGGATCTGGGGTGACGGAGGAACTGAAGGAAATCCACTAGGCGGGAAATGGTGTCGGGTAGACTGATGGGACTGAAGGCTGATAAATCCCCAGGGCCTGGTGGTCTGCATCCCAGGGTACTTAAGGAAGTGGCTCTAGAAATCGTGGATGCATTGGTGATAATTTTCCAATGTTCTATGGACTCAGGGTCAGTTCCTGTGGATTGGAGTGTAGCGAATGTTATCCCACTTTTTAAGAAAGACGGGAGAGAGAAAACAGGGAATTATAGACCAGTTAGCCTGACATCGGTGGTGGGGAAGATGCTGGAGTCAATTATAAAAGATGAAATAGCCACACATTTGGATAGCAGTAACAAGATCGGTCCGAGTCAGCATGGATTTACAAAGGGGAAATCATGCTTGACTAAACTGGAGTTTTTTGAGGATGTAGCTAGGGAAATGGACAAGGGAGAGTCAGTGGATGTAGTGTACCTGGACTTTCAGAAATCATTTGTTAAGGTCCCACATAGGAGATTAGTGGGCACAATTAGGGCACATGATATTGGGAGTAGAGTGCTGACATAGATAGAAAATTGGTTGGCAGACAGGAAACTAAGAGTACGGATTAACGGGTCCCTTTCCGAATGGCAGGCAGTGACTAGTGGGGTACTGCAAGGTTCAGTGCTGGGACCGCAGCTATTTACAATATAAATCAATGATTTGGATGAAAGTAACATTAGCAAATTTGCAGATGACACAGAGCTGGGTGGAAGTGTGAACTGTGAGGAGGATGCTGTGAGAATGTAGGGTGACTTGGACAGGTTGGGGGAGTGGGCAGATGCATGGCAGATGAAGTTTAATGTGGATAAATATGATGTTATCCATTTTGGTATCAAAAACAGGAAGGGAGATTACTATCTAAATGGCGTCAAGTTGGGAAAAGGGGAAGTACAACGGGATCTGGTGGTCCTTGTTCATCAGTCTAGCAAAGTATGCATGCAGGTACAGCAGGCAATGAAGAAAGCGAATGGCATGTTGGCCTTTATAACAAGAGGAGTCGACTATAGGAGCAAAGAGGTCCTTCTGCAGTTGTACAGAGCCCTAGTGAGACCACACCTGGAATATTGTGTGTAGTTTTGGTCTCCTAATTTGAGGAAGGACATTCTTGCTATTGGGGGAGTGCAGCATAGATTTACCAGGTTAATTCCTGGGATGGCGGGACGGTCGTATGCTGAGAGTATGGAGTGGCTGGGCTTGTACACTCTGGAATTTAGAAGGATGAGAGGGAATCTTATTGAAACATATAAGATTGTTAAGGGTTTGGACACGCTAGAGGCAGGAAACATGTTCCCGATGTTGGAGAAGACCAGAACCAGGGGCCACAGTTTAAGAATAAGGGGCAAGCCATTTAGAACAGAGACGAGGTAACACTTTTTCTCACAGAGAGTTGTGAGTCTGTGGAATTCTCTGCCTCAGACGGCGGTGAAGGCTAGTTCTCTGGATACTTTCAAGAGAGCTAGATAGGGCTCTTAAAGATAGCGGAGTCAGGGGATATGGGGAGAAGGCAGAGATGGGGTACTGATTGGGGATGATCAGCCATGATCGCATTGAATGGCGGTGCTGGCTCGAAGGGCTGAATGGCCTACTCCTGCACCTATTGTCTATTGTCTAAGGACATTTATTTAATTTTAAAGAATTGAGAAACTCAATCAGTGCAAGTAGAAAGATTCCTTTTGCTTCCTGGGCCAATGACCCAAACCAGTAAATTAAGGTCATAGTTTTCTTAATGATATGCTGTATGATGTATACTCATGGAGGGAGGGATTTCTAGTGTGATCCATCCCTCATGGCTTAAGGGACATAGTTAAAATCTGGAAAAAGGCAGAGGTTTTTGTTTCATCGATTTCAATTTACTTGTGAATTTCAATTCTTGAATAAATAGATGGGTTGCACTTCAAACTCTGTTTAACTATCTAGCATAATGATGCTGGAAAGTTGGGAGGAGCAATGGCGGATAGAATTTGATTCTGAGTAATACAATTTGTTAGGTCATATAAGAATGGGACATACACAATAAGAGGTAGAGCTTAGGGAGTGTTGATGAAGGTAGGGGCTGTGTGCTGCAAGAACTATCTGAAAGGTACTTTGGAAATTAACAAGCAGAAAATCAACTGCTGGGGGGGCGGAAAGGGCTAGAAAATAAAACATTTTCTGTATAACCTCCCCATTGTCTCTTAAGAACACAGCTGCTTTCACCATGGGGGGCCAATCGACATTGCCAATCTCGTACTTCCCTTTACTCTTGTGTAATGATACTCTATTAAACAATGTAACGTCCAGCCTCTAGTATTTCAGCTTGCAGTAACAAAAATAAATGTGCAGCTATGAAAAATACTTTTATTTGTGAAAATTTTGCAGGAAAAATAACATTAAGAGTCTGATTCCCTCTAGACCCTAACCCCCTTTTCCCGCATTAGTCCTTTGCCTTATCTGCCATGGCATTTCAAATACTCATGTAAGTACTGCTTACTACTTCTAGTGGTGTATTCCAGATTCCAGCCACATTCTTTCAAGATGTCTCTCTATCTCCTATCCCTTCCTTTAAACCTATTCCTTCAAGTTGCAGACATCCCTGTTTCAAGGATAAGTTCCTCACTCTGTATCCTATCACAATTTTATATACTTAATCAGGTCCCCATGTCTGTTCTCTCGGCTCCAAATAAAACTCAGTGTACCCAGTCTCACTTTAAATGTTCCATACTTGGCAATACCTTGCTTAATCTTCTCTGTGCAAGAATGTCCTTCCTATAGTGTGACCAGAAATCGACACAGTACTTTAGCTGTGGCCTAATTCATGTTTCATATAGTTATTGCCATTAGCTTGTTCTTCTTTGACAAGCCTTGGCTAATGGAGCCAAATATAACATTTGCACCCTATCAAATTTAACAACCTGTGCTGCTGTGTTCAGAGAACCTTGGATGCTTAGTATGGTAACCATTTAGCTTAACTCGGTATGTTATAAACTATAACCAGTTACCTTTAAATTTTATATGCCTGTAATTATGTGGGTGGGATTTATTATGTAGTCGGAGGCTTGTTTGCGGCTGGAATTCTTGCACAGATGCGCTAGTAGTTATTTTTCGTCTTGAAGCATGGGGGAGGTCACAGCTTTCGACCATGCATGAGTTTGACCATCAATGGAGTTTGACCATGCACGACTACGAGTAAGATCAAAATGTACTTAAACAAGAAGAAGTTTGGATGAATATCTCACTGTTTTTACTACGACAATAAAGAAACTATTAATTAAGAGACTGTTTTGAAGATTTATCTTTTAATGGCATTGACTGTCTCGTGGAGAGCTCGTGGATGCGTCACAAAACTATCTCCTTACCCCTGTCTTCAATCATAGTGGCTAGAGGAAGAAAATCCTTGAAAGAAATAATAATCTGCCACTACATCTAGTCGAACGCTACCTTGTAGATATGAGGTAGAAGAATTGGTACCATCGAAGAGGGACAGAAGATTGGGCTGGATCTCTGGAGTGAGATTACTGCCCGAAGAATTAGTTCTATAGAAGTGGAACTGAAGATTGGTTCCGAGGAAGAGGAACTGAAGAAAATAGATCTGAGCCAGAGGTTGGCTTAGAGATACCTACCTGACCAATAGGTTAATGGACAGTCTCGCGACTTATCTGAACATTGAAAACCTCACCATGAGAACGTGAGTAGAACAGCTATTGTATTATGCTGTAAATTTGAAATCCGGAACGCTTTAATTTAGAACAGCTTCTCGATGAGATGCTTTTAAAGTTCGACAAACGTTGTGTTTTTTAAAAAAAAGTAAAATTACAGGCTCTGATAAAAGAGCCTGGAGAAACAAGTTCTGCTAAGTTTTGGAAGGCAGCCAAGAGCGAGTGAGATCCAGGTGCTGGCCTTGGTTTGTGTTGAAGTTGAGATAAGACGCATTCTTTCTGAACTGAAGTAACTTCTATACTTCGAAAATATTTGGATGTTTTCTGAAAGTCCAGTTTGGTTTCTTATCTGGTGTTATAGTACACTCAGCAGAATGTTTATCAATAGTGAATGAAGCAAACGGAAGAGGCCCAGTTTGTCCAATTAGCAGATATGGCAATCTTTCAAGACCTGATTAAATCCATGGAGCAAAATGGAGCAGGTGAGTCAGAGGAGCCACAAGATGGCGGAGAGGAGCCAAGATATCCGAAGAGACAAACTAAGCTCACCGAAAAGGCCAGAGTTGCATTTCTGGAGAAATGCCAGAATGAGAGAAACAAGCTATGGAAGCAGGTTATTGATTTAATAGAGTTCCAGGATGAACTCATGTGCCTTGAAGAGAATGCTGATTAAGTAAAATCTAATCATGGATGACTAGTCAACCTCCGCCTTGAGTTTGCACAAAACCACAAATTATTACGGAGCCTATCACTGCCTGATGAGGAAGGCAAAGAGCGTAATCAGTGGTTTCAAAAAGCGATTGAATATCTTAACGGTGTCGTTGGCAATGTGGAGAGATGGTTAACTTAAGTTGATCAAAGGACCGCGTGTGCTTCAGCAGGAAATGTTACGGAACAAGGTGTCAAAGTCGAACATGAAGTAACACCACAATATAGTATCTCAAATGTTTCAACACGAAGATCGAGACATAAGTCTAGTTCAGAAGCCAGTTCAATTTCAAGAGCCTCTGCTCGTATGGAAGCTGAAGCAACTATGGCTGCTCTTTCGCCTTGACGAGAGAGCATGAGATTGAAGCACAGGAAGAACAGTTGGAAGAGTTGAGGAGGGAGGCTGAGGCACATGCGGAACAGATGAGGAAAGAGGCCGGGGCACGTGCGGAACAGACGAACAGAGCGGTTGAGGAACAAAGAAGGCAGTTAAAGAGAGAAAAGGAACAGTTGAAACTGGATACGAAGTTGTAGGAAGCCAGGACGAAGGTTGAGTTACTGGAGGGCCAAGGTTCTAGTGGCTCTAAAGTATCTGAAGGGAAGAACTCCTGTTTGAGAGGAAGAACTGCTCAAAGGGAGACAGCAGTTGGATTAATTCCACCCCGAGGACTGCCAGATTTCAGGGCTTTGAACACCCATTGGAACAGTGGCGGGCCGATACAACTTAATCTCAGCAACTGGGTGCTAGACCTAAGCAAAGTACTTATGGGGCGTCTGTCAAGGCTCGGGACAAACCAGCAGCTCATTACTCTTTTCTGAGGCCTGATACACGGGTTCGAGCTAGCCAAGATGGGCAGATGCCTGTTTATGATATGAAGAGGCCTAGTCAGGGACAAACAACTAGTCATATGGCTCGTGACAAAACTTACTCAGACCAGTATTCTTATTGGTGGCCTGTTTATCTTCCGTTTGCGCCAAGCCAAGGATCTCAAGGTGAATTCTTTGAATTGGTGAAGAATCAAGCTGAATTCAACAAGCTCATAGCTCAACAAAATCTCTCTTCCACCCTACCACCAATAGAAATTCCTAGATATGATGGTGATCCTTTGGCTTATGAAGCTTTCATAATGGCATTTCACAAAGTAGTAGAAATGAAATATTGCCCTTAAGGCATTTACGGAGCTGGAATTATAAACATCTTTTTTTTTCCCCCAACGGAAGTCCGTAGATTAATAGCCACGCTAGTGTGGCTTACACTAATCACACTTAACGTAGTAATAGACACTTTTTTTGTCCTGCACTTTTCTACCAATATTATTAACTTTTTTAATTTTTATATTGTTTTTTTTATACGTTATACATTGAATTATATTATTTTACTTATGAATGGTATTATACAATAGACTGGAGGAGATACGTATGTTAGATAAAGTTATTAGTATTAACATTTGTTGATCACAAACTAGGGTACGAAATTGGGATGTATATGCTGAGACATCTACCTCATTATAATCCACCATAATACCAAAATGCAAGACAATAATAGGAAAAAGGGGGGTGATGGAATCACCTTCTGTAGTTGGAATGTAAAAGGTATTAATGAACCAATTAAAAGAGGTAAGGTTTTGGCGCAGTTAAATAGAATGAAAACAGACATAATTTATCTTCAAGAGACCCATTTAAAAAAGGACGCACAATATAAATTAACGGCAAATTGGATTTCTAGGGTATACCATTCATCATTTACTCATAAATCTCGAGGAGTTGCCATACTTATTCGTAAGGGTATTCAATTTAAACATAGTTCAATAATAGAAGATCCTGAAGGTAGATACATAATAGTTACTGGTGAACTATACTCGAAGAAGGTTGTACTTATGAATATATAGGTACCTAATTTTGATAATCCGTTGTTTTTTAAGAAAATATTCAACACTATTCCTATAGCAACACAGCACAATTTAATAATTGGGGGTGACTTAAATTGCACTTTGGATAATTATTTAGATAGATCATCAACTAAAATGAAGGCTATATCTAAATCAAGTGAATTCATAAATTTGTTTATTAGTTCAGCTAATGTCAAGGATATTTGGAGAAATGATAATCCCAATGGTCGAGAATACTCATTTTACTCTCCGGTATTTGGAACTTATTCTAGGCTAGATTATTTTCTAATAGATTCAAAGCTTGTCCCATTTACGTATGACTCAAAATATCATAATGTTATTATCTCGGATCATGCTCCATTAACATTCAAGATTAATTTAAAGGGTATAACTAATAGATATTCGCAATGGAGACTTAATCCTCAAATATTAAATGATAAGGCTTGTTATGATTATCTGGTTAAACAGATTGAATTATTTTTTGAGACTAATGATAAACCTGGAATTTCATCGTCTCTCTTATGGGACACATTTAAAGCTTTTATACGTGGTGCTATAATATCTGCGCAGGCACATCTGAATAAGGAAAACCGAAAGATTCAACAGAATTTGGAAAATGAAATAAGGCAGTTGGACATGGAAAATGCTGTGTCTCCATCTAGGGTTATACATAACAAAATTGCAACATTAAAATATAAGTTAAATGAGATACAATCAAAATATGTTATTAAACTTTTTCAAAAGACCAAACAAGTATATTTTGAATTCGGGGATAAACCACATAAATTGTTAGCTCGTCAACTAAGAAAATCAGATGAAGAAAAAAATGATATATAAGGTCAGATCTGAACAAGGAGAAATATTAACTTTACCAAAAGACATTAATGATAGATTCCAACAATACTATCAAAAACTTTATACATCAAAGGTGATGGATCAATCCGATGGAATGGAAGCATTTCGCCAGGAATGTCAGATTAATGGATTAGATCAGGAAGGTAGAGAATTATTAGATGCTGAAATATCAGCAAAATACATTGAGGAATCAATTAGATCATTGAAGAATGGTAAAGCTGCAGGCCCCGACGGTTTAGGTGTTGAATTTTATAAGAAGTTTCATGATTTGATCGCCCCACGGCTACAAACTATATATAAAGATGCCTATGAGCAAGAACAGCTTCCAGAAACACTAAAAGAACCCACAATTACACTCATTCCTAAAGCAGATAAAGATCTAGAAGACCCAGGATCATATAGAGCAATAGCTCTTTTAAATACAGATAAAAAAATATTAACAAAAAATTTATCTCAAAGGCTAAGTTTAGTGATCAATAAATTAATACATCATGATCAAACAGGTTTTATTCCTAAACAATGTTCCACTTATAATTTAAGACGTCTATTTAATATCATTTATTCAAATAGAGAGAATGATATTGAATTAGCAGTTATATCCCTGGACGCAGAAAAGGCGTTTGACCAGGTCGAATGGCCTTCCTTATTTAGGATAATGCAGAAATTTCAACTGGGAGAAGGATTTTGCAAATGGGTTAGAATTTTATATTCTGGCCCAACAGCAAGAATCCTAACAAATCAAATGTTATCAGCAAAATTTAATCTTTCTAGGGGCTGTAGACAAGGTTGTCCGTTATCACCCTTATTATTTGCACTCGCTATAGAATTATTAGCCGAAAGGATTAGATCAGAACCAGAAATTTATGGATACAATACTAAAACCACAATTAACAAAATATCTTTATATGCAGACGATGTTTTGATATACATAACAAAACCGGAGATTAGTGTTCTTAAATTACTTGATGTTATAACTGAATTTAGTATGTTCTCAGGATATAGAATTAACTGGAATAAAAGTGAAATTATGCCTATAACAGGAATAAAATTGAATAAATTACAAAAAATTCCATTTAAAATAGTTAATAATCAAATTAAATATCTTGGAATTAATGTATCAAAATCTTATAATTCTTTATTTAAATCAAACTTCCCCCAATTATTAAATAAATTAAAAAATAGTATCTTATATTGGAAAACATTACCGATATCAATGATTGGTAGAATAAATGCCATTAAAATGATTTTTTTGCCACAATTACTATATTTCAAACCATCCCGCTATATCTTCCTAAAATTAAAAAAAAAAAAATTGATTCCATTGTCAACAGCTTTATTTGGGATTATAAAAATCACAGAATAAGTAAAATACACTTATGTAAATCTAAGATAAATGGTGGCCTAGCTCTACCTAATTTTTTATATTATTTTTGGGCGGTTCAGATTAAGAACTTTATTTTTTGGCTGGTACATATGGAACAGGACCCAGTTTGGTTAAGAATAGAAAAGGATGATTGTTTACCATTCGATATAAGTACCATACTCCTTGCCCAAAGGGTGGTACAAAAAAAAACATATAAGGAAAATCCTATGATTTTAAATAATATACGTATTTGGAAACAAATCATTAAGACTTTACATTTAGAAACTATGCCGCTTTGTTTACCAATTATGAATAATCCTCTGTTTAAGCCCTCAACATTGGATGTGGGGTTTAGACATTGGAAAAATTTAGGAATAATAAGGATAGAACATCTTTACAGGAATGGGAAATTTCTCTCATTTTAGGAGTTGAAAGAGATTTATGGATTGGAAGCAAATAATTTACTTAGATATTTACAAATCAGAGATTATGTCAAATTAAATACGCAAGGTTACAGAAATAGAGATCTAGGTTTACTGGATGAAGTACTTAATAAGCATCCAAACACAGAAAAATTAATAGCATATATATATAACATTCTTTTGGACAGGGAAATACCAACAACTGAATCATTTCGACAAAAATGGGAAAATGAAAATGGTTTACCGAGATCAGAAGATTTTTGGGAAGAAAGCTTACAACAAATTCATCGCTGTTCGTTAAATGCCAGACATACTTTGATACAATTAAAAGTATTACATAGATTACATTACTCAAAAAAGAAATTAAATAGATTTTTTCCTAATATATCACCATTGTGTGATAAATGTCAGCACATAGAAGCTGATTTAACTAATAGTTTTGTAATATGTACAAAACTTAATAGTTATTGGATTGAGATTTTCAAAATTATTTCCATTGTTCTTAAGATTACATTAATTCCTGACCCAAAATTAATAATGTTTGGTGTTTCAGATTCAAATCAAACATTAACAGCAAATCAAAGAAACTTTCTGGATTATTGTTTAATAATTGGAAAAAAAATAATATTACAATTTTGGAAGGGACCATTTATCCCCTGCAATTAAAATGTGGACAGTGGAAATGTTGGAGACGTTGCAATTGGAGAGAATTAGGTTTATCCTAATGGATAAACATGATCTTTTTGAACAAATATGGTCTCCATTCACTGATTATATGAAGGGTAGCTGGGCTCAGCATTGAAACTTAATGAGTACCTGGTGGTAAGATCAAACAAAAATGTTTAATCTGGGATTTATATACTTATCTCCATATATTATAATTAGAAATTGTTCCATTCATTGATAAGTATACTGTTTTTTTTTCTTTAAGTATAATAATTGTTTATTAGTTATATGTTTTTTCCTTTTTTCTCTTTCTCTTTTTCTCTTCTAATCAAAATTATAATCACACTCTTTAAATTAATCTCTATTCTTTCTTTATTCTTTTTTTTTCTCTTAACACTATTTAAAAAATTGAGGCCTATATATGGCTTGGTAATATTTATATAATTTTGCAAAGATGTAATATGTTTATCTGGAAAAAATTATATCATTTGTAATACGTATGGCCTCTAATAAAAATATATATTTAAAAAAAAAATGAAAATTACAGATGAAAAAATGTGCGTACGATTTCTGGCGCATCACACAAGTGGAAATACTAAGATGCTTGTAGAAAGTTGTCTAAATAAGCCTGAAAGCCAAGGCTATTGAGAGGCAAAAAGGTTACTTAAAGAATGTTATGGTAACAAAAACAGGATTGCTAACGCATACATGAAGAAGGCCTATGCTTGGAAAGATATAAAGTCAGACGATGTGGAGGCATTAAGTGAGTTTGCGATATTTCTTAGAGGTTGTTGTAGCTTGATGAAATATCTCGACCACATGGAGGAGATGAATTTTGTTAGTAATACTAGACCCATCATTCTTCTTCTTTCATGTGGCGTGCACAGCCTAAAGTTGTAGGACAACTTGTTCTATTTGATCTTCTGTTTGTGCACATCGAGTTGATTGCATTAGTCGAAACAAGGCGGACCACGTGAAGGTTGCAATCTTCCACCCCAACCATCATTCTAAAACAACCCTTTAAACTTGGAGAAAAGTGGAGAGATAAAGCAGGACAGATAATGGAAACGAAGAATCGAGTAGCCATGTTACCAGACCTGGTGGATTTCTTGGAAAGGGAAGTACTGTCCATGTTAGATCCACGCCACGGGAATATTATTATGGCTGATCATGGCAGATGGATTTCTTGAAGGAGAAGGGAATCTGTTTTGGATGTTTGAAAAAAAGAACACATGGTTAAAGACTGTGAGAGTCCTATATCTTGTGATAAGTGCAAACAAGATCATCCTGAAGTACTTCACACTGTAAAGAAGAAGCGGGAGCAAATGGAACAGAAGGAGAAGCCAGCTACTAATGATGCTGTCACCTCACCTCAGAACACTTCCCATATTGGGGCCAGGATAGAAACCTGTATCTTCTCTATCTTACCAGTTCAGGTAAGGAATAGCAAGACAAATACAATGTTGCGAACATATGCATTTTTGGATCATGGAAGTTCGGCTACCTTTTGTACAGAAAGCTTGACGAGAAGGCTGGACATCACAGGAGAAGAGGTTAAGATTCTATTGCGTACCATGAATGAAGAGAAGGAGTGCGTTAGTCATTACATTACAAGTATGGAAATACCTGGTCTGGATGAAGACAATTTTATACCAATATCTGAAGTGTTTACACATGAGATCATCCCTTCCCTCCCGCTCCACTCCTTCCCGGGCACTTTCCCTTGCAACCGCAAGAGATGCTACACTTGTCCCTTCACCTCCCCCATCCACTCCTTTCAGGGACCCAAGCAGTCATTCCAAGTCCGACAGAGGTTCACCTGCACCTCCTTCAACCTCATCTACTGCATCCGTTGCTCCAGATGCCAGCTGATCTACATCGGTGAGACCAAGCGGAGGCTGGGCGATCGTTTCGCCGAACACCTCCGCTCGGTCCGCAATAACCAACCCGACCTCCTGGTGGCTCAGCACTTCAACTCCCCCTCCCACTGCGTATCCGACCTCTCGGTCCTGGGCCTCCTCCACGGCCAGAGTGATCAACACCGCAAGTTTGAGGAACAGCACCTCATATTCTGCTTGGGGAGTCTGCATCCTCTGGGCTTAAACATTGAATTTTCTCAATTCTGTTAACCCAGACTGCCTCCCCCCCCACCTCTCCCTCAGCCCTCTGGCCCTGACATTCCTTCTCCATCTCCTTCTCCATCTCCCCCTCCCCCCCCCAGTCGCACTAGCTTCTCATTTTCACACCACAAACAGCTTACAATGGCCTGCTTCCTTTATCACCAATACTTTTTTGCATATCTTTCACTCACTGTTCCTTATCTCTCCACATCACTGTTTATATCTCTCGTTTCCCTGATCCCTGACCAGTCTGAAGAAGGGTCTCGACCCGAAACGTCGCCTATCTCCTTCGCTCCTTAGATGCTGCTGCACCCGCTGAGTTTCTCCAGCTTTTTGTGTAACACATGAGATCATGTCTGTTTGTCATCAAAATATACCCAGACTTGAGGACTTGAAACAATGGCCATACTTGAAGGATGTCAAGATACCTAAAATCAATTCTGGTATCAACCTACTTATTTGAACAAATGCTTTGAAGGCATTGGAACCTATACAGACTGTGAGGAGCCAAGGTGATGGACCGTTTGCTGTGAAAACCCTACTAGGATGGGTTATCTATGGCTCCTTGAGAAGGAACAATGAACGCAGGAACCAGACGAACTACCCTCCCACTGCTGTTAATCAAATATCTACTGGTAAATTAGAAAAGCTATTCATCAAGCAATACAACATGACTTCAATGGAAGTACCAGTAAGGAATCAGAGGAAATGTCCAGTGAAGAGTTAAAATTCTTGGATATTATGAACTACTCAGTAAAGATGATAGACGGACACTATTGTCTGGACTTGCCTTGCAAACAAGAAAGTGTTAGTCTGCCAAATAATCGTCGTATGGCAGAGCACATGCAGAATCTGAAACGCAAGTTTGGCCGGAATACGAAATTTCATGAAGAATATACGTCTTTCCTAAAGGATATGATTGGCAATGATTATGCCGAAATGGTATCAACAAACCAACTGAATTGAAGTGATGGAGCTTTGGTATGTTCCGCACCATGGGGTGTATCACTCGAAGAAAGGGACCTTGAGGGTGGTCTTTGACTGTGCTGCAGTCTTCAAATGAACATCACTTAACTGTCAACTACTGCAAGGTCCAGACCTTACCAACTCACCCATTGGAGTTCTCATTAAATTCAGACAAGAACCAATTGCTTTGATGGCTGATATTAAAGCATTGTTTCATTAAGTCAAAGTATCAGAAGAACACATTGACTACTTGCAATTCTTATGGTGGCCTAAAGGGGATGCACAACAATTTCTTGTTGAATACCGGATGAAGGTACATCTCTTTGGAGCAGTGTCATCATCAAGTTGTGCAAACGTTGCATTGAGGTGTGGCCACAGAGGACAATAAAGCTCACTTTCCAGAAGTGATAACCACTATGAAGAATAATTTCTATGTGGAGATTGTTTAAAATCCACGTCTACGGAGCAGGAAACAATTCAAATGGTAAGACAGCTGACTTCCCTCTGCAATAAGGGAGGATTTACGCTTTCCTGCATCAGCAACAGTCGAGTTGTATTGGAAAGTATTCCACAAGACGATAGAGTGAAAGAGACCAGGGAGTTGGATTTGCACAAAGACAATTTGCCAATGGAAAGAGCATTAGGACTGCACTGGTGCGTTGAAACAGATGTGTTCAAGTTCAGAATCTCGATTCCAGAACGACCACGCACTAGAAGGGGTATCCCATCCGTGATTGATTCCGTCTACAACCCTTTGGGATTTCTTGCACCATTTACACTGCCAGCCAAGTTGATTTCACTGGATCTTTGTAAGGAAAATCTTGGATGCGATGGGAGTATAACACAAACTTTCTCTCACCAATGGACAGAATGGTTAGCAGATCTCAACAAGACCTCAGAATTCAAAGTGGACCGGTGCATAAAGCCTACAAGCTTTGGTAAGATCAGAGGTGCGCAACTGCATAATTTTGCGGATGCCAGTGAAAGTGGCTACGGTACTGCTTGCATATCTAAGTCTGGAAAATGACAACAAAGAAGTACATGTTGCATTCTTAATGGAAAAGAAGTGGCACCATTGAAACAAATGACAATTCCCAGAATGGAACTTACTGCCGCAGTCTTAGCTGTTAAGACTGCAGCAGTAAGTTGTTGGCATTTGTAGCAAACAGAATCTCTTTTGTGGGTTACACAAAAAGCTGGAGAAACTCAGCGGGTGCAGCAGCATCTAAGGAGCGAAGGAGATAGGCGATGTTTTTCAGACTGGAGAAGGGTCTCGACCCGAAACTTCGCCTATCTCCTTCGCTCCTTAGATGCTGCTGCACCCCCTGAGTTTCTCCAGCTTTTTGTGTAACCCTCGATTCTCCAGCATCTGCAGTTCCTTCTTTAACACAGAATCTCTTTTGTATTGGGAGCTACTAATGATTCACAATGGAAATATGTTAACACAAAAGAAAATCCTGCGGATGTAGCTTCCAGAGGACTGACAGCAGACCACTTCTTAAGCAATAAGAGATGGATCAATGGACCAGAGTTTCTCTGTAAGCCAGACTGCGAATGGCCAAAACTTGAGCTGGGATTTGAAATCTCTGCTAATGATCGGGAAATTAAACAAAACATCACAATGAAAGTTATTGCTAAAAATCCTATTATTGAATTGATTCGACATGGAGGAAGAAGTTTCATGTTGTCAAAACTTTGGAACTTTGTGTTTTGGACTATTTATTGGGTATCATGCCTGACGTTAAGGGTTTGGTGCGCACAGTATGACTTCAGACTAAGACCAATGTTTTAATAAGACCAATAACCAAGTTATGCTAACTTCTAGAAGGTGAAGATGGAAGAATCGCTAAAGAAGTCTGAATGTGGATATAATGCATGCTATTTTTAATGTTTTATTTATGTCAAGCCTTTATAGCTACTTTTTGATGTTTATTAGTAATTGCCTCATTATATGCTCAGAACAATTAGGGGCCGGTATGTAGTAGCCATTTAGCTTAACTCAGTATGTTATAAACTATAACCAGTTACCTTTAAATTGCACGAGTTTGACTATCCATGGAGTTCGACCATGCACGCGTTTGACTACGAGTAACATCAAAATGTACTTAAGAAGAAGTTTGGATGAATATCTCACTGTTTTTACTACGACAATAAAGAAACTATTAATTAAGAGACTGTGTTTTGAAGATTTATCTTTCAACGCCATTGAATGTCTCTTGGAGAGCTCGTGGATGCGTAACGAAACTCCTTACCCCTTTCATTGTCACTGTATGTCATGTTACTTGTGGGTGGAGCACCAAGGCAAATTCCTTGCATGTGAATACTTGGCCAATATACTTACTTACCTTTCAATCTGAGTGGCTGGAGAAAAAAATTCCTTGAATGACATAATCTGCCACTACACTTAGGTTGAAGTATCCCTTTTTGGTACTTCTTAGATCTTAATATTCGCTGTATATTTTCCATCCATTAAGTCTTCCAAAATACATCTCTTCACATTTCTCTGCCTGTCTTAAAACTTCGATATGAATAATAATTACAACCTGTCTAAGAATAAATTGTATAATGAGCTACTTTGGTTTTTAAGTAATTGCAGCTTATATAAGAGCAAACTAAAGATATTTAATACTTTTCAATATTATTCTATAAATCTACTTTCCCACTTTCTGAATTCTCCAGCTACAAAGCCTTTCTCTACAGTGGATATATAAAGTGCTGGTATATCAGTACTTTATTGCACAAAATGAAACCAAAATATGTCCTCTTAGTTATTTGGTGTTGTTGGCCGAGGCTTAAATGTTGTTCCAGTAATCTGAGCGAATGGAAATAAACTTAGTGTATCATTTAGTCAATTGAGGGCATCGGAAAATATGGACAGTTAGTAAATTTCTGATTCAAATCCAGAAGTGTCAGCACCGAGCAAAGGTAGATATTTTGATTTGATATTGAAAATAGACATTTTAAATGTTTACTTACATGTAGCAGTTTGTGGTAAACCTCTGTTCAGAATATATGAATTACATTTATCACTGATGAGAGTGGTTATGCAGTGATGAAATGTATCTGAGTAAACAAGGTTACGACTACTAGATTACATTATCATAAATTGTATTTTAAATGTGTTTATTAAACTTGTACACAAGAAAATAGGAGCAGTAGTAGGTCATATCGTCCATCAAGCCAGCCCAGCATTCAATATGATTCAACTAGACCTCAACTCTTCAGTGCTAGTTTCACATAGACCTGAATCTCCGTCACTCAAAAATGTTGCAAATTTCAATTTAAATACCTCCAAAAACCTCTGGGGTGTCTACCAGAGATTCACTATTTTGTCAAGAAAACCTTGTTTTAAATGGCTGACCCCATATTTTCTAACTATACCCCACTTAGTATTCTCACATGAGAGGAAACACCACAACATGATACAATCACATCACCTTGGGATCTTGTATGTTTATTAAGATCATCCCTCTTTCTTTTAAACTCCAATTAAATCAGGTTCAACGTTCTTTACTACTTATGATAGGAATTATGATAGACAATAGGTGCAGGAGTAGGCCATTTGGCCCTTTTCTATACTGGACAAGCTAAATGCAGGAAAATGTTTCCAATGTTGGGCGAGTCCAGAACCAGGGGCCACAGTCTTAGAATAAAGGGGAGGCCATTTAAGATTGAGGTGAGAAAGAACCTTTTCACCCAGAGAGTTGTGAATTTGTGGAATTCCCTGCCACAGAGGGCAGTGGAGGCCAAATCACTGGAAGGATTTCCGAGAGAGTTAGATAGAGCTCCAGGGGCCAGTGGGATCAAGGGATATGGGGAGAAGATAGGCACGGGTTAGTGATTGGGGATCAACCATGATCACAATGAATAGCGGTGCTGGCTCAAAGGGCGGAATGGCCTCCTCCTGTACCTGTTTTCTATGTTATCTATGTCTATGAGTCAGCACTGCCATTCAATGTGATCATGGCTGATCGTCCACAATCCGTACCCCATTCCTGCCTTCCCCCCACATCCCCTGACTCCACTATCTTTAAGAGCACTATCTAACTCTCTCTTGAAAGTATTCAGAGAACCGGCCTCCACCACCCTTTGAGGCAGAGAATTCCACAGACTCACAACTCTGTGAGAAAAAGAGTTTCCTCATCTTTGTTCTAAATGGCTTACCCCTTATTCTTAAACTGTGGCCCCTGGTTCTGGACTCCCCTATCATCGGGAACATATGTCCTGCCTCTAGCGTGTCCAAACCCTTAATAATCTTACATGTTTCTGTAAGATCCCCTCTCATCTTTCTAAACTCCAGAGTATATAAGCCCACCCGCTCCATTCTCTCAGGATATGCCATCCCGAGAATTAACCTTGTAAACCTACGCTGCACTCCCTCCGTAGCAAGAATGTCCTTCCTCAAATTAGGGAACCAAAACTGCACACACTGCTCCAGGTGTGGTCTCACTAGGGCCCTGTACAACTGCAGAAGGACCTCTTTGCTCCTATACTCAACTCCTCTTGTTATAAAGGCCAACATGCCATTCGTTTTCTTCACTGCCTGCTGCACCTGCATGCTTACTTTCATTGACTGATGAAGTTGGACCCCCCAGATCCCGTTGTACTTCCCCTTGACACCATTTAGATAGTAATTTGCCTTCCTGTTTTTGCTACCAAAGTGGATAACATCACATTTATCCACATTAAACTGCATCTGCCATGCATCTGCCCACTTACCCAACCTGTCCAAGTCACCCTGATTCTCATTGCATCCTCCTCACAGTTCACACTGCCACCCAGCTTTGTGTTATTTGCAAATTTGCTAATGTTACTTTGAATCCCTTCATCTAAATCATTGATAGGAATACCTTCATCTAAGTCATTGATAGGAATTCTAGGAACTCTCATTCCTGGAATTAATTAAGTGAATCTCTTTTCAATTTCTTCTAATGATAGTATATCATTTAATAAATATGAAACCAAAACTCCTCTGCACAGTACTGAACACATTGTATTTGCTTACCACATTTGCTGGTGAACTAACTATTAGTAATTGAGCTTAGAAAGTCTCTGGTGGGACTGTTCACAGTTCACCCTTGCAGAGAGTTACATTATTCATCTCTGTACTTTTAGCTAAGAATTACAAATAGCAAATTATTAAGAACATTGATCTTTATTGCTTTCAGATGATGATGTAGACCTGGAGGCTTTGGTGAATGATATGAACTCGTCATTTGATAGTTTGTATTCTGTATGTTGCAATCAGTCGGAAACAGCTCCACTTATTCAAAATGGTCAGCCTGCTTGTAATCAACGGACAAGTTCAAGGACAAATTCACCACAGCCAACATCGCCAAGGCAGAAGCTGCAACGTTCTCAGCCGATGCACATTCTGGCAGTTAGGTAAGATATAGAATGTCCCTACTTTTTATTTACTGTACTCTCAAATAGAAGTGCTTCAACCAAACAAATACCATTGACTCAACTTTGAACAAAACATCTGTGAATGTTGAATTTCAAATGCTACTAATAATTTCCAGGATGGACATTTCCATTTTTATTATACAGTCAAAAATGATGTGATTAATGTGAACTATTTTCTATTCATTTAATTATTGTGTGCTTTTCCAATAATATGTTGGTAATTAATGCACTGTAACTTATATACAGAAAAGTATAGAAGGCATAAAGCAGAGGATTTGTGAATGGTGAATTGTCTTAAAAGGGAATTAGGATAGCTCGGCAACTATAGACTATTCAGTTGCACCTCAGTGGTAGGAAAGCCTTTTGAAACATTGATAGGGGACAGAACCAATATTAATTGTAGGTAAGTGGATGAATTAAGGCAAGTCAGTATGAATTTGTTATTGGTTTGTTATTGTCACGTTTCCCACGTTTCAAGTGGAGAAACACCCGTATTGCCGTCTTAGGCATGCATTCCACTACACACTTACTGATGAAACCTGTGACAGCAGTAACATGTTCATTTAGATTGGCTGTGGAATCCCTGAATATGGACCAGTCCACCAACCCAAAGCACTTGCAGATGATCTTATCAGCTTCCTCAGAATAGCGCTGTGCGGCTTCCTGTACTGGATCCAACTTCTACGTTTTTTGTTTGTAAGTGTTGAGTAGAAGCATAGCCAAATAGTCACATTATCCAAAATGCAGTCGGGGATGGATTGATGGACGTTTTTGGTTATATAACAGTGGTTGAGGGTATTTGAGCCTCTGGTGGGATAGAAGACGTGCTGATAGTATTTTGATAGCACACTCTTGAGGTTGGCCTAGTTATTAAGAACATGTCCCTGGCTATTAAGAACAACGCCTCGGAGGTATTTCATTTCAAGGTGTTAATAGTAAGATTAAACGAGAACTTACCTGTTCGAAGTTTGATTTTTATTTTATGAGGAGTTACGATGAGGGATTACGTGAAGAAGCCCCGCCTGGCGCTGGATCGGCATACTTCAAAGCAGCGGCATGAAAAACACAGAACCAATAGCCGAAGTAAAAATAGTAAGGCTCAAAAATAGACTAGAACTACCAGATGGTCATTTATATTATGAGGGTTGGGAGTGGAGGGCACGTAATCCCTCATCGTAACTCCTCATAAAATAAAGATCAAACTTCGAACGGGTAAGTTCTCGTTTAATCTTACTATTTTACTTCGGAGTCACGTGAGTGACTACGTGAAGATTTTAAAGCTCTGTTTTTTATGTCGTAAATTCATTCCATACGACTCTCTGTTTAGTCAACACAGTAGTGAGTAAATAGTATTTTAAGACATTGTTACAATTTATGTAATAAGTCTTTTAGCCATAAAAAAAAAAGAACAACTTTTTTAAAATAATAACCGCTCTATCCCAGGGGAAAATTACAAAAAGAAAATTGACAAATGATGTCAATGATAACATAAATCGATAATATAAATTGATTATATAAAACAAAGCAAGCATTTAAAGAGAACCCAGTACTGTGTGTCCAAATCCTGGCACCGTGACAACAGGTTTATTGTAGAACTTCGAAAATGTTTCTACTCTACACCACCCTGCGGCCTCTAAAATTTTATCGAGTGGTACATCCTGTACCTTCGCCGCGGACGTAGCTGCCGCCCTAGTGGAGTGAGATTTAAACATATCAGTGTCTATTCCTGCTAGACCCAAACCTGTTTTAACCATCTAGAAATGGTTTGAACTGAAACTTTATATGTGGCTTTTTGTGTGTTATCAATAACGCTTTCTCAGAGCCTCTGAGATTTTTGGTTACCTCAATGTATTGAGTTAAATGCTTAACTACACACAGTGTTTCATCAATAGGGTACGCTTTAAACATTACCTTAATTCCAGTTCTCCCTGGTCTGCTTTGTTTGATCAGGTCATAAACATAAAACACAATGTTATCTGTAGTCACATGCATGCAATCCAACCGTAACAATTGCAAAGTTTGTACTCTTTGAGCTGATACCAATGCCATTAACATAACAACCTTAAATGTTAATTTCTGCAAAGACATTGAAGTAATTGGAGCCCATTGTTTCAGCAAAATGAGAACAATGCTAACATCCCAAATTTCTGTATATCTGGGCTTGGGAGGATTTTATTAAAAATACCTTTCATGAATCGGGATACTAATGGGTGAGACCCTACTGAATCCCGATCAGAAATATGTCCTAAATAGGATGACAATGCACTACAAGCACAATTAATGACACTATAACTCAAATGTTCATCAAGTGTAGCCCAGCAAGGAACTCCAAAACATTTGAAATGTTTGCAGTATGATAAGATATCTTTGACTGTGTACAAAACTTCCCATTTTGTTATATGCGACAAAAATTGTTTTTTAGTGCTATTCCTCTAAGCTACATCTATAACAACCATGGTCCTGTCCAACAGTTCAAACTCTTGCAATGGTCTGGTCAGAACCTGCAGATAAACAAATTCATATGATCATGCAATGGACGAATTTCTTTTGTTACTGGTTGTGTCAACAGATTGTCGCAACTGGGAATTGTCATACATGGTTCAACAATCATTTTAAGCATCAATGGGAACCATGACTGCGTAGGCCCATTTTGGCACCACCAATAATGCCTTTGGCAGCGTCTTGCGCTATTTCCTTGGGACATTGCCCAATCAGACAGAATGGGGAAAAACATAAAAGACATATACCCCCAGTGTAGCGAGAAAGCATCTACCGCTACTGCCCCTGGATCGTGTTCCCAAGACACGTATTTGGGCAATTGGTGATTCAATCTAGATGCAAACAGATCAATGTACGGTACTCCATACCGACTGACAATATTTTTGAAATTTTGTGGATTTAACATCCATTCTGTATTGTCTTTAAATATTTGTGATCTTTTGTCTGCCACAACGTTGTCTCTTCAGTTACCAACATGGTAACTGAATTAATCACAAACCCCAGATATTCCATGGTTTGGGATGGCTGTAACTTAGATTTTGTTGGATAAATCAGGAACCCCAACTTCTCAAACAAGCTTGTAGTTGCTGAGACTGATTTTCAGCTGACTCCTGATTAGCATTAACAATTAATGTTATCTAGATAAGCCATAACGATGTGTTTTGTGCCCTTAGCAGTGCAAGTGCTGGCTTCAACAATTAAGTGAACAATCTAGGTGCTGAATTAGCATCTAGTTGCCCAATTGACCCATTAGGTAATGCTTGTATTGCCACAGCTGTCCCATCCATTAAACTTTAAATACCTGCATTGCAGTGTAAAATGTGTCCATAAAAATGTTTATACTGGACAAATGTATTAAATTGTGTGAGATCTAAAATGATTCTACAACCCCCATCTTCTTTGGTCTGGGGAAAATATTTGATACAAATTGTTGTGGATCCTCTCCTGTTTCTCAAAAAATCCTTTTCCACACAAATTCTTACCCTCTTTGTCAATTTGATTTTTACCCAAAAGCTGAAAACATCAAAGAATGATAAGGCTTATTCTGTCCCAATGGATCCATACCTTCTACAAAATCAATGGTAGATCCTAAGACAGTATCTAATACAACACGATCAGCTGTTATACTGTCCCATTCATTAAAACATTCGGAGTCTACCACCAATCTGAGGTTCATCCAACTTCCTCCTTTAATAGGATAATTTGATGTACCTCTCCAACTGGATGAAATGATCTCCTTTTCCCAATAAATGGGTGAACATTTGGCTGTGCAAATTCGTCTAATCATACTCCTGCCTCGGCTTGTCCCAGCTCCAAAATCAAATCCCCTTTTAATATGGCCAGCCCTTCTCTGGCCAAAAGTGAAGGGTTTCATAAGGCCAATAGTTTTTGCCTCTTCATTCATTTCTTAATTTGTTTAAACAAATTCTCTTCGAAATAAACCAGGAGTTTTAACATTGCTTGGCTTGCACAACCCTGCTTCCTCATACAGTTTATCTCAAATGAGTTGCAAAATGAAGCCAACACATGCTTCTAAACTTTGGTCATTCCACAACCTTCCAAAGGTAGTAATGCCAGCTGAAAACAGCTTGAGGACTCTTTGAAATCAAATTTCCTGCGCCCGCATCATCGATGACAATGGCGCCCAAACACCCGGATTCACCGTAGGTACCTTCAAAGAGGCACAATAATAGGTGTTTTATACAATTCTGCTGTCTCAACCATAACAGCTTTTTTGAGGCGGGTGAGAGACCAAATAATTAATATTGGCCGCCAGGTTTCCTTCCATGGCCTCACCGCCTCCTCCAGGTATAGCAAAACTTTGTGCCACATCAGGCACACCTGGATCAATATATTTGTATCGTGGTGTGTACTCCGGACCTCAATCACCACTTTCAGGGTCTGTCTCATACAGCCCTGGTACTCCTGAAACTTGTTCAAGGATACTCCCTCCAGTCCAATCCCAGGCACTGGAGTTCCAATTCCCAATTCAACTGGCACCATATTCATGATATGGAACCCCCTCAGGGCTGCCTGGGAATATTCTGGGTACTTTGACCCTTGGTTGATTATAGTTTGGAGCATTTCTCCATTTGATCCATTCTGAGCCAAAAGGCTTTCTTTCTGGACCTTTAGAATCAGAGTCCTCAGAAACCTCTGGGTTTTCCTCCAAAGTTTCTGTTTGTGGAGCAATCAAAGCCTCACTAACGGGTATTTCAACGGCCACCGGTATCGGAACCTGCTCCGCAATAATCTCCTGTCCCAACTCTTCTCCCCGGGACGCACGTTTTACCCGCTGTTTTTTGTCTATTTTCTTCCTAACTCCTCCTGGTTTACCCACCAGGCTACGGAGTTCTGAAACCCGCCCTAGAAACAAAAACCTCTCTTACCTGCGGGCCGGTTCCTTACCGCTGTGTGGAGCTGCGCTCTGCAGCTCTTTCTCTGCCGACAGCGACGACGTAATGCCGATCCAGCGCCAGGCGGGGCTTCTTCACGTAGTCACTCACGTGACTCCGAAGTAGAATCACAGTGTGCAATTCATCCAGTGCAAGCATGGTGCACGTCACGTGTAATAGTTCACGTTGTGCTACCAAATTGCTGTTTGATGTGCAATTTGAATTTTGCCAGGACTGCTCAGCTTCAGACCTCATTATAGCTTTAGTCCAAATTTAGACAAAGGAACTATGTCGTCTTTGACATGCATTGTAATGAGCATGCCACATGTGCCAGGCAATGAGCTTCTCCAACATAGTGTAATGATCTATTGATAATATTCAATTGTATTATCTTGGCTGAGTCCTCAGATAGCAACAGCTGGGCTTCATTAACAAAGGTTCATGAAGGGGATTACAGTCTCAATTTGGGTATCATTTGAGTTTCTCACTTTAAATCATCGAGGCACAAATTAGTAGTGTGTTGGAATACTCTCTACTTGACTAGGTTATTGCACCCAAGGTGATAGATCATGATGAGATATATTGCCACTGTTTCATCTACCTTAGCCATTGCCTTCTTCCACCATAAACTTGCTGTTGCTATAGTGTGCACCATCTACAAAATGTATCTTGGCTACTCACCAAACCCATTTTGGTAGCACCTCTAAATCTGTGACGTCTATCATAAAGCAGTAACAGAGCAGCAGGCTCAGCCAACTACAAATTAACCCCTCTGTTAGGAATAATTGTTTAATAACCATTAACATATTTGAAACCACAAAGCGTTATATGCTGTATTGATAATAGCAGATCCTAATTTATGTTTAGTTTAGAGATACAGTGCGGAAATAGGTCCTTCAGCCCACGGGTCCGCACCGACCAGCGATCCCCGCATATTAACACTATCTTACACCCACTAGGGACAATTTTTACATTTACCAATCCAACAAACCTGTATGTATTTGGAGTTTCATTAAACTGTTATAAAGCTGCTTGGAGTTCAAGTACATTTTGTTTTGCATGGGGCTTGTGAACATCATTGTACCTGTTCATCTTTCCCAGTCCCTGGTTTTAAGATTGCATTCAGTGGAACAACACTGACCCAGAAACTAACGCTCCAAAGTTATACTCCGCTCAGAATTCTGCACAAAGGCTCATAATAATGATTAATCTGTGGCCCAGAATCTCATCCAGAGGTTCACTAACCTTAATTACAATTTATTAAACTCCCTGGTTAAGCATCTTATTCAGCTTTGGCTGATTTTCATCAATGGTAGAGTGCCTAATCAGACCATCTGCAGCAGAGGCACTCAGCGATTATTCACCTCAGTTTTTTGGTCAATTAAATTTTGGGTATTATGTTTTGTTTTTCCTCAAGCATACTAACCCCAATTCCCAGCTTTCCTTTTTCTTATTCCCTCTCCCCTACAGCAAAAAAAACATTCCTTCACAATAGATGATCCCACTTTTTTGGGTAGCATTTTGAAATTTCTAAAATAACCTGTATTCCCCTTCATTTTCCTTTGTTCTTATTAAACCGATCTTATGACAAATGTGTTGGTGGTCTGCTTGATCGCACTTGCTTTAGATTTCTTCTTTTCAACATTTAAGTTTTTTTTACTGAATCTATTATATAAATTTAGTGTGTTTCCTATTCTAATATTTAGAACAAATTTGTTTTTTTTTAAACTGTTATCATCTGTAGACCATATACAAGAATTGCAAGTAAAATGGTTGATGTACTGCATATATCTATCAATCACATTTTTATTTCATAAATTGAATCTTTTCTTCACTTTCAATTTTCAGAAGACTCCAGAAGGAAGATCAGTTCCGTACATCATCGTTGCCTGCCATCCCAAATCCATTTCCAGAGTTGTGTAGCCCTGCTAGTTCTCCAGTGTTGACTCCTAGTTCCATGCCACAGAATCCGCCTACCCATAATCATGTGAGTAACATTGTCGTTTTGAGTATTCCAAAATCTGGGCTACTTAATGAATGCATAGAACATCTCAAATGGTATAACTTATTTCTAAACTTTCATGACCATACCTTCCAGAAACAATTTATTTTTAGTTTACACTGTAAACTAAACTCTGTGCAAATTCTTTACATTAGGTTTTACCAAAAGTAGTCTGATTGTTCACTTGCAGAAATTTGTAATAGTGCCATTTTTTAATGATTTGGTGATGGTTGGTGTGTTCAATTCAATGGCAGTAAATTTTATTGCCTTGCAATTTTCCATTTTGCAGCAATCTCTTCGTAGCTCACATTCAGTTATAAAGTTCCATTCCAAACTACAAGATGATCAGTGATAGGTCAAAGCAACTCTTATTCAGTAATACCATGGCTGAGTTAATCATTAGACTTAAATCACTTTTCTTGCCTGAGTTTCACATACCTTGATTGTTTGTAGTCCAATAAATCTATCTCAGCCTTGAATATGCTTAATGGCACCATCCATAGCTTTCTCACGCAGAGGATTCCAGGCGTTTTCTATGTCAAATATATATTCCTCCCCAACTCATTCTAAGTGTCATCCTTTATTCTGAGACGATACCCCTCATTTTAAATTTACCCCCACTAGAGTAAAGGCAAAATGCGAGGAATAAAACACTCTGAAGTACTCCAGATGTCTCAGCAATGCGCTCTACTATTGTAACAGGTCTTAGCAGGATGTAAAGGTGAAATACTAGAGGGCAAGGCCTTAAGGTGAAAGGGGCAAAGTTTAAAGGAGATGTGCGGGGCCAGTTATTTTACACAGAGGGTGGTGAGTGCCTGGAACATGCTGCCAAGGCTGTTGGTTGAAGTAGATACGATAGTGGCATTAAAGAGACTTAAGCATATGGATATGCAGTAATGGATGGATTTGGATAATGTGTTGGCAGATATGTTGGTATCATTTTCGGCGCAGACATTGTGGGCCGAAGAGCCTGTGCCTGTACTATACTGTTCTATATTCAATTTTTCCCATTCATCTGGCAATGATGCCGCGCAGTACATTTGTCTTTTACTTATTTGCTATATCTGCCTGTTGATGTTTTTTGATCTAGTGCATCAGGATCTCTCTCAATCAACATTCATTAGTGTTATACCATTTAAATGAAATTGTCTACTCTTTTTGCTAAAGTGGAAACCTTTTAATTAGAAACATAGAAAAATAGGTTTAGGAGTCGGCTATTTGGTCCCTCGAGGCAGTACCGCCATTCATTATGATCATGGCTGATCATCTAAAATCAGTACCCCGTTCCAGTTTTTTCCCCATATCCCTTGATTCTTTTCGCCCTACAGTGTAAGAGCTAAATTAACTCTCTCCTAAAAACATCCAGTGAATTGGCCTCCACTGCCTTCAGTGGCAGAGAATTCCACAGATTCACAACTTTTTTCAGGTCAAAAAATGTTTCCTCATCTCAGTCCTACATGGCCTATCCCATATTCTTAAACTAGGAGCCCTGGTTCTGGACTCCCCCAACATCAGGAAATGTTTTCCTGCATCTAGCCTGTCCAATCATTTAATAATTTTATATGCTTCTATTCTATAAGACCCCTCTCATCCTTCTAAATTCTAGTGAATACAAGCTCAGTCAACCCAATCTTTCATCATATATCAGTCCCATCATCCCGGGAATTAACCTATTGAACCTACGCTGCACTCCCGCAATAGCAATAATGTCCTTACTCAAATTAGGAGACCAAAATTGCAAAGTTTTTCACCAACCAACTTGTTGCTCACTTCTTGACCGTGTCGCTTCACAAATGTTTGTCATTTTGTAATAATTTACTTTCTCACCTTGCTTTTATTATGAGTAATCTGGGAAACATATGTGACACCACTCTTTTTTTAACTGTAAGACTATAAGCCCAAACCGTGCCCTAGTTACTGATCTCTATTGTCACACTACGAGTTGCTGATTGCCAACTGATTTCCCTTTCATAAAATTGTCACATTTAATTAATCATATGAATATCCAATAGTCCTATTGCTTCCTTAATAGTGGATGATTACATTTTCTAATGTGTGCGGCTAAAATTGCTCCAAAGTTGCCTGCTTTCCCTCATCTTCTTGTATTAAATTAAATTATTTGTGCTATAACAATATTTATTTTAAATTCTGTTTCAAGTGCTATTGTTCTATATTTGAAATGTTCTTAAAATGTTAAGAGAAATCTATATATATTTGACATGTGTTCAAATTGTAGAAATGTATGACTTGGAAACCAGGTATTTGGATTATGTTAATTCCTGTCACAATTAGTATCTTGGCATTTTGCCTTTTGCTTGCTACTGATTGTGTTCTTGTAGATTATAACTTCCCAGGCGCTTGTTCTCTATAATGGTGTATGTCTTACGATTAATTGTATATTCCTTTGCATTATTTGTCCTCCTAAATACATTACTACTAGATCGTTGCATTTGCCAGTTATATGCTCTCCTAATCAGCCCATTGACGTTTTCTTGCAAGCTAGAATTATTCCTTGCTATAAACCGCAGTGCCAATTTTGATATTTTTAGAAATATTCCAAATGGCCCCCAGGTAACAGTACAGACCATAAATGGACATCATTAAAATAAAGTGTCCTAATACCCTATCTTTTCAAAACTCGTTTTATTCTATTCCTTTGTCTCTTTACTCTTCTATCTCCATTTGCTGTAACATAAAACAATGAATACTCTGAAAACTTCAGCGTGTGCATTAGAGGCATTGCCCCTGTTGTCATCACCCCTCACTCTTCAAAAAAGCAAGATTACTCAATATTTCGGTTTTAAGGGATCATTAACCTGAAATATTGACTGCTGCTCTCGCTGTTTATGCATACATGCCCAAAGTGCTGAATACTTTTGATATTTTCACTGTTTGTTTGTAATTAGATTACACAGAACAGTGCAGTGCAGGAGCAGAACCAATGCCCCACAATGTCTGTACCGAATATGAATTAAACAAATCTCTTATACATACACATCCTTATCCCTCCATATTCAGGTACCTATCTAAAAGCCACTTAAACACCACAATTGTATCTGTTTCCACCGCCATCCCTAGCAGAACATTCCAAGCACCTACCTATCTTTATAAAAAAAAAACACTTGTCCCACATGTTTTCCCTCTCACCTAAAAACTATGCCCTCCAGTATTTGACATTTCCAGCTAGGAAAAAAGGTTCTGATTGTCTACTCTATCTCTGCCCCTCATAATTTAATGAATTCCAACAAATCTCCTCAGCCTCCAATGCTCCAGAGAAAACAATTTAAGTTTGTCCCATCTCGCCTTATATCTATATACTTTTAAAACTCTGTGTGTGGGTGTGTGTGTGTGTGATTTTGCCTTTGAAACGTATTTTCTCGAAAACCAGACGCAAAAACGCAGAGATTTGTACATATTTCGGTAGCGATTTAACTTATGATTTCGGAAATCGACTCCTCTAAATTTGATCAATCATTTGCCCAGATTTTTAATAAAGTTGTTCACAAAACGGACTGTTTTAAAAAAATCAAACCGCTGTGGCAGCTGCAGACGGCACAATGCCCTTGCTCGCAGCCCCTTCCCTGCTCTCGATTAAAGTAGATGCTCTCAACGCGCAGGCGCACTTTCCACCACCCTTCCCCCCCCTCCCTCCCACTTCGTCATTTTTTCACCTCCCGCTATGCTGCGGACCAAAGATCCAAAGGGAGTATTGGCCGTCAGGGCCACCTTCTCATCGCGTGCCTCGCGTGGCGATAACGGCTGCTGCCGCCGCCCGGCTCTCCTCAGCTCCACTCCCCCATCTCTTCTTCTCACCTCCCTCTCTCCCCGTCACAGGGGACCATCTCCTCTCCGTGTCCGCGGCCCGAATGTCTGTAACGCTGGTGGAAGCCACGATCGGCTGGTCGTTCACTGCTTTTGGTAGTTCAGCAAAGAGCCTATAGAGCGCTGTAGGATCTTTGCTCCTCGGATAGCTCCTTGCCTCGCTCGAGTCCCCACGACCTGCCGCCCCGCTGCACTCGTCTCTCCCTCTCCCTCTCCCTAAACCCCCCCTCTCCCTAAACCCCCCCTCTCCCTAAACCCCCCCTCTCCCCCTAATCCCCCCTCTCCCCCCTAAATCCACCCCAAACCCCCTAAATCCCCCCTAAACCCCCCCTCTCCCCCCTAAATCCCCCCTAAACCCCCCTCTCCCCCCCAAACCCCCCCTCCCCCCTCTCCCCCCCTAAACCCCCCTCCCCCCTCTCCCCCCTAAACCCCCCCCTCCCCCCTAAACCCCCCCCCTCCCCCCTAAACCCCCCCCCCTCTCCCCCCTAAACCCCCCTCTCCCCCCTAAACCCCCCTCTCCCCCCTAAACCCCCCTCTCCACCCTAACCCCCCCCTCTCCCCCCTAAACCCCCCCTCTCCCCCTCTCCCCCTCTCCCCCTCTTCTCCCTCTTCTCCCTCTTCTCCCTCTCCCCCCTAACCCCCCCTCTCCCCTCTCCCCCCTAAACCCCCCCTCTCCCCTCTCCCCCCTAAACCCCCCCCTCCCCTCTTCCCCCTGAACCCCCTCTCCCTCTAAACCCACTAAACCCCCTCTCCCCCTCCCCCCTAAACCCCCTTCTCCCATCCATCCCTCCACTACCCCCCCTCTCAGCCTCTCTCTCCCTCGTGTCTCTCCTCTCTCTCCTCCCCTCTTTCCTCCCATCTCTCTCTCCCCACTCTCCCTCTCCTCCTCCCCTCCACCCCCCTCTCCCTCTGTCTCTTTCCCTTCTGTCTCTGCCCCTCTCTCTGTGTCTCTCCTCATTCTCTCTCTGCCCAGTCTCTCTCTGCCCTCACTCTCGACCCCACCTCTCCCTCCCTCTCTTAATAATATTAATATAATATCAAAGGGGAGTAGTTAGCGTGTGTGTTCGGGTGGTTAGTGCGTGTGACGCCGCATGCCCCCCCCCCCCACAGCCCCCCCACCGCAACTGGGGGTTGGAGGAACAGACCCAACGGGTCTGCACTTGGTCGAGTCTAATATAAAATTTGAGCAACCTCTTCTGCACCTACTCCAAAGCTTCCATATCAACCTATAAAGAGGCAACCAGAACTGCACGGAATACTCTGAAATGGGCCCTAACCAGTTTTATAATGCGACAACATGCCTTCTTGACTCAATGCCCTGACTGATGAAGTCGTGTACCATACTCCTCCTTTACCATTCCATCAATTTGTGTTGCTACTTTCAAGGAACTATCGACTTGGACCCCAAAATAACACTCATCACTGTCCTATGACCTCTATTTAAATTCCCCAAAATACATCCCTTTTTCACTTTTCATAATTAAATTCCAACTGCTAATATTCCGACCAACTCTCCATTTAATCTATATTCTTCACTAGCCTCAGACAACCTTTCTCATCCACAGTACTAATTTTCTTGTCATCTGTAAATTTACCAACATTAACATTTACCGCTAACATGAACATCATTAATATATATCGCGAACAGGTTCCAGATTTTCTCTTCCATTCCTCCGCTCTCCTTTATGCATTTGCACTTGTGCCGAGCTCAATCTCTTATTTTCCCAAGAGGATATTGAGAATTTTGTATCTTTGGTTGTCAAAGATTGAAAGTTCTAAAAATTTACTTTTCAGTAAAGTGAAAATTCCCAAGTGTCCATGTGCAAGATGTGTTTTAAGTAAACTAGAAATTTATGAGAATAATTAACTTCAAGTGAACTATTTATAGAGTACCATACCAAGGTCAGTATAATCCAAAATTATGTAAAGCAAGTTGAGGTAATGGAGAACACAATATTAAAGTAGTTATTTAAGCATAAAGGCAGCCAAATTGCACCGAACCAGAAACAACTGCCCAATTGAGATCGTTGATGAATAAGAATCTTGATGGAGGAGTTATTTTAATTCTTTGAAATTCTTTTTACCCCAAAGGAAGCTTGTTACTTTATTTATCTTACAAATGTTATTGGTGCTTGCTGCTATAGAAATTCTGTTTCTGCACATTTTTTCTCTCATCAGCCATTAGTTGCAGTTCACTCATTGTCCTTTTATTTTGGGTATTCATGCAAACTAATTTCTGATCAGGTACAAGTTTAAAAGGCAATTTTGCCAACTATTTCCATAAATTCTGAAAATTTATGCTGCTGATTTTATAAAAAGGTTATAAATTCTTGTCATGACAAATCAAAATAATTATCTTTGTAAAAATTTGTAAAACAAGTTTTAAATATGCACGTCATCTTACATCATATTTTAGCAAGCTGAATTATCCAGCAACAATGCATTGGTGATAAGGAATCATTCATTCAATTCCACCATCTTCTTTGTCTTTTCTCATCCCCAATCTCCTTACCCATTCATCTGAGTTGGCTACTAAAAATACAACAATATTTACTTCACATGCTAGCTTCATAATCATTGTGTATTTATTTATTTATGCAGAATCGTTGAGGTACTAATGAGCAGTTCCGAATTGTTTCAGATAATCATGTTTCAACACAATAGTAGATGAGCTACTGCTTAACACTGCAGCCAGCAAGTCTGTAGGACCACATATGACAACAATGTGCGTCATTGTGCTAGAAATGAACATATAAATCCACTAAAAGTATGAGAGGTACTTTGCTGTTTCAATGTTTTATGTTTTTGTTTCCTTGTGGTTAATTCAGACTCATTGAGAAATTCATGGCCTTGAGACCTGGCTTTCTTCATGGAAACAAATGGATCAGTTCAGTTACATCTTGGGGAAAATAAACTTGCATCACATCTTACAGATTCCTCTCTAATTCTGCCTTATTGTACAAATATTAACCATGTCCAAATATAGATTTCATTACTCGTAAATGAAATAGAATAGAATGGCTGATTGTTTTTAATCTGATTAATCGGCTTCTCTGTTGCATTTGGTTTGGAGAAAAAATGTTTCTAAATCTTTATTTTAAACTCTTGATCATAATTACTATAGAATGCATTCTGAAATCTGATGCAGAAAAAGGTTTGCATGTAAAGTAAATCTGTGTTGAATTCATGGCCTTGAAAAAACACAATTTGAAATTGCCTCAATTTTTTCACAGTTTGTAATTTAAGAACATATTAAAAAATGTTGCTGCGTTAGCCTGAATAATTCACTATGTATTTTCAAAATCAAATGCCAGTGGATGTTTTTGTGGTGTCTGTTTTGAAGAAAACACAAAATATTTTAGCCACAACCAGATGAAGAACAATCTGTTTTATATTAAGGTCAATTTTGAGGATAAACTTGGAACAAAAGAAACAAGCAATGGCATGATTTAATTCTTTATTATCTACGTCCAGCAAAATGGGCATCTAGCAAGACTTTTCAAACGTCCTTATATGGAATGAAATAACAAACTACTTTTGTGGATGTGGATTAAATATCAAAATACATTTTCACTTTCATGTTGCTAAATATGTTGAATTCCAAATATTAACTTTAGGATAATTTAAATAGTGGCAAATTTGTTTAAGCCATATAGATCTGCTAGAAACTGCATGATAACGACGTCGGCTTAAAAAATATAGTGCTGAGGTTTTGCACAGTTGTACGATTAACAGTAGTTTATGGGATTAGATTTTAAGGTAGGAAATTTATTTTCCAATGTGTTACTTTCTTAAATGCCACCAGAAAATGACACAGCTGAAATGTATCAAATCTGTTTAAAATAAATTGCATTGTTTTAGAGATGATTGTGATTGCATTTTTGTTTGGCTGATGCAAGGAAGATTAACCTGAAGTGGATCAGTAAAAATAGAAGTATATTGCTGAATCAGCTGTTACTTGAAGTTAGAGAAGTCAGTGTTCATACTGCTGGGGTGTAAGGTGCCCAAGCGAAATATATATTGCTGTTCCTCCAAATTGCACTGGGCCTTACTTTTGACAATGGAGGAGGCCCAGGATGAGAGTCATTGTGGGAATGGGAGGGGGAGTTAAAGTGTTGAGCAACCGGGAGATCAGGTAGGTTTAGGTGGACTGAGCGGAGGTGTTCAGCGAAACGATCGCTGAGCCTGCTGGACTGAGGGAGGTGTTCAGCAAAGAAACCAAAGTGGAGCCGAAGGAGATGGGCAAGGTCCTTAATTAGTATTTCCCCTCCATTTTTACTGTGGAGAAAGATGTGAAGACTGGAGAACTTGGGACAGTTAATAGAAGTGCCTTGAGACAGTCAACATACCATTGAGGAGGTGCTGAATACCTTAAGATGTATGAAGATCGATAAATCTCCCGGGTAGATCAGATATATCTGAGGACACTAGGAAGCTGGAGAAGAAATTGCAGGCGCCATGTCTGAGATATACTAATCATCACTAGATAGGAGTGAGGTGCGAGAGGACTGTGCCTCTTTTTAAGAAGGGTTGCAAGGAAAACCTAGAATCTATAAATCAATGAGTCTATGTCTATGGTAGCCAGGTTACTGGAGGTATTGAGTGATTAGGTATATATGCATTTGGATGGACAGGAGCTGATCAGGGAGAGTCAGCTCGGTTTTGTGTCTCACGAATCTGAGTTTTTTGAGAAATTATCTAAAAAAGTTGATGGCTCATTTGTTGAGCCATACACGTTGTCTATATACACGTCAGCAAGGACTTTGATACGGTTCCGCATGGTAGGTTGCTCCCGAAGGTTAGAACGTATGGAATCCAGGGAGAGGTAACCGACTGGATAACAAATTGGATTCATGGAAGGAAGCAGAGGGTGATGGTGGAAAGTTTTTTGAACTGGTGGTCTAGGACTACTGTTGTGCCTCTGGGATATGGGCTGGGCCTTTTGCTGTTTGTGGTTAATGTCAATAATTTGGATGAGAATGTACAAGGGATGATTAGCAAGTTTGCAGATGACACAAAAGTGGGTGGCATTGTAGATAGTGAAGAAGTTTATCAAATATTGCTGCAGGATCTTGAATCATTGAGGAGGTTGGCTGAGGTTTGGTTAATGGAGTTGAATACAGAAGAATGCAAGGAGTTGCATTTTGGTAAGTCAAAGCAGGACAGGACTTTTACAGGCTCTGGGGAATGTGTAGAGCAGAAGGATTGAGGAGTGCAGGTACATAGTTCCTTGAAAGTGGCATTGCATAGGTAGATAGGGTGTTCAAGAAGGCTTCAGCACTTTGCCTTCATCTGCCAGAGTACTGAGTATAGATTTTGGAAGGTTGTGTTATATTTGTACTAGACGTTGGTGAGGCCACATTTGGCATTTATGTTCAGTTTTGGTCCCCCTGCTATAGGAAAGATGTTGTTTCAGTGCATAGGATGCAGAAAAAATTTACGAGGATGTTACCTCGACTCGAGGGCCTGAGCTTGTCGGGAGAGATTGATCAGGCTAGAACTTTATTCCTGGGAGTGCAGGAGCATGAGGGGTGATAGTATAGATGTGTACATGATCATGAGGGGATTAGATAGGGTAAATGCACAGAGTATTTTACCCAGAGTAAGAGAATCAAGAACCGGGGTTTAACGTGAGGAGGTAAAGAATTAATAGGAACCTGAAGGGCACCTTTTTTTACACAAAAGGGTGGTAGGTATCTGTAACGATCTGTCAGAGGAGGTAGTTGAGGCAGGTATTATCACAACATTCAATACACAATGGGTGCAGGAGTAGGCCATTCGGCCCTTCGAGCCATCACCGGCATTCAATGTGATCATGGCTGATCATCCACATTAGGTTCATGGATAGGATAGATTTAGAAGGATATATACCAAAGTCAGGTAGATGGGACAGTGTAGATGACGCATGGTGGTCAGCAGTTGGGCCAAAGGACCTGTTTCCATACTGTATGACTGTATGGTTCTAAGTTGCACACTATCTTGACTTAGAAAGGTATTGTCTTTGCTGTTGGATCTAAATCCTGGAATTCTGCCAACAAACACAATGGCGAATCTTCACTTCAAGGATTAGTGTTCAAGTAGTTTAGTTTATTATTCTCACGTGTACCGAGGTACAGTGGAAAGCTTTTTGTTGCGTGCTATTCAGTCAAAGAAAAGCCATCCACAGTGTACAGATACAAAAGGTATAACGTTTGTGCAAGATAAAGCCCGATTAAAGATAGTAATCAAACACCATTTTATTTTTTTTGTCCATTTACTCTGTTCAATCCTCTTATTCTTTTCAAGGCATTGGGTTGTAAAGTCGTTCATTATGGAGCATCATTTTCTAATCTTTGATGTTATGCTAATGGATAGGTCAGTTGATCCCTTTGTTTTCTCACTCCTTAAATATTTGAGTCACATTTGCTAACTTCCAATCCACAAACAATTGTTTCAAAAATCTATAAACAACCAAAGCGTCCACCTTCATTAATACAATCTCCTTGTAAGCTTTGGGAAGTAGATCAGTGAGGTCTTGTGATTTATAAGATTTTATGCTCATCAATTTCTCTGATGCGATTTTCTGAATCTTTGGTACGCCCAGCATATTTTGTATCGTCTATGAAGACACACAAGGTAACTATTTACTATCTCTGTTATTACCATATTTCTGATATTTTTTATTCTACCTGTCTTTGAGGGTAAAACATTGGCCCTTGTTGTTTTTTTCTCATTTTAATTAGCTTTGAAGGCTCTTTCTGTCTAGTCTCTGTTTCTCGCAATCTCATGTTCTATCTTCCCTTTTTAAAAAAAAATCAGTTTGCTCCTTTGATTTTTAAATGTCTCTAGTCGACGTTCTAGGTTTTAGGTTCAGTATAATGGGTAGAGTGAAGGGAAGGATGCAGAGTGTAGAATGTAGTTCTCAGCATTGCAGCGTAATAGTTCCAGAGACTGTTCAATGCCCGTAATTAGGTAAAGGAAAATCGGACTGTACATTTGTTTATGGAAGAACTGTTCAGAAGCCTGATAGCAGAGGGGATGAAGGTGTTCCTGAGTCAGGTGGTGTACACTTGAAGCTTCTGTATCTTCTGCCCGATGGATGAAGGGAGAAGACCCGAAGTCCTCATGAAAATATGGTGCCTAGGCCATGTGAGGCGGCCATTCTTGACCTCATTGGGACTTGCACACCGAACAACGGGTCATGTTTGCCCCCCCGTGGCTGGGGTTCTGGATCTCAACCCCGGCTGGAACTGGCAGATCCGTTCCCATAGCCGGCTCCCGCGGCTAATCGGCAGGTCAAATTTGCTGCCTGCAGCCAGGGCTCTAAAACTCCGGCCCGGCTGGAGCAGGGAGACCCGTTCACATTGCCGGCAGCCTTCTGCGGGCAGATACCTCAGGCCCCCCCCCCCCCCTAATTTTAAGAAAATTATCGCTTCTTTCTCCAATAACTAATAATCCCTCATTTAAACGATCTATTATTGATAAAACGTTTATCCATTGGGAAAGATTAGGAATTAAAACAATGGGAGATATGTATGATATGGGAAAACTTTTATCATTCCAACAATTACAACTAAAATATAATTTGAAAAATAATCAATATTTCAAATATCTTCAAATTCAAGATTATTTGAAGAAATATATACAAGGATATCAAACCTTAACCCCAGATTTATTGGAGGAAGGAATGAATAGAAAGACAGAATCAAGCAATTTAATATCTTACTTATATAATATAATTTTAAATATAGAAACGCCAACGACAGAGACAATTAAAAGGGACTGGGAACAAGAGTTATTAATAAAAATTCCTAACGATAGATGGGAAAAAAATCTATTATATGTAAATAAATGTTCAATTAATGTAAGACATAACCTAATTCAATTTAAAATTTTACATAGATTATATTATTCTAAAACTAGACTGAATAAAATATTCCCAAATGTTTCCCCCATCTGTGACAAATGTCTTACTCAAAATGCCACTATAGCACATTCCTTTGTCTCGTGTATAAAACTGTATAAATTTTGGAATGACATTTTTGGAATTTTTACAAAACTATTTAACACAAAATTGAACCCCACAACAGAACTGATTATCTTTGGATCAATGGAAGAGGGAAGTAAACTAACTATATTCCAAGAAACTTTTCTTAATTATGGTCTAATAACAGCAAAAAAACTTATACTCAAATTTTGGAAAAACGCAACTACGCCAACATTCAAAATGTGGATTTCAAATATGTCTGAAACGCTTCATCTTGAAGAAAAGAGATTTCTCCTAATAGGCAAAGTAGACCAATTCTCAAAGACTTGGTCTCCTTTTCTCAACTTTTTGCAAGCATATGGTGCAACATAACATAACCTCAGAAATTAAATGGTTTAGAACCGGTTGACGGATGGGCAAAAATACGAAATAGGTAGATCTCTCCTAATCTCTCTTTTCTTTACTTTCTCCTTCTATTTCAATCTTTTCAGCTTCTCTTATATGCCCTTTATTTCATTTGCTATCTGTTTCTACTCGCTTTTCTATCTATTCTGACACTCTTTATTTCTTTTTTCTTCCACTGTTCTTTTATTATTAAATCAAAAGTATGAAGTTGTACAAGAATGGAAATATGTATGTATGTATGTATTAGGTACTTATGTACCACACTATTGTACTTACTTCTAACAAAAATAAACAAAAAAAAACAAAAAAAAAAAAATAATTCTGACCAGTGTTTTCTTCCCTTTTCTATTTCAAACTAGGCCAAAATTGGTTCCAGTTTTACATCAGGACAAACACAGGCTATTAATCTCCAGTGATCTGCATGTGGTTTGTAGTGTGTTGCACGAGCCAGAAGATCCATTTATGTTTTACTAGACCAAGTGGGACCCGTTGGGCCCCTTCCACCAACGCAATATTCCACCACTCACCCGTTCCCCCAATGTAACCCGTTTGCCCAACGCATTATTCCACCAATCACCCATAGCCCCCAACAGCGCAGGCACGCCTCATTTCCCCTCATTCCCAACACTCCCTCCCCTTCCTCTTCACCCTCCCTCTTCTCTCCCCTCACCTCCTCGCCTCCTCCACTCCCTCCTTGACCTCTCCCTCCCTCTCCTTTCCCCTACCCTCAGTCACCCCCTCCCACCCTCCATAACCCCTCTCCCATCCCTCCCCCTGTCCTGTTGGGCCCCATTTCCCCAACGCAACATTCCACCATTCACCCATTTCCCCAGCGCAACCCGTTTTCACCACTCACCTGTTCCCCCAACGCAACCCGTTCCCCCAACGCAATCAATCCTTCCCACGTGGGGGCGGGCAAAAATCTCACTCTCTCCTTACTCCTCTTGAAGCTGCTGATCCCATTGTCTCTCTGTCACCTTTCCCTCCCTCTCCTTTTCCCTACCCTCAGTCACTCCCTCCCTCACCTCTCCCCTTTCGCTCACCTCCAACTAAAGACAATGTTTAAATAACATTTCTTCGCCAATTCGTCACTCCGTCAACTCACTTAGCTTGTGTATTGGCAGCCAAGATTACATTGTGATGTCATTTTCAGTTGTCGTTATGTTCATGACAGCGTGTGGCTGAGGTTCCATTGTGATGTAATTTTCGGTTGTCGGAATGTTCACGGCAGCTTGTGTAAATGAGATATTGTGATTGGAAGACTGAGATGCCAGAAAGGTCTTGTCAGATATTATTCTCAAAGTTGGCTTTTTTTACTTTAAATTTCAATAACTTGTGAAATATAACATCAAAATTTGATGAGATCGACGACGGGAAAAGGCTAAGGTTGTGCAAAAAAGTTAGTATTACCGTGTACCTTTTTGGAGAAAATACCATCACACGCGCCCGCACACGCAGAAACGCGCCCGCGCACACAGAAACACACACACACGCAGAAACACACGCGGAAACAAAGAAACACACACACAAAGAAATATACACACAGAAACACACACACACACACACACACACACACACACACACACACACACACACACACACACACACACACACACACACACACAAAGAAACAAACAAAGAAATACACACAGACAGACAGACACAAAATGTAACTTTTAATGGTATACTAGACCAAGTGCAGACCCGTTGGGTCTGCTCCCCCAACACACCCGTTCCCTACCTGTAGCCCCCACGGGCGGCGTGGTCCTCCAATTCAAGCCGTTCACGAACGTAAGATTCCAGCACTCCCCTTGCCTCCCTCAGCAGTGTTCTTTAAAAAAAAATTCCAATTGCACTTGCCCTTCGTGTTGCAATAGCAGTTCGCCCTCCCCATGCTAGTCTATCTAATGTGACTTCATCAGTTGAAGCTGCCATTGTGACGTCATCAGTTGAAGCTGGTCAGTTTGAAATTCAAAGTATTTTGAGTACTAAGTAGAGAAATAAAGCATAAATTGTTCAGTGAAAGTGAACCTATGCATTATGGGGATAAATGTGAATCAGAATATGTAGAAATCTTGTGAAAGTTGGCATTTTTACAGGTTTAACCGCGAATAACGTGCCAAATATAGGATGAAATCTTCATTGAGGCTGATGTCTGGTAGCTGAGCCATTGTGACGTCATTAGTTGAAGCGGGTGGTTTTAATTTCAAAGTATTTTGACTTTTTTAGTCTTTTAATCAGTAACGAGTCGAGAAATAAAGCATAAAATGTTCAGATAAGGTGACCCCTGCCTCGACGGAAAAAATGTAAAAATGTTATCGTTACCGCGTAGTGTTTATGCGAAGATGTAAACACATCCACATATATACACACATACAAGATCAGACTTTTAAATAGGTATATGATATAATCATATGATACTAGACCAAGAGACCCATTGGGCCCTGTCCCCCAATGCGGGCGGGGCACACGGGATATTCTTCATAAGAATATAAAGGAGGATAGTAAAAGCTTCTTTAGTTGTGTGAAGATTGAAAGGGGTGAATTTATTTTCTGGGGTGACGGAGGGACTGAAGGAAATCCACATTAAGCAGGAAATGGTGTTGGGTAGACTGATGGGACGAAAGGCTGATAAATCCCCAGGGCCTGATGGTCTGCATCCCAGGGTACTTAAGGAAGTGGCTCAAGAAATCGTGGAAGCATTGGTGATCATTTTCCAATGTTCTATACATTCAGGATCAGTTCCTGTGGATTGGAGGGTAGCTAATGTTATCCCACTATTTAAGAAAAGCGGGAGAAAACAGGGAATTATACACCAGTTAGCCTGACATCGGTGATGGGGAAGATGCTGAAGGCAATTATAAATCATCAAATAGCGGCACATTTGGATAGCAGTAACAGGATAGGTCCGAGTCGGCATGGATTTACGAAGGGGAAATCATGCTTGACTAATCTTCTGGAATTTTTTGAGGATGTAACTAGGAAAATGAACAAGGAAAAGCCAGTGGATGTAGTGCACCTGGACTTTGCGAAAGCTTTGATAAGGTCCCACATAGGAGATGAGTGGGCAAATTTAGGGAACATGGTATTGGGAGTAGAGTGCTGACATTGATAGAACATTGATTGGCAGACAGGAAACAGAGTAGGGATTAAAGGGTCCCTTTCAGAATGGCAGTCAGTGACTAGTGGGGTACCGCAAGGCTCATTGCGGGCACCGCAGCTATTTACAATATAAATGATTTAGATGAAGAGATTCAAAGTAACATTAGCAAATTTGCAGATGACACAAAGCTGGGTGGCAGTGTGAACTGTGAGGAGGATACTGAGAATGCAGGGTGACTTGGACAGGTTGGGTGAGTGGGCAGATGCATGGCAGATGCAGTTTAATGTGGATAAATATGAGGTTACCCACTTGGTAACCACCCCCCCTGTAGCAAAAACAGGAAGGCAGATTAGTATCTAAATGGTGTCCAGTTGGGAAAAGGGGAAGTACAACGGGATCTGGGGGTCCTTGTTCATCAGTCAATGAAAGTAAGCATGCAGGTACAGCAGGTAATGAAGAAAGCAAATGGCATGTTGGCCTTATTAACAAGAGGAGTTGAGTACAGCAGGCATGATATTTCTTCCGATTTAAATCGGAATTCCGATTTTTTGTTTTATTTTGCCCTCCAATCAGCCGCTGTCTCCAAGGGCGTTGTGTCCACTCACATATTGCGCTGATCACTCGGCGGCCAATCAGATGCAGTCTCCGAGGGGCATTGCGGCCAATCATTGATCAACTTCCCTTACTGAAGAAGAAGATGGCTGCAGAAGCCAAGAGAAAGTTCAACTGACAAGAACGAAGCACAGGGAATCCATGTTGAGCAAGTTTCCCAAAAGAAAGTGTCAGGCATAGAGGAAGTTTGGGTAATGTTACTTATGTCATAGGTTTATCAATCACTTTTTCTGTGCTGTTTGCACACAGTGCTAGGCAAAGAGACATTGTAGGTAACATTTTTTGTAAAGATTTGTTTAGCTGTATGAAATAATTTATTCAATGAAATATTTATCTTTTGGGGGTTATTCTACTGGTTTTTATTTTACAAAAAATTGTAAGCTTCTGTTATGTGTTCTACCAGCAGAAAGACAATAGACAATAGGTGCAGGAGTAGGCCATTCGGCCCTTCGAGCCAGCACCGCCATTCAATGTGATCATGGCTGATCATTCCCTGGGAAGCTTGGGAATCAGTTTCAATTTATAGAAAATGCAGGAGCCCCCTGAACCCCCACTGGGGTACTACCCCTGCACCCCGCCGGGTGCCTAGCCGGCCTCCTGGGTCCCCGGCCAATACTTCCTACTTTTTTTCTCATGAATATCATGCCTGGTATAGGAACAAAGGGGTCCTTCTGCAATTGTACAAGGCCCTAGTGAGACCACACCTGGAGTATTGTGTGCATTTTTGGTCTCCAAATTTGAGTAGGGACATTCTTGCTTTTGAGGAAGTGCAGCGTAGGTTCATATGCTAAGAGAATGGGCTTTTGGACTCTGGAATTAGAAGGATGAGAGGGGATCTTATTGAAACATATAAGATTATTAAGGGTTTGGACACGCTAGATTCAGGAAACATGTTCCCAATGTTGGGGGAGTCCAGAACCAGGGGCTACAGTTTAAAACTAAGGGGTAAGCCATTTAGAACGGAGATGAGGATACACTTTTTCACACAGAGTTTTGAGTCTGCCTCAGAGGGATACATTCGATATTTTCTATCTTGGATACTTTCAAGATAGACCTAAATAGGGTTCTTAAAGATAGTGGAGTCAGGGGATATGGGGAGAAGGCAAGAAAGTGACACTGATTGTGGATGGTCAGCCATGATCATATTAAATGGCGGTGCTGGATCGAAGGGCCGAATGGCTTACTCCTGCACCTATTGTCTATTGGGAGGGCTGGTCCCCGAATGCGACGTCGGCGCTCACCCCGGAGACAGGCCCCCCCCGGAGCCAATCACCTTCATCACCCGTTCCCCCAACGTAACCCGTTCGCCCAATGCAATATTCTACCGCTCACCCATAACCCCCAACTGCGCAGATGGAACTCATTTCCCCTCACCCCCCTACATACCCTCCCCCTCCCTCTTCTCTCCCCTCACCTCCTCCCCTCCTCCACTCCCTCCTTCACCTCTCCCTCTCCTTCACCTGTTCCCCCATCGCAACCCGTTCCCCCAACGCAATCAATCCTTCCCACGTGGGGGGGGGGGGGGGGTGGGGTGGGGCAGCTGGCGCTACCCGGAGTCAATGAATTTACTCAACTTTTGGGTTGGCATCGGCGCTCCCTTGGGCCAATCAATTCTTGCGTCGGTGGGGGGGGGGGGGGGCACAAATCTCACTCTTTCCATACTCCCCTTGAAGCTGCTAATCCCATTGTCTCTTTGTCACCTCTCCCTCCCTTTCTTTTTCCCTACCCTCAGTCACCCCATCCCTCACCTCTCCCCTTTCGCACTACCCCACTAAAGACAATGTTTAAATAACATTTCTTCTCCCATCCCAACTCCGTCAACTCTCATAGCTTGTGTATTGGCAGCAAAGATCACATTGTGATTTCATTTCCGGTTGTCGGAATGTTCACGGCAGCTTGTGTAAATGAGATCCCATTGTGATTGGAGGACTTTGAGATGCCATTGTGACATCATCACTGGAAGCTGCTAGAAAAGTCTCACTCTCACAGTCAGTTATTATTCTCAAAGTTGGCTTTTTTAAAACTTTAAATATCAATAACGTGAAATATAACATCAAATCTGAAGGAAACATTAGATCGGTGACGGGAAAAAGCTGAGTAAGGCTATGCAAAATATTTAGTGCTACCGTATACCGTTTTTGCCATAAGACAATCACACAGATACACACATAGAAACAAGACAAGACTTTTAGAATTATATATAGATATATAGATAGATAACACTTTGAAAGATTTTAATTTTAAATAAACCAAGACATGACATTCAATGTTTGATTCAGCTTATGAGTTGCACTTCAATTGACCAAAAACAAAATAATTTCTACTCTTTTAGTGTGGGAACATTTGTCAACTCCCAATTAAGGAACAGCTGATAATGATTGAGCTGAGGAATGGTTGATGGAATTTAATAGAGAAATGTGAGGTGCTGCATTTTGGGAAGTCAAATATGGGAATATGGGCAGGACCTACACAGTGAATGGTAGGGTTCTGGGGAGTGTTGTTGAGCAGAGGGACCTTGAAGTGCAGGTGCATGGTTCCTTGAAGATTGAGCCGCAGGTAGATGGGGTGGTCAAAAAGGCTATTGGCACATTGGCCTTCATCAGTCAGAGTATTGAGTATAGAAGATGGGAGTTCATGTTGCAGTTGTATAAGACGTTGGCGAGGCCGTATTTAGAGTATTGTGTTCAGTTCTAGGCCCCATGTTATATGAAAGATGTTGCCAAGCTAAAAAGGGTACAGAGAAGATTTATGAGGATGTTGCCTGGACTAGAGGGTGTGAGCTATAGGGAGAGGTTGAGTAGGCTGGGACTCTATTCCTTGGAGCGCAGGAGGATGAGGGGTGATCGTATAGAGGTGTATAAAATCATGAGAGGAATAGATCGGGTAGATGCAGCGCCTCTTGCCCAGAGGAGGGGAATCGAGGACCAGAGGATATAGGTTTAAGGCGAAGGGGAAAAAATTTAACAGGAATCCGAGGGATAACCTTTTCACACAAAAGGGTGGTGGGTGCATGGAACAAGCAGGTAGTTGAGGCTGGGACTATCCCAATGTTTAAGAAGCAGTTAGTTAGGTTCATGGATAGGACAGGTTTGGAGGGATATGGACCAAACGCGGGCAGGTATGACTAGTATAGGACTATTATGTTGGCCGTTGTGGGCAAGTTGGGCCGAAGGGTCTGTTTCCTTGTATCACTCTATGACTCTATAACTGTATTGATCTTTGTGGAAACTGATTACATCAGCCATAAAAGGTGACTCTGGTTAACATGCATGGTTTGATTCAGTTCCTAACTGTGTACTAACTTTTTTTATGGAGCTCATAGTGCACACCCAAGGGAAATGTAATATGTTTCATTATTAGTCAGTTTGAAATATGTGACAAGTACAGTAATCCTTTGATACATTATAACATCCTAAGTGTCCTACACTACTAAAGTGCCTTGGAAGAGACAAAGAGGTCTATTTAAAACTTTTTCCTCAATTTTAAGATACTATCCTGATCTCTGAACTGCTGACTTACAAAGTGAGGTTGGATATTCACACAGCAAATTATGTTCAAAGTTTCCTTTGTATTTTGTGTGACGTGTCAAGGCAAGAGTGTTTAATTGTCTTATGCACCAAGAATGGAACAATTAAAATGTTGCTGCAGTTTTACAGGCACATTAACGCTACAACACAACACATAAATATGCAACAATCAATAATAGAATAAATTCTCAGTAACTAGACCATCATACTGCAAACTGAATTACGTAGTGTAATCTAGACCAAATCTTAGTAGATTGTTGGTGTGGTTAGTGTGGTGTGGATCGTGAGCCTGACAGTTGATGGGAACAAGCTGATTGTTACCAGGAGGTCACTGTTCTCTGGTTCCTGAAACACCTTCACAATGGTAGCAACAAGATGAAAACATGGCCCGGGTGGTGTTGGTCTTTGCCAATTTTAGCTGCCTTTTTGAGGAAAACTTCCTGTAGATCCATTTGATGGTGGTGAAGCCAGTACCTGCAATGGACCCTGATGTCTCTTTTTCATCGCTAGGCTTTGACCACCCATCTGTCGATCAATCTGCCCCCACAGTTGTATCCACCTATCACTTGCCAGAATTTGACCCGTCCCCAACTCTTTTCCAGCTTTCCCCCCCGTACTACAATGTTTGTACAAAGCTCCAAACCCGAAGCATTGTCCATCCATTTCCTCCATAGACACTGCCTGACCCGCTGAGTTACGCCCGTACTTTGTGTTTTGCTGGCTAAATTCAGTTCGATAATGGCCTCATAGGATTGAAATGTCAGAGAGTTTGTGGGGGTGGGAGAAGGTCCACAGGGAAGGACAGAATGATACGTTCTATGTAATTAACATACAAAACCAATGTAAGAAAGCAAACGGTTTCAATTTTCAGTTTTGTTACTTTGAATAATACAGTTGACTATGGGAATTGTTTTTGGAATTTTAGACCACACAAGAAGTGCTCTAAATAAATAAATAAATGTTTCTTGGTTATCTGTTCATTTGCCAATCTTTAAAATTAGGTGCCATTATTTGTTAATTGTTATTTGTTAATCAATGTTTCCAATGTTTTTGGTAGGTTATTAAAGTTTTTAGTGAAGATGGAACAAGCAAAGCAATTGAACTTCCATCTGATTTGACTGCCAGAGACGTCTGCCAGCTGCTGATATATCAATGCCATTGTGTTGATGACAATAGCTGGACTTTAGTTGAACATCACCCACATCTAGGTCTAGGTAAGATGGTTATATAATACAGAATAAATTTAGGGAGTATTATTAATTACAATAGTCAAATGTCGTTCCATTTTATTGACGGGGGGGGGGGGCTGCATGTGAAGTTTTAAGAAAAGTTAAATTGACAAGACCTCTGTTTGCTCTCAGACTATCATAGATTTTAAAACATCAATATAGTTATAAATATTTCTGATATTGTGGCAGTAAAGCATGAAAAAGATTTTGAATAAGAGCATAAGTACAGCATCTGCAGTTCTTTCTTAAACATAAGTACATCAAAAATATGTTTGAGTTGAATTATATTTTAACATACCATTCATTGTTTTTAAATAAATTTAGAGATTGTTTTTCTCTCAATTGCCATTTTCAAAAGTTTATGTAGTCTTGGCTAATGCATCACACCAAATAAGGTATATAGGGTTCATGCTGGATCAAAGGGTAACAGCCCATTTGGCCATAACCCTCTCCTTATTTCCATGTACCCCAGCAATTATTTTCTTTGATACCTGGTCATGAACTCTTTGATAACTGGCATGAGCTTCAGATTATGATCGTGTTGACTTCATGACTAGTTCACTGACAAAGACAGCATGCAAGGGCTAGTAATTTTCCAATTTTATTTAAACAGTGCCAATGGTAAAATAATGCTTGAACTAACAATGGACATTGGAGAAAGGTATCTTGAAGAATTCTCTGACTGAACTACTCGTGGACACCTCAGGAACACTTGTGTACAAAATTATTAAATTTTATGCTGATTTCATGTGTAATATATTAAATGTACATTTGATATTTTTTACATCAATAATATGAAAACATGAAACATTTTTCCCTACAATTGTCTGGCCATCTTAATGGAATTAAAAGAAAGAAAAATATAAAATACTGTCTATATGTGCATGTTAATGAATGGTTTACAATAATTTGACGTATTCTTCATCCTATGGAGACATTTCAAATATATAAAGTTTGCTGCTACAAGCTGTCCATATATTTATTTATTTATCTAGTTTTTAGGAAACTATAAAGTTTAAGAACTAAGGTGGAATTAAATTTAAAAATAATGCATAATATGAAAATAAATGCATAAAGAGAAATGGGGTAACCTCAGGAATCAAAGCTGTCAACTCTGTGTGCAGCCACAGGAGATGGACAATGTCCTTAATGAGTATTTCTCCTCTGGTTTTACCATGGAGAAAGACAGGAGGACTGAGGAACTTGGAACAGTCACTGGAAGTGGCTTGAGAGCAGTCAGTATTACGGTCGAGGAATGCTGAAGGTCATGACGTGTATGAACGTAGACAAATCTCCCGGGATATATCAGAGGACAGTGTGGTAAGCTAGAGAGGAAATTGCAGGAGCACTGGCTGAGATTTATGAGTCGTCATTAAATACAGGCAAGGTGTTGGAAGATTAGAGGGTGGTAAATGTTGTCTCTATTCAAGAGGGCTGTAGAGAAAAGGCTGGGAACTACAGACCAATGAGCTTAACATCTGTGGTCAGAAAGTTACTGGAGAGTATTCAGACGTATAGGACATACATGCATTTAAATGGACAAGGGCTGATAAGGGATAGTCAGCATGGTTTAGTACGTGGGAGGTCATGTCTCAAGAATCATTTTTAATGATTTAACCAAAATGGTTGATGAAGGTTGAGCTTTAGAAGTATATATGGATTTCAGCAAGGCATTTGACAAGGTTCCACGTGGTCGACTGCTCAAGAAGGTCAGATTGTATGGTATCCAAGGAGAGATAGCTAAATGGATTTAAAATTGGTATCGTGGAAGGAATCAAAGGGTGATGGTGGAAGTTTGCTTCTCGGACTGGAGGGCTGTGACTAGTGATGTGCCTCAGGATTCGGTGCTGGACCCGTTACTGTTTGTCATCTATATAAATGATTTGGATGAGTACGTTCATGACATGGTTAATAAGTTTGCAGATGAAACAAAATGGGTGGTATTTTAGATATTGAAGAGGGTTGTCAAAAATTGTAGCTTGATCTTGATTGGTCGGGCAGGTGGGGTAATGGAATTTAATGCAGAGAAATGTGAGGTTTTGCATTTTGAGATAACAAACATGGGCAGGGCCTACACAGTAAATAGAAGGGCTCTGTGGAGTGTTGTAGAGCAGGGGGATCTTGGAATGCAGGTAAATAGGTTACTGAAAGTGTCATCACGGGTGGATACGGTGGACTAAAAGACTTTTGGCAATTGGCCATCATCAATCAGGGTATTGAACATAGAATTTGGGGGGTCATGTTGTAGTTATGTACAGTGAGACATTGGGGAGGATGCATTTTGAGTATTGTGTTCAGTTCTGGGCACCATGTTATAGGAAATGTGTTGCCAAGCTGGATAGGGTGCGGAGAAGATTTACGAGGCTGTTGCCAGAATTTGAGGGCCTGAGCTATAGGGAGAGGTTGAGCAGGCCAGAAATCTATTCCTTGGAGCGCAGGAGGATGAGGGGTGATCTCATGGAGGTGTCATGGAAGGTAGACTCACAGAGTCTCTTGCCCATAGGAGAGGAATCGGGGACAGAGGTTTAAGGTGAAGGGGAAATATTTAATAAGAACCTGAGGGGCAGCTTTTTCACACAAAGGTGGGTGGATTTAGGGAACGAGCTGCCGGAGAGGTGTTGAGGCATTTGGACAGGTAAATGGATGGGACAGGTTTAGAGGGATATGGGCCAAAGGCAGGCGGGTGGGACTGGTGTAGATGGAACATGTTGGTCGTTGTGGGCTAGTGGGGTCGATGGGCTTTTTGCCACGCTGTACGACTCTGTGATTCTATGATATATCCCATGGTATCGGAGTTAAAATGAATACACTACTCCTTTTTGAATGTTGACTCTTCCTTGGTATATTTTTTTTAAGTGCTGCTGCTATTATCCTGATGAAATATAGGAGCTGCATTGTGTTCCAGGGAGGCTCCTGAATAATTTCTTCTCGCTTCAAATGTTGCAAATATTCTTGGGTTGTCTTCCTAAAGGCATTAACATTAGTATGACAGCAATAATCTATTTTTCCTCCTTGTCCTAAATCTGTATGGCTTGTTGTAGTTAATATATTTTTCAACATTGTTTCTCCTCAGCCATTATCCTTCCTTTCTTATCTTTCTGGTAATTACTGTGAAATGACCTCTTATTAGTCACCAAGCTAATCTCCACCCCTCTCCTCTTTCTTATGTGCTATCTTTCAGACATGAAATTTTAAATAGTGTTATTTTCCATTTATACTAATGGCTCTGCCTGCCGTTAATTCTCAAGTCTCATAAGTTGTCAACCTGCATGATATCTAGAACTGGATGAACAAATATCTATTGTAAATAAAATTTTGGAAGATGTATACTGTTGTCTTTGATCCACGTTTTAAATCCAGTTTTGTTAATGAAGGAACTGCAGATGCTGGAGAATCGAGGGTACACAAAAAGCTGGAGAAACTCAGCGGGTGCAGCAGCATCTAAGGAACGAAGGAGATAGGCGACGTTTCGGGTCGAGACTTCTTCTTCAAGAAGAAGGGTCTTGACCCGAAACATTATTCATTTTGTATTCTTCTTGAAGAAGGGTCTTGACCTGAAACGTCGCCTATCTCCTTCGCTCCTTAGATGCTGCTGCACCCGCTGAGTTTCTCCAGCTTTTTGTGTACCCTTTTAAATCCAGTTGGTCGCCTTCAACTTCACTCTGTGGTAACTGTTTTAAACTGAACCTTTCAGCAACCTTTCATTAATTAGGTCCTGCTATCAGCTTTGGAATACATATTTGCATCATGGCTAGGACACACTCTTTACTGTTGCACAACTCTACCCTTGCCTCAGCAGGTAAAGCAGCATCAGTGTAAAGTGAAACAGTGTCAGCATTTTAGGTCAAAGACCCTTGTTGAACCTGTCCTTGTTCTGTTTCTCTTGCAACAGTTGTTGCTTGACCTGTGTTTCCAAGATTTTCTGTTTTAAGTTTAAGTTCCAGGATCTTCAGTTTTGATTTTGATTTCTTCTGCTTGCGAGCACGTAGCAAATCCATATCTCCTTCACCCCACAACTTTTTATTTAATCAATTAGGAGATATAGATGTCACCAGCAAGACTGCCATTAATAGTCCCTGAATGGCATTCTGAGGCATTTTAGAGGGCAGTATATTGGTGGGCTTCACAACAAAAACATTGCAGATGCTAGAAATCTGAGATAAAAATAGAAAATGCTCAAAACAGGTAGCATCACTCCAAGCGAGGTCTTATCATAGCCCTGCACAATGTAACACGATTTCCTTACACTTCTATGCAAGATCCCCTTGTGCAATATATCTTCCTAACTGCTTCCCAAACATGCTTACTAACATGGTGTTTTATCTGCAAAGATGTGGGCCAAATATGGGCAGATGCGGCTAGTGCAGATGGGACATCTTGGTCAGCATGGGCAATTTGAGCCGAAGAGCCTGTTTTCATACTGTATGGCTTGGTACCCGGACGTAGCGTCAAAGGACGAGAAGCCAAAGCGAAGGTGGAAGCCAAATAACAGAACGGAAACAAAGCCGAAAAGCCAAATAACCGAAAGCGTTCAAAGCCAACTAACCGAAAGTGCGGGACGCCTAAGAGCAAACTTACCGAAAGGCCGTAATGCCGAAACGCCAACTCACCAAAAGGCCCTAACGCCTGGAAGCCAAATCACCGAAAGGCCACAATGCCGGAAAGCCAAATAACGGACATGACGTCGCCTGGGGGGGGGGAGAGAGTTATCAGCGATTGGTCCAGACCCCCGCATCCATCTTAACCGCCGGGGGAGACAGGAGGGTGGGGGCCATCTTCCCCACACAAGACCGCCCGGGGCTGGAGGGTGGTTGCATGTGTGCAATACATGAAGCCAATGAAATGAGACAACTGTCACACCAAAGATAGACACAAAATGCTGGAGTGACTCAGTGGGACAGGCAGCATCTCTGGAGAGAAGGAATGGGTGGCGTTTTGGGTCGAGACCCTCAGACTCAGTCTTCAGGTCGGAAGAAAGGTCTGGACCCGAAACGTCACCCATTCCTTCTCTCCAGAGATGCTGCCTGTTACGCTGAGTCACTCCAGCTTTTAGTATCCACCTTCGGTTAAAATAGATTACATATTATCTGAGGTTGTATGCGTTACGCAGGCAACCAGGTGGTATTACTGTGTTTAAACAATAAATAAAATGTGCTTCTTGTTGTCGGTGGGGGGGTGGGCAGCCCGCCAAGGAATTTGTGGTCCGTTCCCCCCCCCCTCCCCGTGTTTTAAAAGTGATCCTGCAGCCGGTGTGGGTGTCGGGGTCTGGTGTCGGTGCATCGCGGTCAGTGTCTCTGGGTGGGGAGAGGGACCAGACTGTCCCCAACCCTGCTCCACCTGGCCCCGTGTGTGTTTGTGTGCTGCCTACCCACAGCCTGTCACAGTGCACCCGCACGGGGGAGACGAGGTGGAGGGCGGCCGTGGGAGAGTGGTGGCTGTCCCAAGGGATGCACTCGTTCGGCTGCTTACACCTTGATGCTCGGATTCCGAGTGCCCAGTCACCCCCCAGCCCCGTGCGGTCTTGTGTGGGGAAAATTACCCTCACCCTTCCGTGTCCCCCGGCCAGTGATGTGATGAACGCAAGGATCTGGACCAATCGCTGACAAGTCCCGTCCCCCCCCGGCGACGTCGTGCCTGTTATTTGGCTTTTCGGCATTGCGGCCTTTCGGTAAGTTGGCTTCTAGGCGTTGGGGTCTTTAAGTGAGTTGGCTTTTCGGTATTGCGGCCTTTCGGTGAGTTGGCTTTTATGCATCCCGCCCTTTCGGTTAGTTGGATTTTATACGTCCAGCCCTTTTGGTTAGTTGGCTTTTCAGCTTTCAGCCTACGCTTTCAGTTATTTGGCTTTTCGGCTTTGTACGCTTTCGGTTATTTGGCTTCCACTTCTTCGTTTCGGCTTCTCGTCCTTCGACGCCACGTCCGCACATGGTATGGCTTCATGACTGACAACCAAATCACTCAAACATCAGCACTTAAAGCATCTAAGTGTCATTTTTAAATTATTCCTATTGTGTCTTGTCCATTCAAACACTTGTTCTCATTCAATATATTTTCATCATCCTTGCACAGTGCTATCTAATAGTGTTCAATATTGCCAGCAAGAAAAGGTAAAATCCAGTCCCCTAAGGTAGATTATCAATGACCAAAACCCAATATCTGCTCCTTATAACACCAGGGTAATTACAGTTCGCCGGCTGGAAAGGGACCTGTTTAATCCAATTGTATTCATTTGCCAATCCTATGTTTGTGTTTGTTTTTCCCTGACCTGATAAGCCCTTCTGAACAATTTCTTAAGGCCATCTTATCAAATGCCTTTTGTAAAATCTAAATATGGCACCTCAATGTGTACCCCTTTATCCAAATTGAGTAAACTTATCAACTGCACCCTATGATAAAACTGTTGACTCAGTCACCCAGTCAATCTTATGCTTTACTAAGTTCCTGTAATAATTTGTAATTGGACATCGTTTTCATTTGTTGAAAGAAAGCCAATTTATATTTGATTTCCTGCTCTCTCCTCACTTATATGACATAATTTAAAACTAGTAAAGCATATTTGTCAACTTCTACACAATGTGTTGCCTTTAAAGCAATTCCATTCTCTCTTCCGAACTATTGTACCTATTCCTCACATAATTTGTGAATCAACTTATTCAACATTTCCGAAATTCAGGAACTAAAGTACGAAATGTGACCTTGTATCCAACAAGTATAAAGAAGCTTTATGTATCAATAAAAATGTAAACTTATTTTTAATGGAAGTAGATTCCAGGACCCCAACATTAATTATAATGGTGAGCAGAGTATAAATCGAGAAATAATTGCTGCTTGTACAAGTGGTACTGCATAAGTGGTACTAGGTGATTGTAACCTTCATACAGATTAGACAAATCAAATTGACAAAAATCGAAGTTAGCGTTCGTGGTGTGTTTGATACAATTTATTCAATGTAGTACCAACCAAACCAAGGAATCGGAGTGTACAATGAGGCAAGATTAAATGATTTCGAACTTTAAAATACCTCTAACGTAATCAAATTTAATATTCAGTTTGAGAAAGGGAATATTAGGTCTTAAAAATGGCAGTTGCAAAGCTATGAAGGCAATTGGCTAAAATGTTTGGGCAAATAGATTAAAGGGTAAAATAAACAATGACAAGCAAATGTAAATATTTCACAATTCACGCGATGCATTCCACTGAGAAATAGATTCCAGGAAACAGATAATCCATTGATGAAAATCTAAACGTTAAAGATGGTGTCAGATTGAAAGAAAAGGTGTATAATGTAGCAACATGTAAATCATCAACCAGAAGACTTAGAACATTTTGGAAAAAGATATGAATAATAAAGATGTTTCAAGTCGAAAATGGAACATAAGAATACATTTACAAGAAATGATTTACAAGTAAATTTACAACAAATGATATCAGTAAGTTTGAAAAAGGTTCACTAAGGTATTGCCTGGATTAGTGTGTTAGCTATAAGGAAAGAATGGACAGACTTGGATTGTTTTCTCAGGAGCATCTTAGACTGAGTAAGAGATTTAGCTGGGATTTAAGGAGGAATTGTTTTCATGGGATTGTTTGGCATGTACATAATGGAAGCATGTTTTCTCACAACATTTAAATACTCTCGCGAAGCACTTGAATTGACATGGACTGGTGGGCTAAATGGCAAATGCTGGTGAGTGGGATTAAGAGAGATTGCTACTTGATGGTCAGCGAGGATTTGGTGGCCCGAAGGACTAGTTTCTGAGTGTTAACTCTTGGCAGAAACTTGAACAGTTAAATTAACATCTATTTGTGGGAAAATTGATAATTAAATTTATAATAATGGAACCAGTGGCAAATCTTTTTAAAATTAAGCCATAGCAATATAAGTTAACATAACTTATGAAAGGAAAAAATCACATTGGACAAGTTTATTACATGTGTTTGAGTTGAACTTAAATGTAAAAAATACATTTTCTATGTTGTCACATAAAAAATAGAGCTCTGGAATTGCAGGTAATATATATACAGGCATGGAGGATTGGCAGAGAGCAAACAGTGTCAGGATAAATTATTATCGTGTTGGTATTCAAATTAGTGGTGTTATCACAAGGGTCAATATCACAGCCGCAACTATTTATAATTTACATCATCAACTTAAGTGAAGGAATCAATTGTATTGTGTCAAGATTGCTGAGAAAATAAGGAGGATGCAAAGAGGCATGGGTATGCTAAGCAAGTGTATAAAATGTGCAAAACATTTGGTAGCAACAGTTGAAAAGCAGAACATTGTTTACATGGGACTGGATCACAAATGCTGCTGTATCGATAGGTCTGGATGTTGCTAAATATCCTTCACCCACAGTGGCAATGCCAAATGCTAGAGTGCATGCTACAAGTTCAGAGGGTGAAGTACAAAGGCAATGAGTGGGACAGGTCTTTGTTTTACACAGAGCGTAGACGCTTTGAATACATTATTGGGCAAGAGTGGATACAATAGTGGTGTTAGAGGTTTACAGATTGGCACATAAATATGGAAAGAAGGATATGAATCACGTGCAGGCAGAAGAGATGAGATCTGTTTGGCACAGACATTCTGGGCCATTGATCTCTATAAACCAAACTTTGCAGCAAGTAATTAGAAAGATGTATTGTTCTTTTATTGCAAGGGTAATTGAGCATAAGTAGGTCATTTTGTTATAACTATACAGTTGATGCAAGCACCACAGCTGGATTCCTGATTTTAAGGAGGAATATATATTTGTTGTGCAATTAATTCACAGAAAGGTCATGATCTAATGTAGGATGGAGCAGTTGATATAAGAATGCTGTGGGGGGTGAATTTTTGGATGTATTCAAGGCTATCACTGATTTTCAGTGGGAGGTTGTGTTATGGAATTGGGCAGTAAACTGAGGTGCAAGCCAAGATCAGATTAATCATGATCTCAATTGTAGAGAAGGCTCAAGAGCACTATGGGTTTTTATTTTGTGTGTAGTTTCTTATATTTTAAGTGTGCACAGCTAAGTATTAGAATAGCATACGTGCGCTGTCATATCTTCTGTTTGTAATAGTTGATAAATTCATGATATCAAACATATTTACAGAAAGATGTTTGGAGGATCATGAATTTGTATTGCACGTACAATCCACATGGACATTGGGAAATGAAAGCAGACTTTTATTCAGAAAAAACTTCGCCAAATATGAATTTTTTAAGCATCCAGTGGTAAGTACCTATCCAGATTTAACCATTCTTTAAAATGGCTTACACATTATTAAATAATTTATATCTCGATTATTCATGTTTTTAAATCTTTATTGCTTATTAAAATGTGTAATATACAGGATTACATTTGTGGTAACCATGGCAAAATCTAATGGTATAATGTCAATTTACTATTAGTAAAGAAGGCCTATATTTTAAATGTACATATGAGCATGATTGAAGTTACGTCTTGATAGGTGTTAAAATCATTGCCTTTTTTAAATACAAATTGGTTTGTTATATCCATATTTTCTGATTTTGAAAAGATTTATATTGAGTTTTACAAATGTGAGCTGAAGCAAATACCTATAGGATCTTTCCTTCCTTACACTGCACTTAAGCCAAGAAGAATGATGTTGGGTGACGCTGAGTAACTGGAAGAAAGTAGTTTATTTGATGGGGGTGATTTAAGATTACAAAATCATGTAGGATTCAAATGAGTTGGTCATTTTGGTTCAATGTGAGAGATGGCCTGAGATGAGTGAAACTAATGGTAAACACATGATTTCTGGCAGGGACCACAAATGATTGTATTATATTAAGGGAAAGCTTAACTCCTGGACATGATCGTGTGGCCACAAACGAGCAAAGATATAACCAAGGCTGTTGAAATGATGATATTGAAATGACGATTGTAAGTCCTTTGCTCTTGTTGGTGAATACATATTGGAATGTGGGCTAGTTTAAGAAGAAATAATACCCAGAACATCAGCCAGAAATTATTCTAGAGCTCATATGGAGTCATTTTTGAAAAACGAATGAAGAAAATGGTCTTGAAAAATCAGTGAATGTAGCTAAACCTATTATACGTTGTAATCAATCAAAGCTTTATCAAATGACAATAAAAGAAAGTGAGGATGCTGGAAATCTAAAATGAAACACTCGTGGCTGTCACTCTGTGGTTCCACTTTATTCTCTTCTGCAGTTAGTGCTGCAACTTACAACTTTTTTTTCCTTTCAGACATCAAAAATTGCAAATTTCCACAGGTCTTGGATTCCAAAACTCCTCCTGACCTTTCTTTCCCTTAAATCGCTCTGATCCCATTTGTCCCCAGTTCCAAATCCTACCATCCCATTTGATTTTTCTCTCTCTGATGCCAAATGATCATGTTCATAAGTCATAGGAACCGAAGTAGGCCATTTGGCCCATTGAGTCTACTTCGCCTTTCAACCATACCCAATGACTTGGTCTCCACAGCTGTCTGTGACAATGAATTCCACAGATTTGCCATACTCTGACTAAAGAAATTCCTCATCACTTTTCCAAAGGTGTGTCCTTTTATTCTGAAGCTTTGCCTCTGCTCCTTGATTCTACCACTAGTGGACACGTCCTCTCTACATCCACTATATCCAGGCCTTTCACCATTCAGTAAGTTTCAATTAGGGGATCCCTCATCCTTCTAAACTGCTGCGAGTACAGCCCTAATACCGTCAAACGCTCATCACATGTTAACCCAATCATCCCCGGGATCATTCCTGTAAACCTCCTCTGGATCCTCTCCAATGCTAGCACATCCTTCCTCAGATATGGGGCTCAAAACTGCTCATAATACTCCAAGAGCAGTCTGACCAGTGCCTTATAAAGCCTCGGCATTACATCCCTGTTTTTGTACTCTAGTCTTACTGAAATAAATGCTAACATTGCATTTGCCTCACTACCGATTCAGTCTCTTTGCACTTCCTGTCAGATCTTTCCCCTCTCACTTAAACTTATGTCCCATCATTTATGACTCCCCTGCCCTAGAGAAAAGTCTGAGACTGAGAGTATACCTCGTGCATGCCCCCAGCCTACATCAATGGTGCTGAAATGGAGATAGTCAAGAGTTTAAAGTTCCATGATGTGAATATCACCAACAATTTGTCCTGGTCCAATCACGTTAACGCCACAACCAAGAAAGCACATAAAGGGCCCCCCGGCCCACATAAATTTGTCTGTCTTCCCCTGCGCCTCCTGGACCAACCTACCCTATGGGATCGTCAAAGGCCTTGCCAAGGTCTATATAGATGTCATCCACTGCCCTCCCTATTCAGTCTTTTTGATCACTCAAAAACATTTGCTCAAATTCATGAGATGTTACCTCCCATGAACAAAGCCATGCTGACTATCCCAAATCAGTCCTTACTTTTCTAAATTAAAATAAATCCCCCTGTGCATCAGTATCCCTTCCAATAACAAACACCACTGATGTAAGGCTCACTGCCATGTAGCTCTTTAACTTGCCCTTGCAGCCCTTAAATAAAGGCAATCTCAAATCGTCAGTTACCTCATCCATGACCAATAAAAATACCAAAATCTCTGCCGGGTTCCATCAACCACCTTCATTGCTTCCTATAATATCTGAGATCACATTTCGTCAGTTCCTCGGGATTTATTCACCTCTATTCACTTCAAGACTGCCAACACCTCCTACATAATGCGGATATGCCTCGCGAAGTCTCCATTTAACTTAATAACTCCCTCTACCTGATGGCTAACTTAGTAATTTTAAAAGGCACTTCAGATATTTGTGAACATTAACACTAAATCTGAAGAAGGGTCTCGACCCGAAACGTCGCCTATCTCCTTCGCTCCTTAGATGCTGCTGCACCCGCTGAGTTTCTCCAGCTTTTTGTGTAACACTAAACTTATACCATTTTAATAATTCATGGTTCTGTTCTTCCCAACTGTATTTGTCACTATTCTTCCATTTCCATGTTTTTAACCCACTTATTTAATCTATCTGCATCTTTTTGCAGATTTTTAAATTTCATCTTCACTGCTCACTTTCCCACAAATCTTCATGTCAGAAAATTTGAATACAGCTGATCGCAGCTTCACAGCTGTTCAAGTAACAGAAATCCGGCTTGACGGAACTCTCAAATCTCCACCTAAAAGTATGAGATATAGAATTTATGTGAAGCAAAGTGCATGAAAAAGCACTTTTTAAAAATTTGCATATCTTGACACATGCTCACATTTTAAGACTTCATGTTACAAAAATCATGATACAGAGTGTTTACTACAACCGCAGCCGCTGGGGTGTCCTGTGGAAAACTTAGTTCGTTCATATGTTATTAATACAAAATGTATTATCTAAGGTCCCTTCACTGGTTGCTGTTTGCCAATTTGATTGTGACCTATTATTCCATGGAGTCTTAGCACATGGAAGAGCTCATGATAAATGTCTTTTGGTATCCCTTTGTTCGTCTTTTACCTTTTCTGCTCATTATATCCTCTCAGGTCTCTTAATTTGTTGAACAAAGTTTCCCTTTTATTTAGCCCTGCTGCCTTAATATTTCCTTAATAAGGATTAGAAACATAGAAACATAGAAAATAGGTGCAGGTGGAGGCCATTTGGTCCTTCGAGCCAACACCGCCATTCATCGTGATCATGGCTGATCATCCACAATCGGTAACCCGTGCCTGCCTTCTCCGCTAGCCCCTAGAGCTCTATCTAACTCTCTTTTAAATTCATCCAGTGAATTGGTATCTCCTGCTTTCTGTGGCAGAAAATTCCACAAATTCATAACTCTCTGGGTGAAACCGTTTTTCTCATCTCAGTTTTAATTGGCCTCCCCTTTATTCTTAGACTGTGGCCCCTGGTTCTAGACTACCCCAACATTGGGAATATTTTTCCTGCATCCAGCTTGTCCAGTCCTTTTATAATTATATGTTTCTATAAGATCAATCACATCAATCAATCACTTTTATTCATCACATACACAATAAAGTGCAGCGAAATGAACTTGCTAACAGCGGTACAAGCAAAAAAGAACACACAATACACAATAAAATTTAACACAAATATTCACCACAGCATTCTTCACTGTGGTGGAAGGCACAAAGTACAGTCCTGCTCCATTATTCCCCCGTGGTCGGGACCATAAACCTCCGCAGTTGCCGCTGTGGACGGCCAGATGTACACGTCCTCTCGTCGGGACGTTAAGTCCCGAATCGGCGCTTCCCTACCAGAGACCGCGGCTTCAGGATGTTGTAGGCCGCAGCCCGGCAGTCGGAGTTCTTCTCCGGGGATCCCCAGGGAGGGATCCCGCTCCGGATGTTAAGTCCTAGAAGCTCCGCAGACCGCGGCTTCAGGATGTTATTGGCCGTTGGTCGGCGGTAGGAGCTCTTCTCCGGCGTTCCCCAGCGAGGGGTCCCAGGCTCTGGACGCCGCGCCCGCAGCTAGAAGCTCCACAGACATCTTGTGCGTGTATATGTGTGTGTCTTTATATTTTCGCAATAACACTACACGGTGACAATAAGATTATTACATTTTCTGACACATTTTTCCCCTCCAAGCAGTGGTCAGCTTTACTTAACATCTTATGCTTTATTAAATGACATATTGCTGATTAAAGTTTAAAAAAACCTCCCTTTTAAAACGACCAGCTTCCACTGATGACGTCACAATGAGGTGGGCGGGCACGATGGCTCAGCTCAGAGCCAGTTTCACACACAGAATATCTTCAAGTGACGTCAGGGGGAGGTCTGCATTTCCAGAACATTCCTCAAACGCTTCACCACCTTCCCAACCATTGACCTGCTTCATTCTCACTGCTTGATGCACTCCTTGATGCTTCATTCTGACTTTGCGACCTTTAAAGATATGACGTCACAAAGAGGTGGGCGGGTAACAAGACTTAGGTCGGCACCCGTTTCCCTCGGGTCCACGCCCGCTCGCGGTCTCGCTCGGGGTCCTTTTCTCCACGCCCGCACCTGGGTAGGTGCTGGAGCAGGGTATGGGAGTGAGGGGAGGAGGATGAGGGAAATGAGGAGATGGGGTAGGGTCTCTATCCCACTCCCTACCCCCCCCTCTCTGCCCCTCTCCCTCTCTACCCCTCTACCCTCCCTCTCTACTCCCCTCCCTCTCCCTCTCTACCCCCTCCCTCTCTACACCCTCCCCCTCCCTCTCTCTACCTCCCACCCCCTCCCTCTCTGCCCCCCTCCCTCTCTGCCCCCCTCCCTCTCTGCCCCCCTCCCTCTCTGCCCCCCTCCCTCTCTGCCCCCCTCCCTCTCTGCCCCCCTCCCTCTCTGCCCCCCTCCCTCTCTGCCCCCCTCCCTCTCTGCCCCCCTCCCTCTCTGCCCCCCTCCCTCTCTGCCCCCCTCCCTCTCTGCCCCCCTCCCTCTCTGCCCCCCTCCCTCTCTGCCCCCCTCCCTCTCTGCCCCCCTCCCTCTCTGCCCCCCTCCCTCTCTGCCCCCCTCCCTCTCTGCCCCCTCCCTCTCTGCCCCCTCCCTCTCTGCCCGCTCCCTCTCTGCCCGCTCCCTCTCTGCCCGCTCCCTCTCTGCCCCCCTCCCTCTCTGCCCCCCTCCCTCTCTGCCCCCCTCCCTCTCTGCCCCCCTCCCTCTCTGCCCCCCTCCCTCTCTGCCCCCCTCCCTCTCTGCCCCCCTCCCTCTCTGCCCCCCTCCCTCTCTGCCCCCCTCCCTCTCTGCCCCCCTCCCTCTCTTCCCCCCTCCCTCTCTGCCCCCCTCCCTCTCTGCCCCCCTCCCTCTCTGCCCCCCTCCCTCTCTGCCCCCTCCCTCTCTGCCCCCTCCCTCTCTGCCCCCCTCCCTCTCTGCCCCCCTCCCTCTCTGCCCCCCCCTCCCTCTCTGCCCCCCCTCCCTCTCTGCCCCCCCCTCCTTCTCTGCCCCCCCCTCTTTCTCTGCCCCCCCTCTTTCTCTGCCCCCCCCCTCTCTGCCCCCCCCCTCTGCCCCCCCTCTGCCCTCCTCTCTGCCCCCCCTCCCTCTCTGCCCCCCTCCCTGCCCCCCCTCTCTGCCCCCCCTCCCTCTCTGCCCCCCCTCCCTCTCTGCCCCCCCTCCCTCTCTGCCCCCCCTCCCTCTCTGCCCCCCCTCCCTCTCTGCCCCCCTCCCTCTCTGCCCCCCTCCCTCTCTGCCCCCCTCCCTCTCTGCCCCCTCCCTCTCTGGCCCCCTCCCTCTCTGCCCCCCTCCCTCTCTGCCCCCCTCCCTCTCTGCCCGCCTCCCTCTCTGCCCCCGCCTCCCTCTCTGCCCCCCCTCCCTCTCTGCCCCCCCTCCCTCTCTGCCCCCCCTCCCTCTCTGCCCCCCCCCCTCCCTCTCTGCCCCCCCCCTCCCTCTCTGCCCCCCCCCTCCCTCTCTGCCCCCCCCTCCCTCTCTGCCCCCCCCCTCCCTCTCTGCCCTTCCCTCCCTCTCTGTCCCCTCCCCCCCCCAGGGACATATATAGCTGGGCCTTTGATTATTAAATGGTCCACCTTCAATTAAGTTTGTGGAATGGAACTGTTCTCCATCGTGTTATCAGTTAGCTGTCAATAGCAAACTTTTTTGTAGCTTTAGTCAAATAATGCTGTGTATTCCAGATACACCAGATTATCTTTTAATTTCTAATTATGTCTGGTGTTGCTCCTTGCCTGCTTTTTTATCCTACCTACATTTAATCAAGTTTAATCTCCTGACCTAATCATCACGTGTGGGTAATGAGGAGTTACAGAGAATGCTGTGGTGTTGCTCCTGAAGGCTCACAGCGCCTCATGGTGCCCAGAGCTCCTAATCCAATATAATTAATATAGTGTCAGAGCCACATAATGTGATGCAGAAGAATCCACTGTTCCATCACCTCTGTGCTGCCTCCTGTGCTTCTGCTTGCAAGTCTGTTAGACAGCTCTTCCAAAGTAGGCTCATGTCCCCAATTGTTTGTGAGAAGGACTTTGCATTGTTGATTGGATTGGCATATCCAAACCAGTTTTATTTTTGCTCTTTTTTGGTTTGGAGTAACCAAGTGACTTGCTAGGCTATTTCAGGGGACATTTCAGAGTTGATAATCTATTCTGGGTCTAGAGTCAGATGCAAATCTTTCCTGATTTGGTGGAAATTTTTAAACTGCACAACCCAAAATATAGAACCGTTTTCCAATTTCACAACCATGATTATTGATCGATAGTTTAAGTATTTCTCTACTTTTACATTAATGATTTAAGCTCCCACATTGTCTTGTTATGGGCCTGTCCCACTTCGGCGACTTTTTGGGCGACTGCAGGAGACTATGCAGTCGTCACATGTTTGCGGGTGGTTGCCGGGGAGTAGCCTTCATGGTCGTGAAGAGTTCCCGCATTCTGGGAACTAGTCGCGGCCTCATTATGGACGCCGTGAATTTGAAAAATTAGCAGCGACTAGAATGAGGCCGCCATGGAGAGTAGCGGGAATTCTTAAGCCATAGGTGGGTCGCCAGGAGGTCCTAATGGGATGCCAGGAGGTCGAAGGTTCTGGGAGGTTTTCGTAGGTTGTAGCCGGTGCTGACTGGTGAATTTCATTGGCTCATTGGGAAAACAAAAGGTAAGCAGTAGTTTTCAGAACCAAGGATAGCCGACCGGTAATGTTAAATGACCGCCGAGCATCACTGCCATGTACTCTGGCTTCTTAAAAGTTGTCTCCACTCCTTCTCTCCCTCCCCCCCCCCCCTTTTTTTCAAGGACCTACCGTACACTGTGCTTTAGCCGTCTTTTTGCAGCGCCAACCTTCCTGTTCGTCGCGGTGTGTGTCTGTTTCACCTTGGCTTTGCACTGTGAGAATTTTTTAGACAGCGCTCCCCCGTTTGTACTGCCCCCCGCCTGCATAACGAGCTGGTGAAGGAAGTGATGTGTGGGTGTGTTCCACTCTGACAGTCGCTGTTCCAGTTGCCGGTTTTTCAGGCGACTGCCGGCAAGTCAGTTGAAAAATTGCCTAAGTGGGACAGGCCCATTATCATTTGAACTCTCCGGAAGTCTTTGGATTCTTTTTCAGGATATGTAGATTATTTATCTACTGACAATGTAACTCAGCTAATAATTTCAATTTCAGAAATGTTGATTTATGTCATGAGATTTTATTTTTGCCATGCAACCTTACCCAAAGATGTATAAAGTTTTTTGTTGTCATCTTCACCAGTTTTAGTTAGCAATGCATATCTGCAACCGCTGCAAATCTTAAATGACAAAAAGCAGAAATCCTGGTAATTCAGCAGGTCAAGCAACAGCTGCAGAAAGAGAAACAAAGTTAATGTCTCAGGCCAGGGACCCTTGGGCAGTTCTGAGAGGTTAACTCCACTTGTCTTTTTAAGGATGCAGCCTGTCAGTTGAGTATTTCCAGCACTTACTGTTGTATTAGTTAATACAGTAAAACCCCAGTAATATGGCACCCTCAGGAATCACATTTTCTTGACTATTAGTTATTATTCCTATTGAGACCCAAATGCACTTTCTACATTAATTTTAAGATGTAACAGTTATATAACACATTTCCCAGTAAAGTTAAAGGTTAAAGAGACCACAAGAAACCAACGTGTACCAGATGTAAAACATCAGAATTTCCAACAATCAGATGGTTGATTATAGCATTTGTGCAGTTTGTCCCTTGTTGATTTAAGGGTCCTGAGCATCCTTAAGAAGTTCAAGACTTGACTTTGTAGCTTGCGAGTTGAAACTGGAGTGATACATGATAATTAATTGTTGTAAATAGTTGTCTTTGAAGTGAAAATAAATTGATCACCAAATCCTTATTGGATTTCAAAGGTTTAAAGTTTCTTGTATTTTTAGTTAAATATTGTGATAGGTAAGGATTCTGAGGACAAATGTAGAATGTAATGTGTCTATTAACCAATCTTTGAATCATATTATTTGCTTGGACAGAGCTTCTTTCCAGAGCAGATGGTATCCTGTTGCCAGGAATTAAATGGAAGTAATCCACACTCGCAGCTCATGCAGGTAGGCTATATGTGCCTTTGGAAACTTTGCACAAAGTTTTTCTTTGAATATGGAAATCTTTTTAAAATTAGTAACAAAGACCAACATGTATGTAAATTTGAAATAAATTGAAATTTATCAGACTTCAACGATTAGATGATGACAGCATCGAGAAATCTTGGAGAAAGCTAAATGTATAGAAAGTAAGTATTATTGTTTAAGGTTTTTAAACATTCAGATCGATTAGAAGTTTTTGTAAAAATATTTCTCGAGGGGGTGATCATTTATAGACACGAATGACAAAATTATTTAATTTTAAAGAATTGGAATGTTCTGGACTTTTTATTTTCAGTGGGTATCAATCAATCTTGTTAAAGAAGGAACTGCAGATGCTGGAGAATCGAGGGTTACACAAAAAGCTGGAGAAACTCAGCGGGTGCAGCAGCATCTAAGGAGCGAAGGAGATAGGCGACGTTTCGGGTCGAGACCCTTCTTCAGGCTGGTCAGGGATCAGGGAAACGAGAGATATAGACCGGAAGTACTGGAGGGCTTTGAGACCATCCTGGTGGGGGATGGAAGTGTAGAGTGACTGGACATCCATGGTGAAGATGACAGGATGGGGGCCTGGGGAATGGAATGCGTGGAGCTGACGGAGAGTGTCTGAAGTGTCTTGAACATAGGTGGGGAGGGATTTAACAAAGGGGGATAGGATGGAGTCGAGATCCTTCTTCAGACTGATGTTGGGAGTGGGCGGGACAGAGGTAGAATGGAGTCAGAGACAGTAAAACTGGTGAGGAACTGGGAAGGAGGGGGGATGGAGAGAGAGAGGGAAAGCAAGGGGTATTTGAAGTTAGAGAGGTCAATGATCATACCGCTGGGTTGTAAGCTACCTAAGTGAAATATGAGGTGCTGTTCCTTCAATTTGCGCTGGTCCTCACTCTGACAATGGAGGAGGCCCAGGATACCAATCTTGCAATTTGCTTTGGGAATAGCTCCGTCCAGGACCGCAAGAAATTGCAGAGTTGTGGACATAGCCCAGACCATCACTCAAACCAGCCTCCCTTTCATTGACTCCATCTACATTTCACGCTGCCTCAGCAAATGCCACCAGCATAGTTACGGACCAGTCTCACCCCGAACACTTCCTCTTCTCCCCTTTCCCATCAGGCAAGAGGCACAGAAGTCTGAAAACGCATACCTCCAGATTCAGAGACAGTTTCTTCCCGGCTGCAATCAGGCAACTGAACGGTCCTCTTATCAGCTAGAGTGCGGTCCTGACTTCCCATCATTAGAGATCTTTGAACTATCATAAATCGTGCATTATCTTGCACCAATGTTGTACCCTTTATTCTTTATCTGTGCACAAAGCTGGGTGGCAGTGTGAACTGTGAGGAGGATGCTATGAAAATGCAGGGTGACTTGGACAGGTTGGGGGAGTGGGCAGATGCATGGCAGATGAAGTTTAATGTGGATAAATGTGAGTTTAGCCACTTTGGTATCAAAAACAGGAAGGCAGATTACTATCTAAATGGTGTCAAGTTGAGAAAAGGGAAAGTACAACGGGATCTGGGAGTCCTTGTTCATCAGTCTATGAAAGTGAGCATGCAGGTACAGGCAGTGAAGAAAGTGAATGGCATGTTGGCCTTTATAACAAGAGGAGTCCAGTATAGGAGCAAAGAGGTCTTCTGCAGTTGTACAGGGCCCTAGTGAGACCACACCAGGAGTATTGTGTGCTGTTTTGGTCCCCTAATTTGAGGAAGGACATTCTTGCTATTGAGGGAGTGCAGCGTAGGTTTACAAGGTTAATTCCCGGGATGACATATGCTGAGAGAATGGAGCGGGTGGGCTTGTACACTCTGGAGTTTAGAAGGATGAGAAGGGATCTTATTGAAACACATAAGATTGTTAAGGGTTTGGACACGCTAGAGGCAGGAAACATGTTCCCGATGTTGGGAATTAAGAATAAGGGGTAAGCCATTTAGAACACTTTTTCTCACAGAGAATTGCGAGTCTGGAATTCTTTTCCTCAGAGGGCGGTGGAGGCCGGTTCTCTGGAGAGAGCTAGATTGGGCTCTTAAAGCTGGCGGAGTCAGGGGATATGGGCAGAAGGCAGGAACGGGGTACTGATTGTGGATGATCAGCCAAGATCACATTGAATCACCTGGAGTATTGCGTACAGTTTTGGTCTCCAAGTTTCTATGTTTCTATGTTTTCTATGAATGGCGGTGCTGGCTCGAAAGGGCCGAATGGTCTACTCCTGCACCTATTATCTATTATCTGTGGACGGTATGATTGTAATCATCCATGGTCTTTTCTTTGACTGGATCCAAACAAAAGCTTTTCACTGTACATAGGGACATGTGACAAACTAAACTAAAGAACAGATTACAGTATTGAGTTGCAATGTTTTACACATATAAATAAGATACAGTAATAACAATTAGTGTACTGAGTTTGCTTCTGTTATTTAACACTTTGTAAAATCCAATTTCCTTGCACTTTATTAATATTCATAAAGTCAGCATGCTACATAAAGAAGTAATCAACTAAAATTGTTACCAAGCTATTAGTTGGTGGTCAAAACTGTGACCAAGGAGGTTGTGTTTAAAGACATTCATAAAATTGTCAAGAACTATTTGGATTTCAGGAGGGAATTCTAGTAAGTGTGGTACAGCTGATTGAAGGTGCAAGACACTTTTTGACAAAGACATTGCCAGAACTATAGTGAAGGCATGAGACTCAGATGCTGAAATCTGAAGTGACAAACAATCTGCTGGAACAACTCAGCAAGTAGATCATCATCACTGTGGTGGGGAGGAATTGTTGATATTTTGGGTCAAGACCCTGAATCAGTACTATAGTCAGGGTCGGATTTACCACTGGGCTTCATAGGCTGAAGCCTAGGGCCTCGGAATCTAGGGGGCCTCCGGCCAAGGCAGGACATCTGCCCTTCAACTCTGAGCGGCAGGTGTGAATATATAATAACTATATAAATATATATATATGTGTGTGTGTAGGAAGGAACTGCAGATGCTGGTTTAAACTGAAGATAGACACAAAAAGCTGGAGTAACTCAACAGTTCAGAATCTCTGGACAAAAGGAATATTAGTCCTGGGATGTCAGGACTTTCATATGAGGAAAGATTGGACAGACTTGGCTTGTACTCGCTGGAATTTAGAAGATTGAGGGGGGATCTTATAGAAACTTACAAAATTCTTAAGGGGTTGGACAAGCTAGATGCTGGAAGATTGTTCGCGATGTTGGGGGAGTCCAGAACAAGGGGTCACAGTCTAAGGATAAGGGGGAATTCCTTTAGGACCGAGATGAGGAAAACATTCTTTACACAGAGAGTGGTGAGTCTCTGGAATTCTCTGCCACAGAAGGTAGTTGAGGCCAGTTCATTGGCTATATTTAAGAGGGCGTTAGATGTGGCACTTGTGGCTAAAGGGATCAGGGGGTATGGAGAGAAGGCAGGTACGGCATACTGAGTTGGATGATCAGCCATGATCACATTGAATGGCGGTGCAAGCTCTAAGGGCCGAATGGCCTACTCCTACACCTGTTTTTCTATGTTTCTATTATGTTTTGGGTTGGGTCTGAAAAAGGTTCCTGCACACCTTTGGAATGTGGAAGGAAACAAGAGCACCCGGAGAAAACCCATGTGATCAAAGTGAAAAGGAGCAAACTCCATACAGACAGCACCCATATTCAGGATCAATTCCGGGTCTCTGGCACTTTTAGGCAGCAATTTTACGGCCAATGTACTGCCCCATAGTCTTGAACTGAATTAAAACATACAGTAGCTGTATAGCGTCACTTGGAGATTTAAGACTGAAAATTGATATTTTCATTAATTTAGTAACCAAAATTATCAACGCATAATTTTTTGGGTGTTGGAAAACAAAATATAGTGGCACAGCTGATAGACTAGCTGCCTCACACGCCAGAGATCTGTGTTTGATCCTGTCCTAGAGCACTGTGTTGAATTTGCACATTCTCCCTGCAAGTGTGTGCGTTTCCTCCCACATCCCAAAGATGCATTGGCTTTGTAGGTTAACTTGTTAACTTGTCTCTATAAAATTGCCTCTAATGTGTAGGGAGTGGGTGAGGAAAGTGGGATAACAGAACTTGTGTGAATGGGTAGACAAAAATGCTGGAGACACTTCCGGCAGCGCTATGGAGCAAGGCAGACTCGCGCCGTTTTAGCTCCGTGAAAAACTCTGTGAAAACGGGGGGGAAATCGGGACTTAACTGCACCAGAACGCTAGCGGCTGCTTGCAATAAGCTTGTGATGACATCAGGTGCGCGACAACAACGACGGTATGTCTACACAACATACCCCCCCTCCAAACTGAGAAAAACCGGTAGGACCAAAGAAGTAGGCCTGACTGAAGCCTCGGGCTCAGATTTAACATCGTCCCAAGAAGAGATCTCAAAGAAGAAAAAGACAGATGTGGAAGAATTACGAAGTTTCCTCGCTCAAGAAATCTCAAACATAATGGAAGAATTGAAAAAACTTAAACAGAACTTCACGGATGAATTGAAAACTTAAAAAAAAGAAATTCAAGAAGATGTCGTAACTTCTGTACATGAAGTACTGGATTCCTGGAAGTTGGCCATGGAAGAAAATCTAAATCAAAAGATTGAAGAGGTAAATGACTGCATAGCCGGTCATAGCACGAACTCCATCATCAAGTTCGCTGACGACACCACTGTTGTGGGACGTATCACTGATGGGGATGAGTCCGAGTATAGAAGAGAGATCGAGCAACTGTCCATATGGTGCCAGCACAACAACCTGGCCCTCAAAACCAGCAAAACCAAGGAACTGATTGTGGACTTTGGAAGGAGTAGGATGGGGACCCACAGTCCTGTTTATATCAACGGGTCGATGGTTGAAAGGGTCAAGAACTTCAAATTCCTGGGCGTGCACATCTGTGAAGATCTTTCCTGGTCCGAGAACACAGATGCAATTATGAAGAAAGCTCATCAGCGCCTCTACTTCCTGAGAAGATTACGGAGAGTTGGTCTGTCAAGGAGGACTCTCTCTAACTTCTACAGGTGTACAGTAGAGAGCTTGCTGACTGGTTGCATCGTGGCTTGGTTCGGCAACTTGAGCGCCCTGGAGAGGAAAAGACTACAAAAAGTAGTAAACACTGCCCAGTCCATCATCGGCTCTGACCTTCCTTCCATCGAGGGGATTTATCACAGTCGCTGCCTCAAAAAGGCTGGCAGCATCATCAAGGACCCACACCACCCTGGCCACACACTCATCTCCCTGCTACCTTCGGGTAGAAGGTACAGGAGCCTGAAGACTGCAACAACCCGGTTTAGGAATAGCTACTTCCCCACAGCCATCAGGCTATTAAACCTGGCTCGGAACTCTGAACATTAATATCCCTCCATCTGTTATTTGCACTTTATTAATTTATTAATTCATGGATGTATTTATGTATAGAATTGTAGTCAATGCCTTCTATGTTCTGATGTGCTATGCAAAGAAAGATTTTCATTGTCCTGTCAGGGACACATGACAATAAACTCTTGACTTTTTTTTTACTTGAATTGAATTTGATGGAATCCAGATTTAATTCAAAATTGTACCCCATCTCTCAGGCACTAGAACAACAACATAAAACTGTATTTGAATTAGAGGAAATTGCTGAAACAAGCTCTAAAACTACAAGTAAGCTTCTCTCCGAGAATAAGCGTTTATCAGACTTATTGCATAAAATAACTGAAAAATGTATTGACTTGGAGGGACGACAGAGACGTCAGAATCTAAGAATTATTGGCATTTGGGAAGCAGAGAGGGGGATCGTGACCCCTGTGAATTTGCTGCAGATCTATTGAAGAAAGTTTTAAATCTGGATCAAGCACATTTACTGGCTCGGGCACATAGAGCATTGAGACGCCGCCCAAGGACGGACCCCCCCCCCCCCCCCCCCCCCCCCAAGACAACTGATAGTGAAGGTGCAATATGATAATGTTTCGGATGATATGATGAAGAAAATCGTTCACAGCAGAAATCTCGAATTTGAAGGAGACAAGATCAGTATATTTCGAGATTACCCTGTGGAGGTCGCCATGAAAAGAGCATTGTTTACAGACACAAGAAGAATACTTAAGAATATAAAAAACCTGAGACATGGACTGATGTACCCCGCAACATTGAAAATCACCCACGACAAGAAAGAATACTTCTTCACCAAGCATACAGAGGCCCTTGAATTTGCAAAGAACATCGAGAACATTGAGAACACTGAGAACACCGAGAGCGAAAGTGAGAAAGATGATTAACACTTAACATTTAATATACACCTGATGCTACTGGATATTGTTACTTTACTGAGAAGAAATTGAACTTTAAATTGCTATACTCAATTTGCTATACTCAATACTGAATTTGGAATGAAATTGAGTAGTTATTTTGTTATTGTTATATATTTTATATTTTAGTACTAATTATTACTATTCATAATTACTAATTATTATTAATTATTGTTAACTGGATCAACTTAGAATTAGCTAAAAGGATGAATTATAAGTAATGTGTGATTCAGGCAATTTATTAATTTTTTTTTAAATGGAGGTTTACTCCTTGATACTTTTGACTAATCGTGGACTAATATTTTTGCTATATGAGACTAATATTTTACTTTGAGACTAATAATTATTCCACTAGTGGAATATAACCATTGTCCCCCCCCCCCCCCCCCCCCCGCCCCGTATATTGTTTTTTATTCAAATTGAAGCTTTTCTTTTAAGGAAAGCACGGAGCTAGTAATATATATTTTTTACCAAAAGCGACAGAAGTTGTTAGATGTCTAGCCACATTAGGGTGGCTATCACTAACTGCACCAATTATAGATTTAGTTTTTTTCATTCTTTTACACTTTACTAATACAACACTCTCTTATTTTTTCTATTTTATATTATATTATAATCATTACAATCATTATTTTGAATGGAATTATAACTATTATTTAAGGAGATATGACCGAGAAGAAAACCTAAAATTCATCTATCTGAGGTTCGGGTGTAAGGTATGGTTTAACGTGTTGAACCATCTGCCCTATTATAGACCACCTTAAGCATAAGATGCAAGACGTAAAAGTGAAAACTGGGGTGAAGGAATTACATTCTGTAGTTGGAATGTTAAGGGAATTAATGAACCCATCAAAGTATATCAGAGGCAAAGTATTAGCTCATTTAAAATCGCTTAAAACAGATATAATATTCCTCCAGGAGATTCATCTTAAAAGGGAAGCGCAACATAGACTGAAAGCAAAATGGATTGCTCAAACGTATTATTCTTCATTCACACATAAATCTAGAGGGGTTGCAATATTAATCCGTAAAGCTATACCTTTTAAACATATATCAACTGTAGAAGATATTAATGGCAGATATATTGTAGTAGTAGGCGAGTTATACTCCAAAAATGTGACACTCCTTAATGTATATGGACCAAATTTTGATAGCCCATTGTTCTTCAAGAGAATACTTAATACTGTTCCATCCGGAATGCGCACAAAATAATTTAATAATTGGTGGAGACTTAAACTGTACACTAGATTCTTATTTAGACAGATCAACAACTCAAAGAAAATTAAAATCTCAGTCAAGTGAATTTTTAAACTCATATATTAACACTACCAACATTAAGGATGTCTGGAGAATTGAAAATCCATCCGGACGAGAATATTCATTTTATTCACCGGTGCATAAAACATATTCAAGGATAGCCTATTTCTTAGTAGATTCTAAACTTATTCCTTTCAACTACAACTCGCAATATCATAACATTATAATTTCGGACCATGCTCCATTAACGTTTATGATTAAACTAAATGGAATGGGCAAGAAACAGACACAATGGAGACTTAATCCTCAAATTTTAAATGAAAAGGTATGTTGTGAATATCTTGTAAAACAGATTAATATTTTTTTCGAGATCAATGACCATCCTGAAATTTCTGCCTCCCTTCTTTAGGAAACATTTAAAGCATTAATACGAGGGGCATTAATCCCCTCCCAGACATTTCTTAATAAAGAGAAACAACAGACATTGGAAATGGAAATAAGGCAATTAGACATAGAAAATGCAGTAGCACCTTCATTGGCAAAACATAATAAAATTGCAGCACTGAAATACAAGTTAAATAAAATATTCTCTGACCAAGTAATAAAACTTTATCAACATACAAAACAATTACATTTTGAATTTGGTGATAAACCCCAAAAACTATTAGCATGTCAGCTTTGTAAATTGGACGGGGGAAAAACGATTCATAAGATTAGATCAGATAAGGGAGAAATTTTAACACTCCCTAAAGACATTAATGACAGATTTTCACAATACTATCAATATCTGTATTCAACTAAAGTGACAAAACAATCAACAGGAATGGAAGCATTTTTACAGAAATGTAACCTTAAAGGTTTAGATTTGCAAGAGCAAGAACTATTAGGTGCTGAAATAACGATAGAAGATATCGAAGAGTCAATTAGATCTTTAAAAAATGGAAAGGCCGCAGGCCCTGATGGCCTAAGCTCCGAATTTTATTTAAAAAAATTATGATCTAATTTCTCCACGCTTACAAACACTGTATAAACACGTTTCTACTCAACAGAAACTCCCAGAAACTTTAAACGAATCTACAATAATACTTATACCCAAAACTGATAAGGATCTGGAAGACCCGGCCTCATATAGAGTAATAGCTCTCTTAAATACTGATCAGAAAATATTAACTAAAATCCTATCTCATAGATTGAGTTTAGTGATTAACAAATTAATACACCCCGACTAAACAGGTTTTATCCCAAAATGTTACTCATTTTACAATCTGAGACGATTATTTAACATAGAAACATAGAAAATAGGTGCAGGAGTAGGCCATTCGGCCCTTCGAGCCTGCACCGCCATTCAATGTGATCATGGCTGATCATCCAACTCAGTATCCCGTACCTGCCTTCTCTCCATACCCCCTGATCCCTTTAGCCACAAGTGCCACATCTAACGCCCTCTTAAATATAGCCAATGAACTGGCCTCAACTACCTTCTGTGGCAGAGAATTCCAGAGACTCACGACTCTCTGTGTAAAGAATGTTTTCCTCATTTCGGTCCTAAAGGAATTCCCCCTTATCCTTAGACTGTGACCCCTTGTTCTGGACTCCCCCAACATCGGGAACAATCTTCCAGCATCTAGCTTGTCCAACCCCTTAAGAATTTTGTAAGTTTCTATAAGATCCCCCCTCAATCTTCTAAATTCCAGCGAGTACAAGCCGAGTCTATCCAATCTTTCCTCATATGAAAGTCCTGACATCCCAGGAATCAGTCTGGTGAATCTTCTCTGTACCCCCTCTATGGCAAGGATGTCTTTCCTCAGATTTGGAGACCAAAACTGTACGTTAAATATAATAATTTAATATTATATACTCAATAGAATTGCTATTGCAGATCTAGCAATTATTTTGCTAGATGCTGAAAAAGCGTTTGATCAGGTAGAATGGTCATATTCGGTGATGGAAAAATTTCAATTGGGAGAGAAGTACTGTACATGGGTTAAACTTTTACATTCTAACCCAACAGCTAGAATACTAACAAACCAAGTGTTATCAACTAAATGTAATCTTTCTAGCGGTTGTAGACAAGGATGCCCGCTATCCCCCTTATTATTCGCTCTAGCAATTGAATCACTCGCAGAAAGTGTCAGAGCTCATCCTGAAATACATGGGTACAATACTAAAGACACAATGAATAAAATCTCTTTATATGCAGATGATGTATTAATATATATTACAAAGCCAGAAACTAGTATTCCAAATTTATTATATCTAATAACTCAATTTGGTCAGTTTTCAGGATATAGAATTAATTGGAATAAAAGCGAATTCATGCCAATAACGGAACTCAATTTACATACACTACAACAATCACCATTTAAAATAGTTGAGGAAAAATTTAAATATTTAGGTATTTATGTAACTAAGACGTATACTTCTTTATTTAAATCAAATTTCCCACCTTTACTGAATAAACTGAACAAGAATATTGAATATTGGAAAACACTTCCCATTTCAATGTTTGGTAGAATTAATGCTATAAAAATGATCTTTTTGCCGCAGTTATTGTACTTATTCCAGTCAATCCCGATATATATGTGTAAACTACCCAAGCAAATATGAAGTGCAGCTCATCCAATATGCGGTGGGCCTCACTCTGGCCATGGAGGAGGCCCAGGACAGAAAAATCGGATTCGGAATGGGAGGGGGGGAGTTGAAGTGTTGAGCCACCGGGAGATCAGGTTGGTTATTGCAAACTGAGTGGAGGTGTTGTGCGAAGCAATCGCCAAGCCTGCGCTTGATCTCACCGAGGTTGATCATACGGTGAATAATCCAACCATATTTTTGTTTGGAAGTGGAAAGAAATAATAGAAATTCAATTCATGGCAACGTGTAAAAAGAGTCGAGTTACTATAATTTTGCTGCATGTCATTGTGGTATGTATCATGTTTTGATTGGTGAATATGTTTAGTTTGTGACTTAATTTGAAGCAGAAATAATATGTGAATGCTTCATTGAGCATAATTCCGACCGGTAACTACGCACTTCATCCGAGCACATTATTGCACGCGTCATGCAAGCCATCTTAAATGACCACCTATTTGGCAACTTAAAAAGCTGCCAAGGTTGCCCGGCTGACAACAGAGAAAAAAAGTTAAGTGAGAGCCCTGCAAGGTGTATAATATTTTTGACACTGTCATAGGCCTTTCTTACACATGCTGTCACAATGCACTGTAGTCTCTAAACAACCCTTCAGTAATTTTCGTTGCCCTCCATTTCAGAATAATAGTGTTTTAACCCGATAAATCAACACGAGCACTGGCAATAAATAAATAAATAAAAGGCGCAGCTTTCCAGCCCCTTATCTCATTGGTCACACTCGGCTGCAAATCTGTGTCAATCTGGTGGACCATCTTCCTCTAGTCGTGGGGGTGGGGAATTGGGAGGGGCCTCACAAGTGGAACAGCCTAGGGCCTCTCTTCATCTAAATCCGTCCCTGACTATAGTGCTTGGTGTTAAGCAGGCTGAAAAAATGAGTGATATTTTGGGACAAGGTGAAATAAGATTCAAACATGTCATAAGTACAGACACTACTGGACAAAGATCAGTGTTGATTTATAGGGACCAGTTAATAGATTAGTGGTTTATGGAATGTACCTGTCTGATTTGCAGGAGCATATGGACTAGTAAAAGGAATAGGAGCAGAAATAAGTCAGTAGGTGGCTTGAGCCTACTCCAACATTCAGTAAGGACAACACTCTCCCCATCTCCTTTGACTCTTTTCTAATTTAAAAATCTGGACATATCTTCAGTAAGACAGCAATTCTCTCTCCACATTGCTCTGTTGTTAAGAACTCCAAAGATTTGTGGCTCTCAAAGTAAAAATTTTACACCCCTTCTTAAATAGGCCATACTTGGTTTGAAACGTTGTCCCCTAATTCTGCATTACACCACCAAGGGAACCAATCACCCAGTATGCACCCCGTTAATCCCTTCACAATCTTATGTTACAATTAGATTGTTTCATATCCTTCTAAACGCCAGGCTCAACCTGCTCAGGCTTAATTATTGGAGTCAATCAAGGAGTGAAATTGTTAACTTAACAAAAACATTTAAATACATTTAGCTTGATTAATACAAAAACTTTAGGAATAAATGTGGAATATCCCATGGATACGGGCATTGTGCAGAAAATAAAACATACAAAAAGGAAAATGCAAAGCTAACCAAGAGAATTTGAAATAGTCGGGTCTGGAGATGATGATGCATGATTAATGGTTTCATAAACAGAGTAGCAAAGGCTGAATATGTAGACATGATAATAAAACAATGCAACTGATGCAATGGATAGTCTACAGGTCTGTTAAACCTTGCCTTGTGCCAATTCTTGCTGTCCACAAAGAATGAAGCAGCCGCTTTGGAATAGAAATATTTTTGGACTTAAATTCTAAAATATTTTGTTACAGAATTTCTTGAACTCTAGCAGTTGTCCAGAAATTCAAGGATCCTTGCATGTGAAGGAATTGGGGAAAAAGTCTTGGAAGAAGCTGTGTGTTTATTTACGAAGATCAGGGCTTTACTTCTCCTCAAAAGGAGCTTCAAAAGTAAGTTATTGTTTAGAATTTTTCTACTAAAGATCTTATACAACAGTACAGCACAGGAAACATCCCTTAAGCCCACAATGTTTATATTGAACATGATGCCAAGCTAAACTAATCTCTGCCTGCATTTGCTCCATATTCCTCCATTCGCTGCATAAACCATGTGCCTATGCAAGAGCCTCTTAAATGCTACTATTATATCTACTACCACCACCACCCAGGCAACATTATCGAGTCACCCATCACTCACTATGCTATAAAAAATCTTGCCTCACACATCTCTTTTAAACATTGACCTGAAAGCTATACCTTCTCGTCTTTGACAATTCTGCCCTGGGGAAAAGGGTCTGATAGTATATATACTTCTATCATGTTGCTCCTCATCCTCTGCAGTTCCAGAGGAAACAATCCAAGTTTGCGCAACCTCTTTTTAGCTAATATTCTATAATCTAGGCAAATTTCTAGTAAACCCCTTGTGCACCATCTCTAAGCCCTCTGCATCTTTCATGTAATGGGGAAAGCAGAACTACACACAATATTCTAAATGCGACATAACCAAAATTTTATAAAGCTACAGCACGACTTCCTGACTCATGAACTCAGTGTCTCAGCCAAGCATACCATCCGACCTTAATGAGATGTGCAAGGTCATGAGGGTCATGAATAAAGTGAAGGCTCAGTTTTTGTCCAAGACAGAGAAAAACTAGAGGGCATAGGCTTGCGGTGAAAGGGATGAAATTTACGAGGCAACCTTTTCACTACGAGGGTACACCATATTCAGAACTGCCAGAGGAAACTATAGAAACTTCTATTATGTCTTTTAAAAATACATTTGGCCAGATATGAGGAAAGGAAAGGTTCAGGCAAATGCAGGTCGGCATCGACAAGGTGGGCTGAAGGGCCTGTTTCCATACCATATTGATCTTACTGGATCAATCTCAAAAGTTTAGGACAGCAGAAATTGAGGTGGTTCTCATTAAAATAAAATTTTGACAGTTTCTCTTTCCTGCTGCCTGAATTTAATACAGTAACGGTGCAAAATATATGGAAATATTTATCCTGATATCTAAGTTTCGGAAGAGATCGAATTTGGCAGATGCTGGAATTTGGAGGAAAATATAAAATGCTGGGGGAATTTGGCATCTGTGTGGGTTTTTGTGGTGTGCGGGGGGGGGGTTAGGGATTGACAACATTTCAGGTTAAGACCCTACATCTGGACTTACGAATGGAGAGGCAAGATAGCCAGTATTATGATGAGGGGGAGGGATGTAGGAAGATGATGAATGGTGGGCAGATGGAGCCAGGTTGGAGAAAAGGAGGTGACATGTCAGTTAACAATAATGTAAACTTTAGTTCTTTGTTCAGTGAGTCTAATAATTAAAATGCGATTAACTATGCCCATTCTGTAGTTGTTTGCTGTGAACGTTACCATTTCATTGTCAGTTGAACCCTCAAGCCTGAATCATGATAGTTTTGATGCATAATTACTTTTGTGTCTAAATCACTTGAATAAAATTAATTTCCTGGCAGCTGCTTTGCAAGTACTGAATGTTTTTCATGTTGTCATTTGCACAGGAACCAAGACATCTGCAGCTGTTAGCTGACATTGAAGATAATAATATATTTTTGTTAAAAGCTGGAAAGAAAACATACAGTGCACCAACTGACTATGGTTTCTGTATAAAGGTATTTTTTTCTAATTATGTTGCTTCTGCAAATACATTAGTTTGCTTTATTTCATAGAAATCTATGTTAACTTAATTGATCATGCCACAAAGTGTTTGAAAAGCACTTTTATAACCAACTTCTGTGAAAGATCACTGAAGAAAATAAATGGAATATTGGAGATATAAGGAACTGCAGATATTGGTCTACAAAAAAAAGACTCAAAGTGCTGGATTAACTGAGCAGGTCAGGCAGCATCTTCAGGACAACAGTGCTTTAACAATGGTAGTGAAGTTTCCAGTTGGGACCTTTCTTCAGACTGGTAGTGTTTGGTGGGGGGGGGGGGGAATCTGGGGGTGGGGTGGGGTAAAACCTGGTAAGTGATAGGTGGATATTGGGCAGGTGGCTTTTGATCGGCAGACACAAAAAGCTGGAGTAACTCAGCGGGTCACACAGGAGGAAAGGAATAGGTGATGTTCTGGGTCAAGACCCTTCGTCTTGTCACAAAACGTCACCTATTCCTTTTCTGCAAATTAACATTTTGGGAATCCTGCACCAGCACTCCCAAGTCCCTATGCATTTCCGATTTCTAAATGCTCTCCCCATTTAGAAAATAGTCTATGCCTTTATTCATTCGTGGAAAGGTTAGGGGAAAGGGGGGTTGTTTGTTACTGACCTAGAATTGGAGAATTCAGTGTTCATGCCCTCGGGTTGTAAGCTGCCCAAATGGAATATGAGCTGCTTTTACTCCAGTTTGCATGTGGCCTCAATCTGGTAGTGAAGGAAGCTTGGGGCAAAAAAGTTGGTATGGGAAGGGGAGGGGGGGGGTTAGAATATTTAGCAACTGGAAGACCCTGCAAAACTGAGTGCAATGTTTGGAAAAACAGTCACCTAGTCAACGGTGGGTATCGCTGATGTAAAGGAGGCCACATCGGGATCACCAAATGTAGTAGATGAGGTTGGAGGAGGTGCATGTGAACCTTTATTTCTCCTGGAAGGACTGCTAAGGTACCTGGCTGCATGTGAAGGAGGAAGTAGAGTGGAAGGTGTAACATAGCCTGAGGTTTCAGGAGAAAGTACCTTAGGATGGAGTGGTTTGGGTGGGAAGGGATGAGTGCACATATATCGTGGAGGGAGCGGTTTCTGTGTAAAGCAGAGAAGGGTGGGGATAGGAAGATGTGACTGGTGATGGGATCACTGTATATATCCTGCCCTTGTTTAACTTCACATGAATGTATCACTTGGTTAAATTCAGCTATCATTCCTTTGCCCACATTTAAAATTGTTTTAGATCCTGTTCTAACTCTAGATAACCTTTTTCGCTATCCACCATACCACCAACTTTACTGTTATCTGCAAACTTACTCATATTGTCTCCTGCATTGTCATACAAATCGTTAATATATGTAACAGACAATAGTGGTTCCAGCACCGATCTCTACAGCAACACACCACTGGTTAAAGCCTAAAACCTAAAAAAAAAACCCTCCTCTACCACCCTATCATTCCTTCAACTAAACCACTGCTTTTTATCAAATTGGTTTGCTCACCCTGGATCCCTCGAATCTCAGTTTCCTGACCAACCTACCATGCAAAATATTGTCATAAGCCTTTCAAAAGTCGACGCGGACAACATATATCTCCATTCCTTCGTCAATTCTCTTGGTCACCTCCTCAAAGAAGTCCTTAACAAATTTTGAGTGACGTGATTTCCCACAAACAAACCCATGCCTTTCACCTCTAATCAAATCCTCGTCTTTCCAAATACAGACAGATCCTGTCACTCAGAAAAAACATATTTCAGAATCCCTTCCAGTAACGTTCCCACCGCTGATGTTAGGATTTTCGGCCTGTAGATCCTTGGCTTAGACTTGTAGCCATTCTTAAAGGCTCCTTAGATGCCCTGCAGTCTTCTGGTACCTCAACCGTTGCTGAAAAATGTACAGGATTTTTTTGCAGGGCCCCAGCAATTTCCTCTCTTTCTTCCCACAACATCCTAGTCTACACTTGGTCAGGTCCTGAAGATTAATCCACCTATATGCATTTCAAAGCTGTCAGCACCTCCTGTTTTGTCATATCAATATGTTTCACTTCCTCCCTCACTTACATCCAGGGACCCCAGCAGGACCTTCCCAGTGAGATAAGAGTCATGTACACTTCCTCTAACCTCATCTACTGCATATAGTGTTCCCAATGAGGTGTGTACACAGGTGAGATGAAGAATAGACAGCGACTATTTCACTGAACACTTGCGTCGGTCCACTTGGGGCCTACTGGATCTCGTGGTTGCTAACCATTTTAACCCCTGCTTCCCTTTCCCATACTGACCTTTATGACCTGGGCCGCCTCCATTGCCAGAATGAGGCCACACACAAATTAGAGGAACAGCACCTCATATTCTACATGGGCCGCTTACAACACTATAGGGAATCAACATTGGATTTTGCTTTTACAAGTAACATAACCTCACCCGCCCCCTCCTACCAACCATCCACCCCATTCTTTCCCCCTGTCTCTCACCTGTGCTGCATTTGAATTCACACTTATAAATGCCCTTCCTCCGACAATGCCCTCCAAAATGTTTGGGGCAAAGACCCATTATTTATTTATTTCCCTCTGTACTCCACAATTTTTGATTTGTAATAGAAAAAATCACAGGTGGTTAAAGTGCACATTGTCAGATTTTAATAAAGGCCATTTTTCTACATTTTGGTTTCACCCTGTATAAATTACTGCAGTTTATACATAGTCCCCCCATTTCAGGGCACAATTTTGGGACACAGCAATGTCATGTAAATGAAAGTAGTCATGTTTAATATTTTGTTGCATATACTTTGCATGCAATGACAGCTTGAAGTCTGCGATTCATGGACATCACCAGTTGCTGGGTGTCTTCTCTGGTGATGCTCTGCCAGGCCTGTATTGCAGCCATCTTTAACTTTTGCTTGTTTTGGGGGCTAGTCCCCTTCAGTTTTCTCTTCAGCATATGAAAGGCATGCTCAAATGGGTTCAGATCGGGTGATTGACTTGGCCACTCAAGAATTGACAATTTTTTAGCTTTGAACAACTCCTTTCTTGCTTTAGCAGTATGTTTGGGATCATTATCTTGTTGCAGAATACTGCCGGCCAATGGGTTTTGAGGCATTTGTTTGAACTTGAGCAGATAGGATGTGCCTATACACTTCATAATTCATTTTGCTACTACCATCAGCAGTTGTATCATCAATGAAGATAAGAGAGCCAGTACCTTCGGCAACCATACATGTCCAGGCCATAACACCCCCACCATCATGTGTCGCAGATGAGGTGGTATGCTTTGGAACTTGGGCAGTTCCTTCTGTCCTCCATACTTTGCTCTTGTCATCAATCTGATATAAGTTAATCTTCGTCTCATCTGTCCACAAGACCTTTTACCAGAACTACTGTTGGTCTTTTAAGTACATCTTGGCAAACTGTAACCTGGCCATCCTATTTTGACGGCTAACCAGTGGTTTGCATCTTGCACTGTAGCCTCTGTATTTCTGTTTATGAAGTCTTTTGCAGACAGTGGTCATTGACAATTCTATACCTGACTCCTGAAGAGTGTTTCTGATCTGTCGAACAGTTTGGGGATTGTTCTTTATTATGGAGAAAATTCTTCTGTCATCAGCTGTGGAGGCCATCCTTGGCCTGCCAGTCCCTTTGCAATTATTAAGCTCACCAGTGCTCTCTTTCTTATTAATGATGTTCCAAACAGTTAATTTTGGTAAGCCTAAGGTGTGTCTGATGTCTCTGACAGTTTTATTCTTGTTTCTCAGTCTCATAATGGCTTCTTTGATTTTCATTGGCACAACTTTGGTCCTCATGTTGATAAACAGCAATAAAAGTTTCCAAAGGTGATGGAAAGACTGGAGGAAAGGCGAAGTGCTGAGAGCTCTCTTATACCTGCATAAAGGAGGCAATTAAACACACCTGAGCAATTACAAACGCCTGTGAAGCCATGTGTCCCAAACATTATGGTGCCCTGAAATGTGGGGACTATGTATAAACACAGCTGTAATTTCTACATGGTGAAACCAAAATGTATAAAAATACCCTCTAATAAAATCTGACTGTGCACTTTAACCACATGTGATTTTTTTCTATTACATATCTCAAATTGTGGAGTACAGAGGCAAATAAATAAATGATGGAACTTTGTCCCAAACATAATGGAGGACACTGTACATTACTTCCTCTAAATTCACAGCTCTTTAATCATTTTGTCTCACACCTGTCTTGTAATCTCTTGCCTTTGTCCAAAAATCTGCCTATTACCCCCCCCCCCCCCCCCCCCCCCCCTTATTTTGGATCCACCTATTACGTGACAAGCTTTGTCCTGCCCCTCCTCTCTCCCAGCTTTTTTTTCTCCCTCGACAAGCAGCCTGAAGAAGGGTTCTGACCCGAAATATCACCTATCCATGTTATCCAAGATGTTGCCTGACCCACTGAGTTACTCTAGCTCTTTGTCACTGCTCTATTCCCTGATTTCCTAATTTCTATTACCTTCACCACAGTAAATACTGATCGGAAGTATTCTTTAAGACCTTGCCCATCTCCCAAGGTTCCACAACATAGATAGCCACTCAGGCTCTTAAGGGCACATTTTCATTCCCCAGTTACTCTTCTGCTTGTTAGAGACTTATAGAATCTCTTAGGATTTTCCTTTAGCTATCTACAAAGGATACCTAATGCCCCCGTTTTGGTCTCCTGAATTATTTCTTAACTATGTACTTAACTGAGCTGCCTATAACAGACATAAGCTTCCCTTTTCTTGACAAGACCTTAATTATCCCATGGAAACGCAAGAAAACGCAGATACTGGTTCTTGAGTAAAACACAAAGTGCTGGAGCAACTCGGGATTATAGGTACATATGTCCCTGGAAGTGGTAACATATGAAGATAAGGTAACGAAGAAGGCATTTGGCTCTCTTGCCTTTATTAATCAAGATATTGAGTATGAAAGTTGGAATGTTACAATTCTACAAATTATTAGTGAGACTACATTTTTCTAATATTGTGTACAGTTTTGGTTATCTAGCAATTGAAAGATGTAAAGCGTGCAGAAAAGAGTTACGAGGATGTTACCTGAACTGAATGTCCTGAATTGTAGGAGAGAATGGAAGGGCTGGTACTGCTTTCCTTGGAATGTACGTACCTGAGGGATGTCCTTGTCGTGGTAAATATAATCATGATGGGCATAGATAGAGCAAATATTATCAGGCTAGTGTCAAACAGGCATTTGGCTCAACCTGCCCACGCCAACCAACATGTCCCATCTCACTAGTTCCACCTGCTTGCCTTTGGCCCATATCCCTCTAAACCTATCTATCCATGTACCTGTCTAAATTAATTCTTAAACATTGCAATAGTACCTGCCTCAACGAAATCCTCCGGCAGCTCATTCCATACACCCACCGCCCTTTGTGTAAAAAAACATTACCCCTCAGGTTCCAGTTAAATCTATCCCCCCCCTCACCTTAAACCTGTGCCCTCTGGTTCTCGATTCCCCTGCTCTGTGCAGGAGAATCTGTGCGTTTACCTGATCTAATCCTCGCATGGTTTTGGTAGGGGAATCTAAAACTATAGAATACAGGTTTAAAGTGAAAGGGGAAAGATTTAAAAGGGATCTGAGGGGTACTTTTCCACACAGATGGAGGTGGATATGTGGAGCAGGCTGGCAGATGAAGCGATGGAGACCGATACGGTATGGATGAATTGGATCGAAGGGCCTCTTTCACTGCTCTATAATTCTGAATCTATAACCTCCAGGACTTTGTGGATGTGAATTTTAATATCCATCCACTTTCTACAGTGCAGTGTATCTTCTTATTTTGTTTACTCTCACCACTTGCATCACCTCACACTTGTCAAAATTATTCCATTTACCTATTTAGCATTAATCAGTACATTTGTACCTTAATATCGTCTAAAACCTCCTTCCACACTGCTGATTTAAATCATTGATAAATATGTTAATTATGCCTGAGTGAGCTTATCATTTATATAAACCAGGTAGAGCAAGAGACCTCGTACTGAGCCCCGTAGATCTGCACTACGTATATAGCCCTTCTATCAATTAAATGCCTTTGAGTATTACCTTTTGCATTCTGCGTATGAACCAATATTTAATCAGTTTATTACTTTCCATTTTATTTTCTTAATCGGCTTACCATGTGGAACTTCAACGTGGGCTTCTAAAATTCATATAAACTACATCAAATACTCTACTCATTGAAACTCCCCATCTTAGCAAATGGGCTTCTGTCAAATATAACCTTGACATAACAAGTCCATGCAGGCTGTCTTTGCTTAATCTATGCATTACTGACTGCCAATTTATGTTGCCCTTTGGAATGTATCGACAATTTACCTACTACTAATAACACATTGAGTAACTGCAGGCCAATCAATCTTGCTATTTCTCCCTTTATAAACAACTTGTACAACTTCCAGAACCTCACAGTTCTCTGGTACCACATCTGTTGGTAAAGTGCACATGGTGTAGTATTTCTTCCCTTTTGTCTTTTAAGCACCTGGGATAAATTTTATTCAGGTTTGATAATTTATCTATCTTTAAGTTTTGGAACCTCGGTTGGTACTCTCTTAAATTCTTAAGATTCCTCCTCCAAAGCATCAGTACCTATATCACCTTTTTTTTCCTCGATGGCCTATACAGTGCTCTGATATAAGGTAAATTAATCATTTTATAAATAGTTCACAGGAATGATTAGCCATTAGATTTTTACATTGTTTGAAAGTGTAGCTCAGTCTGACATTAGGATTTTCAATCTAATCATCGAAACTGTGGGTAGGGGGGATGTATCCTGGCATAGATTGGAGAACTACATTAAAGGTAATGCTAGTTGATGGACACTGACTGACATTTAAAGAAATGCTACAAATATTTGCAACTAATATATTTTGCTTTAAGGCACAAGAAGACAACAGGAAAAGTGGTACAACTGTAGATTACAGAAACATTTAAAATAGTATTAAATTCAGAGAAAAGGTTTAAGGTTGAAAGCACAGTATATCCAATAATTTAGAATTGAACAAAAGACAACCAATAAATTGGTTTCCAAGAAAGGGGTAATAGACTATGAGAATGAAGGATTGTTTTATGAGCAAAGGTTGCACGGGTAGGCTTGTATCTATCGGAGTTTGGATGGGCGAGATACAATTAGATGGTTTTTGACTAGGTGGATGTGTTGACGCTGTTTCTCGTGGGAGAATCGTGATATAGGAAATAACTAAAAATTAGTGGTTGTACATTAAACTGTTTTAATCAAATGGTGGTGGGAACAGAATCTTTAAATATTCATAATGCAAAGGTAAACAAATGCTTGATAAACAAATGGATGAAGATTTCTGCAGATAGAAAGAAATGCAAAGTTGCATTTGTAATCACATAAGCCATTGTCTGGATAAGACTAGCATTGTATCATACTCCAATAACATGATAGGCTGATAGCAATTGCTATGGAATCAGACAACATCACAGCCTTGGTACTGAAGAACCAACTGCTCTTCTTGCCAAGCTGTTCTGATAAGGTTGCAACAGTGTGGAAATGTGTCCATTGTCACAAAAAGCAAGATAAATCTTGTGCAGCTAACTGCAGTCAACCATCAGCATACTGATGGTAAGTGCCATTGATTATGCCCATTTTGGGTTTCACTAGGACCACATAGCTCCAGACTTCATCAAAGCCTTAGTCCCCATCTTTCTGATTTGAAGATATATTGTCATTTCCTCATTAGCATTGGGTCTATATCCTAGAAAGTCGGTGGATCGGGAAAATGGCTAACGTTGTAAAGAGCAGTTAAGGGCAAATGCTGTTTTGTGCCTCCGGTGTCTAGATAGCCATAAATGGAGTGTAATAAAAATAACTGAATTGTAAACAAAGAGGTTTCTTCACTCAAAAGGTGGTGAATTATTGGAATTCTCAGATGGCTATGGAGTCTCAGTCAATAGTTATATTCAAGACTCGTACTGTTAGACTTCTGCATATTGCAGGAATTAGTTTGGGATCTTTCCTCAAATGTTGAACCTGAAGAAGGGTTCCAACCTGAAATATTCTTTGTCCATTTCCTCCACAGATATTGCCGTCCCTGCTAAGTTGCTCCAGCAATTTGTTTTGCTCCAGATTCCAACATCTGCAGTTCCTTGCATTTTGGGTGTATTGAGGTAGAAAATTAGCCACTATTTCAGTGAAATAAGTTTTCATCTCGGGGAACTGAATGCTTTATTATTTATAATGTTCGTATTAAGACATGTGCCAAAAATACAGACGTGAAATTATACGTCTTCTGAACGAGACACTCAACCTGTCGTCGTTAATTCCAAATGGAGGCCCATAGTTTGCATTTTAATCCTCTTTCTCTTCAAATATTTAACATTTTAGGGGTTCCCTGATTTATTTTGCAAATATTTTCTTTTTTTTTTGTTTTCCGAATTTTGTTTTCCTTTTTAATATTTCAGACATCCGTTGTAATGAGTGCTGAGTATTTTTCAAGAGCTTGTAGAAACAAGGAACTGAAGATGCTGGTTTACAAAAAATTATACAAAGTGGTGCAATAACTAAGCTGGTCAGGCAGCATCGCTGGAGAACATAAACAGTGTTCTATCCATGTTCTCCAGAGATGCTGCCTTCCCTGTTGAGTTCCTCCAGCACTTTGCATCATGTTTCAACGGTTTCCCTTGGTTGCTTTCTCCTGCAGTTTGCTTTGTGACATCCACGGGAATATGAGATTTGGGGCAGATTCATTATATTTTAACGGGAACCTATTTATTTGAATTTTCATGTCCTCTTCCTTTCTTGCCACTGCTCTGGGTTTGATTTACCAACTAGTAACCGTTTGCAGTCCACTTTTGCAAAATCATAACCCAGCCATGTTAAATAGACTTGTTTAGTTTAGAGGTTTTTTTCAAACTACTGGTCTGCCTTTTGTCCTTTTTTTCAAACTACACCTAATTCCAATCACTGCCCGAGAATTTTCAGTCACTGCCACTTTGTCCATTCTTGAGTTTATTATGAAAACTAAGTTTTGTACTGCATCATTTTTCATTGACCTATCAAAACACTGCATTAAAAATGTTTCTTATGCATCTATATCCTTTGCTCTGTTGTTCTCCCTGTTAATGTGGGGACTGGGGGAAACATGTAACATTACCCAGGAAGCTGGATGCCGAACGATCAGGTCCTTTGCGGCTTACACATTCTCCTAAGACACACGAAAGAACAATTGGAAGACTGCTTGGATGGATTGTTCAGCTGTTGCAGAGCTGAAGGGCATTTTATGTTCAGTGGGATTGGGGCATTTCTATGTGCCATATCTCCCCAAACCCCCCTACAGGCCACAACAAGTGGGGGCTGGGCTGAGCTGAGCAGTGCCAGGAACAGTTCTCCCTAAAGCTCAGGCCTTCAAGTCTTTGCAACAGAGAGAGAGTTTGCACATAGTCCAGCTCTAGATTTTCATAGGTTTTCTGGAGCAAGCTATTCAATTTATTGAGAAGATGCTTCAAGCTCTGTGTACTCTCTTTTTTAAGAGGTAAACAATTAGTCATAAATCTGTGGACTAAAATGAAATGAATATTCCTTATAAAGCAGAGTCATGTTCTTGCTTCTTGCTTCATGCAGCCCATAAAAATGAAAAATGAAGCAAAAGACCTTCGATTGTTTTGTGCGGAAGATGAACCGAGTAGGACATGTTGGACGACAGCCTTCCGACTCTTCAAGGTATTCCTTTGTTTCTGTCACTACAGCTATACCTTTCATCTTGTATTTTACTTTTCTGTTCAAAACTGAGTGCTCACTTTCTGTTTGCTTGTCATTAACTTGGTGCTAGCTTAAAAATGTACTTTAAGAACATACAAATTGGTTGTTACTTGTAATTTTGTGTTGTAATTGTAGATTCTGTACTAAGAACACTTGATTAGGAAATAAATGTGTGGCTACTGTGATATCCTAAAGTTCTCTTTTTCCCTTCACGTTGAACCAAAGCAATTATTTTCCCTATTAATTTCTGTCTCTAGTATGGGATTATTTTATACCAGAACTTCCGGATACCTCAACAGAGGAAAACACTGCTATCCCACTTCTCCACACCAGCGGTAGGATAACATTTTGGGGGGAAAAATATTTGATTTCTATATTCATTTTTTTGGGAAATACACTAGTGTTGTGAGAGACCTATTCTTCCAAGTTATTATTTAGTTTACATTGCCATTAATTTTCAGAGAAGCATATCGGAAAATTCTTTGGTAGCAATGGACTTCTCTGGTCAGACAGGTCGAGTTATTGAAGATCCTGCAGAGGCCCAAAGTGCAGCAATGGAAGAAGGTCAAACGTGGAGGGTAAAGAAATCCGTACTTATTTAAAATTTATTGATGGATTCCAAAAAGTCTGAATGTTAAAAATAACTGCCCAAAATTGTCTTTGTTGCACTTTTTTTATTAATATGTTATCTAGTACTCATTCTCTTAACAGGCATTATATTAGTCTGGAACTTAAAAGTCCATGTGCCAAGAAATACCCCAAAATAACATTTCATGTGCTGCAAGAAGGAATTTCATTCAAAAGCTAATCAGTTTCCACATCTTAATGTATTCAGCACTCTTTCGTTAGACAAGATAATTGGACAGTGGCTTGTATCAAATAGTGAACCAAATAATTCAAACTAGTTATTTGTGGCAAACATGACAAATCTACGGAGAGGAAAGGTTTAAAGAGATACTAAACTTGTGAAATATAAGATCAATCTGAAGAAAACTTTATAGCAACGACCGTGGGACAAAGGTCGGAAATGTGGTGCAAAGATTTTAGCAACACCGTGTACCGTTATGGCATAGATACAAATCTCACACACACACACACACACACACACACACACACACACACACACACACACACACACACACACACACACACACACACACACACACCAAACACTCACACACACACCAAACACTCACACACACACGTGCGCCAAACACACACATACCAAACACACACACACGCACTCGCCAAGCACGTACACACACAGGACAAACATGGGCAAATGGGACTATCTTCGATGAGGCATCTTGGTTGATATGAACAACTTGGGCCGAAGAGCCTTTTCCTGTGTTTAGTTTAGTTTTTTTTAATTTTAGGGAAACAGCAATAAAACAAGCCCTTCGGCCCACTGAGTCCACGCAGACCAATGATCCCATACACTAGCATTATCCTACACACAAGGAACAATTTTTCATTTTTGCAAAAACCAATTAACCTGCAAACCTGTACCTCTTTGGAATAGAGTGATACAGTGTGGAAACAGGCCCTTCGGCCCAACTTGCCAACACCGGCCAACAATGTCCCATCTACACTAATCCTACTTGCCTGCGTTTGGTCCATATCCCTCCAAACCTGTCCTATCCACGTACCTGTTTAACTGTTTCTTAAACGATGTTTCTTAAACTGTTTCTTAAACGATGGGATAGTCTCAGCCTCAACAAGGGGTCACAGTCTAAGGATAAGGGGGAATTCCTTTAGGACCGAAATGAGGAAAACATTCTTTACACAGAGAGTGGTGAGTCTCTGGAATTCTCTGCCACAGAAGGTAGTTGAGGCCAGTTCATTGGTTATATTTAAGAGGGCGTTAGATGTGGCACTTGTGGCTAAAGGGATCAGGGCGTATGGAGAGAAGGCAGGTATGGGATACTGAGTTGGATGATCAGCCATGATCACATTGAATGGCGGTGCAGGCTCGAAGGGCCGAATGGCCTACTCCTGCACCTATTTTCTATGTTTCTAACCTCAACTACCTCCTGTGGCAGCTTGTTCCATACCCCCGCTACCCTTTGTGTGAAAAAGTGACCCCTCAGATTCCTATTAAATCTTTTCCCCTTCACCTTGAATCTATGTCCTCTGGTCCTTGATTCCCCTACTCTGGGCAAAAGACTCTGTGCATCTACCCGATCTATTCCTCTTATGATGTTGTACACCTCTATAAGATCACCCCTCATTCGTCTGTGCTCCAACACACCCTCTAGTCGGGGGAGAGAGAAGACTTTGCTTTCCATCACAGTGAGGAGGAGATTCACTGTGATGGATGTTTGTGTAAATTGAATTGGTTGTATGTTTTGTAGGAATTGTTCTGTTTGTATGGCTGTAGAAACAGAGTTTTGTTTGAGACTCTCTGAGGTTCGAATGACAAGCAATAAAATCTAATCTAATCTAGTCCTGGCAACATCCTCGTAAATCTTTTCTGAACCCTTTCAAGCTTGACAATATCTTTCCTATAACATGGTGCCCAGAACTGAACGCAATATTCTAAATGCAGTCTCACCAATGCCTTATATCTAAATGCGGTCTCACCAACGTCTTATGGGAGGAATTCCGAGCTCCCGGAGATAACTGGGAGAACGTACAACCTCAGTACAGATAGCACCTGTAGTCGGGATCGCACCCGTAGTCAGGATCGAACCCGGGTCTCTGGCGCCATAAGGTAGCAACTCCACGGCTGCGCCACCGTGCCTGATGTATGATACTATGACTATGTGGCTTGACATGTTCAGCTTCTCCACTAGTTGTTTAGCTTATGTTATATTAGAATCATAGAGTTGTACAGCACTGAAACATGGCCTTTGGTCCACCTTACTAATGCTGACCAAGTTAGCACATTGGGCTGAGTCCCATTTGGTCAAAGGCCCACTAAACCTTTCCTATCCATATATCTGTCCACATGTCTTTTAAAAGTCATAATTGTATCCACTTCTATAGCTTTTTTTCTGACAGCTCATTCCAGATACAGACTATCCTCTAAACAAAACATTGCCCCCGATTGCACATGATCTTGCACACCTCTATAAGGCCACCCCTCAGCCTCCTACTCTCCAAATAAAACAATCCAGGTTATCAAATCTCTCTCTATAATTCAACATTATAAGCCCATGTAACGTCTTAGTAAATCTCTTTTGCACCCGTTCTCACTTAATAACATATTTTCTGCATCTGTGCAACCAGAACTGCACACAATACTCCAAGTGTTGCATCAGTTGGAAGGTCACGTTGCAGTTGTATAAGACGGTGGTGAGACCGTATTTAAAGTATTGTGCTCAGTTCTGGGCACCATGTTATAGGAAATATATTGTCAAGCATGAAAGGGTTCAGAGATCATTTACGAGGACTTTGCCAGGACTAGAGGGTTTGAGCTATAGGGAGAGGTTCAGTAGGCTGGGTCTCTCTTCCTTGAAGTTCAGGAGGATAAGGGGAGATCTTATAATGGTGTATAAAATCATGAGAGGAATAGATCGGGTAGATGCACAGAATCTCTTGCACAGAGTAGGGGAATCGAGGATCAGAGGACATAGGTTCAAGGTGAAGGGGAAAAGATTTAATAGGAATCTGAGGGGTAACCTTTTCACACACAGGATGGTGGGTGTATGGAACAAGCTGCCAGAGGATGTAGTTGAGGCTGAGACTATCCCAACGTTTAAGAAACAGTTAGACAGGTACATGGATAGGACAAGTTTGGAGGGATATGGACCAAGCGCAGGCAGGTGGGACGAGTGTAGCTGGGACATGTTGGCCGGTTTGGGCAAGTTGGGCCGAAGGGCCTGTTTCCACACTGTATCACTCTATGATCCTATGACCAACAGCTTGTATGACTGTATCATAATATTCCAACTTTTGTACTCTATATTCTTGTCAATCAAGTACCTTTTTAAGCTTGCATCACACTTTCCACCTGGCTCGCCACTTTTCGAGAACCTTGCACCTGTCCTCGCAGATCTATTTGTTCTGCAATGCTTTCTAGGACTCTATCATTTCCTGTGTAGGTCGTGCCCTGGTTCGATATACCAAGGTACAATATCTCACACTTGTCAGAGTTAAATTCCATTAGTCGTTCCTTGGCCCACATTATATTTGATCTAGATCTTGTTGTCAACTTAGATATTCGTCTTCACTTTTTACTATACCACCAATTTTGTGTCATCTGCAAATGTACGAAAAATGTTAACTGTATTGTCAGCTATATTGTTAAAGTATGTAGGGGGGCTGTACCAGCAGCACACCACTAGTCACAGGTCTCCAATTAGAAATGCAACCCATCAGATTCATGGTTTTAACAAAAAGACACTAAGTACTGAAGTAACTCAGTGGGTCAGGCAGTATCTCTGGAGAATATGGATAGATGACGTTTTGGGTCAGGACCCGTATTCAGTCTGAAGAAGGATCCCAACCCAAAATGTCACCTATCCATGTTCACTGGTGATGCTACCTGACCCACTAAGTTAGTCCAGCACTTTGTGCATCCATAACAACCTTTGATGTCTTCCTCCAATCTAATGTTAAATTCAGTTTGCTAACTCAGCTTAGATTCAATGCGATCAAACTCCTATCATTAAGTTAATGATTAAATGGTACAATTAAGCATTTAGTAATATCAGCATAACGTAATACCTATTTCTATTTAATGATTTAATTGACAGAAACGTGGTCAGCGGATGAACACATTGGGTAGCTCAAGTCCTTTACACCCTTCTACGCTAAGTCACAGTAAGTCATAAGCAAAATGAAAGTTTAATTTTATTTGGTTATTTAGTAGCGGAAGCCTCACTAAGTTTGAAACTAAACCTGATTCGTTTAAATGTCCAGCTATTCACAGGACACAACCATGGTTTCATGGACGGATCACTCGAAAAGAAGCTCATAGTATGATTGAAAAGCAGGGCCCTGTGGACGGGTAAGAAATAAAAGGAAAAATCGTTATGCTTCCATAATCCAAAAAAGTTTCTATATGCCAATTTATCCACAAACTGTTATGAATCAAGCAATTTTTGTCAGAAACCTGAAGATCAGTAATTATAACAAAATGTTTTTGCCAAACTGTTGCAGGTTATTTGAAATGCGACTGAATTTTCTTTCTCTTTAAATGTTAAATGGATTTTAAACAGTTGGTGCTAAACCCACGAAAAAGGTGTATAACATTATATTGGGACCATTTTGGAACAAATAGGACAACCAAGAAATTGATAAAGACAAGATGAAACATGATAATAGCTTGGCAAAAAGAACAACAAGAGACTGGCAAACCTTTAATAGGCATGTAAAAAGAAAAAAAAGAGTAACAAGTGGAAGACTCTTATAAATTTGAGACTGAAGAACATAGAATAAGGAAGTAAAGGAAAGAAAGAATCAGGTTCCTGGACCTTTATGATCTCATTCGGTAGAGGTGACCCATAAAAAAGCAATGGGTTGCATTTGAACTTGAGGGAGACAAATATCCTGCGAGATTGAGGCCTGGGCAGGACTGACAGCTCAATGTTTCTGGGAACAGGTGCTTCAGGCTTAATAGAGGGGGAGTTGCTTTATTGATCAGAGAGAACTTTTGGGCAGTATTGAGAGAAGTTAATGCAGGGGGGTTTGTACAGTGAGGGTATGTGGGTGGAACTCAGACATAAACAAGAGGTGATCACATTGATGATATCGTACTATAGACTCCATAATAGTCACCAGGAATTAAGAGCAAATATATAATAGTGTGTGAATTTAACTTGCATAACATGACTTGGACTGCCAGAGTCCTAAGGGCTAAATGGAACGGAATTTGATAGGAAGATTGATTGGAAGAGGCTGTTTGCAGAGAAGTTGTGTAGTTGGCAAGTATGAGGCTTTTAAAGAGAGAGAGAGACCAGCAGATTCCTGTTAGACTGAAGATCAAGGCTGGCAGGATTATGGACTTTGATTGCTAAGCTATATTGAAACTCTGATCAGGAAAAAGGAGGAGGCACTGGTCGGGTGTAGGCTGAAGGGATCCTTCTTGAGTGAGGAACACTCATCCCTTGAGTATAAGGAATGCAGGAGTATTGTTTAAAAGAAAATTGGTGGGGGAGGAGGACATGAGATAGCTCTGACAGTTAAGGTAAAGGAGAATCCTATGGGATTCTACAAATATATTACAAACAAAATGGTTAACTAGGGAGAGGGTAAGATCTAAGGATCAATTTGGTCATCCAAATGTAGAGCTACAGGATATGAGGTCTGAATTGAATATTTCCCAACTGTGTTTGCTATGGAGGAGGGCATGGAAGCTAGAGAATTCAGAGAAGAGAATAGTGATGTCCTGAAACATTATTATTTAAAAAAGCGTTGCTGCCAGTCTTAAAAGTGTGTAAAGGTGGTTGATTATCTGGCATTTAGAAGTGTATCCTAGGACATTGTGGGAAGGTAGGGAGAAAATTGTTGGGTCCCCGGCATATTTTCTCACAGGTGAGTGACTGGAGAGTGACTAACATTATGCCTTTCTTTAAGAAGCATTGCAGGAATAAGCCAGGCTAGTGAGACTAACATCAGTGGTAGGAAATTACTAGAGGGGATTCTTTGAGACAAGATCTGCATTTGGAACGACAAGTCCTGATTAGGGGTAGTGCATGGGAAATAATTTCACAAATTTGAGTTTTTGAAGAGGTATCCTAAAAGATTGACATTGTCTACATGGACATTAGCAAGGCTTTTGACATGGTCTCCCATGGTAGGCCTGACGAGAAATTTAAATTACACAGGATCCAAGGTAAGCTAGCCTATTGGATATAGAATTGTCTTGGTGGTAGGAGTCAGAGGATGGTAGTGGAGGATTGTTTTTTAGATTTGTAGCCTGTGATTAGCAGTATGTTGCAGGAATCTGTGTAGGGTCCATTGTTGTTAGTAGCTTAGCAGATGAGACCAACATTGGAGATATAGTGGGCAGTGCAAAAGCTTAACTAAGAATGTAACAGGACCTAGATCAACTGGAAAAAAGTGGACCATGGAATGAGAGATGTAGTTTAATTGAGATAAGATGACGTGTTGCTCTTTGGTGAGAGAAGCCAGGGCAGGATTTGTGCAGTAAATTTCTGGTGCATTGAGAGTGCTGTCGAACTGAGAGATCTTGGGGTATGAGTATATAGTTCCCTGAAAGTGGTGAGACAAGTGGCTAAGGTGGTGATGCAGATGTTTGGCACTTTTGACTTCTTCGGTCAGAGCATTGAGCGCAAGACTTGGGCCGTCATATTACAACTGTACAAGTCATTTTTAAGCCCACACTTGGAGTATTGTGTGCAATTTTGATTACCAAGTTGTAGGAAGGGTCATTATACTAGAATGGGTGCCAAAAACATTAAGGAAGATGTTACTGGGATTGGAGGGCTTTGAGTTGTAAGGAGAAACTGAATTGTCTGGGACTTTTTTTCCCTGGGGTGTAACAGGCTGAGGGGTGACCTTAAAGACATATATAAGATCATGAAGGCAAAGATAAGGAGTGGTCATTTGCTGGGTAGGGCAGTCTCAAACTCGAGGGTATAGATTTAATGTGAGGGGGGAAAGATTTGAAGGGACCTGAGGAGCAACCCAGTCACAGAGGGTGGTAGATATATGGAACAAGCTGCCAGAGGAAGTGGTAGAGGCAAATACGCAATTACAAGGTTTAACAGACATTTGAACTTGTAAAAGACATTTGACTAGGCAGGATATGTTAGAGCACAGAACAGCACAGGAACAGTGTTAAAGAAGGAACTGCAGATGCTGGAGAATCAAGGGTTACACAAAAAGCTGGAGAAACTCAGCGGGTGCAGCAGCATCTAAGGAGCGAAGGAGATAGGCGACGTTTCGGGTCGAGACCCTTCCTCAGCTGCACCCGCTGAGTTTCTCCAGCTTTTTGTGTAGCACAGGAACAGGTCCTTCAGCTCCACATTGTGTAAAAAATGATGCCAATACTAACTCTTAACTGCCTACACAGAATCAATATCCATCCATTCTCCACATATCCAGTGGCTTTTAAAATAAGCTCTTCAATGCCACTGTCGTATCTGCCTACATTGCCATCCACGGCAGTGCATTCCAGGCACTGACCGTTTAAAAAAAAAATCTTGCTCGCACATCTTCTTTAAACTTTGTCCCTCTCACTATAAAGTTGTTGTCCCTCTCAACATGATAGTCAATGCCTCGTCTAATGAACGTCTACTGTCATACTTCCAAGCCAACTGTCATGTGCCTACTTTACCACTCTATTGCTTGTGTTCATGGAGTTATGGACTTAGACCCCAAGATACCACTGTTCATTAACGCTGCCATTAATTGTACAAATTCCCCTTACATTAGATATCCTAAAGTGCAACACCTCACATTTGCTCGGAATAAATCTACACACATGTTTAGATGGATGGATGTGGCCCTAACACAGGGAAATGGGGCTAACTCAGGTAGACATCATGGCCGGCATGGATAATTTGGGCCAAAGGGCTTGTTTCTGTGCTGTATAACTTTGAATCTATAACATCCAGGAATTTGTGGATATGCATTTTAACATTCTTCCAATCTTTTGCACTTTCAAAAGAAAACTACTCGTTGAAGCAGAAAATAATTCTGCTATAGCACGTGTTTCCATGGCATGAATTCAATAGAACATGAGTGATGAATTAAGAAATAGTATTTGCAATGTGCACACCAAATTGGTTATAACTCGATTTTGATCAGGAACTAGAGAACCATTTAAAAGTTACTTTGGAATTGACAAACAGAATAAAAAGGCATCTTCGATTTAAACAGCATATGGGGAGAAATCACTTTTCCCATAGTAATCAAATATCAATGTCTCTGAAGAACACAGCTGCTACTTTAACGACAGGGGGTTATTGAAATTGACAAGCAATTGCTTCCATTGACATTTGTGGAATGATATGCAATTAAACAATGTAACATAGTCTTCTGTATTTTTAGCTTGCAGTAAACTTATTATTATTGAGAAGACCTTTATTTTTCAAAATCCTGCAGGAAAAATAACTTTGAGTCTTCCACTCTCTATCTCCTAACTCCCTTGCCCCTCTTGACAGAATTGGTTTTATGACTGTATATTCTATAAGGTTTCTTAGGCAATATAACTATCACTTTAGAGCAGAACTACCTGTACGTAAATCTTTACCAGGAAGATGCTGTAGTGGTAAGATTAAAAGATTATGGAAGACCTCAAAATTAGCAAGAGCTTGTGGCATCAGTCTAAATACGGGCCACTTATGCTCAAACCCTCGTCAGGAGATACGAGGGCGGGCACGTGACGTCATGGGCTAGAGGGAGTGTCCTGGTACTTACGGTCTCTCATCTGGAGACCTTAAGCAGTCAACAGATAGCTGAGCCCGAGAGTACAACCTCGCTCAGCTACAGCAACATTGTAATATGGTTAGCGCACCAATTTAACGTGTCACCACTGAATAAACAACACTTTGAACCGGCCTGATGCCTCACCTTTATTCACCATGTATGGTGCCGCTACATTGGTGACCCCTTACTGTCCGAATTGATATTTAGGCTCACCTGACGCACGCAGCGTCGGGAGACCAGATGTCTACAGCCGGCTGCCCAGCCCTGCAGTGAGGTATGCTGCCTCTTCCCTACCAGCTGCTGCTCACCGGAGCTGAGAAGCTGCCGCCGCTCTCCTGCTCCCGGCAGTGGGCAGGCCGCTTTGTGTTCCGGTCACCGAGCTCCTCCGCATGACCTGTCTGGAGCCGACCACCAGAGCGGAGAGGTTATACCAGCCGCCGCTGCCCCTCCAGCTGCTACAGGAGCTGCGAGCGTAGCAGCCTCCTGCCCACAGCAAGGCCGACTCACGCCCGACGGCTCTGGGAGCAGAGAGGGAGTACCTGCCGCTCTCCTGCTCCCGACAACGGACTAGGCTCCGAGCCTTGCACCGCACCTCACCGCGGACACCGCTCCAGGCCCTGCACCGCACCGGGCTTCACCACGGACACGGTTTCAGCCTCGGCACCACACCAGGCCTCACCGAGTCTCCGGGACCTGCACCGGGCCCGGCCTCACCGCGGCCACGGCTCCAGGCCCTGCACTACAACAGACCTCACCTCCTCAGACCCGGCACCACAACAGGCCTCACCGCGGCCACGGCTCCTCGCCCTGCCCTGCACCGTACCTATCCCCGCTGGCCACTGCCCAGGGCCTAGCCACCCGATAGGGCGGGCTTACCTGTGACGCCCGCTGAATAAGCCTTTCTTTTCCTCACTGGCATGGACTCCGAAGATCCCTGGGAGCTGGCTGCCTGTCCGGCCCAGGGATTCAATTGCTGGTGATGTCCGCTTCAGCCGGCCGGCAAGATGGCCGCCGCACCATCCTGAGACAGGCAGTAGCCCGACTACAAAAATGGCCGGCTGGCCGGAAGTGAAGTACGAACTTACCTGACCGCCGTCCACAGGGCCACCTTCCGGCCGGATGCTGGCCCTGCACCCTGACTACCGGCAACAGTGCCACCGTCAGATCAGATGCCATCACTGCGGCCTCACCGCCGACTACAGCGCCACCTTCCAACCGGATGCCATCACTGCGGCCTCACTGCCAATTACAGCGCCACCTTCCAACCGGATGCAGTCCCTGCAGCTTGACCACCCGCAACAGCGCCTCATTCAGACCGGAGGCTGTCACTGCAGCACTATCCTGCACTATGAACACTGGACAATTTGAACTTTGGACACTGATTGCACTGTGATTTGTTTTTTTTGCTGTTCATTTTTGTGTTCACTCGGTTCAGAAATTAGTTTGTTTGTTTTATTTAGTTTTTTCCCCATCGTTGTTGGGGGCCATATTTCACAGGACACTCTCCCTTAGCTAGTCAAGGAGATGCGACCGTGTCTGTTCTGTCCAGCGGCTTCTGCATTGGTCTCCTCGCACCCCTCGGTACACCAGGATCTCACACGCAGAGCTTCACTGCGCCCGTGGAGAGCTCCGTCCCGACCCACGCCAGGGGTGTCCCAGACCCCTTCCGTCTGGCGGCTTCTGCATCGGTCTCCTCGCACCCCTCGGTACCTCGGGATCGCCCACGCAGAGCGTCACTACACACGTTGAACCATCCGTTCCAACCCACACCCGGGGTGTCCCAGACACACATGCAGGAGCCACCCTCGACCATGCTATACCTTCCTCCAGTTCTGGGGGGGGGGGTCCTGTGGCGTCAGCCTAAACATGGGCCACTTATGCTCGAACCCTCGTCAGGAGATACGAGGGCGGGCACGTGACGTCATGGGCTAGAGGGAGTGTCCTGGTACTTAAGGTCTCTCACCTCGAGACCTTAAGCAGTCAACAGGTAGCTGAGCCCGAGAGTACAACCTCGCTCAGCTACAGCAACATTGTAATATGGTTAGCGCACCAACTTAACGTGTCACCACTGAATAAACAACACTTTGAACTGGCCTGATGTCTCACCTTTATTCACCACGTATGGTGCCGCTACAAGCTTTGATTATATCTTGGTTCAATCATATAGGGCCTGGTGCAATCTAGAATAATGTATACTGGTTTAGTCTCTTATATGCATGTGATAGACAGTGCACAGTCAAAGTTCATGATATACATGTGATAGACTGTGTACAGTTAACGTTCATGAGATTGCTTTTGGTTTGTGAATCATAGTTTTAGTACAGTAAAATGGCATTGATGTAATATAATGACAGCAGGCATGAGTGGCCATCTATTTCATATTTTAAAAAGGCTAACCTGCTCTCAAGTGCAAAAGTCATCTCATCCAATGCAATCTATTCTTGTTTGCTGATGGAAACACGGTTGGAAATAATAGATTTTGGCCTTAACTTGGATCTCAACTTTTCTTAATATGAACTTGAACTTGAACATACCAGGTATAATTTCCGGATTTGTAGATTACACAAAACGTAGTCATTGAGAGTTGTGGGGCTGATACCAAAAGACCTCAAGAATATATAGGCAAGACCCATGAACTGTGCAGACTGGTGGCAGATGAATTGCGATACAGAGGTGAACATTTTTACATTTCAGTGGGAAGAATGAAAAACAAATGGAAGGTTAGAATCTAGAATCAAGGAAGTAATGACAAACCTTTATAAAACACTAGTTTGGTTACAAATGGACTATTCTGCTCAGATCTGGTACACTTTAGTGAGGATGCAGAAGAATTTTGATAAAATGCTTCCAGAAATGAGGGAGTTAGATAAACTGGAAAGTTTGAAGTTGTTTTCTATAGAGCAGTGGTTAGGTTTTTTTTGTGGGATTGGTCTGATAAAAATACTGAAGGATATATACACAGTCAACACAGTAAACTTTACTAAAATGTAGGGATTGCTACTCGTGGAGAGCTTTAGTAGTATTGATGTTTCTCCATCACCCTTATAATTCTAACTGCAATGAGTGGGAAGTCAGTGTCCGTAAGTCAAGGGAAAAATTGTTGGTTAGGATGTGCCTTGCAATCTATCATTGTTTTTACTTGCAATGTCGAAATTGTGGAAAAAGTTGCCAAGATGTCCAACCTAAATTCCTGTTGTACAATCGCCAAGATTCAGTATATAATTAATCTGTGATACCACCTTGCTTTCATTAGAAACATGGAAAAATTGGTACAGGTGTAGGCCATTCGGCCCTTCAAGCCAGCACCGCCATTCAATATGATTCTGGATAATCATCTAGAATCAATAACCCGTTCCTGCTTTTTCCCCATATCCCTTGATACCTTTAGGCCTAAGAGCTAAATCTTACTCTCTCTTGAAAACGTCTAGTGAATTGGCCTCCACTGCCTTCTGTGGCAGATATTTCCACAGATTCACAACTCTCTAGGTGAAAACTTTTTTCCTCATCTCAGTCCTAAATGGCCTACCCTTCATTCTTAAACTGGGACCTCTGGTTCTGCACTCCTCCAACATCGGAAACATTTTTTCTGCATCTAGCCTGTCCAATCCAATAAGAATTTTATATATTTCTATAAGATTCCCTCTCATCCTTCTAAATTCCAGTGAAAACAAGTCCAGTCGACCCATTCTTTCATATGTCAGTCCCGCCATCCCAGGAATTAACCTGGTGAACCTACGCTGCACTTCCTCAATGGCAATAATGTCCTTATTCAAATTAGGAGACCAAAATTGCTCACAGGGCCATGTATAACTACAGTAGGACTTCCTTGCTCCTAAACTCAAATCCTCTCGCAATGAAGGCCAACATATCATTAGCTTTCTTCACTGCCTGCTGTACCTGCATGCTTACTTTCAGTGACTGATGTACAGGCACACCCAGGTCTTGTTGCACCTACCCTTTTCCTAATCTGACACCATTCAGATAATAATCCGTCTTCCTGTTCTTGCCACCAAGTGGATAACCTCACATTTATCCACATTATACTGCATTTGCCATGCATCTGCCCACTTACCCAACCTATCCAAGTCACCCTGCAGCCTCACAGCATCCTCCTCGGAGCTCACACTGCCACCAATCTTTGGATCACCCACAAACTTGGAGATGTTGCATTTAATCTCTCATCTAAATCGTTAATATATATTGTAATATACATAATATATCGTAATATATTGTTATATATATAATAATAGATGGTCTTAATAATAAATGGTAATAATAGACAGTATTGAGCCTCGCTACAGGCCACTAGTCACTGCCTGCCATTCTGAAAAAGACACATTATTTCCTACTCTTTGCTTCCTGTCTGCCAACCAGTTCTCTCTCCATGTCAATACCCTTCCCCGAATACCATGTGCTCTAATTTTGCACACTAATCTCTTGTGTGGGACCTTGTCAAAGGCCTTTTGAAAGTCCAAATAAACCACATCCACTGGCTCTCCCTTATCCATTTTACATGTTACATCCTCAAAAAATTCTAGAAGATTACTCAAGCATGATTTCCCCTTCATAAATCCATGCTGACTGACCGATCCTGTCATTGCATGCCAAATGCGGTGATATAACATCTTTAATAATCGACTCGAGCATCTTCCCCACTATCGTTGTAAGGCTAACTGGTCTATAATTCCCCGTTTTCTCTCTTCCTCCTTTCTTAAAAAATAGATTTACATTGGCTACCCTCCAGTCCACAGGAACTGATCCAAAGACGAGGGAAAGGTGGGTACACAAAAGGCTGAAGAAACTCAGCGGGTGCAGCAGCATCTAAGGAGCGAAGGAGATAGGGGACGTTTCGGGTCGAGACCCTTCTTCAGAGTCTGAAGAACGTCGCCTATCTCCTTCGCTTCTTAGATGCTGCTGCACCCGCTGAGTTTCTTCAGCCTTTTGTGTACCCTCGATTCTCCAGCATCTGCAGTTCCTTTTTTAACACAAAGTCGAGAGAACATGGGAAAATTATCACTAATGCATCCACAGTTTCTAGGGCCACCTTGAGTACTCGGAGGTGCAGACCATCAGTCCCTGGGGATTTATCTGCCTTCAGTCCCTGGGGATTTATCTGCCTTCAGTCCCAAGAGTTTACCTAACACCATTTCCTGACTAATGTGGATTCCCTTCAGTTCCTCCCTCCCACTAGATCCTCAGTCCCTAAGTATTTCTGGGAGATTGTTTGTGTCTTCCTTAGTGAAGACGTAACCAAAGTACTTGTTTAACTGTTCTGCCATTTCCTTGTTTCCCCATTATAAATTCACCTGTCTCTGAAGGGACCTACATTTCTCTTCACTAATCTTTTCCTTTTTACATATCTAAAGAAGCTTTAGAAAGTATACTTTTCAGAAAGTATCTTAAAAAATGTATTAAACTTTAACTTTCCCAATATTGATTGGGAATGTCATAGTGCAGAAGGTTTAGATGGAGTGGAATTTGTCAAATGTTTTCAGGAAAGTTTTCTCTGGCAATATATAGAGCCCCACATGGGAGAGGGCAACACTTGATCTAGTGTTGGGAAATTGGGAAGGGCGTGGATGACGAGTTTGTGGATGAGCCATCATAAAGCGACCACTGTTCTATTAGGTTTAAGATAGTTATGGATAGAGACAGGGCAGGCCCACGAATTGAAATTCTAAATTGTGGCAATTTGTTGAGATTTGTGGAAGATCATGACCCGTATGAAGGTAGACAAATCTCCTGTGTCTGATCAGAGAGGAAATTGCAAGGGCCCTAGCTGAGATTTACGAGTTGTCATTAAATATGGGTGAGGTGCCGGAAGACTGGAGGGTGGAAAATTATGTGCCTCTATTCAAGAAGGGCTGCAGGGAAAGGTTTGGGCACTAAAGACAGTGAGGTTAATAGTTGTGGTCGGAATGTTACTAGAGAGGATTCTGAGGGATAGGATAGACATGCATTTAGATGGACAAGGGCTGATTAGGCATAGTCAGCGAAGAGATAGCTGAATGAATTGAAAAATTGCTTCATGGAAGGAGGCAGATGGTGATGGTGGAAGGTTGTTTTTTGGACTGGAGGCCTGTGACTATTGCTGTTTGTCATTTATATTAATGATTTGGACAAGAACGAACAAGGCATGATTAGCAAGTTTGCAGATTACACTAAAGTGGGTGGAATTGTAGATAGTGAAGATGGTTGTCAAAAATTGCAGCAGGATCTTGATCAGGTGGGCAGGTGAGCTGCGGAATGGTTTATGGGGTTTTATATGGAGAAATATGAGGTGTTGAATTTTGGGAAGTTTAACACGAGCAGGACCTATAAAGTGAATAGTAGGGCTCTGGGAGTGTTACAGTTATAAAAACATTGAAACCCCATTTAGGGTATTGCCTTCAGTTTTGGTCACCGTGTTATAGGAAAGATGTTGTCAAGCTGGAAAGGGTACAGAGAAGATTTATGAGGATGTTACGAGGACTTGAGGGCCTGAGCTATAGGGAGAGGTTGAGCAGGCTACACTTTATTTATGGAGTGTAGGAGCATGAGGGATGATCTCATAGAGGTGTACAAATTAATGAGAGCAGTAGATTGGGTAAATGCACAGTCTTTTGCCAGAGAAGGGGAGTCACCATAGGTTTAAGGTGAGGGGGGGGGGATTTAATAGGGACCTGAGGGGTAACTTTTATACATAAAGGACCATGGGTGTGGAACGAGCTGCCGGAGGAGGTAGTTGAGGCAGGTAGTATCACAATGTTCAAGAAACATTTAAACAGGTAGATGGATAGGATAGGTTTTGAGGGATCTGGGCCAAACACAGGCCAGAGGGACTAGCGGAGATGGGGCATGTTGGTCGGCGTGGGCAAATTGGGCCGAAGGGTCTGTTTCGAAGCTCTATGACCCAATGAGATGCTGTCTGATCCGCTGAGGTCCTCCAGCACTGTGTGCTTTGCTCTTCTTGCAGTTATTCATTCAGAACTCTGTTCTTTAATTTCAATCACAGTAAAGTGTACCTATAATTTAAATGTAATTATGGTTGTAATTTTTATGATGCAGGTTATTTCTTTTGAGAGATAGTCAGAGTAACCCAAAGACATTTGTGCTAACATTGTACTGTCAGCTGAAGATCAGACATTTCCAAATATTACCGGTAAGTTTTCGATTGTATTTCTAAATGTTTTGAATTTGTTCAATCTTTTGTAACCTATGCAATCATTAAAACTTTTGCAAAAGTGTTTTGTCGACTATAAGTTTAAGATAATATTGCTTCTATCTGTAGGTAACTAACAAATACCATTGATGGCAACTTGACACTATAGTTGTATTAATTAACATCCGTTTTATCTCCGCACAAAAGGGAATATCTAGGCTGCAACTAATATTCATAATCTTTCAATTTCTATCAAGGTCTTATTTTGGTCAATATAAATTTTCTTTTTAATTTCTTCTGACATTAACTCCAGTGAATACAGAACAGTGGTAGTTCCTATTCAGAGCAATATTTAGGGTTCAAAGATGCAAAGGAACTTGAGAATGCGGGTGCAGGATTCCCAAAACGTTAATTTGCAGGTTGAATCGCAGGTTGAAGCCAAACTCTATATATGCATTCATTTTGAGAGGTGTAGAATATAAGAGCAGCGATGTAATGATGAGGGTATTGATCCAACTGTATTTGGAGTATTGTGGGCAGTTTTGAGCCCCATATCTGTGGTGGGATGTGGTGACATGGGAGAGATTTGCTAGAATGATCCTGGTGAGATGATTGTGTTAATGTATAATGAGCATTTGAAGGTCCGGAATTATATTCGCTGGAGTTTAGAAGGATGGGGGGGGGGGGGGGGGGGGTCTCATTGAAACTTACCAAATAGAAAACATAGAACATAGAAAAATAGGTGCAGGAGTAGGCCATTTGATCCCTGGTTCTGGACTCCCCCAACATTGGGAACATTTTTCCTGCATCTAGCCTGTCTAATTCTTTAAGAATGTTATATGTTTCAATAAGATCTCCTCTCATCCTTCTAAATTCCAGTGAATACAAGCCCAGTTGACCCATTCTTTGACCCATATGTCAAATAATGAAAGGATGGAGTGGACGTGGAGAGGATGCTTCCATTATTTGGAGAGTGTAGGACAAGAAGCAGAGCATTGCAATAAAAGGACGTATCTTTAGAAAGGAGATGAGGAATTTTTTGAGCCAGAGGGTGGTGAATCTGTGGAAAACTTTCTAGAATGCCAAACCTTTGGCCATACATGAAAAGTTCCAATATCTGTTTGGTAAATGTGAAAAAGTATAAACATTTCTCTCTTTTTAATTAACTGATTATTTCTGTAAATTTAATTACCTTAAAAAAATAAAATGTCCTTCACGTCTTTTATGGGGAAGGAGGGAGCTGTTCCGATGGGACTGAGTCCACCTGCTGGGACCAGGATCCTGGTGAACTGTATAACTAGGACCGTAGATAGGGCTCTGAACTAAATAATTTTGGGGGGGGGGGGGGGGGGAGAGATGTTACTGAAATCTCCAGAAGCATTAATACGACAGAAAGATTTAAAAGGGATGAGTCTAAGGTCAGGCCAAATGTGGATCAATTTGAGAGGGGGGAAGGTGAATACTGACCTGATGTTATATTTGAATGCACACAGTATACGGAACAAGGTGGATGAGCTTACAGTGCAATTAGAAATTGGTAGGTACAACCTTGGCTGGAAGAGGGTCAGAGCTGAAAATCCAAGGATACACATCTTATTGAAAAGACAGGCAGGTGGGCATATGGAGTGGCTCTGCTGATAAAGGAATGATATTCAGTCCTTAGCAGGGGATGACATAGGATCAGATGTAGAATCCTTGTGGGGAGTGTTATGAAACTGCACTGGTCAAAAGACTGATGGGAGTTCTGTACAACCCTTTAAACAGTAGCCCGGATGTACGGTACAAATTACATCAGGAGATACATTTGGCATGTAAGAAAGGCAATGTTATGTTGGTTATGGGGGATTTCAATATGCAGATCGACTTGGAAAATCAGGTTGGTACTGGATCCCAAGTGAAGGAAATTGTAGAGTGCCTACGAAATGGCTTCTGACAGCAGCTTGTGGTTGAGCCTACTAGGTAAAAGGCAATTCTGGATTTGATTAGCGAGATTTAAGTTAAGGAACACCTAGGCGGTATTGATCATAATATGATAAAATTTAATCTGCAGTTTGAGAGGGAGAAGATTAAATCATACAGAGGCACGAGGGAGGAGCTTGCTGATTGGAAAGGGATCCCAGCAGGAATAAGGGTACAGCAATAATGGCAGGAATTTGTGGAAATCATTCAGGATCACTTCATCCCAAAGAGGAAGAAATATTCTAAGGGGAGAATGAGCTAACTGTTGCTGACAAAGGAAGTCAAGGGCAGCATAAAAGTAAATGCAAAGGCATATAATATTGCAAAGATTAGAGGAAAGCTAGAAGATTTGAAAGCTTTTAAAAATCAACAGACCGCAACTAAAAAGGCAATAAGGAGAGAAAAGATGAAATATGAATGTAAGCTAGCCAATAATATAAAAGCAGATATCAAAAGTTTCTTCAGATATATAAAGAGTAAAAGGGAGGTAAGAGTGGACATTGGACTGCCGAAAAAAGATGATGAAGAAGTTGTATTGTGGAATAAAGAAACGATAGACAAATTGATTAAGTGTTTTTCACCGGAGGATAGCAGCAATATGCTAGAAATTCATGAGTGCCAGTTTAGTTTGGAGATACAGTGGGGAAATGGACCCTTTGACCCACCGAATCCACGCTGACCAGCGATCACCCATACACTAGTTCTATCCTACACTCTAGGGACAATTTACAGAAGCCAATTAACCTACAATACAAATCTGCACGTCTTTGGAATGCGAGAGGAAACTTGAGCACCCGGAGAAAATCCATGCAGTCATGGAGAGCAGACAAACTTCATACAGACAACACTAGTAGTCAGGATCGAACCCGGGTCTCTGGCGCTTTAAGGAAGCAACTCTACCATTGCACCCAACTCTACCACTCACCCATAGTCAGAGGTTACTGGAGTTGCTATTACTAAGATGCAGGTGTTTGGGAAACTGAAAGGTCTGAAGGTGGATGTCACCTGGACCAGTAGGACAACACCCAGGGTTCTGGAAGAGAGGTAGCTTTTATCGTGGAGGCATCAGTAGTGATTTTTCAACAATCATTAGAGTCGGAAATGGTCCCGGAGGACTGGAAAATAGCAAATGTTACTCCACTGTTCAAGAGAGGAGCAAGGCAAAAGATGAGAAACTATAGGCCGGTTAGCATGGCTTCATAATATGCTTTCTTTCATTGGTAGGGGCATTGAGTATAGGTGTCAGGAAATCATTTTCCAGGTTGTGACAGTGCCCCCTCCCTTGGATGTCGCTTTGATCCCTATCGCTGGCTGCCTGGCCTGGAGTGGCCTATCCCCAGGCCAAGACTTGAGTCCATTATTAAGGATGAGGTTTCCGTGTACTTAGAAGTACATAATAAAATAGTCCGATGTCCGCATGGATTAGTGAACGGGAGATCTTGCCTGACAAATCAGTTGTAATTCTTTCAAGAAGTAAACAGCAGAATAGACAATGGAGAATCAGTGGATGTTGTTTACTTGGATTTTCAGAAGGCCTTTGATAAGATGCCACATGTGACGCTGCTAAAAAATATGAGAACCATGGTATTGGAGGGAAGATACTGGCATGGATGGAAGATTGGTTGAATGGCAGAAAGCAAAGAGTGGGAATAAAGGGGGCTTATTCTGGTTGGCTGCTGGTGACTAGTGGTATTTTGCAGAAGTCGGTGTTGAGTCCGCTTTTTTCATATTGTATATTAATGATTTGGATGATGGAATTGATGGCTTTGTGGCCAAGTTTGCAGATGATACTAAGAGAGATAAAGGGGAAGGTAATATAGAGGAAATAGGAAATCTGCATGAGGACTTGGATAGGTTGAGAGAGTGGGTTCATGTGGCTGACTGGAATACAGCGTAGCTAAGTATTCACTTCCATGCACTTTGGTACTAAAGACATAGACTATTCTCTAAATGGGGAGAGGATTCAAACACCGAGGTGCAAAGGAACTAGTGCTGCTGCAGGACTCCCAAAAGTTAAATTGCAGGTTGAATCGGTTGTAAGGAAGGCAAATGCAATATTAGCATTAATTTCAAGAGGACTCTACTACAAAAGCAGGGACGTAATGCTGAGGCTTTATAGGGCACTGGTCCAACAGCAATCGGAGTATTGTGAGCAATTGTGGGACCCATATCTGAGGTGGGATGTGTTGGAGTTGGAAGTGGTCCAGAGGATGTTTACAAGAATGATCCTGGAAATGATTGGGTTGACGTATGATGAGCATTTGTCGGCACTGGGCTTGTACTCATTGGAGTTTAGAAGGAAGATGGGGGCATTAGGGGGAGAATCTTATTGAAACTTACCGAATAATGAAAGGCCTGGATAGAATGGATGTAGAGAGGATTTTTCAACTAGTGGGAGAGTCTAGGACCAGAGGGCAGAACCTAAGAATAAAAGGACGTACATTTAGAAAGGAGATAAGGAGGAATTTCTTTAGCCAGAGGGTGGTAAATCTGTGGAATTAGTTGCCCGTGATGACTGTAGAGGCCATGTTTTGGAGTATTTATTAAATTTGGAGTGACAGGTTCTTGGTTAGTAAGGGAGTCAAAGGTTATGGGGAGAAGGCAGGAGAATGAGGTTGAGAACAAAAGATAGATCAGCCATGATCGAATGGCAATGTAAACTTGATTCTGTTCTTGTCTTATGAACATAAAATACCCATAATGCTTGTATGTTTCAGTGTCAAACATTTGTATCTTCTGGGATATTTGTTGTTTCTGTCGTAGTTTTGTATTCAATTCCATTTCTTTTTACTTTTGTAGTGTGAGGAAAATGGACAGCATGTCTTCAGTCTTGATGATGGAAATACCAGATTTACTGATCTTATTCAACTTGTTGAATTTTATCAACTGAACCGAGGGATTCTTCCTTGTAAGCTAAAACATTACTGTGCCCAGATTTCTTTATGATAGTTGATTTGAATTAACTATGACAGGAAATGCTACCTTTATCTCTGCATCGACTTTGGGATTTTATGGAGAAAATAACTATTTTTCAACAAAACTGTGAAATCAAGTAAAACCATAAATCGAAGACTAAATTGAGACCGCACCTAATCACAAAATCGTGGTAAAAATGCAGAAGATGGTGTGAGTGGCTGAGAGTATTTTTAAATTTCATCAGTCACTTTGTGTACATTCTGATAATGAAATTCAAGATGAACTACATAAACTATATATTATAGCAAAAAAAAACGTGACTATTGCACCTGCTCTGGGGTAATCTTGATACTGTATTTGCATTAAAGAAAATGAATTTATATTCTAATATGGGCTGGCAATTTGCCCATTCAATTGTTTTTAAAATTGCATTTCTAAAGAGACACGATTTCCTGCAGCACTTACTGTTTCTTTTGCTTCTTGAATGCAACCTATTGTGAATAATGTTCAGATGTAGGCATCTTCAAAATAATAAAGAGTTCTGTAACTGCTGCGTTTGGCAGGTTCACATAGAGCCATTTACAATATCCACAAGTACATCATCGGACATACACTGTCCAAAGTCAAGTAAAGAATAGGTCAAGCAAAAATTTGCATCCAGCACATTTTACTGCCATGAATTAAATTCTTCAAATCAACGTGAAACTATGGTGGATTAAAGTTAATTCAGTTTAATGTACCATGTGAAGTTTATTGAAAAGCTGGCAAGTATAAAATAAAAGCGGGCACTACGAAGATGACCTTTGGATACAGACAGTAAACTAGCAATTGCCGGTTGATCTCTTATGCAATGATTTCAGTGGGGATAAAAGTTAGATATGGCATATACTGGCTGGTTCAATTGGCAAATGTCAGTTTAGTACTTGTAGGCAAAATGAAAATTGTTCCTAACACTTCTGGACTAGAAATCCAGGCAAATATTGGGTTGCATTACTACGTGGATTTTGTCTTTTGAGAATTTGCTGCACTACACCAAATTGCATTTCTTTTCTGCTAAGGCTTAACCCATTGTTAAATCACCAAGTAGTATTTGTTTAATTGTGGTGTCTACAAAAGTGTTAAATTGTCTAGCCTTGGAAATGAAGGCAATTTGCAGGTTAGGGCCCTTGAGTTATCAGATCACCAAAATTAAACTCTTATTTCAATTACCAAAAGCACTATAATTGTTTTCAAATACACTGAATCCATTTTAAAAAAGTAATGTTATGATATAAGATTAATTACTTAATTTCAGATGACACAGTGTAAAACTACCAAATTGTTTTCAAAATGCAGTTCTAAATAAACAGCTATTAAGAAAGCCCTAGTTTGAAAGAATGTGTAGAAGTGTAAAATAGTACAGTTTACGGATTACATTTTTGGCTTATAATTGTTTGATTTTCTTACAAATTCCATCAACTTGCTTGCAAAAATATTTTTAGTTTAAGGATATTGTTTATTTTCCTTTTACTACAAGTGACCCTTCAAATAATGGTTGCCTAATGTACTCCCATACTATATACACATACGCTTTTGTAATAATTTGCATAAACTAATCTACACAGTAAATATTGGTGTGAAGGCATTTTAATTTTACATAATATCATTGAATCCACAAAATATATTATGAATTTTTTTGAATAATTTTGAGAACAGGATCCTTGCATATTATTTGTAAACACCAAGCCAGAATTTTTAAATCGGTATTGCATCTTTTTTGCATATTTATGATTGTAAATTATATTTAAATTTAGAAGCAAAAGGTGTGTAGGAGCCCTTATGGTAATGTGATGGTTAATAATTTGGAACATTCAATAGTTATGAATCATTTAGTTTTATCCATTAGTTCAGCAGGTAATATGCATATACTACTAATTATATTCTTATTATCAGCTTGACTGAGCTCTTCTACTGAAATTCTGACAGGGTTTCAATCTGACTGGCCCAACAATCTGGCTGGCTATCAATAAAAAGCCAATGACTGATATTTTATTTTTGTATTTGTGATATGAATGTACAGTAAAAGGAGACTCTCAGGGTTGATGAAGCCTGTTGATTTTTTCTTCTTAGTTTGTGAAGAAAAAAATCACAATATATCATATCGTATCTGGCTTGAGAAGAATATACCAAATATGTTTGGTTATTAACATACACAATATATTTGTCCACATTTAACAGCAAACTAATTTACCCATCAAAATGAAAATATGTAATGTGCTTCAGTTTGAATGGGTCTGTTCCTCAATAAGTTTCTGCATGAAGATATAATCAATCATTTGACCAATCAACGCACCTTTTCCATTGATGGGATTTGCTTAAGTTTAACATAATGCAAAACTGATGACTAGGAAATGGAATGCAGCAAACCTTTTTTTTCAGGGAATGCTTGAAGGTATTAACTTTTTAAATGGAAATCTGTATTCATAATATGCTTGGTGTAAATAGCTATAAGGCTTGTGAACTTAACTGTAACTGTCCAGGTATTTTTGTATAAATAAGGGACTGATATATTCTGTTTATTGTAATTAGAAATAAACATTAATGCAAACTTGCTCATTTGCAACTACTTAATACAAATGTTCAGACTGTTCTTTTCGCTCACCAGTAATTTCATTTTGTTACCTTTTTCAAAGTCCATTATGCATTAGAACATTGGTCCTCAAATTTTTGCTGAGTTCCACTTAGAGATCTGGGTGCTTCTTGTCCTATCAACATGCTCATTATATACACAAAATAAAATCTGCTTTGTGGAGAAAATGTAACTCAACTCAAAGTGCTAAAATCAATATTCCTAACAGAAGTCCAGTATAAGCAATAGTGCACTTAAAACTACCAAATAAAAATATAATATAATATCTAGTTCATTGAAAAGCATCAGCCTGTTAACTCAACATGGAAGCCCACTTCTATGTCAGTGGAAGCCTGCTCCTTCCTCAGATCAGTTGTGTGAAATGGACAACATTTCAACAATAGACAATTTGGGGACTATTCTTGAAAGTTGAGATGATCATCTGGAATTGCACCACAATTAACATTTCTCAATTCACTTTTGGGAGTCATAAATCTGTTAGTACTTGCAAAAAAAGAGAGAATTTGGCTTGGTTACTTTGTTCTTGCACACCTTTTAAAACAGCAACATTTACAGTTCATAGCCCGCCCACCCACAACATGTAACTTAATATTTTACTTAATTAAATTTCAACCTAACTTATGGAATGTTCTTATATCTTCCCCCTGTCTGAAAACAATTGACTTTGGGAACAGAATTTTGGTCTTGTCACATCAATTCTACCATTTTATCCCTTGGGTCCCAAAATTGCCAGCCAGATTTTTTTAATGACTTCATCAATGCTGTTTTTCAGGTAGCATTTCATTATCTATTAGTGTCTTCACTCTTTTACCTTGCCAAAGTCATCAACTTACTAAATCTGCCTTTAATAAATTTATATTCAATCATTTTTGTCATTTTCAGTCATTCAGTATATTTAGTGCATTTGTTTTTAATTAATAATTTTAATTAAATTAAAATGCAGAAAAAGTTTTTATTAAATGTGTAAAAATAAATAACTTTCTTATGAAGTAAGTTAAAGTGCTGGGTGGTAGTTCCTGGAAATGACCACATGCCTGTTTTCAAACAAAGATCTCGTGTTTATTATTTTTCAGCATTCTGGCACATCTGTATGCGGATAGAATTGAAAGGTTATAGCCAGTCCTTTTCAAATATCACCCGTTTCCCTTAACATGAGATGCATCCTCTACACCAAATCACAGCTCTTTCCAGCAATTTTCAACTTACCTGTTGTTTCTATTTGGTACATTTCCTCATCTTTATTGCAGCAGTCACTGAGTTATAGAGCTACATAGCACTGAAACAGCCCTTTTGGCTTGACTCATCCATACTGACCAAATTACCTAATGGAGCTAGTCCCCTTTGCCTGTGATTGGACAATTTCCCTCCAAACCTTTCCTATCCAAGTAGCTGACCAACTCTCTTATAAAATGCCTGATATTATCACAGGTAGTTGTCCAATTCTCTTATATTGTAATTGTACTTTACAACTTCTTCTGGCACATCTTTTTGAGTAGGCACCAGTCTGCGTAGAAAAAGTTGCCCCTCAGGTCTCTTCTGACTCTTTTCCTCCTCACCTTATACCTATGCCTTTTTGTTTAAAACTTTCCTACTTTGGGGAAGAGACCGTGACTATTCACCTTATAATCCCTCATAATTTTATAAACTTCTATTAGGTCATCCCTCAGTTTCAGAAGCTTCAGGGGGAAAAATAAAAAATCCAACCACTCCACGTAATTCAGACCTTTCAAACCTGACAACATCCTTGTAAATCTCCTTCCCTGTTCAATCGTATCCTTCCTGTAGCAAGCTGACCGGAACTGTACGCAGTACTCCAAATGTGGCCTTACTAATGTCTTCTATAGTTGCAATATGATGTCCCACCTCCAGTACACAACCCACTGACCATCTTCACCACCCTGATTACCTGCGCTGCCCCTTCCAAGGAACTATGGACCTGCATCTCGAAGTCTCTCTGTTCTACAACACTTTCCAAGGCACTATCGTTTACCATGTCAGTCCTACCCTGGTTTGCCTTGCTCATAGGCCCAGGTAATCAAGATCCCATTCTAATCTTAGATTATCTTTTTAACTTTCCCCTAAACTATATCAATTTTAGGATTGTCTGCAAAATTACGATACTATCTATATTCACATCCCAATCATTAATATAAATAACAAGCAACCATCAACCCAGCGCCAATGTCTGTGGCACAGGACTTGGTGCAGTCCTTCAGTCTGACAAAACAAAACCCTCCACCACCACCCTCTGCTCCCACCTTCACGCCAATTCTGAATCCAATTGGCTAACTCGCCCTCAATCCCAAATTATCTAATGTTATCATCCAAAGTGATCTCATCACATTTTTACCACCTTGATTTCCCTATTGTGTACTCCAATGGCCTTTATACTCCAAGATATTCACTTGATCCAGCTGCCTATATCTGAATATGTCTCCTTTTTCTTGACCACGGCCTCAGTACCTTATCCAGTGTACCCCATTGCAGCCAGAATCAATCTTCACTGTAACAGGCATAAGAACATGTTTAAAAGTCTCCCACTTCTCAGTCGTCCCCTGTCCGGCAAACAGCCACCACTTAACACAGACTTTAACTTGTGGACCAGTTACATTTCTTTCCATAACTATTTTAAAATTAATAAAATTATGGTCATGGAACACTTCAGTCACCTATTCTTCCTTACTTCACAGGAGGTCAAAATCTACCCCTTTTCTAGTACCTACCTACTGACAGAAACATTTCCTGATAGAATTAGAGGTGGGGGGTAAAACAGGAGATGATGTCTATGACAATCCACAGGTGACAATCCAAACTTATCTCTAAATCAAAAACTGAACTGTAAGGGAAGAATTCAGGAAAATTAATATCATCAGGACATTGGCACTAGCAAATAGTTGGAAGTTGCAAACTGACAAGTCTCCAGCCTGACCAACTTCATCTAAAGGGCTCAAAAGTTGCCAACGTGATAGCTGATGTATTAATTTTAATTTTCCAAAATTCCTTACATTAAGATCCAATTAGATTGGACACCAGCAATTACAAACAAGTTTGCTTAACATCTCTCATCCAAAAAAATGTTAGAGCTTATTTATAAAGATAATGTAAGCTTCGGATTTAAAGAAAAGTAATTTAGATAACGATGCTAAAGAATAAAACACAACATTTAACTCTGCAGGTGATAATTAAGGGAGAAAGAGAATGGATAATAATGAACCATAAGAATAAAACACAACGTTTAAATCTGGAGATGATAATTGAGGGAAAAAGAGAATAGACAATAAATCACAATAAGTTAATTGGAGGATATTAGTAAACTCACAATGGAACAACAGAAGGTTTAAATGGAGCAATAACTGTCAGGGTGAACTGGATGGGCCAAATGATCGGTTTCTAAACCGTATTTGTAAAATGCTAGGTAATTATAATCTGTTAAAAAAAGTCAATCTTATTACATATTTATTGATAAGTAATTATTATTCCACAATAGTTTGGTAAGGATGTTGGGGTAGGTGATCCATTGGGCAGTCGATACATGGTATGAATTGTTTAGAACTCATTATAAAATGTCCTGCAATACTTCATAAGAATGTTAATGCACAACATATTAACATTACAGTTTGGATGTAACCAATAGGTTGGTCAAAGAAGTGGGTTTTAAAGAATATGAAAAATGAAGAGACAAAGGAATAATTTAAAGGAAGAATGTTAGAGTTTAAAACAAGCAGCACAATCAAATCTACCAATGATGGACTAATAATAATCAGGATTGTATTTCAAAACACCCGAGTCTGTACAGTAGATATGTTGAGGATAAGATAACACCACTAGTGATCAATCATATTATTAAACTAGTAGTCATGCACAAAAATAACTTGTAAAGTACAGTTTAGAGTTTGCAGAATATTTATTATTTTTGTAATTGTAAATAGTCTAACATTTACAAAGTGTATTTGATACCGTTAATTGGTTGGTTGGTTTCCAATGCAATTCAATTGCAATGAATAAATATATTTTAAATATTTAAAACTTATTGTATTCCAACAATAACTCTGTACTGCCGATTGCACCATCAAACAGTTAGGCTCGATGTAGAATTAACTATTGTTGAGTATGGAACGAGCATCACTTTCACACATATAGTAGCAATCACTCACAAATACAAACATACATAAAGCATAATGATAGCGTAAGACACACAAATGATGAACAGTAATTCAATTGTTTTTTTTCAATACTCATTACTTGACGAACTTACCATTAAATAACAAAACAAAATTCACCATAAAATCACAGTCAAAGGTTATTAGAGTTATATTAGACAATAATTTCTGATCAATAAAATTGACAAATAATTGCAAAATAAAATTAAAATGACAATTTAGTCCAGATGTGCTGCTTTGATGATGCTGTGTATTATTGAGGGCCATTTTGAAGATTTGTGGCAGACTCTTGTATGATTTGCCATGCACGTTGGATATGTTTACTTTCAACTGTGCGTCCACATATGGCAAAACGAAGGACAAACTTGTCTCGAAGTTGACATGGCACAATATGAATCTTCCTTGCATCATTTATCTTTTTCAGAAGTTTTTCATTTAAATCATTTGTGCCCTTAAATATAACAGAAATACACCAAATAGGTCTTGAATAAATACATTGCAACATATTTTAATTAAATACAAACGTTCTGGTGTTGAGGTTTAGAAACTTATGGCACAGGGGGAGGGTATTTGGCATGTCATGCCTATGCTGGCTCTTTGAAGGAGCAGTTATTCTTTGTCTTCCTCCTTTCCTGCTTTGGTCCATAATCCCAATAGTCCCTCAACTTCAAGTACATGTTCAACTCTCTTTGTAAGTTATTTATGGAATCAACTTCAAATATCTTTCCAGTTTCCAGTTCTCCCAATCTCCAAGGGTGAAAATGGTTCTTCTCTCGTCCAGAACATTGCCAATAAATGCTTTACTCTATAATTTCCAGCTATTCTTCCACAGCAAATAAAACATTGATTATCCATCTCCAAATTCACCTCATATTTAAAACCTTTAATCACTCATCGCACAACACCTCCAATCCAACAGAGAATGGTCTCAAATTTCGATCCTCTCGTCACAACTGAATTTCCTGAGAACTCATCTGTACTCTGAATATTTCCTGATGTGTGGTACCCAGACTAATACTAACTGAAGTCAGTTTAATCTCCTCACTTGGGAATTTGTTGCCTCTATTTATAAACAAAAGTAGCTTGTCAGTTACTTTAACAATCTAGTGAACATGCCTCACCACTTTTATGATCTACATGCATAGCTTCCTTAAAATTTCAATGCAAGCAGATGGGATACTTACCTTTATCAGCCATGACATTGAATATAAGAGCAGGGACATCAATTTACAACCTTATAAAATGCTGGTTACGCCACACCTGGAAGATTATGTACAGTTCTGGTTGTTACACCATAGGAAGGGTGTGATTGCACAGGTGCAGGGGAAATTCATTAGGATGCTGTATGGATTTCAGACATTAAGCGATTGGACACGCTGGGTTTAGTTTAGAGATAAAGCATGGAAACAGGCCCATTGAGTCCATGCCGACTAATGATCATCTGTACACTAGTTCTATCCTACCCACGGGACAATTTACAGAAGCCAATTAACCTACAAACCTGCATGTCTTTGGCATGTGGGGGGAAATTGGAGCACCCAAAGAAATCCTATGCAGTCACAGGAAGAAAGTGCATACTCCGTACAGACAACACTCAGAGTCAGGATCGAATCCAATTTGCTTTCCCTGGAGCAAAGGAGTTTGAGGGCTGGTCAACGTATATCAAATTATGGACGGAATGGATAAGATAGGTAGGTAAGAATCTTTTTCCCTTCATGGGATTTTCGAAAACAAAGAGATTTAAAGGGAATCTGAGGGGAAACATTTTCATACAGGTAGTGGTTGGAATCCATAGGAGGTGGTAGTGGTAGATACTTTCTCAATATTTAAGATGTATCTCGACAAGTGCTTGAATCACCAAAGCAAAAATGGCTATGGAGCGCATGCAGCGAAGCGAGGCTGGTAATAGTAGAATTATTAGCATGGATAAGGTGGTCCAAAGAGCTTGTTTCTGTGCAGTTCTGCATGATTCCATCACAAACCATCACAGTACTGTCCTGGACCTGCCCTGCATCAGTACTAAAATCAAGCCTTTACGCTTTACGGCTATGCAAGATTTGTCCAGGTTCCAAAGCCAATCATTTGTAAGTACAATATTATGTCAGGTGCCTGATGTCACAAAGCAGTACTATGACTACAGTGCTGGCAGCAATGTTTGTCTACAGATCCTCTACATCCGAACCTAGGTTCCTTCGTACTGAATGTTAATCAGCTGCTTGGCTACTGTCATTGTGATACAATGCACCTTATTGTACTTCAGTTGCTCTGACTAACTGCAGTACCATGTTTATAAGGAGTAACGTTTGTCTGGAAGTATCGAACTAGAACAGTGCCCTGGGTTTGTGAATTGTCTTTAATTCTTTGCAGTGAAGTGAAAAATGTCAATGAAAACATTTCAGGTAGTATGTGTCAGCTCCCTGACCAATATTTTTTTTGTTTGAACATTATCATCCTGACAGTGCCTTGACTAATGACAGTCAGCATCGTTATGCCTTCTTAACCATGTTATCTACCTGTGCTGCTACTTTCAAGGATCTTCATCGGGGCCTGGGCCAGGGGCCTCATCGTTCATGGTGTATGTGCTAGCCTTGTTAGTACTCCCAATATGCACCAACTCACATTTCTCAGGAATAAACTACATCTGTCATTTCTCACCCCTGTTCATCATCATATAAAGATACCCTGCAGTTCATGTTCCACACTGTCAACACTTACACCAATCTTAGTGTCACCTGCAAACTTTTTGATCATGGCACTCACAACCACAATCAATCATTCATGTATAGTACAAACTTCAAGTTACAGAAGAAATCCTGTGTCACTGACGTCCGACTAAAAAGGCAATCCTCTACCTTCACCCTCCGTCATCTATTGCCAAGGCAATTTTGGATCCAGAGGGAGGAGAAACAAGTGACTGCTGATGCTGGAAACTAGCGTTGAGAAAATAAACTGCTTGAAGAACGCAGCAGGTTCCACAGATGCTGTTTTGTGGCAGCATCTGTGGAAGCAAAAGGGAAGTGTTGCGTTTTGTGTTGAGACGCTACATCGTGACTGGGATGGGTAGAAAGAGGAAAGATGGCCAGTATGTAGAAGTGCAGGGGAGAAGTAGAGAATACCACCACAGATTCTGCTTGGTGGCTTACAATGCAACGGTACGAAAATTGAATTTTCCATTTTCACACTCCCATGTTCCTTTTACCACTCCCATCAGTTCACTCCCATCTTCTCTTTGTTCACTTTTTCCGTCCCTTCCATATTCCCTGAGCTGGCTTCATCTGCCCATCATTCCCTTCTTCATCTGATTCCATCTCTCACCTACTGGCTCCTGTCCCACCCCTCCTGCTCATTTCTGTATACTGGTCATATTTCCTGTTCCACCCAGTCCTGATGCAGGGTCTCTATCCTAAATATTGACACATCCTTTTCGTCATCATAGATGCTGCTTGACCTGCTCAGTTCTTCCAGTTTATTAGTTGCTCCAATTTTCCAAGTTGCCCTCAATCCCATTGGCCCTTATTTTTTAAACTACCTAGTCTCCACATGAGACCTTGTTTGAAGGTGTAACTAAAATGTATTTTAATCATATCTACTGTGCTGTCCTCATCAACACACTTTGGCATCTCCTCAAAAAGATCAAAATCAAATTGGTCGGACCTAGATTTGCCATAAAAAATTATGGTTATCTCTGATCAATCACAGCTTTTCCAAGTGGCTACTAGTCCTGCCCTCAGATTTTTTTTCCAGTAACTGCCCTACTGTTGGACTCACAGGTCTGTAATTACTAGGGCCAGGATGTTTAGGCACTAAAAAACTCTGAAATAGGCAGGCAAAAAGGCATAATAAAATTACAAAAAAGGCATGAAAAGGGTATTTATTGATGAAAAAGGCATGTATTTCCACCACCAAAATATGGTTAAAAATGATAATATAAAGGTGTACTACATTAAATAATCAAAGTTGCCTGGTTGCAAATAATTACTAGCATTTTTTTCAGATTATCTGGTGTTAAACTATGCCTTCTGTCAGACAGAATATGCTTCAGTTGTGAAAAACTTCTTTCTACCCTCAGCTGAGGTAACTGGTGCATACCCGAAACAAGCTACCGACTATCTTCATGTCGATATCTTGTGCATTACAACTGAAAATTTTAGCTATGTTTTGTATTTCTTCGAGATCTTTGTTAGCTAAAATCACTCTCTCACATTTTCCTTGTATATCTTTACCTACATCGCCAGGAATTTACGGATATCATCAGTTACTTTGTTGAAAACCTGCAAGTTATTTACTAATGTTTCACCACGTTTCTCAAGGGAAGTGATAGCTTGTGGGAAGTTTGCAAAATTGGAAGCAATAAACACAAGATCGTAGTGGAGGGACTTTTTCAACATTGACGATCCTGACTGCAGCAGATCCTTCTTCTTTAAAACAGTTGTTGATTTATTTTATCTTTTCAAAATTTGCAGCATAGTAGAGTACAGCGGGGAGCCATGTACCCCAACTAGTAAAAATGGGCTGAGGAGGTAGCGGAATCTCGGGTGCCATTTCCTTGAACAACTGCACATGTGACGGTGCTTTGAGGAAGATTTTCTTGAGATTGGAAACTAGGCGATCGACATTTGGAAACGAGCTACGTATGTTCTTGGCAATTCTATGAAGTTCTTGAGCTAAACATGTCAAATGCAACATTTTGGGGAATAAAACTTGAAGTCACAAACAGAAGAACATTCTTGTGTTTTATGGCGAAGTTGTAAACAACTGAGCAATAGTTGAGCTGTTTGACTTCTGCTTTACTTGCGATGTCAACAAATACTCCTGTGATGGTTGACCTGCCTCCAGTGTATCGATGACCACATTGGCAACATACCATTCCCACAGCATCGGTTATCTCATCTATTGAGATCCATATTGTGTTGCATGCAACTTCATCTCTAATTTTCTGCACTACAATGTTAAAGTTGCTATCAACATAATTTTTCTGTAATGATGACTCGCTTGGTGTATGTTCCTCTGTGTATTTCTCTAAAAAAAACTCTGAGAGATTTGTTTTGCAATTTCCACAGTGGAATTCCAGCATCAATGAATGCCTTGCACAGATTACTCGAAAACACAGATTTGCGACTGGAGCCAGCAGTAAATGTAGTGAGGAGACAAGCTTGGGTATTTCACATGGGAAGTCTACACCCCAGCGGTATCAACATTGACTTCTCTAATTTTAGATAGCACTTGTCTTCCCCCTCCTCGCCCTCACCCTTCCCAGCACCCCTTCTAGTCCTACTGTCTCCGCCTCTTCCTTTCTTTTACCTGCCCTCTCCCATCAGTTTGAAGAAGGGTCTCGACCGGAAACGTCACCCATTCCTTCTCTCCATAGATGCTGCCTCACTCGCTGATTTCTCCAGCATATTTTGTCTACCTTTGATTTTTCCAGCATCTGCAGTTCTTTCTTAAGTAGATCTTGGAAAAGGCTGAACCAACGGGCAACGACACGAACGAATGAATGACCAACGGTGGCGCCCCCGGTTTTGCCCCGGTGGTGGAAATTTTCTTATGTTATACTATGTTAACACGTTAATAATAACATTAATATTAACGTGTTAACAAAATTGTAATCACGGTACAACTAGAGAAAATAGCACGGCCTTTTAGCAAAAAGGCAAAAAAAAGGCTGATTTAGGCACTCGATTGTGAAAAAGGCATTATCTTGGTGAAATCATCAAAAAGGCATGAAAAGGCATTTATGGTATGTATGGCAAAGTCCTGGCTTTAGTAATTACCAAGCGGGCGGCGGCACGAACAAATGAATGACCCTGCTGACTTTTGTAAAGAGGGACCACATTAACATCCTTCCAATTATCTGGTTCCACACTTGCATACAAGTGAAGATATAACAATCTCAGCAAGAGCTCCAGCAATCTCTTCCTATGCCTTCTGCAGCAGCCTGGAATAAATCTCATCTGATTCTGGCTATGTATCCACCTTCAAGCTTCCCAAGCCATTGTGCACCTCATCTTTATTTATGGAGACTTGCACTTGAATTTCACTTACCGTCACACTGAATTTTCCAACATTGAAGTAGTTGGAATGATGAAAAGGATTCAATTAGACCTCACCATTATTTTATGGTTCAACACTCAGATTGCCCTTCTTGTCCCTAGTGGGCCCCACTGGTTCCCTGGTTATTAATACATTTATAAAACAACTTCAGACTTAACACAACTTTGAACTTACACTTCACCTTAATACCCAGCTGCTATTCTCTATACCTGCCATAGGCTTATTTATATCTCTTTATCCGTTAAAGGGGGCGCCGTCCAGTTGGTATGGCTGCCCAGCCTGCAGCTGTCTGTTTTTTAACTTCTTTCTTTTATTTTTAGTGCGTTTTAGTGTTTTGTTTTGGAGTTCTAGTCTTTTTTATGTGGGGGGTGGTGGGGGGGGAAGGGGGAAACTACTTTTCAGGGTCCCTACCTGGTCGGAGAGCCGGCTTTTCTCCGGGCTGCAACTTCGACCCGTCCTCGCGGCCTACCAGCGGGCCTGGAGCGGCGGTTCCTGAGGGGATGGCCCAGAACCTCTGCTTCGGCAGCGGCTCAGTGCTGGAGCACCATAGGGGAGTGGAGCGGGCAATACCTTGCCTGGGTCGCTGCGCTGGAGCTCTGGTATGCTGAGACCGCAGGTGAACATCGCGGCACTGTGGAGCGGCCAGCTGCGGGCGGCAGCGCTGAACTTTAACATCGGGAGCCTGGGATCTCTCGGCGAGATCACCAGTTGTGGAGCTCCATCCAGCGCGGCCTTGTCGGCCTCGGAAACCACAGACTCCGGTAGGGAAGTGGCCGTTCCAGGTGTCCCAAGCCGCTGTGAGGACTCTACCGACACCGGAGCACCAACACCCGGCAAGAAGGCCTAAAACATCGGGCTGCCATAGCGCCGACTGCGGGGGCCTCAATAGGTCCGACTATGGGTGGACTTGGGGATGGGACTGGACTTTTGTGCCTTCCCCCACAGTGGGATCAATTGTGGGGGGATGTTTTTATGTTCATTGTTAATTCTTTAGTGTTGGGTCTTATCTTTATCTGTGTGCTGCATGGCAAGTCAAATTTCACTACACCAATTGGTGTATGTGACAATAAATGTCCTTTGTCTTTGTCTTTGTCTTATCCAATCCTTGATATTCCTCAACATCAACGGTTGTCTGTATTTGTTAACCCCAGCTTTATTCCTTGCAGAAACACGATGGCCTTGAACTCTTGTTATTTATCCTTTGAAGGCTTCCAACTATGCATATGTAGACTTAAGTAAATGCTCCTAATCAATCAGCAAGGTCCTGTCTTATTTCAATGAAATGGGCCTTCCCCAAAGTTAATACCTTTAATCCTTGTCTATCCCCATCTTTTTACATAACAACATTGAAATATAGAGTTATGGTTATTATCTCCAAAATGCTCCTCACTTATAATCGCTCCACCTGGCTGGTTACATTCCCCAAGGCAAGATCCAGTAATGCTCTTTACCACATTGGCCTATCTTTAACTTGTTTTAAAAAACTCCTGAAAACATTTCAAAAATTCTGCCCCCTATGAGCCTTTAATGCCTAGGAAATCCCAGTTAATATTTGGGAAATTGAAATGTCCTGGTATTATAGCCCTGTTTTTAATCACATCCCAAGTATCCATTCTTTTATCTCCTGTTCACCATGAGGTGGCCCGTAATCAATCAGTGTGATTGCATTTGGAAAAGGAACAGATGTAGGGGATTATTCAATAGTTTGAAAGAAAGAGGCAGAAGAGATGAATAGCCTCGCTTTTGTGTTCTTGTGTCCAATATTCAGAGGAGGTTTGTTGTGGACCACACTAAAGGGGCTGTCCCACAGCGGCGACCTAATTTGCGAGTTAAGACGAGTTTGCCCTCAACTTATACTCGCAGCATTGTCGACACGAGGTCCTAGGAGGTCTTTGTAACTCTCCTTCATGCTCGAGAGTAGTCCCCACGTACTCGAGGCCTCAGCTAGGTCGCGGCGTATTTTTCAACATGCTGAAAAATGCCTGCGAGAAAAAAAGGTCGGCATGGAAAGAAAATCTATATTCTTTTACTCGTGGGTTTAGTCGAGGTAGATCGTAGTGGGTCATAATGGGTATGGCGTAGTGGGCCAAAAAAGGTAAGTAAACCGACCGGTAAAGTTAAACGTCCGCTAAAATTTATTAAATGTTGTCTGGCTTCTTAAAAGTGTCTCCACTCCTTCTGACCCTGCCCTCCCCCTCCCTCTCTAAAGGACTTACCGAACTGTGCCAGCCGTCTTTTACCTTCCTGTTCATCGCGGGTGTGAATTTCAGACAGCGCTGCCCCGCTTTCCCTGGTCCCCGCCTTTGCAATGTGTGTGTGTGCGCGTGTGTGCAGACGGTTGACCCGGCTCGCGGTTTAATCGCTGACAGTCGATCCAGCTCGAGGTTTTTCAGGTGAGTGAAAAGTCACATCAGTGGGACAGGCTCAGCTTACATGTACATGGAAGTGCCAACCAGGAACGTTCCCAGTGGCTGTGGATATCAACTACAATGTAGATCAATGTACAAACCAGGAATGGTCCCAGTGGACATGGGTATCAACTACAAATGTAGAATTCCATGCTAATATGGAAAGGTTAGGAGAGGAACTATCGGGAGCTCGTAAAATATTAACAATATTTTTTCTACATACCTTTATTCTAAAACACACCAGTCCCAATACCACATCACTGACAATTTCAAAACGTTCATCGTGACGTACCAAGCTCTCAAACTCATGCGCTAGAGCCACGTGCTGCAACACGTAAACACAACATGGTAGACATTGAAATACTAGCTTTTCATCATTATATGTTTAACCAAAAATAAAAGATTCCTCTCACAAAATCAAAATAATGGAAAAGAAAGCCCATAATGTTAGGTTTAGTTTCATTTACAGAATGGAAACCGGTCTTTCGGAGTAGAGTCCATGCCGACCAGCGAATCCCCGCACACTAATGCTATCCTGCACACTGGGGACAATTTACATTTATACCAAGCCAATTAACCTACAAAGCCGTATGTCTTTGGAGTGTGGGAGGAAACTGGAGAACGTACAAAGTCCGTAGAGACAAGTATCAGTAGTCAGGATCGAACTCGGGTCTCTGGTGCTGTAAGGCAGCAACTCTACTGCCGCCCATACAGCAATGTTTTTGGAAGATTAGAAAATAGTTGCATGGTGCATTTATTTCTCATGATTTAACCAAGCTTAAATTGTATAAATGATCTTTTCCAGGTGAAATCATGCCCGCTGGGGAATTGGTCTAGGCATTTCCAAGCACAATTCACTTTAGTGCATCAGGTGGTTTCCCAACAAATTCTATGTGCATCATCACGTCATACACCATAAGTACTTTCCTTTATTGATCTAAACTTGAGTTTGAGTTCAACATACAAGGTTTGTTTAAACAGGCATAGTATTGTACTTTTTTACATTTACTATTTATAGGGACATTCACAAACATTGGGCATTTCAGAACCTACTCCAGGCTTAAACATTGTGCAGATGTTCACAGAGTGCATTTAAAGGAACAGGCAATGATTTTCTCACTATTTAATTGTGAAGATATTCTTATTCTACTTAGCAGTGATCGAGATAAATGTGCCACCTGTGGCTTTACCAAAATGGGGTAAACAGATAGTACACTGGCATAGCAAGGATTTTACAATGCACCTTAAAGGTGTTTCCAATATCAATCAGTACCTGTTAATGCTGGTCCCTTACCTTGCGAATAAATTCTTGAAGTCCTTTTACTCCATACAATCTGAACACAAACCACATTTTCAGAGACCGGAATCTGCGTCCCAGAGGAATCTGCCAGTGCTGAATGTAAACATTGTCACTTAAAACATTATCTTCTACCGATTGTCATAATGATTTACATCTGCTTCATAACTCCTTATGGTTTCCATGTGGCTTTAAACTATCAACTTGGCATAAATTCTCCAAATGCTAGACGTGGAGATGCATTTCAAACTTATGCATTTATTGCTTGGAATTTCCTCACTCATCAATAATGTAATTGTATCAAAAAGTTAGCAGAGGCAAACACATGTGATTAACTAGCATATGAACTGGTGAGAGTTATTATGTGACTACATTCTTAAAGAATGGAGAGCAGTGTAAGCATAAGGAAGCTGCAGAAGGGTTCAGTCTCTGCCAATGCAAGAGGCAATAACAAGAGGAGGCTTTCCTTTGATTCTTTCCTTAAACTAGTTGATTTCGAACTACTCACAAAGGTAGACAAAAAGCTGGAGAAACTCAGCGGGTGAGGCAGCCTCTATGGAGTGAAGGAATGGGTGACTTTTCGGGTCGAGACACTTCTTCAGACTGATTCTCAGTCTCTCAAAATCAGTCACAGCTTAGCTTTGTTCATAATGTACGAATCTAGGTCTGCCCTTCACCAGTGAATTTTAGGAAAATATCTGAGAAAAGGTGCAAGACAGGAGACATCGACTCTTGGATGATGTTGCTTAAAGAATCTAACACCAAAGATCTTAGAACAGCTTTAGGGCAATATCTCTTTCTCTAAAGATAATAGCTGGTAATTCAAAAAAGGGTATTTAAATAAACATGAGAGAATATAATGAAGGACAGCGTTCTTTCAGTGACTTTCTGCCACAAAGCAGACAGATTCCTGGCAAACTCTACACCAAATATCACATTCTAATTACATTTGGACATGTTAGTTATATGATAAAATTCTTAAAATGTTACCACCAAGCTGTGTAGTGCAGTTTAATGTCTTCAAGAACCCACTTTGTGAAACAGCAGCTGTGAACAATCATGGACCTGTGAATGAATACAGAGATTCCAGGGATCCCTGAAGAAACATACTGCCAACAGATTAGAGAGAGCTTGTGTCCCCTGCCATTCTTTCATTCTCTCCCCATTCATGTGCTGTGGCTGTTCCTTCATTACTTCTTCCTCCATTAGAGGGCCATTGAAAGATAAGCTACACCTTCTTCAGAAGAATTGAAAAAGAAAGGTCATTGAAGAAATGGTGCGAAGACAAAGAGTGTGAGCTATAAATGCAACAGTGTAACAAGGTGTCTGGTTTTATTAAAACACTTGCGTACAAATCCTAGCAGACAAGGCAGTTGGAATGTACTAGTTACTGGATAGCAGATAGAATGTGTTAAGGAAGTACAGAGCTTAAATTCTTTGTTCAAATTCCCCACTTCCATCCTATACAACGGTTTGGAAAGCAATATATAATGATGTAATTTTCTCAAAGTGTGGTTGTGGCATTAAAGGAGTGTAATGTCTGATAGTTCTGCAGTATTGATTTTTACTGGGGCAAGTAGCAGATGTAGAGCTACCAATAAAACATACGTGTTGAAATCAGTAAACTTGCAGTGGCTAATACAGCAAACCAATGTTAGATTAAATGTTAAAAACATACAAAAAAAATTTGCAGAGATATATAAATTACTAGACTAAGTGGGACCCGTTGGGTACCATGTTCACACGGGAGGGCTGGTCCCCCAGCGCAATATTCCACCCACCTCTCCAGCAATTCCAATATTGGTGGCCAGTGTGGGGGGGGGTCTGAAGCGCTAGTATTGGTGTTTTGGCCTGAAGGGACTGGTTTCCAGAGGGTTAGTATGGACATTGTGGCCCAAATGGATTCTTGGGGTGGCAGCTCAGTCACTCAAGCCCGATGTGCTGGCAGCTCACTCGCAGCTGGTGAGCTGGCTGTTGACTCACGGCTATTCCTTGAAATTCCATTTCAAGCAGGGTGCAAGGCCACCAGATTCAAGTGCAGTTTCATGCCATTTCAAGCAGGATGCAAGGCCACCAAATTCAAGTGCAGTTTCCGACCATTTCAAGCAGGGTGCAAGGCCACCAAATTCAAGTGCAGTTTCACACCATTTCAAGCAGGGTGCAAGGCCACCAAATTCAAATGCAGTTTCATACCATTTCATGCAGGGTGCAAGGCCACCAAATTCAAATGCAGTTTAAAACCATTTCATGCAGGGTGCAAGGCCACCACATTCAAATGCAGTTTCATACCATTTCAAGCAGGATGAAACCACCATAAAACCACACAAAACACCACACTCACAGTTCAGTAGCCAGTCAGTGTGTTCAGTTGATTCACAGCTCAGACAGAGTCGTTACGCCTCCCTCCCCCATCTTGCAGAGACTGAGTCACACCAACACTTCCGGGTTTTATAATCCCTCCCCCCTCCCACCGGAAGGTGTGTGTCCTTCATGGTGTGATCGACAGGAGAGAGATTCTCAACATTTTAAAACACTAATAACACTTTTATTTTTCATTGATGGGAAGAATCCTCTGCACCTGATGAGCGGAGGGGGACTGAGTAAGATGGCCAAAAATCACAGCCGTAAGAGGTAGCATTTTATCTAAAATCAATATACAGTACAAACAGGAAGTTGTCAAGTTTAGGCTTTTAATTGTGCTTTATTTAGAACCAACCACCACCAACAACCATTTGCAGTGCTTTATTTTGAACCAACCACCATTTGCAGTGCTTTATTTCGAACCAACCACCATTGGCAGTGCTTTTTTTCAAACAACCACCATTTGCAGTGATTTATTTCAAACCAACCACCATTTCCTCTGCTTTATTTCAAACCCAACCACATTTTCATTTTCAAACCATATTAAGGGCACTCAAGGTCAGTAAAACCACACTCACAGTTTAGTAGACATGTGTTCAATGTTATTCCCAGCTCAGACTGAGAGACGTGACCCTCTCGCTTCCCCCATCTTGCAGAGACTGACTGAGGCACTCAACACTTCCAGGTTTTAAAGTCCCTGCCGGAAGGGGCGTGGCCTTCAGGAGAGAGAATCTCAACATTTTTTAAACACTAATAACTCTTTTATTTTTCATCAATGGGAAAAATCCTCTTGTCCTGCACAGCGGACGGGGATTCTGAGTAAGATGGCCAAAAATCACAGCTGTAAGTGGCAGCGTTTTTTCTAAAATCAATATACAGAACACCAGGAAGTGGTCAAGATCAGACTTTTAGTAATATAGGTAAATGTACTTGCATTTAATCTTCAACATCTGTGCAGTATCTAAGAGGTACTGATAATGCCAATCAACTATGTCTCCTCGATCTTATTCTATAATTGCTACCAGTGCCTTTATAACTATGTATATAGCAATCAATCGTTTGTGTAAGAACATTTCTGCACATCAGCTGTTAACATTAAAGACACCACAGGCTGAAGGTGTTTATCAATTACTACAGTAACAATGATTTTGGCATACTTTTCCCTCCAAGGTCCCCATCATCCCGATTCAAATTCTCCTTCACCTGCTCCAAAACAGACACATGCCCAGTCTTTGCAGGACAAAACCCAAATGGTCAGCACTTCAAATCCATGGCTTTCAAAGAATATTCTTTTCACCATAGAAAGTAGGTTCTTTGTTAAAAATATCATCTCACATTAGTAACCCACTAATGTTCAGAGTCTGAACAAGTTTGGAAAAACCACATTCCCATTCACCACCACGAGGCTTCACCATTATCCTTGGCTCAAGAGTGATCACATTTTCCTTGATCTCCTTAGTTTGCTCCTGCAATCTTTGCACACACCAGACAGATTACTCTCTGACCAAAAGAAGTCTTGTATGTGTCTTGATCAAATTCCACCTGCAATAGTGCCAGAGAGACTTTACCCACATCTGAACCCACAAAATGTCCTTCTTGTCGTCTATCTTTGCCACACCTCATCTCCGGTTGTATTTCCTTTTGGTGTACAAGGTAATGGTGTGATAGACATAAATCTCTCATTTTCCCATGTCTACTTAATTGGAATGGAAGCTGTAACTCTATTCGGCCTGTGTTTATCAGCGAATGTTTCTTCAATTGCAGCAAGTTTATTTTTATTACTACAAGCTAAAATCTAAAGACTGCATGTTATATTGTTTAATAAGGTACCGTTGCACATGTATAAAAGCGATTGCTTTGAGAATGTCAATGTCCAGCTGCAGTTAAAGAAGCAGCTGTGTTCTCAAGAGACAATGGTGTCTGATTTCTGCGGGGAGATAACACGGAAACTGTTATTTGTCCCCAAGACATTTTTTTTTCTTTTTTTTTTACACACACAACAATCTTTTTCTTGCTTTTAATTTCAAAAGTAGTTTTTAAGAAGCTCTCTGGTTCACGATCCAAATTGCATTATAAATAATTTATCCTACGTAATACAAATAAGTACTGACACGTCACTCGCATTATAGCAAAACAACTTGTATTCCTGTACAAATTCATGATTCATGGCTCTGGTTGTGCCATCAGCATGTCGCATAACTCTAGCCCTACCATGAGCAAAAATATCATATTTTCTCTTTCCTTATCCTTGACAATATTGTTCATCCTTAGAAACCTGTTCCACATACAGGGAAAATGGCTGGATAGTTCTTCAATTCACCATGTCCACCATGTGCACTGCCTGCCATCATTACTGTTGTATTTGAAGAAATTCATTGCCATGGATTGAGTTATTTGCGCAGAACAACATTATCCTACTGCACCGTCAAGCAGTAACATCTCTGACTCAGAAGGAACATCTCTGCAACATCATGTCTGGTGGTTCTTTGGTACTTACTAAGGCAAGTAACAGGGGTGGAGCTGTCAATAGAACATTCTTTATTGAAGCCTGTCATGTGCAAACTCACACCAGTACAACAATGTATAAACGTTATACCAAATAATACACTCAGATCTCAAAAACACCCTAACCCTCATACATGCTTCATCCTATCAGGAACAATCAGCAGAGTGACTCTGGAAAAAGTAGACTGATCTCATTAAAAAATAAATAATTTTGAGAGGAGTTGACAGTAAATATTCTGAGAATATTTCTCCTGATGGAGGAATGCTAAACACAAACAGATAATAGTAAGATTAAACGAGCACTTACCAGTTTGAAGTTTGATCTTTATTTTATGAGGAGTTACGATGAGGGATTACGTGAAGAAGGCCGTCAGCCCGCATGCGCGTCAATCTTCAAAGCAGCGGTGTGCAATCACAGATAACAGTTGATGAACTGAATATAGTAAGATTCGAGAACTTAAAACTACCAGCTGATCTTTATGAGAGAGGGTTGGGAGCGGAGGGCACATAATCCCTCATTGTAACTCCTCATAAAATAAAGATCAAACTTCAAACTGGTAAGCTCATTTATTCTTACTATTTTACTTCGGAGTCACGCGAGTAACAACGTGAAGGTTTTGAAGCTGTGATTTCATGCCATGGAAACAAGTCCACGCATCACACACTGCATCAATTGACCAGGGATGAGTGAAATTTAATAAAGCATGACATAAATTGAAACATGCTGGTACTTTTTAATGATGATAATAGTAATCCCACTCATCCAGGAGGAATTAAAAATATAACCTAAAAATACCCCCGGTCTGGCAAATGGGTTTATTATAACACATTTGGAAATTCGCTGGTTTGACCATCCTGCAGCCACTAGCATGAGGTCCAGCGAAACATTCACAACCCTCGCTGCTGATGTTGTTGCAGCCATATAAGATTTTTGTTTTGTAACTAACAACATTACTAGTTCAGAGCCTCTAAGGCTTTAGGTGACATAATGACTGTTGTAGACAGATGTTCGGCAGCTGTGGCGGGGACTGAATGCAATCACCTCCTACAAGGCGAAACCAGGAGGCAGCTCGGATGTCGGCGATACATCACTCCCTGATGAGCTCAATGCGTTTTACACACGCTTTGATAGGGAGAACACCGATGTGCCTTCCTGAGCCCCCATTCGCTGTGATGCTATTTCAGTCTCAGTCACAGAAGCCGACGTCAGGAAATCCTTCAGAGGGGTGGACCCTCGAAAAGCGTCTGGACCTGATGGTATAACTGGTCATGTACTAAAAACCTGTGCAGACCAACTGGCTGGAGTTTTTACGGACATTTTCAACCTGTCACTTCTGAGGTCTGAGGTTCCCACCTGCTTCAAAAGGGCATCAATAATACCAGTGCCCCAGCACTGATGATGGATTCCAAACCTGGACCCACTGCAGTTCGCTTACCGCCACAACAGATCAACAGTGGATGGGATCTTGCTGGCCCTCCACTCTGCTCTGGACCACTTGGACAACAAAAACTCATATGTCAGGCTGTTATTCATCAATTACAGCTCGGCATTTAACACAATCATCCCCGCCAAGCTGGTTACCAAACTTGCAGAACTGGGTCTCTGTGCATCCCTCTGCAATTGGATCCTCGACTTCCTTATTCACAGACCACAGTCTGTTCGTATTGGTGGAAATGGGTCAGACTTGATAACAATCAGCACGGGAGCACCTCAAGGCTGCGTGCTCAGCCCCCTGCTGTACTCACTCTATACTCATGACTGCGTAGCCGGTCATAGTGCGAACTCCATCATCAAGTTCGCTGATGACGCCACTGTTGTGGGACGTATCACTGATGGGGATGAGTCAGAGTATAGAAGAGAGATTGAGCGACCATATGGTGCCAGCACAATAACCTGGCCCTCAACACCAGCAAAACCAAGGAACTAATTGTGGACTTTGGAAGGAGTAGGATGGGGACCCAAAGTCCTGTTTATATCAACGGGTCAATGGTTGAAAGAGTCAAGAGCTTCAAATTCCTGGGCATGCACATCTCTGAAGATCTTTCCTGGTCCGAGAACACATGTGCAATTATTAAGAAAGCTCATCAGCGCCTCTACTTCCTGAGAAGATTACGGAGAGTCGGTCTGTCAAGGAGGACTCTCTCTAACTTCTACTGCTGCACAGTAGAGAGCTTGCTGACCGGTTGCATCGTGGCTTGGTTCGGCAACTTGAGCACCCTGGAGAGGAAAAGACTCCAAAAAGTAGTAAACACTGCCCAGTCCATCATCGGCTCTGACCTTCCTTCCATCGATGGGATCTTTCACAGTCGCTGCCTCAAAAAGGCTGGCAGCATCATCAAGGACCCACACCATCCTGGCCACACACTCATCTCCCTGCTACCTTCGGGTAGAAGGTACAGGAGCCTAAGGACTGCAATGACCAGGTTCAGGAATAGCTACCTCCCCACAGCCATCAGGCTATTAAACTTGACTTGGACAAAACTCTAAACATTAATACCCCTCCATCTGTTATTTGCACTTTATCAATTTATTAATTCATGTGTGTATTTACGTATATAATTGTTGTCAATGCCTACTATGTTCTGTTGTGCTATGCAAAGAAAGAATTTCATTGTCCTGTCAAGGACACATGACAATAAACTCTTTTGACTTTGACTTTGACTTAACCACTTTGTAAGTGAATAGACCCAGGACAGGAATGTAGCTGGAGCCCACCGGTGATGCAGCATCAGCAGGACATAAACATCCCATATCTCTGAGTACCTGGGCCTGGGGGGAGTTAAATTGACGATACCCTTCATAAATCTGGATATCAGCGGTCGAGACCTGACAGCGTGGTGGGACGACCCCAGCAGGAAGTAGGACCACAAGGCACTACTGGCATAATATGTATAACTCCCTCTCGTAAATATAGCTTTGAGAGGAATACCATACGATATATTGGACTGTAAAAACAGGACCCTTACCATTCCTTGATATAGGAGATGTACTGTTTCTTGGTACTATCTCTTCAGGCCGCAGTGATTACATCCACCGTACAACCTGACGGTCCATACCCCAGGAAAGTCTTCTCATAGATTCGCTCATGCAGAGGATGGTTCTCCCCAGTCACGGGGTAAACTAGCAGATTTTGTATTTGCGAAACAGTCATAAAAGGCTCTGTTATCATTTGCAGTATGAGTGGACCCATGGCTGTGTAGGCCAGTCAGGCACTATCACGCCTGAGGTGGAGTCTTGCTAGTTATTAAGCAAACACCGACTGATGAGGCAAAAAATGGAGGAAGACATAACAAACATTCCTCCCCAGCGAGAAAGCATCCATCGCCAATGACCCTGAGGATAACCACCATGCCAGATAATGTTGCAACTGTTGATTGACACTAGATGCCAACAATCGATATTTGGTGTTCCATCAATCCATAATGCCATTAAATACTTTGAGATCCAACATTCATTGTGTTGTCGTAGATTAACATGATGATACATCAGCACCAAATGAGGTTAGGTAAACTATCTAACTAACTTATTAACTTAATTGAACCCATGTGATTAAAATATGCCACCACTGTAGTATGTCAACTTGTAGGTGAGCATGCAGATATGCATATTGGCACAGAGCCTTTAACCCATAGAATGCACCTAGTGATATAAGGTAGTTGATACCACCAAATTGCCAATTTACACTGGCCACAATCTCCTGCCCCAGGGTGGAGTCACAGACAATTAATAGAGTTAAAGGTACATCACATTCTATAGCTCCAGTTGGTATCAACTTAAATTTGACTGGATGGAAGAGAGAAACCCTAATTTCTCAAATATGAGTTTTGTGGCTGCAAACAGCTAATTTTAACAAGATTCAGCGTTTTAGAATATCATCCAAATAGGCCATAAATATGTATTTTCGAGCTTTGAGCTGCCCAAGCACTGGCTTGGTAATTTGGTAACAACCTGGAAGCTGAAGTTAGCCCTTTTCGCAACGCTTTAACTGCTATCATTGCCCATCCAGCTAAATTTCAAATATCTTCAGTGAACCCTGTGAATGGGAACTGAATAGTATGCATCTTTGAGATCGATGCATGTCATAAAGTATCCTATGGAATATCCGTTATTAGACAGTAACGAAGTTTCCCATTTAAAATTAACTGCACATGTGAATGTGAGTTTAATCAAGGGTGACCCAATGTCTCCACATACGTGGAAAACAGTGTAATCTATCATCACGCGTAACTAGTCCACATATCCCGTGTGAGTTCAGTAACCATCCTCAGGTTTTGATTCCATCCTTGAATTTGGATGATAGGCCTGTTGGGGTGCGTGGATTGCACATTTTCCCTCAGGGCCGGCTTGGGCATTGGCTTAAAAGACCTCTGCCCAGAGGATCAACGTTCAAGCTGCCACCAGCTTTAGTGCTGCTGGCACTCTGTAATGACGTGACGTGAAGTCATAGATGCTTACCAAGCTCCAGGTTTTCTGCCATAGGCCGGAAGCCAACTTTTCCTTGCAGTGGGTCCTTTCACGGACATACTTCTGAGTATTGAGTCAGTCACAACTGATTTCCTACACTCCTCTCCTCGGAGATATAATGCAGCCCTGTAATAGGCGCTGCTGCAGGTCCTTGTCATGCAGTTGGTGTGTCGTGGAAAATTCCCTCACGACATACCACCAAACTGCGACTGCCTAACTCCCCTCCTCCGAGAGGGAGATATAATGCAGCCCTGTACCAGGCACTGCCGCGGGCCCCCGAGACCCGCGCTGATATTACTCCCTTCCTTGGAATATCAGGTGGAGCATCTCTCCAAAGACGCTCTCACTGCAGGAGGTGAATCCTCCTGGCCGGACTGTTTCAATGTCAACTGGCTTGCCGAGCCTGTATTTCCCATGGAGCCGGGATTTCCCGTGGTTTCCGCAGCCGGCGGCCTCTATGGCCGGGTTTCCCCGATCCGAGTTTTCCTTCGCGGAGCAGGGATACCCCCCCCCCCCCACCCTGGTCTCCGCAGCCGGGTTTCCCCGAGCTGGATTCTCCTCGCGGAGCCGGGATACCTCACGGTTTCCGCTTCCGGGTTCCCCGCAGAGTCGGGATTCCCCGGAACGACATCCAGCAGGAACTCTGTATAGAGCTTCCTGCAAGGTAGAGCATAACCTGAAAAATAAGTTTGAAACTTACCTTCAGGTTTGAAACTTACCACTGGAGGAGCAGCGCACCTGCCAGCCAGTCGCGGCGCCATGCGTGGACGTAATGAAGCGCATGCGGGTTGACGGCCTTCTTCACGTAGTCACTCACGTGACTCCGAAGTAAAATCTCTCTCCTGATGGAGGAAAGGTGAACACAAACAGATAATCTCCTTTAAGCAGCTACTTTAAACAAAGGTCAAGACATTTCTTCTCTTGAAGGTTATGAATCTTTGGAATTACCAACCCTAGAAAACATGAAGTATATTAAAGGCTGAAGCAGATTTTTGGACTGTGTGAGTCAAAAGAATGGGCAGGAAAGTGGAGCTGAGGTTTTGATATTACTGACTGGTACAATAGGTTTAGCAGGGCCACCCAGCATATGCCTCTTACATTCTCTGTTCTAATATTCCTATTCCAAATGTTTGTTGCATTATATGCATTCATTTAACTGTAGATGATTTCTAAATTGTGAATGACACTAATACCTCATTGGCTCATTTAGTAAGGGGATCATTTTATTAAGTCATCTTTAACCAGAAAGTCTCATATGGTCCAGCAGTTAGGATTCATGGTTTTCACCCAGGCGGCCCGGGTTCGACTCCCGGTATGGGAATTGAAACTTTTAGAGGAGGCACGCTGGCACAGCAGTAGAGTTCCTGCCTTGCGGGTTCAATCCTGACTCGGGTGCTGTCTGTACAAGTTTGTATATTCCCCTTGTGATCGTGTGGGTTTTCTCTGGGTGCTCAGGTTTGCTCCCACATTCTAAAGATGTGCAAGTTTGTAGGTTAATTGGGCTTTGGTAAATTCTCCCTTATGTCTAGGATAGATTGGTGATTGCTGATCGGCTTGAACTCAGTGGGCCTGTTTCCATGCTGTATCTAAACTAAGCTAAGCTAAGCGAAGCCAAGGTCCCAATGTATTTTCTTTCAGCACTGCTTAGCTTTCTCAGCTAGATGGCGGCAGAGATTCCAAGTTGATTTCTGAATCTGGTGAAACACCAGCAATGAGTTTCTGCTCTGAATGTTATCTGATAACACGTGTGTCACTGGAAAGGGATTTGGTTTGATTGCACACCTCACGTTGTTGAGCACTTTGATGATACAGAGTCCAGACTCATTATTATTTTAAAGAAGAATCGTATTACCCTTGAAGTGCAGCTAAAACATAAAGGAAACCCAAATTACAACAGCAAACATAAGTTTAAAAGAACAGTTGGGGGTGTGGATAAATGATCACATGCAAAGTTAGCTGTAAGCTACAGTGCTAAAGCTGACCAAAACCGCAGCAATTAACTGCATCAATCACTAGTAAGCACACTCACCCTATAATCAGTGATGAGTCCTGGAAATAAAAAGAGAAAAGTTACTTTAAAATGAAATTAATGTGTTTAAATAAATCAATGCAGCTTTAAATAATTTGTTGAATATTTGAGAAACTGATAATGAAGATTCTCATAGAGCAGGCAGAATAATATGCAGACAAAAGAGACGGCAGACACTGGAATCTGGAGCAGCAGAGAATCTGCTGGTTGAAGCAAGCAGGTCACAGAGTCATACAGCATGGAAACAGACTCTTCGGGCCAACTAAGATGTCCCTCTAAACCTTTCCTATGCATGCACCTGTCCAGTGTCTTTTAAATGCTGTTATAGAACCTGCCTCAACCACCTCCTCTGGCATAGATGGGTGGAGCAGCATCTGTGGGGGGAAGAAATGATCGATGTTTCGGGTCGAAAACTTACACCAGGACTGAGGTGAGAGGGAGGCAGGAGGTATAAAGAAGAAAGGGGGAAAACATAGAAACATAGAAAATAAGTGCAGGAGTAGACCATTCGGCCCTTCAAGCCAGCACCGCCATTCAATATGATCATGGCTGATCATCCATAATCAGTACCCCGTTCTGGCTTTTTCCTCATATCCCTTGATTCCCTTAGCCCCAAGAGCTATATCTAACTCTCTTGAAAACATCCAGTGAATTGGCCTCCACTGCCTTCTGTGGCAGAGAATTCCATAGATTCACAACTCTATGTGTGAAAACGTTTTTCCTCATCTCAATCTTGAATGGCCTACTCCTTATTCTTAAACTGTGACCCCTGGTTCTGGACTCCCCAAACATCAGGAACATTTTCCTGCATCTACCCTGTCCAATCGTCTAAGAATTTTATATGCGTCTATAAGATCCCCTCTCCTAAATGCCAGTGAATACAAGCCCATTCGACCCATTATTTCATCATATGTTAGTCCCGCCATCCTGGGAATTAACCTGGTGAAACTATGCTGCACTTAATAGAAATAATGTCCTTCCTCAAATTAGGAGACCAAAATTGCACACAATATTCCAGGTGCAGTCTCACCAGGGCCCAGTACAACTGCAGAAGGACCTCCTTGCTACTAAACTCAAATCCTCTCGCAATGAAGGCCAACATACCATCGGTCTTCTTCACTGCCTGCTGTATCTGCATGATTACTTTCAGTGACTGATGTACAAGCACACCCAGGTCTCGTTGCACCTCCCCTTCTCCTAACCTGACACCATTCAGATAATAATTTGCCTTCCTGTTTTTGCCACCAAAGTGGATAACCCCACATTTATCCACAGTATACTGCATCTGCCAGTCTTCCGCCCACTCACCCAACCTATCCAAGTCACCCTGCAGCCTCATAGGATCCTCCTCGCAGCTCACACTGCCACCCAGCTTTGTGTCATCTGCAAACTTAGAGATGTTACATTTAATTCCCTTATCTAAATCGCTAATATATATATTGTAAATAACTGGGATCCCAGCACTGAGCCTTGCGGCACCCCACTAGTCACTGCCTGCCATTCTGAAAAGGACCCGTTAATTTCTACTCTTTGCTTCCTGTCTGCCAACCAGTTCTGTATCCATGTCAATACCCTACCCTCAATACCATGTGCTCTAATTTTGCACACTAATATCTTGTGTGGGACCTTGTCAAAGGCTTTTTGAAAGTCCAGATACACCACATCCACTGGCTCTCCTTCATACATTCTACTTATTACATACAGATAGGCGAAACGGCAGCGAGAAGTGAATGGTGGACCGAGGAAGGCTGTAGGATGATGGGTATATGGAGCCAGGCAGGGGAGGGGAAGGAATGGTGTTGTGAGGCAGAGGCAGGTAGTTGATGAATGGAAACAGACGGAAGAGGAAAATAAAAGGAGAAGCCAGGTGGGACCAGTTGAAAGGAAAGAATGGTGAATGTGCAGGCAGTTGAAGTAAGGTGATAAGCAGTAACGCAAAAGCTGCCAGTGCTGGAATCGGATTAGGAAGGAGGGTGATAGTGGGTCATTGAGAGTGAGAGGTGAATGACAGATGGAACTGGGATGAGACAAGGTCTGGGATGAAAGGGAGAAACAAGGATCTGCAAACGTGGGATTACCAAGGAAAGACACAAAATGCTGGAGTAACTCAGCAGGTCAGGTAACATCCGTGGAGAGCTTGCATAAGTGTTTTTGGCCGGGTCCCTTCTTCAGAAAGCATGTGGGTGAAATATATGTGAAGTAGGTGGATGGAAACAGAAAGGGGGTGGGAGTGGGGATGTGAGACTAGATGATGGGGGAAGGTATGGGAATGGGGACAAAACAAATTGGAGGACTAGGGGGGGAACTAGAATGATCGAACGGGACAGGGGCAGCTCAGACCATGATAAATAAACTATTCTTTTGATTTAAAAAACTCAATTTAGTAGTAATGTTTTATATAATATTTTATACTAATAGGTCAGTGTTCACACGAGGTTCGGCCAGTTTTGGCAGCCAGGATCTATTCTCAGTCTCGGGTACCTGTGTCCGTTTGAAAATGACTGAGTTGACTGCCTTAGGTAAGAGATGGAAACTCAGTAACACAGTAGATCAGATTAGATTGAACTTTATTGCCATTGCACATACTACAAGTACAGTATAACGAAGTGCAGTTTTGCATATAATCAGGGTGCAAAGTAGTAAAGTGCTGATTATGACAATATATACAAATGAGGATATATTGGTGTATGTACATAGGCATATACATATATACAGATAGTTGTTAAGGTGCAAAATATTGAAATGTGCTATATTCTGGTGAATTAAGAGCTTAACTATAAATTATATAAACTATAAATAATACTGATGAGGGGGGGGGGGGGGGGGGGGGGGTGGCTAGCGCCGGGCCTGTGAGTTCAGCAGGGTAATGGTGTTGGGGAAGAAGCTGTTTTTTAGCCTGCTGGTGCGAGATCTGAAGCTCCTGTACCGCCTCCCTGATGGGAGGAGGGCAAACAGTCCATGGTTGGGGTGTGAGGGGTCCTTAATGATTTTTCCAGCCCGTCTCAGTGAAGGACAGCCATGGCAGGGAGCGGGGCACCGAAGATGTGATGGGCGGTTTTCACCACCCGTTGCCACCACCAGTAGCAGTACTGGTGCCAAATCAAGCAACTTGTATCCAAATTTGGAACATTCTGTCCTGTGATTAATTTTCCCTGATCAACGACAAAGGGAAAAACAGCCTTTTATTGCCAACATGGGGTGGAAGATTGCAACCTTCAAGTGGTCCACCCCGTTTCGATGCAATCAACTCGATGTGTACAAACAGAAGATCAAATAGAACAAGTTGTCCTACAACTTTAGGCTGTGCACACAAAAGAAGAAGATTGCCAACATCACCATTGATCAACTGGTGACGATGTGTTATATGTAATTTACTTTTATAGGATACAAATGATGGGAAACAATGTCTTTAGTTTAGTTTAGTTTGGAGATGCAGCACGGAAACAGGTCCTTTGGCCCAGCAAGTCCTCGCCGACCAGCGACCCCCGTATATTAACACTCTCCTACACACACTAGGGACAATTTATTTTTACATTCACCAAGTCAATTTACCTACATACTTGTACGTCTTTGGAGTGTGGGAGGAAACCGAAGATCTCGGATAAAACTCACGCAGGTCATGGGAAGAACGTACAAACTCCATACAGACAGCACCCGTAGTCGGGATCGAACCCGGGTCAAGGGTGCTGCAAGAGCTGTAAGGCAGCAACTCCACTGCTGCACCACCGTGCAGCCCTTTGCAATTGCCAGTTTATGATCAGGCATGTTATATTGTTAATAAAAACAGAACATGACAGAAACAATCTCAAATCAGACAGCATATTTTTTTTTTAGTTTAGTTTAGAGATACAGAGCAGAAACAGGCCCTTCGGCCCACCGGGTCCGCACTGACCAGCGATCCCCGCACATTAACACTATCCTACACCCACTGGGGACAATTTTTACATTTACCAAGCCAATTAACCTACAAACACGTACGTCTTTGAAGTGTGGGGGAAACCGAAGATCTCGGAGAAAACCCACGCAGGTCACGGGGAGAACATACAAACTCCGTACAGACAGCACCCATAGTTGGGATCGAACCCGGGTCAACGATGCTGCATTCGCTGTAAGGCAGCAACTCTACCGCCGCGCCACCGTGACTGCGGAGAGAAAGTCAACACATATCCCTGTCCAAAATGTTACCTTGCACTGCTAGGATTTCACTCTAGTGACTCTTCGTTTAGGGTTGGGGATAAATGTATCACTACATTTCAGGATTATTTAATCAAGAATTTCTTCGAAAGCCCTATTCTTAATTGATTGAAATTTAGTAGCTATGTCAGATGTGGTTTCAAAGTCATAAGCTTGTATCGATCTATCCAGTGTTTCAGGTGTAGAAATGAACTGCAGATGCTGTTTAAACTGAAGATAGACAAAAAGTTGGAGTAACTCAGCGGGAGTAACCTGAAACGTCACCCATTCCTTCTCTCCAGAGATGCTGCATGTCCCACTGAGTTATTCCAGCTTTTTGTGTCTATAACCAGTGTTTTACTCTTATGATATCTTGAAGTGAATTGTTTGTGGTAGATTCCCCACTGTAGGCTGAATTCCAGTCAGGCTAATGGGAACATTCTCAGTCTCATGTCCCCTTTTCCTGAAAGTTTACTGCCTGGACAACTAATGGAAAGGTACTAGGCAACCACAATATAATTGATGAACTATCCCTCTGCACACCTTGCCATTCCACACCTCAGTCAGCCCTCCTTCCCATTTGCTAATTCCTGCTGCCATCACATCATAGGGTTAGTGTCTTTTTAATTGGCATCTGCCCTTATAATTCTAGGCTGAATACATATTTATCATATAATAATCGTATATTCCTGCTCACCTTGCATCCCCAGTTCAAACATTACTTGGGAATACCTAAGTGAGCTATTCCAGCCATATCCACAATGACCTTTAGCCTAACGCTATGATGTGTTAAGTCAGCAAGAATTAGATCTTGTGGAGACGATGGAAGAAATGTCACAAGATTTTGATCAAGAAGTGATACGTTGAAGTAGATGTAGGAGTTACTTGAACTGAGAGAAATTAACGTCCATACCAGTGGGTTGCAAGCTGCCCAAGTTAAAATATGAGGTGATGTTCCTCCCATTTCCTTGTGGCCTCACTTTGACAGTGGAGAATTCTCAGGACAGAAAGTCAGTAAGGGAATGGGAAGGGGAGTTAAAATGATTGCCTACTGGAAGATTGTTTAGCCTTGGTCTCGCAAATATATAGGAACCAACATCTGCAGTTCCTTCCTACGCACTTTTATCTAATGTGCACAGGACCTGTTCTCTGTCAGAATGATCACATCCAGGAACTAGGCAGATGTACAGAGCTGCAACAAATGAAGAAAAAAAATCGTAACATGGTAAGCATTCAGACAAGGTTAGCTCCGTTAGCCACATAAAAACTATAATCTGAAACATACCAGAATCCTGATGATCATGTTTTAGATAAATTGGATCCATTTTGAAAGCTCCAATAATTTCTGATCTTTTCTGCACCCTAAAAGCAATAAAATATTTGTGATTCCTTCTTCTTACTTGCTCCATTTCAAATGTGATACCATTACTCTAATCTCATGATGTAAAAATGTACATGAGATTGATTCCGATCTTAAGAAAGAAAATGATAATTGAAGAAACAACTGAACATGGTTGGGATATAATGACAGCTAATACAAACAAACAAAAATCATTTGGCAATGCTATTGCAGTCAATTGCATTGCAAATAAATAGATCTCTTCATGGTACATAGATATGCGGAGAATGGAGGGATATGGATTATGTGCGGGCAGATAAGAGTTAGTCTTGGCATCATGTTCGGCACAGACATTGTGGGCTGAAGGGCCCATTCTAGTGATGCACTGTCATGTGTTCTATGAGGAGAATGGATCATTCGAGGCAGAGGAGATTACTTTAACATTGCATGATGTTCAGCATGGACATTGTGGGTGAAGGGTCTGTTCCTGTGCTGTACTGCTCTGTGTTCTATTTCTACTCAGGAGAATATTCTTCAGGCACAAGCATTAAGTATGCAACTTCTCAGTTGAGGCATCTTACCACGTGGTAACTTACCACATGGCTGAGCAATCAAAGTTCACCAAAAGCCACTTGTGAGGATTAAAGTTGAAAGAATTGGAAAACTGAAAAAAGAAAGAAAACTGAGAAATATTTTGTCATGATTGAAGGTCTAATTACATAATATCATAACTGCACCTTATGCCTTATGACCTGCATAAGCTGTACAATTTGTATAGACAGCTGACATCAGGAAGTTGTGTGCTGCACATTTGCGAGCTGACACATAATGGGGTTAATATTGCATTTAGGCCTTTGATGCGCCAAATCAAGTCCGCCAAATCCATAGTTCAGATTCTTCAGTACCAGCAGCTAATTAAGGGCTGCTGCCAGTTATTGCTTACTCAGCGAACGTGGAAAAAACATTACCTAGGAGAGACATTAATAAGAACGGGGAAAGATCAACAGAATATAATTCAATTATAGTGCAACATCAATGTCAAATGGATGCTATGCAACCTGAAGATCTCCAAAAACATCTCGTTCAAATGGGGTTTGGGTTGGGAAGTGACAAAGTATGAACATAAAGCACAACCTTTTCATAAAGTGCCCAATATATTGGTGAAGATACCATAGGGCTCAACATGACAAGTAACAGTCTATTCTTTTTAAAATCTATATATTTGCTATCCAATTGAAGGAGAAGTCCATTCTTAATCAATGAAAGCAGTTTGGAGTGGGTCCTCATAACTGCTGACCTATAACAAGAACTGCAAATGATGGGGCTGCTGGCCACCAAGGGAACTTGTATTGAAGGTGGGGTGGAGGCTTGGATATAAATTCAGAGCTAATAACATTTTTATTTGTCTGTCTACTGCAGACCTGATTAGCAATGCACAAATAATCACCCATTAACCCATTTGACCATTTCTCACACTATCAAGAGCATCCCCCTTGCCTTATCCATGCCTCCCAACACCTTCTCTGCAACTTAAAACCATTTTTTGTTTTAAAATCACTCTTTTCTGGTACTGAGGGTCTGCAATTTAATTTGATTTCTCAATCCACAGATGCCACCTGACCTGTTCAGTATTTCCATTGCCTTTACAACAGCAACCCAAAAAATGGCCATCCTCAGCCTCACTGCTCCATGATCAGCAGAAAGTTAGATAATTTTCTGGAGTTCACTTCACTGATGGCAACCTTTAAAAAAAATCTAATGTGAGTTGCTTGCAGTGACCTTTGGCTCCTTGATCAGCTTGCTTCTGGCCTACAGCGTTTTAAAGGGTTGAACAGGTCAATTTATTGAATTGGGAGAGTCCAGGCCTGACGCACTGAGCGGTGCTGTGTCCACATTCTGCTCCTTCCCACATTTTCTCTCATCTCCATGGCAACCTTTTCTGACACTGGACTGTGTCTGCAATGGGGAGAGTTCTCTAAGCCCTGACTAGCCCTCCGGCATTCAGAGAAGCCCTGATGGAAACAGCAGAGGCAGATTTAATGCATCAACCAGTCCAGTAAATGCTCCAGTGTTCATTTAATTATTTTTCTCAAACATTCGTTTCCAGGAAATATAAGCGTGTATTACACTCAATGCAACACATTCAACAACCATTGTACTTTTAAACACTTCAAACTCCAAATAAGTTGTGAACTGTAAACTGTCTTGGTTGCACTAAGGACTAGGGCTTTATTGAATTTTATTTGTTTATTATTATGTTATCTGTCAACCTTGTAATTTTTCAATGTATTTCTAGACACGGCTGAGGACTCTAAGATCACACAATGGGATTGATTTTATCTAACAGATTTAGGATTGTTGTCAGTATAAAGGTTGGCATGAGTCAGTAATGAAAGTGACTCACTAAAGGCACTGAAGAAATGGACTCTCAATTCCAGTGTAGAGTAGGGTTGACATGGGTGATGTCTGCAAGGTGATGAGTAACAAGTGAATGGCTGCTATCTGTACAGAGTTGCAGGCTTTCTTTGTTTACTGTTACCAGCAAGGAGAAATTAAACGTAATTATCTCACTTTGAAATAACTATTTCGATTACTTCCATTACCACGCAATGCTTAGCAAACAGAGATTGCAAGCAATAGCCCAAAAGAAACCAATTGCGTAATAATCTGTTGCTATGGTTCCCTTAATAGATCTGGTGATTCAGCCTTTGCCCATCCTTGATCTTACTCTAGCTGGCAGATTTCAATGAGGAGTTTCTTTTTGAAGTGGAAATGTCTCGCACACTGTTCCTCACTACGGTCCAATGTTCACTGTTCATTTTCATGTTGATTGTAAGGCTAATGCCCACAGACATATAGTGTCTTGGCCTGTGATTTGTGGTAGGAAGTTTGTAGTCATCTAAATATCCTACAATTCTAAACATCATAATCCTGGTGGACATTTGCAACGTGAAACATGCACAGAGGCATCAAATCAATCAGTAGCCAGTAACTAACCTACAGGTTGTTGATGATTGATGTAATGGCAGTGATGCGTTGACCATTTAATCCTTTTTGCTGATTAAACGCTCAACACTCCTTGGTTAAAGGAGGGTATTAACTACAATGCGTAGAAAGGAACTACAGATGCTGGTTTACACCAAAGATAGACATAAAATGCTGGGATAACTCAGCAGGTCAGGCAGCATCTCTGGAGAAACAGGGGACTTTTCGGGTCGGAACCCTGCTTCAGACTACAATATTGAACTCTAAATGGCACACTATCAGAGTCACATTCTCTCTTCTCTGCACACAGCTACCGGGTATTCATTGTGGGCACATGATCACAAATACCCCATCACCATGCTGTCTGCCATGATTCACATCACAAACAGTCTAGCACTCCACAGCTATTTGTCAAAATGAGGATCTGCTTTGATAACAACATTTAAAAAAAACTTAAACCCATCCTAGAGCATACAACTTTGGTTGCCATTGTTGTAACATACTATTCACATGCCAGTAAATGCAAGCAAATCCTCCTGACCATCCCAATACTTGGCCCTATGTGGCTTGGGCCAAGTAGCCAGGCTCTTCATCTCAGGACACTCACCGTGCACAGATTCAGAACAATGCATCAAAGGGTGAAGCCCTTACCTCCACTCCATTTAAAAGAGGTCTGAATTCTGGGCAGATGAAAGCACTTCCAGCATAGGCTGCATCAATGTGCATCCAGATATTTTCAGAGTTACCTGAAATATTACACAATGGTAATCAGTGATGAAATAATATTTGATTATTTTAAACCATGAAATTAAAAAAAACATGAAATGTACAGACAAGCCTGCAACATAATAATGGGAATGGAATCATAATACATGTATCTTATGGATGGAAGTACAGATTATGTGAAGGTATCAATTGTCCCAAAACTTCATCGAATTCAGTAATGTCCTTCAGGTGTGAAATGTGCTGTCCTTATCTCGACTGGCCCATGGGTCATTTCAGAACTGCCAATGGTCCAGCAAGAAACTTTTCCCAAGGGGTCGTTAAGTTTAGGCAATAAATGCTAACTCTACAGCATTCCAGACTTCACAGTCACCAGCTTGCTTCTGAACTGCCATTTGGGTAATTTTGTTGTAAGATATCAAACTGCATCTTCTAATATCCTTGCAACAAAGTTCTACCAGCTGATTATGTTTGTGATGTCAGTTGTGGGATAAGCACAGACTGGAACTTTTTACTCTGATCTTCTTTAAATGGTGCGTAGCAGATTTTACAGCCAGAGGTTTCAGTTCACATCTCGTCTGAGAAAATGGACCATTTGCTATTTCAGATGTCGGCATGAGTTTAGATTAGAAGTGGTCACAATGGAGATTAAGCATCTGCTAGAGTAGACAAAAGTGCTGGAGAAGCCAAGCAGGTGCAGCAGCATCTATGGAGCAAAGGAAATAAGCAATGTTTCGGGCCAAAACCCTTCTTCAGACTGATGTAAGGGGGGGGGGGGGAGGGCTGAGGGAGAGCTAGGAATGGGAGGACACAGCAAGGGCCAACGGAATTGGGAGAATTCAATGTTTATGCCACGAGGGTGCAGACTGCCCAAGCCGAATATAAGGTGCTGTTCCTCCAATTTCCGGTGGTGCTCACTCTGGTCATGGAGGAAGCCCAGGACAGAGAGGTCGGATTCGGAATGGGAGGGGGAGTTGAAGTGCTGAGCCTCAGGTTGGTTAATGCGGACCGAACGGAGGTGTTCGGCGAAACGATCGCCAAGCCTACGCTTGGTCTCACCGATGTCGAGGGGGGAGGTAAAGGGACAAGTGTAGCATCTCTTGCGGTTGCAAGGGAAAGTGCCCGGGGAGGGGGTGGTGTGGGAGGGAAGGGGAGAATTGACAAGGGAGTTACAGAGGGAGCGGTCTTTGCGGAAAGCAGACAGGGGGGAAATGGGAAGAAGTGGCGAGTGGTGGGGTCACGTTGGAGGTGACGAAACTGATGGAGGACTATTTGTTGTATGTGACGGCTAGCGGGGTGAAAGGTGAGGACTAGGGGGACTCCGCCCTTGTTACGAGTGGGGGGGGATGGGGAGAGAGAGCAGTGTTATGGGGTATGGAAGAGACCCTGGTGCGAGCCTCATCTATAGTAGGGGAGTGGAACCCCCGTTCCCTGAAGAATGAGGACATTTCTGATGCCCTGGTGTGGAACACCTCATCCTGGGAGCAGATGCGGCGTAGTCAGAGGAATTGGTAGTAGGGGATGGAGTCCTTACAGGAAGCAGGGTGGGAAGAAGGGTAGTCTAGATAAACATGGGAGTCAGTGGGTTTGTAGTGGATGTCGGTCAGAAATCTATCACCTGCGATGGAGATAGTGAGGTCAAGAAATGGTAGGGAAGTGTCGGAAATGGTCCAGGTGTATTTGAGTGCTGGATGGAAGTTCGTGGTGAAGCGGATAAAGTCAGTTGTGTGTGGGTGCAGGAGGTAGCACCAAAGCAATCATCGATGTAGCGGAGGTAGAGGTCGGGGATGGGGCCCTGGTACGCCTCGAACAAGGATTGTTCGACGTACCCAACAAAGAGGCAGGCATAGCTGGGGCCCATGCGTGTGCCCATAGCTACGCCTTGTATTTGGAGGAAATGAGAGGAGTCAAACGAGAAGTTATTGAGGGTAAGGACCAACTCCACTAGGCGGCGGAGGATCAGTGGATGGGCATAGATTGCTTCTCCGGTCGAGGAAGAACCGGAGGGCTTTGAGACCATCCTGGTGGGGGGTGGAGGTGTAGAGTGACTGGACGTCCATAGTGAAGATGAGGGGATGGGGGCCTAGAGAATGTAATACCCGGAGATGACGGAGAGTGTCTGAGGTGTCTTGAACATAGGTGGGGAGGGATTTAACCAAGGGGGCTAGGATGTAGTCAAGGTATGTGGAAATGTGTTTGGTAGGTCACGAATAGGCAGAGACAATGGGTCTACCAGGACAGTCTAGTTTGTGGATATTGGGGAGAAGGTAAAATCGGGCCTTGCGGGGCTAGGGAACGATGAGGTTGGAGGCTCAGGGGTGTAGGTAGCCGGAGTTGGTGAAGTCGGTGATGGTGCTAGAGATAGTGTCCTGGTGCTCGTCAGTATCTGCTCGATAGATCACTGGTGACAGTGATCCAAGGCTTTAACAGGCCATCTTTGTTTTCCTCTTCCTAATGTCTCATGTGCATCAAAAGGTATGTACATATCCTAGAAAGGGTTACAAGTCTGGTAACGCTACAACCTGCTTATAAAACATATTCTCAAGTATTACTGTATACAATAAAATCCTCTGATGCTCCATCATATCTTGTCGAGAATGGTCCACAGAACTGTCCGCTAACGCTAGACAGACCCAAAAAGTGGAGTAACTCGGCGCGTCAGGCAGTATCCCTGGAGAAAAGGAATTAGTGTTGTTTCAGGTCTCGACCCTTCGTAAGACTGACCCAAAACATCAGCGATTCCTTTTCTTCAGAGATGCTGCGTGGTCCGCTTTGTTACTCCAGCTTTGTGCGTCTTTGGTTTAAACCACCATCTGCAGTTCCTTCCTACACATTTTGTCCGCTAACCCTCATTGTGATCTGATCCAAATGTTCATGTTGATGACTTTTAATGAGAAATATACAATTCTTGCATACAAATAAATAGTGTATTGTAGAGAATCAGAAAATTTAAAACATCAAATTATGCCATCATTTTAATAGATTAGAGAAAAGTAATTCTTACAGATTGGTCCGAGCTCCATAATATTGTCAAATGCACACGAGGGAGTGGTACCAAGTGTTGCACAAAGCTGTGAATAAAAGAGAACATATTAAAGCAGGTTAGCAAACTTTCTAAACTTTAAACTTTTTAAGTATAAAATGAATGGAATATATTTTTTGAGAATCCATTGTTGAGATTGCAGATGGCTTGTGGTAACTCTAAGATTAGGTCAGCAATATCACGTAGTGAGTGGCAGCAACATGGGCCAAATATCAGTCATCTGTAAGGGCCCTGTGAAGCAATCGATCTTTGAGAGATGACAGCAAGTCAAAATGTCACAGAACCACTGCCATTCCCCTCAGGCAGAACGTCAACTTGTCCGGTACTTGCTTTCTGACACCTTGCTCCGTCACGGCACCATCGAGGCGCCTGCCAACAGTTGAAACTAAGGTCATAGGTTCATAAGTGATAGGAGGAGAATCAGCCATTTGGCCCATCGTCTACTCCACCAATCAATCATGGCCGATCTATCTTTCCCTCTCCATTCGCCTGCCTTTGCCCCATGATACCCTTACTTATCAAGAATCTATCAATCTCTGCCTTAAAAATATCCATTGACGGCCTCCACACCATAGAAATCCACAGATTCACCATCATATGACTAAAGAAATTCCTCCTCATCTCCTTCCTAAAGACGCATCCTTTTATTCTGAGGCTGTGCCCCCTGGTCCCAGACTCTCCCACTGGTGCAGACATTCTCTCCACATCCATTCCATCCAGGCCTTGATGTCAGCAGTCTGAGCCTAAGTGGTAAGAAACTGGGTTTGAATGGCCAAAGTCAGAACTACCACTAACATGTAACTCTTGTCGACTGCCTGAATACTGCATTGGCTTAGTTTAGTTATGATGCATTGGCTTAGCTTAGTTATGTTTATTGTCATGTTTCCTGTCAATGCTGTGCAATGGTTGATTCTGGCAGTATCAACAGAATTCTGTACAGGATAGGAGTGGCACAGTGGCTCAGCTGGTATGGCTGCTGCCTCGCACCGTTAGAGAACCACGTTCGATCTTGACCTCGGGTGCTGTCTGTGTGGAGTTTGCACATTCTTCCTGTGACTGCATGGGTGTCCAACAGGTGCTCCGGTTTCCTCCCCTGTTCCAAAGACACATAAGTTAATAGGCCTCTGTAAAATTTGTCTTTAGGGACTAATGTACAGGGAGTAAATGCAAAAGGAGGATAACAGAGAACTAGTGTGAATGGGTGATTGATGGTCAAAGTGGAAACGATGGGCCAAAGGACCTGCTTTCATGCTGTATCTCTAAGCTATACAAAACTAATGCTGTCACCCAGGAGAGCAAGATATGCCTTCAGCATTTCCACATATTCCTCATCAATCATTTCCAATTAGTTGCCTTAATAAAGACCCAAGTATGTTTTCTCTGACAGAATTATTGCATGAGACAAAAGTTTTTCTCATGGAATGTTGAGAGTCTTTGAAACTCTTTTCCTTAAAGGGTGGTGGAAGCAGGGTCATGAAATTTTTAAATCAAAGATCGATTCTTGATGAACAAGGGGATGAAGCGTTACTGTAGGTAGATTGGTGTGTGTTGTTCAGATTATAATCAGATTAGCTATGATTTTATTGGATGGTGAAGCAGCCTCGAGGAGCTGCATGGCCTAGAATTCCTGCTCCAATGCATGAAGGTTTCCTTTGCTCTTCCCCAAAATGTTTACATAGAAAATGTAATAGATAAATTCTTACATAGAAGAATTTGACGGTCTGTCAATCAGCCAGACCTTAATTCAACAGCGGCTCTGACACCGAGTTGTTGTGAGGACTCAACATCCCTGCGGATTCTCCAGAAACTTGAATTAGATTTTTAGACGAGACTTTATAGAGACACAGTGTGGAAACAGAACTTTCGGCCCACCGAGTCTGCGCCGATCAGCGATCACCCCCATACTATAGCACTATCCTACACGCTAGGGACAATTTACAATTTTTTACCAAAGCCAATTAACCTACACACCTGCACGTATTTTGGAGTGTGGAAGGAAACTAGAGCACCCGGAGAAACTCCACATGGTCACAGGGTGAATGTATAAGGTCCATACGGACAGCACTAGTAGTAAGGATTTTACAGTTGGCGCTGTAAGGCAGCAACTCTACCACTGCACCACTGTGCTGCCCACAGCCGGTGGATAGCTTCTACACCCTGCCAATCCAGGCGGTACTGATCTGAATCAGCAGTGCACCTGGACCTCTGGAGCTGTTCAGCACTCATCCACACCCTGTCCTGCATGGTCATCGAGTAAATATTTAAACAAAGTATTTTTCAGGTAATGAAGTGTAGAGTTTGTTTTCCAATTTACTGCTCCACAGAACACACGAAGTGTAGGTTTATTCCCATGACTTTCCATACAAAATAACGTAGGCAGTCTTTGCTGTGACATGTCATTCACTTCACAAATGAAGCATAAGGGAACTACAAAAGAGCAACAAGAATTTTAAAGCATTTGTTATTTGATAATATTTATAGATTTAAAATGGTGCCAAGGGGAGCATTGGAGTGGAAATAATTATTAATGTTCATGTTATTAATGTGTTATATGCAATAATGCATGCCATGCATAATTTCAGCATAATGGAGTGTTGGGAGTCATTGATACTCTTTTGCTCAAAGTGTTGGTGGAAGCATAGTTATGATAAGCAAGGAGGTGAAAGATTACTGCAGCAGGATCAGAATGTAGTGTTTTGGTTACAATCGGATTATACTAGCAAATTGCCAAGATAATTAAAGTGTTAAAAACTTAAGAAATCATGCAATCTCTTACTATATAAAATATCAACCATTAGAATGAGGCATTGCTTCCCCCTATACTTACATATCTGCATTTACATTTATGTGCATATGTATCTTAGGAACAGACGCAAATTGCTGGAGTAACTCAGCAGGTCAGGCAGCATCTCTGGAGAGAAGGAATGGGTAACGTTTCGGGTCGAGACACTTCTTCAGACTGTATGTATTTTAGGAATATTCATTTAACTCAAAAGTATTAGAAATAGAAACATAGAAAATAGGTGCAGGAGAAGGTGCATTCGGCCCTTCGAGCCTGCACAGCCATTCAAGATGATCATTCCTGCTTTCTCCCCATTTCCCTTGATTCCGTTAGCACTAAGAGGTATATCCAACTCTCTCTTGAACACATCCAGTGAATTGACCTCCACTGCAAATAATTCCACAGATTCACAACTCTCTGGGTGAAAAGGTTTTTCCTCATCTCAGTCCTAAATGCTCTACCCTTATTCTTAAACTGGTTCTGGACTCCCCAAATATAGGAACATTTTTCCTGCATCTAACCTGTCTAATCCCTTAAGAATTATATGTATCTATACATAACTAAAACTCTGATCTTGTGCTCTCCTGGTTTGCGGGTTTTTTTCTATTTGCGCAAATAAGGTGCTGCGAGTCCAACAAGTTTCTTTCCGATCGGTGGTTTATTGTAAAAGTTATCGAGGTTTAGAAATCTTAAAAACCGCGAGTGCACAGATTCCTTCAGTCAGCGCCACACAGATTGGTCTCTTCTCAGGCCAGTCAATGCCACGGCCAGGATGGCGACGCCTCTTCCTGCCCCACCGACGAAGGCCTGTCCCACCTCTCTCCCCTCCTCACAGTAACTTGTCTATTGTCTCCCCACCACCGGCGGCGGGGGGGGAGGGGGATAGGGGGTGTTCAGTGGAGGACCAGTAGAGACAATCAACAATAGGTGCAGGAGAAGGCCATTCGGCCCTTCGAGCCAGCACCACCACTTAATGTGACCTTAGCTCATCATCCATAATCAGTATCCCATTTCTGCCTTCTCCCGATATCCCCTGACTCTGCAATCATTAAGAGTCCTATCTAGCTCTCTCTTGAAAGTAACCAGAGAACTGGCCTCCACGCCCTCTGAGACAGAGAATTCCACAAACAGAAGTGTGAAAAAGTGTTTCCTCATCTCCGTTCTAAATGGCTTATTCTTAAAATGTGGCCCTGGTTCTGGACTCCCCAAACATCGGGAACATGTTTCCTGTCTCAAGCATGTCCAAACCCATAGTAATCTTATATGTTTCAATAAGATCCCCTCTCATCCTAAATTCCAGAGTATACAAGCCCAGCCGCTCCATTCTTTCATCATATGACAGTTCCGCCATCCCGGGAACTAAACTTGTGAATCTTCGCTGCACTCCCTCAATAGCAAGAATGTCCTTCCACAAATTTGTGGACCAAAACTGCACACAATACTCCAGGTGTGGTCTCACTAGGGCCCTGTGCAACTCCAGGAGGACCTCTTTGCTCCTGCACTCAATTCCTCTTGTTATGATGGCCAACATGCCATTCGCTTTATTCACTGCCTGCTCTACCTGCATGCTTAGCTTTATTGACTGATGAACAAGGACCCCCAGATCCCGTTGTACTTCCCCTTTTCCCAACTTGACACCATTTAGATAATAATTCTGCCTTCCCGTTTATGCTACCAAAGTGGATATTCTCACATTTATCCACATTAAACTTCATCTGCCATGCATCTGCCCACTCCCCAAACCTGTCCAAGTCACCCTGCATTCTCATAGCATCCTCCTCACAGTTCATACTGCCACCCAGCTTTGTGTCATCTGCAAATGTTACTTTGAACCCCTTCATCTAAATCATTGATGTATATTGTAAATAGCTGTGGTCCCAGTACCGAGCCTTGCGATACCCCACTAGTCACTGCCTGCCATTCTGAAAGGGACCCGTTAATGCCTACTCTTTGTTTCCTGTCTACCAACCAATTTTCTATCCATGTCAGCACTCTACTTCCAATACCATGTATTATCCGTCCCTCACCCCCAATACCAGGGAGCCCTGGTCCCATCACTCTCTCTCCCTTATCACTCACCCCTCTCCCCCGCCCGCTCTCTGCAGCAATGGCATCCCGTCTACCTGTCTCCACCAGCTCATCGGAACTCGTGGTACCCACTGTGATGAACAACACACACACACACACACACACACACACACACACACACACACACACACACACACACACACACACACACACACACACACACACACACACACACACACACACACACACACACACACACACACACACGTCAAGTCAACTGGATATAAACCATACCTAACAATGAATGACCTGTGGGGGAAGGGACTGCAGATACTGCTTTATATGGAGGGAGGGAGGGAGGGAGGGAGGGAGTGACTCCCTCCAGGGTAGGGGAAAGGAGAGGGAGGGAGAGGTGAAGGAGGGATTGGGGAAGGGGAGGAGGAGAGGGGAAAGATCCTGGTGAGTTGAGGAGGGAGACAGGGGGGGGGGGTTGAGGGAGAGAGGAAGCGGTTGGGAGGGAGAGGGGGAAAGTGGGGGAGGAGGGGGAATAGTGGGAGAGGACGGGGAGAGGTAGGGAGTGGGGAATAGAGGGAGAGGAAGACAGTGGTGGAGGTCAGGAGGGATAGTGGGGGAGATAGGTGGAGGTGAGGAGTGGGGGATAGAGGGATGGAGGGGGTAGAGAGGGGAGAGGGGTTATGGAGGGATGGAGGGAGGGAGCGACTGAGGGTAGGGAAAAGTAGTGGGAGGGAGAGGTGAGGGAGGGATTGGGGGAGGGGAGGAAGAGAGGGGAAAAAAGAGGGAGGGTGAAGAGGAGGGGGAGGGAGTGCTGGGGGATGAGGGGAAATGGGCCGTGCCTGCGCAGTTGGGGGTTATGCGTGTGGTGCAATATTGCGTTGGGGGGACGAGTTGCATTGAGGGAACGGGTGAGTGGTGGAATATTGCATTGGGGAATGAGTTGCCTTGGAGGACCAGTCCTCCCGTGTGACAGGGACCCAACAGGTCCCATTTAATCTAGTGTTTCTATAAGATCGCCTCTCATCCTTCTATATTCCAGTGAATATAAGCCCAGTTGATTCATTCTTTCATCATATGACAGTCCTGCCATCCCAGGAATTAACCTGGTGAACCTACGTTGCAATCCCTCAATAGCACTAATGTCCTTTCTCAAATTAGGAGACCAAAATTGCACACAATACTCCAGGTGCGGTGTCACCAGGGCCCTGTACAACTGCAGTAGGACCTCCTTGCTTCTAAATTCAAATCCTCTCCAAATGAAGGCCAACATGCCATTGACTTTCTTCACTGCCTGCTGTGCCTGCATGCTTACTTTCAGTGACTGATGTGCAAGCACACCCACGTCTCGTTGCACCTCCCCTTTTCCTAATCTGACACCATTTAGATAAATACAAAATGCTGGAGTAACTGAGCGGGTCGGGCAGCATCTCTGGCGAAACGGAACGGGTGACTTTTCGGGTCGAGACCCTTCTTCAGACTGATGTCAGGGGAGGGGGTGGGACAAAGAGAGAATATAGTCGGAGACAGTAAGATTGGTGGGAGAACTGGGAAGGGGAGGGGATGGAGAGAGGAAGCAAGGACTATTTGAAATTGGAGAAGTCAACGTTCATACGTGTATAAATAGACAATAGGTGCAGGAATATGAGGTGTTGTTCCTCCAATTTGTGCTGGGCCTCACTCTGATAATGGAGGAGGCCCAGGACAGAAAAATCAGATTGAGAAATGGAGGAGGAGTTGAAGTGCTGAGCCACCGGGAGATCAAGATGGACTGAGCGGAGGTGTTCTGCGAAACGATCACCGAGCCTGCGCTTGATCTCGCTGATTTAGAGAAGTTGACACCTGGAACAGCGAATTCAGTAGATGAGGTTGGAGGTGGTGCAAGTGAATCTCTGCCTCACCTGCAAAGATTTTTTGGGTTCTTGGATGGAGTCAAGGGGGGAGGTAAAGGGACAGGTGTGGCATCTCCTGCAGTTGCAGGGGAAAGTATCTGGGGAGGAGGTGGTTTGGGTGGGAAGGGACGAGTTGACCAGGGAGTTTCGGAGGGAACGGCGTCTGTGGAAAGCAGAAAGGGGTGGAGATGGAAAGATGAGGCCAGTAGTGGGATCCTGTTGGAGGTGGCGAAAACGTTGGCGGATTATGTACAGTATACGACAGCTGATGGGGTGGAAGGTGAGGACGTGGGACTCTGTCGGGATATCGAGGAGATCCCATTGAGAGCCTCATCTATAATGTAAGAGGGGAACCTTCATTTCCTTAAGAATGAGGACATATCCGATACCCTGGTATGGAACACCTCATCCTGGGCACTGATGCTGTGTAGACGGAGGAATTGGGAGTAGGGGATCGATTCTTTACAGGAATCAGGGTGGGAAGAAGTGTAGACAAGATACCTATGGAGGTCAGTAGGTTTGTAGTAGATGTCGGTCAATAGTCTGTTTCCTGTGAAGGAGACAGTCAGATCAAAAACGATAGGGAGATGTCGGAGATGGTCCAAGTGAATTTGAGTGCAGGATGGAAATTAGTGGCGAAGTTGATGAAGTCAGTGAGTTCTGCATGGGTGCAGGAGGTAGCATCAATACATTCGTCAATATAGCGGAGGTAGAGTTCGAGGATAGGGCCAGTATATGCCTGGAACAGGGATTGTTTGACGCACCCTACAAAGAGGCAGGCACAGCTCAGGGACATGCGAGCGCTCATAGCTACGCCTTGGATTTGGAGGAAGTTGGGGGAGTCGAAGGAGAATTTGGTGTGGTTAAGGACCAGCTCTGCTAGGCGGAGGAGGATATTGGTAGACGGAAATTGGCTGGTTCTGCGGTCGAGGAACAAACGGAGGGCTTTAAGACCCTCCTGGTGAGGGATGGAGGTGTAGAGTGACCGGCCATCCATAGTAAACATGAGGGAGTGGGGGCCTGGAAAACAAAAGTAATTGAGGAGACAAAGAATGTGTGAGGTGTCTTGGATACAGGTAGGGAGGGATTGGACCAGGAGGGATAGGATGGAGTCAAGGGATACGAAAATTAATTTGGTGGGACATGAACAAGCAGAAACAATGGGTTTGCCAGAAGAGTTCTGTTTGTTGATTTTGGGGAGAAGATAAAATTGAGCTGTGCGGGGCTGGGGAACGATAGGGTTGCAAGGTTTAGAGGGTAGAGAGCCGGAAGTGATGAAATCAGTAATGGTGTTTGAGATTAGGGCCTGGTGCTCTTCTGTGGGGTCATGGTCCAAGGATAAGAAGGAGGAGATATCTGAGAGTTGTCGCCTGGCCTCAATCCGATGGAGGTCAACGCGCCAGACCACCACCACCATCCCTTGTCATTTAGATAATATGTAAGAAGGAACTGCAGATGCTGGTTTAAACCAAAGATAGACACAAAATGCGGGAGTAACTCAGCGGGACAGGCAGCATCTCTGAAGAGAAGGAATGGGTGACATTTCGGGTCGAGACCCTTCTTCAGACTGGTTAGGAATAAGGGAAACAAGAGATATAGGCGATGATGTAGAGAGATAAGAACAATGAATGAAAGATATGCAAACAAGTAACGATGATAAAGGAAACAGGCCATTGTTGGTTGTTTGTTAGATGAAAATGAGAAGCTGGTGTAAATTGTGTGGGGGAGGGATAGAGAGAGAAGGAGTGCCGGGCTACCTGAAGTTAGAGAAATCAAAATTCATACCACTGGGCTGTAAGCTGCCCAAGCAAAATATGAAATGCTGTTCCTCCATTTTGCGTTTAGCCTCACTCTGATAAAAGGTCTATATGGGAAATGGGAAGGAGAATTAAAGTGTTTAGCAACCGGTTTTCAGATAATAATCGGCCTTCTTGTTCTTGCCACCAGAGTGGATAAACTCACATTTATCTACATTTTACTGCATCTGCCATGCATCTGCTCACTCACCCAACCTATTCAAGTCACCCTGCAGCAAAATAGCATCCTCCACCCAGCTTTAAATCATCAACGATATTGTCTAAATCGTTAATATATATGGTTAATAACTGGGGTCCCAGCACTGAGCCTTGTGTCACCCCACTAGTCACTGCCTGCTATTCTGAAAAGGACCCATTAATCCTTACTCTTTGCTTCCTGTATGCCAATCAGTTCTCTATCCATATCAATAACCTACCCCCATAATCATGTGCTCTAATTTTGCACACCAATCTCTTGTGTGGGACCTTGTCAAAGGCTTTTTGAAAGTCCAGATACACCACATCCACTGGCTCTCCTTTATCCATTCTACTTGTTACATCCTCAAAAAATTCCAGAAGATTAGGCAACCATGATTTTCCCTTCATAAATCCATGCTGACTTTGACCGATTCTGTCACTACTTTCCAAATATGCTGATATGCTGCTATTATATCTTTAACAATCAACTCAAGCATCGGTAGTGGGGTAGATGTCAGGCTAACTGGTTTATAATTCCCTATTTGTTCTCTCGCTCCTTTCTTAAAAAGTGGGGTTGCATTAGCTACCCTCCAGTCCACAGGAACTTATCCAGAGTCTATAAAATATTGGAAAATGATCACCAATGCATCCATGATTTTTAGGGCCACCTCCTCGAGTACTCTGGGATGCAGACCATCAGGCCCTGGGAATTTATCTGCCTTCAGTCCCAACGGTTTACCTAACATTTAATTATTAAATAATGTTCCATTCTACTGCAAAGTTTTAATTATGATCGAACAGAAAATCTCATAAAGCACAATCCAAAGAGAAAGTGTAGGATAATTAGGGACCTCCAAATATGCAAATCAGTGATCTGTTTAATAAAACTGGTAAAAATATCTTGCATATCTTATGCAGCTTTCTAAGGAATTGTGAAATAAAATTCCCTTTGAAAACTGAGTTTTACCATAATGTTTCAATGTTTTTGGTTATATTCCTGTATTTTCATTGTTCATTTCTCAAGAAACTTTCATCCAAGGAGTAGTTTCTCACAGTGGGACCCTCAAAGCTGGTAAGACATATCACACAATTTATAATCTGATTGTTTAGCGAACATACATATTTTTTCCACCTAATACAAATTAGGTGTATTGCAAGAAACAGTCTCGTACTTTCTGGTCCCACAGATGGTCGTGAAGTTTTCACTAAACAGATAACACCAGCATTTCCTCAGCAATATTAAAATATACTCTTATAGATTGTCAGTCTATGCTGCGAGTCTATTTCTGGATGCTTGCACACTGACAGCATTTTGTAATGTTACTGATCACTGAGAACATACGGGGCAAGACATAAAGGGGAAAAGGGGAACTAGAGAGAGAGTGGGACCACTCAGGAATCAAAGCGGTCACCACAGTGTGGAGCCACTGGAGATGGGCAAGGTACTCAATGAGTATGTCTCCTCTGTATTTACCGAGGAGAAAGAGAATAGGATGGAGGAAATTGGAGCAGTCACTGGAAGTGTCATGAGAGCAGTCAGTGTTACCGTCTAGGAAGTACTGAAGGTACTGTCATGTTTGAAGGTAGACAAATCTCCGGGGCCTGATCAGATATATCCCAGGAAATTGCGGGAAACTAGAGAGGAAATTGCGGGAGCCCTGGTTGAAATTTATAAGTTGTCCTTAAATACAGGAGAGGTGCCAGAGGATTGGAGGGTGGCAAATGTTGTGCCTCTTTTCAGGAAGGGATGCAGGGAAAATGCTGGGAACTATAGGCCGGTGAGCTTAACATCTGTAGTTGGTAAGTTACTGGAGAGTATTCTGAGGGATAGGATATACAGACATTTGGATGGGCAAGGGCTGATCAGAGATAGTCAGCATGGTTCTGTACGTGGGAGGTTGTGTCTCACAAATTGAATTGATTTTTTTGAAGACGTGTGCAAAAAGGTTGATGAGGGAAGAGTTGTAGATGTTGCGTACATAGACTTTAGTAAGGCGTTCGATAAGGTGCCGCATAGTAGGCTGCTCTGGAAGTTTTGATCTCATGGGATCCAAGGAGAGATAGCTGAATGGGTAGCAAATTGGCTCCATTGAAGGAAATGGAGGGTGATGGTGGAAGGTTGCTTCTCAGAATGGAGGCCTGTGACTAGTAGTGTGCCACAGGGTTCGGTGCTGGGCCCGTTACTGTTTATCATCTACAGCAATGATTTAGATGAGAACATACAGGGTAAGATTAGCAAGTTTGCTGATGATACAAAAGTTAGTGGTTTTGCAGATAGTGAAGATGGGTGTGAACGATTGCAGCAGGATCTGGATCGATTGGCCAGGTGGGTGGAGGAATGGTTGATGGAATTTAATACAAAGTGTGAGGTGTTGCATTTTGGGATGTCGAACAAGGGCAGGACCGACACAGTAAATGGTAGGCCTCTGGGTAGTGTTGTAGAACAGAGGGATCTAGGAGTACAGGTGCATGGTTCCTTGAAAGTCGAATCGCAAGTAGATAAGGTGGTCAAAAAGTCTTTTGGCATTTTGGCCTTCATCAGTCTTCATCAGAGTATTGAGTTTAGAAGTTGAGAGGTCATGGTGCAGTTGTATAAGACGTTGGTGAGACCACATTTAGAATATTGTGTTCAGTTCTGGGCACCATGTTATAGGAAAGATATTGGCAAGCTTGAAAGGGTTCAGAAATGATTTATGAGGATGTTGCCAGGACCAGAGGGTGTGAGCTATAGGAAGAGGTTAAGTAGGCTGAGTCTCTATTCCATCGAGCGTAGGAGGATGAGGGGAGATCTTATACAGGTGCATAAAATCATGAGAGGAATAGATCGGGTATATGCACAGTCTTTTACCCAGAATAGGGGAATCGAGGACCAGAGGACATAGGTTCAAGGTGAAGGGTAAAAGATTTAATAGGAATCCGAGGGGAAACGTTTTCACACAGAGGGTGGTGGGTGTATGGAACAGGCTGCCAGAGGAGGTAGTTGAGGTTGGGACTGGCCCATCATTTAAGAAACAGTTGAACAGGTACATGGATAGGACAGTTTTGGAGGATTATGGACCAAGCACAGGCAAGTGGGACTAGGGTAGCTGGGACATTGTTGGCCGGTGTGGGCAAGTTGTGCCAAAGGGCTGGTTTCCATACTGTATCACTCTATGATTTTATGACTGAAAATCAGTTTTGGAAGTTAGAAAAAAATCTCCTGTGCCTGCACATTATCCACATTCCTCCATTCCCTGCATATCCACTGCCTATTTAAAAGCCTCATAAATGCCCGTAATATATCCAACTCCACCACCTCCCCTGGCAGTGTGTTTTTGGCACCCACCATTCTCGGTGTAAATAAGTTGCCCAGCAGAACTCCTTCAAAGTGTACCTGTCCCACCTTAAAGCAATGCCTTCTCATCTCTGACATTTCCATCCTGGGAAAAAAAGATTCAGACTATCTCCCCTTTGCGTCTCCTAATTCTATATATTTCCCTCGGCCTCCAATGCTCCAGAGATAACATTTCAAGTGTATCTAGCCTCTCCTTAAAGCTAATACCTTCTAATCCAGGCAGCATTCTGGCACTTATATGTATATTATATCTAATAAATAGCCCAGAAGCCATGTAGTCACATGAAGGTTGAGTACATGAAATTCCATGTTATGGCATTTTCCAGGCAACAAAATAACTGGTTAACATGGCACTATTTACACAAAAAAATCCTGGGGCACATCATCAAAACATTGTCCAAGCAAGCAGGAGTCAAGATGGTCAAGAGTGTTAAATTGTTACATGCACTGTGAATGAAACTATAAAATTCTTACTGCATTGACATAATTATGCCTAGATGCAACACAGAATGAACGAGGGCTCCAGCAGCAGATGAGCCACATGTGAAGCCTGTTGAATGTTTTGGAGGAGCAGATGGATAGTTTTGGTGACAGGACAGGTATGTAGTCACCATCAAACATACCAACAAGATTGGGAGATTAATAACCAGCCGAATGTTATCAAATCCATCACAAGAATACCAAACGTATAAACATATTTCATGCAGAGATAATCGGGTGGGAAGAGCTGATGCTATAGCATTGGTCTCTTCAAGCAGTGTTCAGAAATTCACGTTATAGGAGTAGCATTAGGCCATCCAGCCCATCTAGCGCTCTCCGCCATTCTATCATGGCTCTCTGCCTCCTAATCTCTTTTTCTTGCCTTCTCCCCATAACCCTTGACATCCGTTCTAATCAAGAATTTGTCTATCTCTGCCTTAAAAATATTCACTGATTTGGCCTCCACAACCCGCTGTGGCAATGAGTTTCACAGATCAACTACCCTTCCTCTAATGAAGTTCCTCCTCACCTTTCTAAAAAAACACCCTTTAATTCTGAGGCTATGACCTCTGGTCCTAGACTCTCGCACCAGTGGTGACCCACCAGTGTGATGGGAGGAACTAGTTTTCATTCCTGCAGCAAGATGAAATCTTGGATTTTTACTTGGCACTTCCTATAAGTAGGATTAGGATAAACATTTATTAACAAGAAATCAAGGAAACAAAGCAGTGTATCCTAAATCATATTTACATTTATGGGCAATCTGTTTTGGGGTAATTAATATGCACTCACAGCTGTAGGACCCATGCAGACATAATTTAGAAGGTCTGGTTTAATTTAAAGAATATTTTCAATTGTTTCTTGATGCAAATCAATGGTCACTTGGATTTTAAATGACGAATACACAGTAGAGCAGCTAATAGGACTTGATGTTTCAATCCCTGAAGTAAGTCGGCACTCTTGCTATTTGCAGTGGGATTGGAGTGGTAAAAGGTAGGGTAGGTACGTCATCGGGGTCATCAGGTGGGCAACCTCCTTCTTTGACATTTCATTGATAAGCCCACAACATCTCCAGAGGGCTCAACGGTGATACTTGGCGTCCCAGTTACACCCCCCTCAATTCCATAGCCTTCATCTTGGCGCCCAATTGTTATCTCTCCTTTTGATCCAAAGCCAATTGCTGCAGATCATTAGCTGACCTTAAAACTGCTTATCTATATAATTCGTTTTGCCTGCACTTTTCGAGCTTTGGAGAGCTAATTGCATCTAAAACATTTCCACTCCAAGCAACTACATTTATTGATGCATTATTACATTTACTTTAGTGCATGCAAGCGTTTAGAAACATATTGTACCCGTGGGCTAAGGAAACTGAAGTATAATAAGATTAAGATTAGTTGTTGTGGCCATGTGCTAGTTGTGCTAACAGAACAGGAATCTCCGCAGGCTCAATTAGTTTAAACAAATAACATCAAATGTTCCAGCCAAGCTTAATGTTTTGGTAGTTTTTAGAAATAGCCAATTCACAACTATTCTAGAGCCATCGGTAAAAACAGCTGTAAAAACATAGATGCATAAAGAGCACTAACATTTGAGGTTTATATGACGCAAATCCATGCTTAGAAATCAGTACTGATGACAAAACTCTGCTTCCAAATACCCAGACTGTGCAGCAGTCAAGTGTCACACCAACTGGCTTACCTCTCAAAGCTAGCCTTTATAACCATAGAATGGGAGGATGTATCATTTCCAAAGGCAATTAAAAAATTCAGCCAAAAAGGCAGAAAATTATAAAAATAAGTAACATGTATTATAAATATAATCTCTGACCAAAGATAATGGAAATATTCACTTACAAAGAAAGGGATGAGACCCACAGCTTTATCTTTTTCCAGAGTTTGTTTCAATGTCTCCCCACGAAGACTGAATTTGTCATCAGAGGACAGTTTTCTCATTTTGATCCCAGCAATCAATGCTGCTCGTTCAACAGAAGAGTGAGCCTGGAAGAAAAAAGGATTATGTAAAAATTAGTCCTGAGTAGCCAAGAAACAAAAAAACAATATTAAGGAGAATCAAATGTACTGCAAAATGTATACAATTTTTGTAATTTACTTCCTTCCTGACAGCAATGAATTGTAACTTTATGGTTCACCAGAGCCTTTTAGACCCTCATCCAAATTATCATTCAAGCATGAGCTCAGACAACTTGAGCTCAGCAATGTCAGTGTCAGCACCTGTATTATATTTAGAAATGTTAAGCCAAGAAAATAAACTGATGAGTAAGGGTATCAAGGGTTATGCGGAGAAGGCATGAGAATGATGTCGAGAGGGAAAGATAGATCAGCCATGATTGAATGGCAGATTACAGTCGAAGGGCTAAATGGCCTAATTCTACTTCTATGACCTATGAACTCTAGCAGGTTTTTTCAAGACAATTGGTATTGGTCTATTATTGACCCGTATACCGAGAAACAGCACCAGCCAAATCATTCTATACATGGAAAGTAGAAAAGAGAAAATAGTGTTGATTTTTTTTGTCACAGCTCAGAGAAAGTGGTAAAAATAAAGTGCAAGGGGTGCGAGGAAGTAGATTAGAAGGTTATCCCTAGCATATGTGAGGCACATTCAAGAGTCTGATAATGGCATGGAGGAAGCTGTTCTTGAATCGCGTGGTAAATGTTTTCAGGGTCTTATATCTTCTGCCTGATGGGAGTGGGGAAATAAAGACTTACCAGGGCGGGAGGGTGACATACTGAAGATAGGCACAAAAACTATCTTCAGTTTAAACCAGCATCCGCAGTTCCTTCCTACACAGGGAGACATACTGGTTTGTCAGATGACTGGAATTTGTCCGCAACTCCTTGCAATTTCTTACCATCTTGAGCATAGAATTGCCACACCAAGCTGTGATACATTCAGATCGAATGATTTATATGGTTGTTGGCAAGATTCATTGTAGACATGCCAAATATCCTTAGTCTTCTGAGGAGGTCGAGGAGTTGGTGTGCTTTCCTGGCTATATCTTAGATGTGGTTGAAGCAGTACAAATTGTTAGTGATATTTACAACCCAAAACTTGAAGCTCTGGGCCATCACCACTCTGGCACAATTGACACTGACTAGGGCATGTGTGCTGCATCCCATTTCCCAAAGTGGATGAGCAGTCTGAAGGAGGGTTCCGACCCAAAATGTCACCTATTCTTTTTCTCCAGAGATGCTGGCTGACCGCAGAATTACTCCAGCATTTTGTGCCTATCCAGTATAAACCAATGTCTGCAGTTCCTTCTTACACATTTTGACCAGCTCCTTTTTTTTGCTGACATTCAGGGTGATGTTGCAGTCTCAAAAACAGGTGGTTGTTGTCTTGGCTAGTACATCTAGGTGGATCAGGAGATAATTGTCATGCCTTCAGGCAGCAAAGGCATCAGTGTTATTTGCAGGTGGACAAAAATGCTGGAGAAACTCGGACTTCCGGTGGCACTATGCTGGAGTGAGGAGGCACGCCAGCCAGCTCCGTGAAAAAACCGAGAAAAACAACCGGGAGATAAAGCCCTGCCTGCTGCCTGCCATTTCTGCACGAACTGCTGTGAGTGACGTTATCAGGCGCACGACCGTAATGGCAACACAGCGCAGCCCACCCGCGGATAAACCCAAACTCAGATATGGAAGACCGAAAACGGCAGAAGAACAAGGCCTGACTGAAGCACCGGGCTCAGGTAGGACATCCTCCCAGGAAGATGTGTCTAAAAAGTTAAAGAAAAAATCGGAGATGGAAGAACTTAAAACTTTTTTTACACAAGAAATAATAGAGTTAAAATCAGAATTGGCAAAAAAAGAAGATATAGAAAAAATGAAGGAGGAGATGAAAAAGTTAAAGTTTGAAATTAATGCCTCTACTCGGGAACTATCTGATAATTTGCGAAAGGAAATTGCAGAAATATTAGCAGAACAAGCTGCAATTGCTGCTGAAGAGATGGACGCTAAAATAAAAAGCAAGCTGGAAAAGGAGCTGTAACCTTTTGAAACTGTACTTAATGAGCAGTCGTCGACCATAAAAGACTTTGAGGAGATAGCCGAAACAAATACTCAGTCTATGAAAGCACTCCTGAAAGAAAATCAACGCTTATCTGAACAACTGGGCAAAATAACTGAAAAATGTATCGAGTTGGAAGGGCGCCAGCGAAGGCAGAACTTGAGAATCGCAGGTATTCGAGAAGGGAGAGAATCGAATCAAGATACCCGAGAGTTCACTGCAAATTTACTGCAAAAGGTTTTATCTCTGGACCAGAAACCTTTATTAGCCCGAGCAATCAGAGTAATGAGGCGTTATACAAGACCAGACGCCCCCCCAAGACAAATGATAGTGAAAGTCCAGTATGATCATGTTTTGGAGGAGATGATGAACAAAATAGTAAGAAGCAGAAACCTCACATACGAAGGAGACTCTACCAGCATTTATCGAGACTACCCAGCAGAGGTTTCTAAGAAGCGGAATGCGTTCAAGGAGACCAGAAGAATTCTGAGAGAAGTGAACAACGTGAAGTACACTCTGAGATACCCAGCCACTCTCAGAGTCACCCACAACCAGGAAGAACACTACTTCAAAAACCCAGCAGAGGCACTGGACTTTGCCAAGAGGATCAAGAGTCAAGAGGAAGACTGAATGAAAGTTTCTAAGACGAACCTCACTGATAAATAAATCGTACCCTCACGACTGGAATGGGCTATGGACTTGTGGTACTTAAAGAAGATGGAGAAGGAGGCGGCTTGGAGATACGGATTGGACATTCTTTTATGGATATTAATAATTAGAGTAATAACATTACTAATATTAACTAACAAATACTAAAAAATTCGGCGTAGTATTATTACTAATTTACAGCGCGGTACTAATACTAATTAAAGTTGATAATCTTCAATCAGGGATTAATATTTACTTATGGCTGATTTAAATAGAATTAGATAATTATTAAGTATAATCATATAGAATATAAAGCTTGATTTTATTTACATCCCATGGGAATTTTTTATTTTTCTCCCCCCTTTTTTCTTTTTTTAAATTTTTTTTTTAAATTGTTTATTTTTCCTCCCTTCTTTTCATTACATTTTATGATATATCTTTAATTTGTTTCAAGTACAGATATTATTATATACTTGAATGATAGACACCGTATACATCAGATTTTATTACTCCCGGTTAAATATTTTTATGAATTAATAATATTAAGGAGCTGGAAAGATACAAACAACGTCTATGGAAGTCCTTAAATTATTAGCCATGTTAGAATGGCTAACACTCACCACACCAATCTTAGATGTAGTTTTTTCTTTCTTTGAGCACTCTTTTAACCTCTTAATCTATCCTTTTTTTAATATCACTTTCTATTATTATTATTTTACATTTGACTGGAGTTGTAAATCAAAGCAAAGGAGATATATGCGTGAGCATCACTTAAGGGTCTTGAAATTCATCTATTTGAAGTTCGGGTGTAAGGTCTAGTATGTCGAGCTGAACCATTTGCTCTATTACAGACCCCCTTAGACAAATGATGCAAGACTTAAAAACGAATATGGGGAATGGAGGAATAATGTTTTGCAGCTGGAACGTAAAAGGTATTAATGAACCAATTAAGAGAGGTAAAGTATTAGCACACCTAAAAGCACTCAAAACAGATGTGGCATTCATCCAAGAAACACATTTAAAAAAAGACGCAGAGCATAGATTAAAAGCCAAATGGATTGACAAAGTGTATCATTCTTCTTTTACACACAAATCAAGAGGCGTAGCAATATTAATCCGTAAAGGTACCTTATTTAAACATACTTCAACTATAACAGATAAGGAGGGCAGATATATTATCATAACAGGAGAATTATATACACAAAAAATGATTTTTGTTAACATTTACGGCCCAAATTTTGACAGTCCATCGTTTTTTTAGGAAAATACTAAATACTATCCCAGAACTACCACAATACAATTTAATAATTGGAGGAGATCTAAATTGTACATTAGATCCTTACTTAGACAGATCATCAAGACAACGGAAAACTAAATCGCATTCTAGCGATCTAATAAATGCATATATAGATTTGAGCAACATTATGGATGTTTGGAGAATGGAAAACCCAACGGGACGAGAATACTCGTTTTACTCATCAGTACATAAAACATACTCAAGAATAGACTACTTTCTAGTAGACTGAAAACTTATTCCACTCACTTATAATTCAAAATACCACAACATTATAATTTCAGATCATGCACCATTATCTTTTATGATTAAAATAACTGGAAAAATGGGGAAGCAGGGACAATGGAGACTCAACCCACAAATTTTAAAGGACAAAACAACTCAAAACAAAACAAAACATTACAAAACAGATTGAGATCTTCTTTGAAACAAATGACAAACCAGAAATATCCCCGTTACTACTATGGGAAACTTTTAAAGCATATACACGTGGAATTATGATATCTTCTCAAGAATTCTATAACAAAGAGAATTGGAGGATACAGCAGGCATTGGAAAAAAAGATTAAGCAACTAGATATAGAAAACGCTGCTAATCCAACCATGATTAAACATAATAAAATCTCTGCATTGAAATATAAATTAAATAAAATACAATCAGACCAAGTTGTAAAACTTTATCGATATACAAAACAAATACAATTTGAATTTGGAGATAAACCACAAAAATTATTGGCTCGTCAATTAAGAAAATTGGAGGGAGAAAAAATAATCCATAGGGTTAAATCAGATACAGGGGAATTATTAACACAAACCAAAGACATTAACGAGAGATTTCTGCAATATTATAAAAATTTATATTCAGTCAAAATGATAGAAAATCATATAGGAATAGAAACATTTCTAAAAAATTGTAATTTAAAGGAATTAGATATGGAAGACAGAGAATCATTAAACGCTAAAATAACAATTAAAGAAATCGAAGAATCTATTAGGTCATTAAAAAATGGTAAAGCACCAGGACCGGATGGAATTGGTTCGGAATTTTATAAAATATTTGATGATTTAATGATACCACGGTTAAAGACACTTTATGAACACATTTATACACAACAGAAATTGCCTGGAACATTAAATGAATCTATTATTACATTAATACCTAAATTAGATAAAGATTTGGAGGACCCAGGATCATATAGAGCCATAGCTCTTTTAAACACTGATCAAAAAATATTAACTAAAATATTAGCACGAAGATTAAATATGGTGATCAACAAAATAATACACCCAGACCAGACTGGATTTATACCAAAATGATACTCTTCATATAACCTGAGACGATTATTTAACATTATATACTCGAAAAGAAATACTAGTAAAGACCTAGCAATTATCTCATTAGATGCAGAGAAAGCTTTTGATCAGGTTGAATGGTCTTATTTATTCTCGGTTTTGGAATCCTTCCAGCTAGGAGAAAAGTTTATAACGTGGGTCAAATTATTATACACCAATCAGACAGCTAGAATACAAACAAATCAAATGTTATCAACTAAATTTAACTTATTCAGAGGCTGTAGACAGGGTTGTCCGCTATCACCACTACTCTTTGCGTTAGCAATAGAACCATTAGCACAGCGTGTGAGACTACACCCTGAAATATATGGGTATGAAACCAAAGAAACGGAAAATAAAATGTCTTTATACGCAGATGATGTATTACTCTATATTACAAAGCCTGAAATTAGTATACCTACCCTGCTAGATTTAATAACTCAATTTAGTCTACTCTCAGGATATAGAATTAATTGGAATAAATGTGAACTTATGTCAATAATGGGAAATAACTCACACATATTATAACGATTCCCTTTTACGATAGCAAATGAAAAAATTAAATATCTTGGAATTTATGTAACAAAAAGACATGACTCTTTATTTAAATCTAATTTCCCACCTTTATTGAATAAATTACTTAAGAATATACTATATTGGAAAACATTACCTATCTCAATGTTAGGAAAAATAAATGCGATAAAAATGATCTTTCTCCCGCAATTATTATATTTATTTCAAATGATCCCGATATATCTTCCCAAAATTTTTTTTAAGAGGTGGATTCTAGAATTACAAATTTTATTTGGGATTATAAGAGCCATTGAATAAATAAGAAACATCTATGTAAAGCAAAAATAAGTGGAGGTTTAGCGTTGCCTAATTTTATGTTTTACTATTGGGCAGTTTATATTAAAAATATGAATTTTTGGTTGGAAGAATTAGATATACAGCCGAATTGGTTAAAATTGGAAAAGGAAGACTGCTTACCTTTTGAAATTAGCTCGATTATATTTGCTAATACCAAATTACATTAAAAAACTTATAGAGGAAACCCAATAATAGAAAATGGGATACGTATTTGGAAACAATTAAAAAAATCTTTAAAATTGGAATGTATACCATTGGATCTTCATATTGCAAACAATATCACTTTTAAACCCTCTAGGATGGATAAAGGTTTTTCACAATGGAAAAATTATGGAATTAATAAGATACGGATCTCTATAGGGAAAACCTTTTTCTTTCATTTCAAGAATTACAACAAAAATATGGACTACACTCAAAAGAATATTTTAGATATTTACAAATTAGAGATTATGTTAAATCAAATACACAAGAATTTAGAAATAGAAAGACAGAAATTCTAGATGAATGTTTAAATAAACATCCGAACACAGAAAAATTAATATATATTTATAATATTTTATTGGAAAATGATGCACCACCGTCGGAAATATATAGGTAAGCATGGGAAAGTGAATTAGGACAATCAATTAGTTTAGAAGTATGGGAGGAAAGTTTACAACATATACACTACTGCTCATTAAATGCCAGACACTCTCTGATACAATTTAAAATTTTACATAGATTACATCTCTCAAAGTCCAAACTAAATAGAATTTTTCCAAATGTTTCTGCTATATGTGACAAATGTCAACACCTAGAAGCCAACCTAACGCATTCATTTACCAAATGTATTAAATTACTAATTTTTGGTCAGAAATTTTTAAGATAATTTCGAAGGTAGTTAATACAAATCTATATCCAGATTCTAAATTAATTATATTAGGTATATTAGAAACTGATCAATCACTAACAACAAAACAACAAATTTTTATTGATTATAGTTTAATAATTGGTAAAAAATTAATACTAACATTTTGGAAAGGTCCTACCAACCCCACTATTAAAATGTGGATTACAGAAATGTTGGAGACACTTCATTTGGAAAGATTAAGACTTGTCCTCTCGGACAGGCTAGATCAGTTTAGAGGAACATGGTCTCCATTTATTGATTATCTAAAGGGACAAATGGGCTCGGTTCGAGGGCCTGACTGAAACCTGGACGGGGAATGGATGAAGAATTATATATAATAGATCACTGATATATCTCCAATGTAGAATAGAATGTTTAAAACTCCACTCATATTATTGATTTTCTATTTTTATTATTATTTTAATTTATTTTATTATTTCTTTCTATTAATTTCCTTCTTTATTAAAAATAATTAAAAAAAAATATGTAGAAATATAAACAAGAATGACTGTAAATTTTATAAATATTAAGAATGTATGTGATGAATAGTAAATTCTTTTGTTTCTCTTTTTTTTTGTACATTTTAAATTGTCTTAATATGGATCAATATGCATTAACTTCTAATAAAAAATATTAACAAAAAAAAAAAAATGCTGGAGAAACTCAGCGGGTGAGGCAGCATCCATAGAGCGAAGGAAATAGACAACATTTCGGACCGAAACCCTTCTTCAGACCTGTGAGAAATAGAGTGATTAAACCCCCACTGTTGTGAAGGTCCGGGCGAGGATTCTAACATCGTTGTGAATGAGGTAACCAGCATCGTCCTTGAGTACCACTGATAGCATTGTATAGTGGCAGGCAGAGATGGGCGATGCGCCATAATCACCAGATACAAGCTTTTCACTTAAAATACAAGAAACTAGGCCAGGTCAATAGCAACTGAGCATGCTTAATGAAATAAATGAATATTACTTACACGCCCCTGGTCAAGAAACTGCTCATTACCATGCACATATATGAACATGATATGTATGATGAGGGAGGTACTGGGGGACGTACCTATAGACTGTGCACCTCAGTACTCTGATTGGGAAGAGCCAGAGGGGAGGTTAAGCCAGCAGAATTGTGTGTATAAAGGGACTTTACTTTCCTGACTTTGCTGTGCCTCTGGGGGAGAGGAAAGGAGAGACACCTATTCTGCAGAATATTATCTTAATAAAAGCTTCTTTGCTGACTTTGTCTCAAACAGCATTTGTGATTTTTTATATCTCACAAGACCCATCTCAGCCCACCTGTTATTTGCAGGTGGGCTGAGATGGATGAACAGATTGGTCTATTTGCAATGCTAAAATTGTAGCAGATAATTCCCTGGATGGCGGGACTGTCATATGCTGAGAGAATGGAGCGGTTGGGCTTGTATACTCTGGAGTTTAGGATGAGAGGGGATCTTATTGAAACATATAAGATTATTAAGGGTTTGGACACGCGAGAGGCAGGAAACATGTTCATGATGCTGGGGGAGTCCAGAAACAGAGACCACAGTTTAAGAATAAGGGGTAAGCCATTTAGAACGGAGAAGAGGAAACACTTTTTCTCACAGGGAGTTGTGAGTCTGTGGAATTCTCTGCCTCAGAGGGCAATAGAGGCCGGTTCTCTGGATACTTTCAATAGAGAGCTAGATAGGGCTCTTAAAGATAGTGGAGTCAGGGGACATGGGGAGAAGGCAGGAACGGGGTACTGATTGGGGATGATCAGCCATGATCACATTGAATGGCAGTGCTGGCTCAAAGGGCCGAATGGCCAACTCCTGCACCTATTGTCTATTGTTAAATAATCAGTCCCATAGCAATAGTTATATGATATTGAAAGTGATTAATGCCACAGGAAGCTGGACTGTACCGTTCTGGAACAATCAAGTTTTATTAAATTTACTCTGGGGTTTGTGCCTCCTTTTTCATCCTACCGGCTGTCCACCCAATTTCCCAACCACCAATCTTGATCCCTTGATCAGCTCGGGCCCAGCCTCTAGCTGCTCTCACAACTGCACCAAACTCCTCAAATATCTTCACTTCCAAAATCGTCTAAATCACCAGCCCAACAGTTGAGCATCAAAGGTGCCAATCACCAAATACCACAACAATGTCACCCTCAGATCTTAATGTGGTCATCAATGTCTACAATACAAGACTTGGCTTTTAAAGCAACAAGCACAAAGGTCCACAATCAGCTTTTGAGTATGGACTGCAAAATTACAGTCAAACATGAACATATTTCGATTGGTAGACAGAAATGTTGGAGAAACTCAGCGGGTGAGGCAGCATCTATGGAGCGAAGGAAATAATTCCAAATGTTTTCCTTCGCTCCTAGGATCCTATTTCCTTCGTTCCATAGATGCTGCCTCACTCACTGAGTTTCTCCAGCATTTTTGTCTACCTTCGATTTTCCAGCATCTACAGTTCCTTCTTAGACATAATTCCATTGCTTCTTTTCCATTCCTCGGGGAATGAATCACAGTACTTTATACCGTCTGCAATGTCATCACCCTGAGAAGCTACATATATCCCATATTATATTGATCTCTATTCCTTTTGGCAGTTCATACCATATAGAACGCTGATATTAAACCAGGTTCCTCTCAGCCTTTCAGTTTACCCCCTTTGAAGGTTGAAATTGTGTTCATTGCTTGTCAGCACTCAGACATTTTGCTGGTTTGCATTGAATTTGTGCAGTTGCATATTTGAATTAGTGTAAGATGCAAATATTTGCAATTTCTAGCCAGATTTTCTCCGGGGTGCAAGGGGTTAGTTCGTTTTCCATTTAGTTCGTTCAGGCAGTAACCTCTCTTTTTTTAATCCTAAAAGTCCTGTCCCACGGTACGAGTTCATTCCAAGAGCACTCCCGAGTTTGTCCTGATTCGAATTCGGAGATTTACGGTAATGACCATTCGCCGGTACTCGGGGCTCTCGTGGACATTTTTAAACATGTTGAAAAATCTTCCCAAGTCTTCCCATGCTTACCTGCCATTAGCGAGTCTTCCCGAGTACCTGCTGTTAGCGTTACGAGCTGCTAAGAGACGTCCCCGAGCTCCGACGTGCCTGCTACGTTCATTCTTCATGCTTACCACGAGTTTAATTTCTTTAAAACTCGGGAGAGCTCTTGGAATGAACTCGTACCGTGGGACAGGGCTATAATTGTTATTTTATCCGACAAAAAGATCATTATCACTTTTAACCTGGTGTAATTTCCTCTTAGCTTATTCGGTGTAAATTGAAGCAGAATATTAAGGGCCTGTCCTACCAGCATGCAACTCTATGCGATGAGCGCGACCTAACGTGGTCGCTTGAGGCGTCCGTCGTCGCGGGGCCGGTCCCACTTTGATCGCCGGAGCCGTGCGGAATTGTGCTCCGAAAAACTGACTATGTTCACAAATTCCGCGCGGCAACGGCTTGACGGCTTGCAGTCGCCTCGACGCATGACACACCGCCTCAACATCATGCCTCCGTGAACCTCTATGTGTAGGTGCCTCCTTGACCCTCTATGTGTGTGGCTCTGTGGCCCTCTGTGTGTGTGCCTCTGTGCCCCTCTCTGTGTGCCCCTCTCTGTCCTGGCGAACTTACCTTAAGACTTCGCTCCAAGTTTGCCTCACTTTGCGCCGCGTTGCGCCACTCACACAACCTCCGCGCGGCCCATGCAGGCGCATGCTGGTGGGAACGGCCCTGTACAGGGGATCACCCGACCTCCACGCGGCCCCCGCTTCTAGTTTGATCGCGCTCATTGCATGGAGTCGGATGCTGGTAGGACCGGCCCTTAAAGTATTTTAGTGTCATTTGAGTTTATCTTGCCCATAGCTTATCCTCATCGCATCTCCTTCTTTTACATGCACCTTTGGAATAAATTTCCATGTCTTCCGAAACCTGTCTAGATTCCTGAATTCAGATCATGCTCTCCTGGTGCAGATCCTGTATAGGGGTTTGCTTAGAAATAAATAATCCATATCAACATAACATCCACTGGCAATGTGATATTTTAGCTGCTGTTAATGTATGTATAAACGGTGAGCTTCTGGAGAGGAAATGCAATTGTTGATTCATTAAGATGAATTCTCAAAGATCCAAAAATAACCCAGTGATGATGGGAGCATAAAGATTCAAGCAAATTGTCTTGGCAAATCTAAAGGTTATTCTTAAGAAAGAACTGCAGATGCTGGAAAAATCAAAGGTAGACAAAAATGCTGGAGAAACTCAGTGGGTGAGGCAGCATCTATGGAGAGAAGGAATAGGCGATGTTTTGGGTGGAGACCCTTCTTCCGACTGATGTCGGGAGGGGAGGGGGTGGTGGGAAAAAGAAAGGTAGAGGCGTAGACATTAGGCTTGTGGGAGAGCTGGGAAGGGGAAGGGAAGGAGGGAAAAAACAAGGACTATCTGAAATTGGAGAAGTTAATGTTCATACAGCTGGGGTTTAAACTACCCAAGCGAAATATGAGGTGCTGTTCCTCCAATTTGCTTTGGGCCTCACTCTGGCAATGGAGGATGCCCAGGTCAGAAAGGTCGGATTCTGAATGCAAGGGGGAATTGAAGTGCTGAGCCACCTGGAGATCAGGTTGGTTATTGCGAACTGAATGGAGGTGTCGGGTAAAGCGATTGTCAAGCCTGCACTTGCCGTTTGCCAAGAGGGCTTAAGGAACAGGGCTTATATCAGAAAATATTAAGGTGATGGGCATACATTTTATGTTTATCAGTAAACAATGGGATTCAATGATGTTGCTGCCTTAAAAGCTCTGATGAATGATTTTTAAGTACACAATCTATCTAACTATCATCGAAGCAGCAATACACTATTTTGTTAAAGTAAACAAACCCATCTGTTTAATATAATTTATTGATTTTGTATGTAAAATTTCCTAACATAATTCTTTGAAAAAAGTAGAGATTGAAAATGGGTTTTATATTTCTCGTTTTCAGATATCATAGTTGTTTTTATACTAATCACCAATCAACATCTTAAATGCTAAATGTGTAGGTAAAGACAAAGGTTAATTAATAGTTGGATATGATTTGTTTGATGAGCATGTTTCAGTGGAGGATTAATTTCATTAATTTAACCCTAGAATCTTGTGTGTGCTAATTACATTAAATTGAGCGGTGAAATATAACTACTGCTGACTGGCAGATGAAAATTAAAATGACAACATTTCGACAAGCGATGCAGGTCAGAGTACTTTCTTTCTGTTGGAGGATGTGCCTTGAGGCATAAATGACCTTTCTTATTTTATTTAGTGAATATGTCCAGCTCTCGAGACGGAAGCAATGCATGATCCATTGTTTGTTCTTAGTTCACCAGATTGCTTGTTGTATCAAATCTGCGTCTTAGAATGCAGACATAATTTCTCCAGCTGCCCATTGTAACAATGTTTTAAATTTATAATAACTTGAAAGATGGTCTCTAATAGTGAATTATAGCCAATCACATTATAATTCAAAGAAATTACATTTTGGAATAATAGCCTACTTATAGAGTAAACTAATCTTGAGAATTACAGAAGAGCTCAGTTTGAATCTACTAATTGTGCAGTTATGGTCAGAGATAGGGTGAATGAGTTGCAGTGGTCAGATTATTCATAGCGATAAATGGTGGACTGTACCTCCTGTTCGAGTAATAACAGCTTGCAATGTCAGGATAGTTCATTTAAAAAATAATCATTTGGTTATTTGTTTAAGTTAGAGCCTTGTTTAGAAATATCTATTTCCTTGTAGTGACGGTAAAAAGAACTGTGAGATTTATTGATGACAAAATGATCAATGATATTCACATTTAAACATAAACATCAGCAGACTCAGAGCTAAGAACATATAATCAAAGGTCACTTTTTTATGTGAAACATAAGTGTTAAAGTGCATGGCTCACTTTGGTGATACAATACTGATTGTGTGCAGGAGCATACGTATATATAAATATGCTTTCATATTTTAAACCATATTAGACACCACATGCATCAACAAAGTAGGCTTATTCCTTTGAATATTATATATTTTGATTTCGGAGACAAAAGGGATTAAAAGTAATCAAGAACCTACTTGGGATGCAGCTCTGGAACTTGCCAGAATGGAGTAATCAAGGTTAGCGGGTGACGCAGGGTATCGACAGTGCAGGATGACATAATCTGGTGTTGCTTTGTCTAATTCAGCCAGAGGTACTGACAAAGGAGGACACGTGGGAGAACCACTATGGGGGGACGGGGAGGGGTGGAGAACCTGGCATGGGATACTTGTTAACTTTGTTGGCACCCTAATTGGCGACTCTTTGCATACATTGGGTGGGCAAAACAAAGAATTGCAATGTGACTTCTCATATGTCAGCATTATCCTGAAGCCAGTTTGGGGATAAGGGTGTAGTTTAGCTTCCAAGGAGCAGTATGTACGTGCCTTTAATTTCTGTGGGAATGGAAACCAAAAAATATACAAGATCAGAAATGTCAAAATAAACATTTTCTGGAAATACTCAGCAGGTCAGGCAACATCTGCAGAAGGTTAAACTGTGGTAATGTTTCTTTTCTGTGGGTATCGTTTAAATTGTTTTTGTCTGATTTGCCAAATAGTATCCTTGGTGTGCACAGATATAACAACTCGCTATTGTCGTTCAAATTTGTTTGAATTTTAATTTCCTTTATTGTCGATCAAACTTGTTTGAATAACACTAAAGGAAATTTCAATTTAATTCAAATTCAATTCAATTGTGTGTGTTGACTGAACAAATGGATTAGTTACCCCAGTAAATGGGATCTACACTACAAATGTTACGCCCACCTCCCACCAATGCAACCACAATCCTTGCCTTTTATTTTTCCCCTTACCTCCAGTACAACTCCCTCCCCGAATCCATACTATTGTTTGGCAATGACAATAACATTTCCACATTTTACAAGTCTGTTGTAAACCTCAAAAGTCACAAAGAATACCTCTTGACATTATCCAACATGAATTATAAACAGCTCTAAGCAAAATTCAGAAGATTCATTGTGACCAAAAAACATTGATCCATGTGGTTGAACAACAGGTCAATAAATCACATTTCAAAATGGCAGCCAGTGTATGGTTATCAAGAAATGTATGCAAGTTTCCTTCTTATATTGAGAGTTTGATGGTCACTAAGAGTTGCAGTGAATGTGAAGGCCCTAGAACTCCTGTCATTGTATATTAGGCTTGGTTTGCTGAATACTAATACAAACCAAAAACACAATGTTTCTCTTATCAAGGCATCCCACCTTTGTTGGAAATCATAAAAGATATTCTTTTTATTTTCCAATCTGTTCCCTGAAGGGCAAGGTTAATCAATGTTTGTGAATGTAAAAAGGCAAAAAATTATAATGGACAATTCTCAACGACATGAAACTAAACCTCAGGCAATAAAAACAATGAGCAATTATAGAAGATACACAGAGCAGATTTTAATGCTAAATTAATATCTTGTTATAGAGTCACATCCAGCACAGATGCAGACCCTTTGGACCTACTTGTTCATGCCAACCAATCAAGCCGCAGTAATGAGTTCCGACTGGAGATTGGGTGTGACAGATGGCAGTGTTGACAGTGCTTCTGGTGCAGTAAAGATGACAAACAATGTGGTTAGTATTTTACATACTGTCAGAGATCTTGTCAATAGACAATAGGTGCAAGAGTGGGCCATTCGGATCATTGAGCCAGCACCGCCATTCACTGTGATCATGGCTGATCATCCACAATCAGTACTCCGTTCCTGCCATTTCCCCATGACCCCACTATATTTAAGAGCTCTATCTAACTCTCTTGAAAGCATACTGCAAATTGGCATCCACTTCCTTCTGAGGCAGAGAATTCCCCAGATTCACAACTCTCTGGGTGAAAAAGTTTTTCCTCATCTCTGTTCTAAATGACCTACCCCTTATTCTTAAATTGTGGCCCCTGGTTCTGGACTCCGCCAACATCGGGAACATGTTTCCTGCCTCTAGCGTGTTCAATTCCTTAATAAACTTATATGTTTCAATAAGATACCCTCTCACCCTTCTAAATTCCCGTGTATACAAGCCCAGTCGCTCCAATCTTTCAACATATGACAGTCCCGCCATCCCGGGAATTAACCTCATGAACCTATGCTGCTCTTCCTCAATAGCAAGAATGTCCTTCCTCAAATTTGGAGACCAAACTGCACACACTACTCCAGGTGTAGTCTCACTAGGGCCCTGTACAACTGCAGAAAGACCCCTTTGCTCCTATACTCAATTCCTCTTGTTATGAAGGTCAACATGCCATTCGCTTTCTTCACTGCCTGCTTTACCTGTATGTTTACTCTCAGTGACTGATGAACAAGGACACCCAGATCTTGTTGTACATCCTCTTTTCCTAACTTGACACCATTCAGATAATAATCTTATTTCCCGTTCTTGCCACCAGAGTGGATAACCTCACATTTATCCACGTTAAATTGCATCTGCCATGTATATGCCCACTCACCCAACCCTGTCCAAGTCACTCTGCATCCTCACAGTTCACACTGCCACATAGCTTTGTGTCATTTGCTAATTTGCTAATGTTACTTTTAATCCCTTCATTTAAATCATTAATGTATATTGTAAATAGCTGCGATCCCAGCACCGAGCCTTGCGGTACCCCACTAGTCACTGCCTGCCAATCTGAAAGGGACCATTAATCCCTACTCTTTGTTTCCTGTCTGCCAACAGTTACATCCTCAAAAAAATCCAGATGATTAGTCAAGCATGATTTCCCCTTCGTAAAACCATGCTGACTCAGACCGATCCTGTTACTGCTATCCAAATGTGCTGCATCTACATCTTTTATAATTGACTCCAGCATCTTTGCCACCACCGATGTCAGGCTAACTTCTCCCTTCAAGACTTGTCTGAACGAGTTAAAAATAGCAGAATCCTCACCAAACTGGATTTCTGTCTTGTTTCCCAACCATGTTTGTGAAGATTCTGCCATTTCCATGATGAAATCAGCAAAAAATTCCAAATTAACATAATCCATATCCTGCTATTTTTTAAAATAGGCCTTCATTTTAAATCTTAGATCCTCTAAAACACAGACGTATTTTGCCTCCTTCTACGGAACAATGACGCTGCATCAGTTTCCCCGAAGAGCACAATGCAAATGATTACAGAAAATAAAGAGTTTTTGATACTCTATATTTTGAGTTGTTGCCAGCTATGTTCTCAATATTGTAGATTTCTAAAGACCATAAAAATAGACCGAAGTCGCTGTTTCACATTCGATTGGATTAAAAGACACAGGGCACTGCTCACCTGATCGGACGTGTAGGCCACCAGTTTAGACATGATTATGTTTTCTTCAACATCAGGACTGGTTGCCTGAATTTGGGTAACTAGCTTCCTTCTTGCCGCTAGAAGTGCTACCAGAGTACTTTCGCTGGCTGTACCCTAAATGAATTAAATCATAATTAAAAATTAACTGCTGTAATTTTATAAAATTAAAAATAGTGAGTAAGCTTAATTAAAACAAAAATGCAGAAAGTACTTATTGAGAGATGCAAATTTTCTGATGTGAGCATTAGTTAATGCTTCATCAATTGCTTTTCATTAGAATTCATCAACCATAAATATTATCTCAGATTCTCCCTCCTCAGATGCTGCCCAATCTGTCAAGTATTTACAGCATCTGCCAATTCATCAAAAGACCAAAATACTTTTTTTTTGCTTTTGAATTATTGACCATTAGACACATTTCAAGTGGAGTTAGATACATTTTTGAACGATTAAGGTTTTGAGGATGCAGGTTGAAACTCTCTAGTCCCACATTCTGGGATCTGACCAGTGGCAAACCACAACAATTACTAGGCCATATAAATTGCCTCCGACATCATCCTCATCTGTGCAGGATTTATTCTTTTTAGTACTGTTCTTTTGGGCACTTTATTGTTCACATAAGGTTTCCAAGATCCATATCCTAACGTTTCCGTAAATCAGAAACTCTGTTGGCCGGGATTACAAAAGTTGTACTGATACTTAGCTCAGATTAGTACAGATCTTTGATAAATTGAATTAATTAGTGTAGATCTGTATTACAGATTCAAAACATGCCGATCCATTGATCGCAGGATCACAGAATGCCAAAGGACAGAGTTTCAATCTGTATTGTCATCTGACACAGAAGAGGAGTTGAGTTAAGCACAGGTCAACCATGATCATATGGAATTGCGGGCCCAGCTTGAGATACCGGGGACCTGCTCTTGCTCTAAATTTCTTCTGTTCAATACAGAAATATGATGAATTTCTTTCTTTGCAGTCACCTCAAAATTGTTAAGTCGGGAGTCTTGTGGAATTTTAAGCCAAAATGCCCAACACCATCCAGGGGTCTTCATAATGCTCAGGCTTCTGCATCTTGGGCGGCACAGTGAGCGGTAGAGTTGCTGCCTTACAGCGCCAGAGATCTGCGTTCGATCCTGGCTATGGGTGCCATCCATATGGTTTGCATGTTCTCTATAATACCGCTTTGTTTTTTTCCGGGTGCTCCGGTTTCCTCCCACATTCCGCAGATGTGCAGGTTTTTAGGTTAATTGGCTTCTGTAAATTGTCCCTTGTGTGTTGGATTGAATAATGTTTGGGTGATTGCTGGTTGGCGTGGAGCTGAAGGGCCTGTTTCCACACTGTATCTTTAAATCAAATTAGACCTTGGATGAGTGACCCATAATTTGAATACCTGATATACAAGGGAAGAAATTTCAGGACCACACTGCCAGAACTTTACCATTCATGACCAACTACTGCAAAATGTTGTCTGATAGGGGGGCTTTTCTGAATCATGTCTGTGTGTGGTGAGAAACTCACTATCCATGAACAGTACAATTTCTTCCCTCTTTCTAACATAGTGACTTGTTCCTTATTGCTTTCCACACCAATTCTAGGAGAGAGGAAACTCATACTAAGTTGCTAAGATACGTTATTTTGCCGCTGTTGCCACAGTTTGGACAATTGTTGCTATGGGAGATAAACAGAGAAGAAACACGGTCAAAATGACGCACATTCTCTCACATCAAAAATCGATAGATGTGTTCTTTTTCCATCTTCTACCATTTTCTAATGCCTGTTGAAAGTATCTGTAATCTGCTCACTGCCAGGTGGCAATCACAATAGATGACAAAATTGCATTCATAAACACGCTTTGTCAACATCAAAATTATATTTTGAAACAAAAGTGGATTTATGCTGCCTGCTATTAGGCTGTCACTATTTCCTTCCTCACAGGAAATCACTGTCTGCAGCAGCTTCACAGATTCCAATTAAGTGCAAACATTTCTTTCTATCACAAACAATTAATAATTCTGTGCAATCTGAAATTTCAAGTAACCACAGGCTTCTTGGAAAGAGAGTGACATTTGCAAATGATAAGGATCAAATAATGGAACGGATGTTCTATTCGCTGTGATATTTGAGCTATTTTTTAATCAAAATAAAGATTACTACTCATGAGCAGTTATTGCTTTCACTACCTGAGGGAAGTGTCTATCTACAATACAATCAATATTATTACCTTCACAATCCAAGTTTACTTCAACCAAGGAAATTACAACCAACCCTTCAATACATACGAAAAGAGACACCTGGAGTGTTCTACATTAATTTATCTGAAGTCAAGCAGATATTTGAGGATGAATCAGTTTGAACCCAACTACCATATCCTCACCTAGACTATTCATCTTCATGAACAATTAAAATACCTGGGTGCTCCTTCGGCAAGTATCTCATGCAAATGATGGCAGAAAAGCAAGCCCTAATATGCTACACAATTATTATCTCAACTGCTAGTGCAATCACCATCTTAAGGATTCTTAGATAGTTAGCAATAGTAAACTATGAGAGAGAACCTATATTTCCATTTAAAGCACAAGCAATAATTGTGTTATCCTGTTCATTCTTTTACTTCTTGAGTAATGCAGGCTCTCATATTATACATAATAATACATATTATTTACAGGATATAGATATCGTTGTTGTACCAACATATTTTGTCCCCCAAATTACCTGTGGGAAGCAAGCTGACATGCACAGTACTGTCAGGTAGGGTATTCACTTGTTTTTGGTCCAGCAATAATGAATGACATGTCATGTTTCCATTGCTTGGAGGTGAATTGAATTCACATGTGATGACAATCTTATTCTTAAAGATACTTGATTGGTGCTTTCAGAGATGCCTAGGCTAATTACTGCAGTGCATCATACAAGGATGCATTGAACCCTTATATTTCCAGAAGCAACAGCAATGAATGTTTACAGTGCCAGTGACAGACTGTTTTATTCTAATTCCTCCCTTTTCAGTAAATAAATTGTTATTAATACACACCTGAGATGTCCTGTAGGTAGTGAAAAGGCTTTGGAGAATTGATTGTAAAATTTCCAGTCTCTCATTTGTTCTTAGAATATAGAACATAGAACAATACAGCACAACAACAATGTCCGTGCCAAACATGATGCCAAGACCAACTCTTATTTGCCTGCACATAATCCATATGAATCAATTCCTTGCGTGTCCACGTGTCTAACCAAAAGACTCTACAATGTCACAATTGTCCCAGCAGCTTGTTCCACGCACTCAAAACTCTCTGTGTTAAAAAAAACCCATGTCCAAACCCTTAACAATCCTATATGTTTCAATGAGATTCCCTCTCATCCTTCTAAACTCCAGAATGTACAAGCCCAGTCGCTCCATTTTTCACATTGAAGTCTCGCTCAGCCATTAGCACCTAGGAATAGACTGGGTGACAACCAAGAATAATTTGGTGACTACTGGAGAGACAGTTGACAAAACGGAAAGACGGCACCCGGGAAAGGCTGGGTTAGCACCCCAGTCTGTGTCTTTCGTGAGAAAGACACCCAACAAAGCTACGGAAAGGCCTAATGAACCATCGTGGCCCAAACATCCATCAGGCGAGAATGAAATGCTCAGAGAAGGAAAAAGAGGTGCAGCGCACAGGCCTTGAACCTGGTGAGAAGCAGGAGGAGCCCAGCCGGGAGTCACCCCACAGAGCCCAGTCCCTCCATGCACTAGAGTCTCCCAACCCCTGCAGAGTAGTTATTAAAATGGTGATCCATGGGCGGTTGCTGCTGGGACGCAAGTCTGGGCCTGATCAACCAAGGCTGGGTTGCCTGGGCGAGGGTGTCTGATGTTGTGAGACCCGAAACACCCGATGACCCAAGGTCACATCACTGAGGATGCGTCCCAGCTCATCTAGAAGATGTATATTTTTCACATTCTCTCAGCATATGACATTTCTGCCATCCTGGGAATTAACCTTGTAAACCTACGCTGCACTCCCTCAATAGCAAGAATGTCCTTCCTCAAATTAGAGGACTAAAATGCAGAAAATACTCCAGGTGTGGTCTCACTAGGGCTCTGTACAATTGCAGAAGGACCTCTTTGCTCCTATACTCAACTCCTCTTGTTATAAAGGCCAACATGCCATTCGCTTTCTTCACTGCCTGCTGTACCTGCATGCTTACTTTCATCGACTGATGAACAGGGATCCCCAGATCCCGCTGTACTTCTTCTTTTCCCAACTTGATGCCATTTAGATAGTAATCTGCCTTCCTGCTTTTGCTACCAAAGTGGATAACCTCACATTTATCCACATTAAACATCATCTGCCATGCATCTGCCCACTCCCCCAACCTGTCCAAGTCACCCTGCATTCTCAAGGCATTCTCCTCAGAGTTCACACTGCCACCCAGCTTTGTGTCATCTGCAAATTTGCTAATGTTACTTTGAATCCCTTCATCCAAATCATTGATGTATATTGTAAATAGCTGCGGTTCCAGCACCGAGCCTTGCGGTACCCCACTAGTCACTGCCTGCCATTCTGAAAGGGACCCGTTAATCCCTACTCTTTGTTTCCTGTCTGCCAACCAATTTTCTATCCATGTCAGCACTCTACCCCCAATACCATGTGTCCTAATTTTGCCCACTAATCTCCTATGTGGGACCTTGTCAAATGCTTTCTGAAAGTCTAGGTACACTACATCCACTGATTCTCCCTTGCCCATTTTCCCAGTTACATCCTCAAAAAATTCCAGAAGATTTCCCCTTCATAAATCCATACTGACTCGAACCGACCCTGTTACTGCTATCCAAATGTGTGGCTATTTCATCTTTTATAATTGACTCCAGCATCTTCCCCACCACCGATGTCAGGCTAACTGGTCTATAATTCCCTGTTTTCTCTCTCCCGCCTTTCTTAAAAAGTGGGATAACATTAGCTACCCTCCAATCCACAGGAACCGATCTCGACTCTATACGATTTATAGAGCCACTTCCTTAAGTACCCTGGGATGCAGACCATCAGGCCTTGGGGATTTATCAGCCTTCAGTCCCATCAGTCTACCCAACACTATTACCTGCCTAATGTAGACTTCCTTCAGTTCCTCTGTCACCCCAGATCCTCTGACCACTACTATATCAGGAAGATTGTTTGTGTCCTCCTTAGTGAAGACGGATCCAAAGTACCTGTTCAACTCATTTGCCATTTCCTTGTTCCCCATAATAAATTCACCTTTTTTGGTCTTCAAGGGTCCAACTGGTCTTAACTATTTTTTTCCCCTTCACATACCAAAAGAAGCTTTTACTATCCTCCTTTATATGCTTGGCTAGCTTATCTTCGTACCTCATCTTTTCTTCCCGTATTGTCTTTTTAGTTATCTTCTGTTGCTCTTTAAACATTACCCAATCCTCTTGCTTCCCGCTCATCTTTACTTTGTTGTACTTCTTCTCTTTTATTTTTATACTGTCCCTGACGTCCCTTGTCAGCCACGGTCACCCCTTACTCCCATTGGAATCTTTCTTCTTCCTAGAAATGAACTGATCCTGCACCTTCTGTATTATTCCAAGAAATACCTGCCATTGTTGTTCCACTGTCATCCCTGCTAGTGTATCTTTCCCATCAACTTTGGCCAGCTCCTCCCTCTTGGCCCCTTAGTCCCCTTTATTCAACTGTAACACTGACCCCTCCGATTTACCCTTCTCCCTCTCCAATTGTAGATTAAACCTGACCATATTATGGTCACTACCTCCTAACGGCTCATTAACCTCAAATCAAATCCTTAATCAAATCCGGTTCATTACATAACACTAAATCCAGAATTGCCTTCTTCCTGGTAGGCTCCAATACAAGCTGCTCTAAGAATCCATCACGAAGGCACTCTACAAAGTCCCTTTCTTGGGGTCCAATTTTAACTCCTGATTCAACTTGCACCCTATGTCCAGGCTACTGTTTGGGGACCTGTAGATGTCCCATCAGGGTCGTTTTACCATTACAATTCCTTAGTTCTATCCATACTGACTCCACATCTCCTGTTTCAATGTCACCCCTTGCAAGGGACTGAATTTCATTCCTCACCAACAGAGCTACCCCACCCCCTCTGCCCACCTGTCTGTCTTTTCGATAGGAGGTATACCCTTGAATATTCAGTTGCCAGCCCTGGCCCTCTTGCAGCCATGTCTCTGTAATTCCCACAACATCATACTTGCCAACTTCTAAATGAGCCTCAAGATCGTCCACTTTATTTCTTATACTTCGCACATTCATACACAACACTTTGACCTTCGTATTCATGTCTCCCCTCGCACTGCTCGCAATTGGCCCTGGCCTTACTCTCTTATCCCTTCTAGAACTTTCCTTCCCATTAATTTGAGAATATTTTGTACCTTTTCCTGTACTCACTTCCCCTTCAAATCTTTGTACTCCCAATTTATGAATCCCTCCCTCACACCATTTAGTTTAAACCCACACGTGTAGCCCTAGCATACCTTAAAAAAATGATTATATCAAAACTTTACACAAAAAAGAACAAAATACTTTAAGAAACATTCAAAAGAGGTCAAACAATTAAAGAATACCTAGAACTACCTAGAAATATTCAATATAATTCCTCAGAGCCACACTTCTTCCTTCTGATGAATGGTAGAGAAATACCAGCACCAGATTTTATCAGGTTTTATCTGGGGCTTCTTCATGGTCTTAACTAAATGCTTTTTAAATGTTGCTACCATTCTACAGGATCTCCTGGTTGCCAATCATTTCAACTTCCCTTCCCATTTTCACCTTACTGTCATGGGCTTCCTCCATTGCCAGAGTGAGGTCACAGGGAAATTGGAAGAGCAGCACCTCATATTTTGCTTGGGTAGTTTACAACTGAATGTTGAATTCTCTAATTTTAAATTACATCTACCCATACTCCCCTCACCTTCACCCTAGTCCTCCGTGAATAGTTCAGCACAATAAATAGTAAGATTAAGCAAGAACTTACCAGTTTGAAGTTTAATCTTTATTTTATGAGGAGTTATGTTGAGGGATTACGTGAAGACCCCACCAGCACGCATGCGCGACATTCTTCAAAGCAGCGGTGTGAAATCACAGATAACAGAAGTCGAACTAAACATAGTAAGATAAGAGAACTAGAATACCAGTTGAACTTTATGATAGAGGGTTGGGCGTGGAGGGCACATAATCCCTCACCGTAACTCCTCATAAAATAAAGATCAAACTTCAAACTGGTAAGTTCTCATTCAATCTTACTATTTTACTTCGGAGTCACGTGGGTGACTACGTGAAGATTTTAAAGCTCTGTGATTTCATGCCGTGGAAAATGGGTCCATGCCCACACACTGCCATAACTGACCAATGGAAGAAATATGTTAAAGATATTCAGACATGAATCAGTTATTGAAACACTATGATACATTTATTAACAAAATAATAATAACTCCTAATATTTGGCGTAAATCATAATACAGAACTTAAAATTGAGTCTGCAAATATCCTAGGTCTGGTAACGGGTTTATTATAAAATTGTTGAAAAGTTCTTTCACTGGACCATCCTGCCATTGCAAGGATGTGGTCCATGGGAACTTCCAACATTCTCGCTGCCGATGTTGCTGCAGCCCTGGTGGAATGAGATTTAAAAACATCAGTGTCCACTCCTACAACACCAAAAACCTGTCTAAGCCATCTCGAAATGGTCTGCACGGACACCCTTTTATGAGGACGTTCATGACTGATTAATAATGCCATTTCCGTGCCTCTTAGGCTTTTGGTGACCTCTAAATAATGCAATAGATGAGTTACTGTGCACAGGCGGAGGTCTATGAGGTATGCTCGGAACTCCAATTTGAGGCCAGACGCCCCAGGCCTGTTCTGTTTAACTAATTCAAAAACATAGAAAGTTATTTTGTCCGTAGATATTGCCATAGTGTCCAGTCTTAATTTGCGCAGTGACTGGACCCGTTACGCCGATACTAGTGCCATCAGTATCACCATTTTATATGTTAGTCTTGCTAGAGTCATGGACGTTGCTGGTGCCCAACACCTGAGCAGCGTTAAGACAACATCAATATCCCAGGTCTGGGAGTACCTAGCCCTGGGGGGATTAGTGTTGAAAATACCCTTCATCAGTTTCGATACTAGAGGGTGAAATCCAACAGCGTGGTGTCCTAATCCCTGCCCCAAGTAAGATGATAGGGCACTTCTTGCACAGTTAATGGCCCTGTAGCTGAAGCCTTCGTCAAAGTGAAGGCTGGCCAAGAATTCTAGCACATTCGTCACAGTAGTCGTTTTGTGTCTGATGTTCCCCCTGATACAGAATATCTCCCATTTCCTTATATATGAAAGGTATTGTTTTCTGGTGCACTCTCTGCAAGCTGCCATGATAATGTTCATGGTTTGATCCAACAGTCCAAATTCCAGGAGTGGTCTTTTTATATCCTGCAAATCAACAGATTTATCCTGTCATGGCATGGGTGACTCTCGTCTGTCACAGGATGAACCAATAAATTTGGGCACTTGGAGATGGGCATACATGGTTCCAAGACCATGTGGAGAACCACAGGGAACCATGGCTGAGTAGGCCAGTCGGGTACTACCGAAGTACCCGACGCAGAGTCTTGTTGTATTTTCCGCAAGACCCGACTGATGAAGCAGAAGGGGGGAAATGCATAGAAAAACAATTCTCCCCAGTGCAGCGAGAATGCGTCCATCGCCACTGCCCCAGGGTCTGGTTCCCATGCAACATACGTTGGCAACGGGTGATTAAGTCTGGATGCGAATAGATCGATATCTGGTGTTCCATACCGAGCTACAATATCAGTAAACACTTGGTGGTCCAACATCCATTCGGTGTTGTCATTGAATTTGCGTGACCTGATGTCCGCCACTGTATTGAGCTTACCTGGAAGGTAAGTAGCTGATATCCAAATATTTCTATCGAAGCACCAGTGCCAAATTGTGTTAACCAGATTATCACAAGATATCGACTTAATTCCACCCATATGATTAATATATGCCACCACAGTGGTATTATCAATTTGCAGGTGAACATGCAGGTGGTGCATGTCCGAACAGTAAGCCCGAAGTCCGTGGAACGCACCCAACATCTCTAGATGATTAATACCAAGTGCTTGAAGTAAAGTTAACTCATATGCATCCCATCTACCTCCGCAACTAGAGATGGTATTAGTTGCCATGAGCACTGGTATCAGTTTGTAACAACTGAAGGATTGCTGATTATAATGGGATTAGACCAATGCTGAATGTTCTTTATCCACCATTGCAACTCCTAAAACTGCTTAACTGGTAACTGCATTGGCCTGCAGAAAAGCCAAGGCTGGTTTTAATATTTTAGTAAATAGTCTGGGGGCTGATGTTAATCCATTAGGCATTTATACTGCCAGAGCTGCCCCATCCAGTTAAATTTCAGGTATCTGCAGTGACCCTTCTCTATAGGTACCAAATAGTATGCATCTTTTAGGTCGATGCAAGCCATGAAGTATCTTTTGAAAACTAATTGTTCGGTAGTAACAAAAGTTTCCATTTTGAAATGTGCATACTGCACAAATGTATTCAGCTGTGTCAAATCAATGATGATGTGGCATCCACCATCTTTTTTGTTTTTTGTGAAAATATTAGACACAAACTCAAGAGATTTGTGTTTGGATTTCTCAATTACTCCTTTTGTATGTAACCTCAAAAGTTCTGCATGACCTTCCAATCTTTCCTGTTGTGAAAGCACAAACGTTCGACTAGGTGCATGCTGAACCGGAGGAAGAAGTTTGTGAATGAATTCAATTTTATATCCCTGGATACTATGCAGTATAAAATGGTCAGAATTTATGGAACTCCATGCACTCCAAAATAAGTGTAACCTTCCCCCAACCTGTGAAGAATTTACACACCCTATGTTCCGGAAGAAACCAGACCCACCTACCTCCGTGGTTACCGGTGGAGCTGTGTTCATTTCTTCCGTCCTTGCCTCCTGGGGGGTAGAGGAGCTGGAGTGTCGGGTTGGCGCATTTTCCACGAAGGTCGTTCTGGGCCTTGGTCTAAAAAATACCCTTTCCTGTATTTGTGGCCTTCGAGCTTTCACCAGCTGCTGGGTATCATAGTTTGCTGGTGGATTCGTAGGGGTGTTGCCACCGGAGATGTGAGGTCTTGGCAGTTGACGGTGCTTTTATTAGCCCGACGGCCTTTGCCTCCTCATCGAGGTCTTTGACCTGCTTTGGCAGGTTATCCCCAAATAGTAGATTAGGCGGCTGTGTGTTGCTGGTCTTGCACAACCCCGCAAATTTGGGGTTTAAGGCAGGTCGGATCACACTCTTTATGAAGCAATTTATCACGAATTGCGCGTTGCAGAAGAGTGCCAGTGCATCTTGCTGTTCATCGACATGTCTTTTCCATCAACCGATCTGGCAAATGCCATTATACCAGAGGCCAGCAGCTTAAGGATTTTTTGCATCTAGATTTCCTGGGCTCTGATGCCACCACCGATATGTCCCCAGATTGAGTTGTTCACTGCAGGAACATTCAGGGAGACACAGTTTTCTGGTGCTAAATACTTAGCAGCTGTGTCATTCATTACCTGTTCATGTAGCTGGTTAGTCGTGAGGTAATTGATGCTTGCTGCTAGCTGTGGCTGTAATGGCTGTCCTTTTTGCGAGGGCATCGCAAATTTAGAGACCATGCCGAGCAGCTCCTGTTCTTCCTGCACCCCTAGCACACTAGAAGTGTCTTCAGCCAAACCCCCATCTTCAGAGCCAGCCCAGTAGTGACTCCCTATGCTCCCCTCTGAGGAGAGGGAGACATTTTGCAGTCCTGTACAAGGTGCTGCCGTGGGTGTCTGTGGAGACCCACGGTGACAAGGCTCCGCTTGTTGGAGCATCAACCGCTCCATGCGGGATGAACGGCCACGGTCGCTACCCGCAGGCGGTGAATCTTCCCGGCCCGACCTGTCTGGGTCTACGGGCTTGTCCAACTTCCGAGTGGCCTTCCCGTCAGTCCGAGGTACCCCTACGGACTGTGCCGGTGCGAATCGGGGGCTGCTGACCACATGGTTAGCGTCCCAGGTGAAGTCGGCCGCTGCTGACTGCCTGCATTCCCACGGTCCTCCGCAGTCAGCTTTGTTGTGGTCCATTTGGACTTTGTTATTGGCTTATCCATCTGTACTCCGTTCTGTAAAACACAATTCGCCTAGAACGGAAAACGACCTCAGATTAGTGAAACTTACCTGTAGGTCTGTTTAAACCTACCGCTTGGAGGAGCATGCTCCTCCTGCCTGTCGCTGCGCAATGCGTTAGACGATATGTCGCGAATGCGTGCTGACGGGGTCTTCACGTAGTCACTCATGTGACTCCGAAGTAAAATCCCTCTTGACATCACACCTTCCCAAGACAACAATGTGCCTTGGGGATATTAAATACATCCACTTCAATAATTTTTCACATCTTTCCATGATCTGTTCACATATCTGCTTCTTTATCTTTCATGGGCTAGCGCCAAGTCTTTTGTCTCATTCTAACATAATAATTTCATCATTCTTATTTCAGAGCTCTACCAATATTGCCTCTGGACGAGCCCTCAACGTGCTCAATATTTGCCACTGTGACAATCTTCCTGATCAATATTGCAACTCTTTTATTGTATTTCTATCTCTCTGATCAGATTAAAATTTTCCAGGTGCTCAGTCACGTTATCTTCAATTAGATTCTGATAATCTCCTGACAACAGAAATTAGGCTAATTGAATTCCAATTCCCTGGCTCACTCACTTAACTTTTTTTTCAAATGACAGTTTTGCAGGATCATTCCAACATGAATCAGGGTTCCAAATATTTGTGGTGATAATTAATTTGTATTTTGTGTCAGTAACATTGATGATCAGTTCCTGCTTCTGCAAAGCTGTTTTCTTAGTTTAGAGATACAGCGTGGAAACAGGCCCTTCGGCCCACCAAGTCTGCACCGACCAGCGATCCCCGCATATTAACACGATCCTGCACAGACTAGGAACAATTTACACATACACTAAGCCAAATAACCTACATACCTGTATGTCTTTGGAGTGTGGGAGGAAACCAATGATCTCAGAGAAAACTCACGCGGCCACGGGGAGAATGTACAAACTCCGTACAGTCAGCACCCATAGTTGGGATCGAACCCGGGTCTCTGGTGCTGCAAGCATTGAAAGGCAGCAAATCTACCGCTGCACCACCATGGCTGCCCTGTTGGATGAGTACTCCAGCAATCACTATTTTAGGGACTATTAGATAAAGAGGTAACAATAATAAACTCTGGGAAAGGACTCTTATTTCTCCATTTAAGTCATAAATACTGGTTCAACGCAGAGATTAACTCCTTTAATTGTGTTCCCTTCTTTTGCTTCTTCAGTAGTGCAGATCTGGACTTAAACACACACAAGCAATGAATGTTCCATTAATTTGTTATTGCTCTTCCTGCAAATGTTGACAACATTTATCAGAATAGAATTCATTTTTTGGTACTGAAACCATTCTTACCTGTATCACTCCGCCACCTTCACTCCCTGTCCCAGCGAGGAACTCTTTAGGCAGGTTCAGCATCTTCCCCAGCCAGTCGAGCATCACCGTCTCCAACTCAGTGCATGCAGGGCTTGCAGCCTAAAGGGCGAACAAGGGGTTCACGTATTAACGGGCCAGAATTAACGGGGAAGAAAGCTCACAAAGGGATAGGAGAGTATGGCCAAGTGTAATAGGGATCGATGTGAAAGGGGCCACTTGTCAACATAATTGTATAAGGAGTAAGAGTGTTGTAAAAACAAGCCTGAAGGCTTTGTGTCTCAATGCGAGGAGCATTCGTAATAAGGTGGATGAGTTGAAGGTGCAGATAGCGATTAATGACTATGCTATAGTTGGAATCACGGAGACTTGGCTCCAGGATGACCAAGGCTGGGAGCTGAACATCCAGGGATATTCAATATTCAGGAGGGATAGACGAAAAGGAAAAGGAGGTGGGGTAGCGTTGCTGGTGAGAGAGGAGATTAATGCAATAGAAAGGAAGGACATTAGCGTGGAGGATGTGGAATCGATATGGGTAGTGCTGCGAAACTCTAAGGGGCAGAAAACGCTAGTGGGAACTGTGTACAGGCCACCTAACAGTAGTATTGGAGTTGGGGATGGCATCAAACAGGAAATTAGAAATGCGTGCAACAAGGGTAACACGGTTATAATGGGTGACTTCAATCTGCAGGTAGATTGGGTGAATCAAATTAGCAGGGGTGCTGAGGAAGAGGATTTCCTGGAATGTATGCGGGATAGTTTTCTCAACCAACATGTGGAGGAACCAACGAGAGAGCAGGCTATTCTAGACTGGGTATTGAGTAATGAGGAAGGGTTAGTTAGCAGTCTTGTTGTGCGTGGCCCCTTGGGCAAGAGTGACCATAATATGGTTGAGTTCTTCATTAGGATGGAGAGTGACAAAATTAAGTCAGAAACAAGGGTTCTGAACTTGAACAAAGGTAACTTTGAAGGTATGAGATGTGAATTGGCCAAGATAGACTGGCAGGTGATTCTTAAAGGGTTGACAGTGGATGTGCAATGGAAGGTATTTAAAGACTGCATGGATGAAGTACAAAAGTTGTTCATACCAGTTTGGCAAAAGAATAAATCGGGGAAGGTGGTGCATCCATGGATAACAAGGGAAATCAGGGATAGTATAAAAACAAAAGATGAGGCATACAAATTTGCCAGAAAAAGCAGCCTACCGGAGGACTGGGAGAAATTCAGAATCCAGCAGAGGAGGACAAAGGGCTTAATTAGGAAAGGGAAAATAGATTATGAAAGGAAACTGGCAGGGAACATAAAAACTGACTGCAAAAGTTTTTATAGATATGTAAAGAGAAAGAGACTAGTTAAAACAAATGTTGGTCCCTTGCAGTCAGAAACAGGTGAATTGATCATGGGGAACAAGGACATGGCAGACCAATTGAATAACTACTTTGGTTCTGTCTTCACTAAGGAAGACATAAATAATCTGCCGGAAATAGCAGTGGAACGGGGGTCAAATAAGATGGAGGAACTGAGTGAAATCCAGGTTAGCTGGGAGGTGGTGTTGGGTAAATTGAACGGATTGAAGGCCGATAAATCCCCAGGGCCAGATAGTCTGCATCCCAGAGTACTCAAGGAGGTAGCCACAGAAATAGTGGATGCATTAGTGATAATTTTTCAAAATTCCTTAGATTCTGGAGTAGTTCCTGAGGATTGGAGGGTAGCTAATGTAACCCCACTTTTTTAAAAAAGGAGGGAGAGAGAAAGCGGGGAATTACAGACCAGTTAGTCTAACATCGGTAGTGGGGAAACTGCTAGAGTCAGTTATTAAAGATGGGATAGCAGCGCATTTGGAAAGTGGTGAAATCATTGGACAAAGTCAGCATGGATTTACGAAAGGTAAATCATGTCTGACAAATCTGATAGAATTTTTCGAGGATGTAACTAGTAGAGTGGATAAGGGAGAACCAGTGGATGTGTTATATCTAGACTTTCAGAAGGCTTTCGACAAGGTCCCGCATAAGAGATTAGCATACAAACTTAAAGCACACGGTATTGGGGGTTCAGTATTGATGTGGATAGAGAACTGGCTAGCAGACAGGAGGCAAAGGGTAGGAGTAAACGGGTCCTTTTCAGAATGGCAGGCAGTGACTAGTGGGGTGCCGCAAGGCTCAGTGCTGGGACCCCAGCTATTTACAATATATATTAATGATTTGGACGAGGGAATTCAATGCAACATCTCCAAATTTGCAGATGATACCAAGCTGGGGGGTATAGTTAGGTGTGAGGAGGATGCTTGGAGGCTGCAGGGTGATTTGGATAGGCTGAGTGAATGGGCAGATGCATGGCAGATGCAGTACAATGTGGATAAATGTGAGGTTATCCACTTTGGTGGCAAAAACATGAGGGTAGACTATTATCTGAATGGTGGCAGATTAGGTAAGGGGGAGATGCAACGAGACCTGGGTGTCATGGTACACCAGTCATTGAAAGTAGGCATGCAGGTGCAGCAGGCAGTGAAGAAAGCAAATGGTATGTTAGCATTCATAGCGAAAAGATTTGAGTATAGGAGCAGGGAGGTTCTACTGCAGTTGTACAGGGTTTTGGTGAGGCCACACCTGGAGTACTGCGTACAGTTTTGGTCTCCAAATCTGAGGAAAGACATCCTTGCCATAGAGGGGGTACAGAGAAGATTCACCAGACTGATTCCTGGGATGTCAGGACTTTCATATGAGGAAAGATTGGATAGACTCGGTTTGTACTCGATGGAATTTAGAAGATTGAGGGGGGATCTTATAGAAACCTACAAAATTCTTAAGGGGTTGGACAAGCTAGATGCTGGAAGATTGTTCCCGATGTTGGGGGAGTCCAGAACAAGGGGTCACAGTCTAAGGATAAGGGGGAATTCCTTTAGGACCGAAATGAGGAAAACATTCTTTACACAGAGAGTGGTGAGTCTCTGGAATTCTCTGCCACAGAAGGTAGTTGAGGCCAGTTCATTGGCTATATTTAAGAGGGCGTTAGATGTGGCACTTGTGGCTAAAGGGATCAGGGGGTATGGAGAGAAGGCAGGTACGGGATACTGAGTTGGATGATCAGCCATGATCACATTGAATGGCGGTGCAGGCTCGAAGGGCCGAATGGCCTACTCCTGCACCTATTTTCTATGTTTCTATCTATGTTTCTATGTATCTCTGGTGAACTTAAATTGAAATCCTGCTAATAGCTATTTTTATCTGAATAATACTCTCCAAAGTAAAATATATTTTAGTGAGAGGCATCATGTGAATACAGTGAGTAAAAGAAGAACAACAATACAGTGACACAAGGAACTACAGATGCTGCCTTAAAAAAAACACAAAGTGCTGAAGAAACTCAGCAGGTCAGGCAGTATTTCTGGAGAAAATGGATAATGGCATTTCAGGAACAACAATACCATAAAGGGCCTGTCCCACTAACGCGCCTTTTCAGCGACTGTCTTCGACCTTCAAGCATGAGGGCACTCGCCTGAAAAACCTCGAACTGGATCGACCGTCAGCGATGAAACCACGAGCTGGATCGACTGTCTGCGCGCACACACACACACACACACACACACACACACACACACACACACACACACACACACACGCGCGCATCGCAAAGGCGGGGGCCAGGGAAAGTGGGGGAGCGCTATCTGAAATTCACAACTGCGATGAACAGGAAGGTAAAAGACAGCTGGCACAGTTACGGTAAGCCCTTTAGAAAGGGTGGGGGGGGGGAGAGAAGGGGAGAGAGGGGAAGAGGAGGGGAGAGGGGGGAAGAGGAGGGGAGAGAAGAGAGAAGGGGGGAGAAAGAGTGGAGACACTTTTAAGAAGCCAGACAACTTTTAATAAAGGTTTGCAGGCATTTAACATTACTGGTCGGTTTTCCTTGGTTCTGAAAACTCCAATGAGCCAATTGAAATGCCCGGTCAGCATAGGAGATTGCCTACGGCTACCTGGACTGCAAACTTTTCTAAAGTCGCAAATGAGGCCCTTTAGTTACAGTGGAGCCACAAAGAACTGCAAATGTTGAACTTGAGCAGAACAAACTCGATGGGGCAGGCAGCATCTGTGGAAGGGATGGACAGGCATTTCAGATCGGAACCCTTTATCAGACCGATTATAGCAGGGGAGTAAAAGTTAGAAAAGAGAAATGGGTCAGAACAAAACCTGGCAAGTGGTGGGTGAAACGTTACCTTTTAGCGAGACTGGCAGGTATTTTATAGTTGAACAGAAAACAAGAAAACTCAGAAACCGCGTGCTGGGTCAGCTAACTGTATAATAGCTCCTGCCACCCGGAGGAGCTCTGCGACTGAGGAGAAAAGCCCGCAAACTCACAACCGCGGTCACGTGATGGCGCCAACCAATAACGAGTTTCGCACTTCCCCAAGCCACCTGCAGGTGCTGCTACAACCTGTCCATTCCCTCCACAGATGCTGCCTGACCTGCTAAGTTCCTCCAGCACCTTATGTTCTCAACTACTATTAGTGCCTGTAGTTCTCCACAATCTGCTGCTGAGGATTTCGCTGAATTTACATTGCTGGTGTTAGAATAACTGCCAGAAAATTAATAGAAAAATATTTCAGTCTTTAGTTGAACTTCTGAAGAGAGGGAGAGGTGTCACAACAGAGTATCTTCACAAAGGTGCGGTGTGATGGTTTGACAGCAGAACAAGTCTCCTGGCAGGTCCCTTCTGTTAGTGCTGATCACATATCTGATACCAAGAAAATGGTCACTTTAATAAATATAGAAATAGAGTTTATTCCTGTTAGTTCCTGTAGATGTGATCACACCAATATAAAATGAGAGTGGTACACTATGGGTGGCACAGCTGTAGAGTTGCTGCCTTAAGGGCCTGTCCCACCAGCATGCAACTCTATGCGATGAACGCGACCAAACCGGCAGCAGGGGCCGAGCGGAGGTCGGGTGAGTGGCGCAACGCGGCGCAAAGTGAGGCGAACTTGGAGCGAAGTCCAAGGTAAGTTCGCCAGGACAGAGAAGGGCACACAGAGAGGGGCACCGAGGCACACACACACACAGGGCCACGGAGCCACACACATAGAGGGCCATGGAGCCACACACATAGAGGGTCACGAAGGCACTTACAAATAGGTTCACGGAGGCATGATGTCGGGGCGGTGTGTAAATGTCGAGGCGAGTGCGAGCCGACAAGCCGTTGCCGTGCGGAATGTTTGGACATAGTCGGTTTTTCGGAGCCCCGCGCGGTGTCGGGACGAACTCGGGACGAACTCCGCACAATTCCACACGGCTCCGGCAATCGAAGTGGGACTGGCCCCGCGACGCCGGACGGCTCAAGTGACCACGTTAGGTCGCGCTAATCGCATAGAGTTGCATGCTGGTGGGACAGGCCAGAGACCGGGTTCAATCCTGACTATGGGTTCTGTCTGTATGGGGTTGTATGTTCTCCCTGTAGTCACGTAGGTTTTCTCCCACATCTCACAGACATGCAGGTTTGTAGTTTAATTGGCATTGGTAAAATTGTAAATGGTTCCTAGTGTCTAGGATAATGCTAGTCTACTCAAGAGTCTCTAGTCACTATCTCTGTAAAGTGCTAAAGCAAGGTTGAAGTTTTACATTTTTTCACTTATCTCAATTACATCGCATAAAGCCAATGAGTTTGTACTATAGTTAGAGGGCAGGGAGAGGCTTAGATCTTTGAATACAACATCCCCGAAGGAGCTCCGACCGCTGGCCTATGGCCTACAACAGCTTGAAGCCACGGTCTCCGGTAGGGATGCGATGATTCGGGACTTACCATCCCGACGAGAGGGCCTGTACATCTGGCCACCCACAGCGGTGACTGTGGAGGTTTATGGCCCCAACCAAATGTAAGAGGACTGACTGTACTTTGTGCCTTCCACCATAGTGAAGAATGGTGTGGTGGATGTTTGTGCTCCATTTTTATTGTGTATTGTGTGTTCTATTTTGATTGTACCGCTGCTGGCAAATTCATTTCACTGCACTTTATTGTGTATGTGATGAATAAATTAATTGATTGATTGATTGAATAGATACGGTAGGTTGGGTACAAATTGGCGATGGAAGGATGATGGGGATAGGGGGCATGAGGGGCAAGTGAAGGTGAAAATGGGAGGTGGTTGTAACGAAAATGGGAGGCTGCTCATGTCACTGCCCAGGGTTTTATCAAAGTGCTTCAGAGCCAATGACGTGCTCGTGCGGTGTGATGTTGAAAACAAAGCAGCCAATTTACATACAGCAATGTGACAATGAACCAAAATATCAGTCTTCATAATGTTCATTCAGTTATAAATATTAACCAGGTCCCAGGGAAAACAATTGCAACTTTTCTATGATGCTACATGAGATAATGTCCGCAGGGGTGGACTTGATTTACCATCTGAACCAAAAGGCCTCACATCTGAAAGTGTCATTCTTTTGTCTCCTTTTCATCTTCAGCCTTTGTCCACCCATCTGCTAATTAATACCCTCCATTACCAGCACCCACCTATCACTTGCCAGGCTTTGTTGCGCCCCCATGTCTTTTGCTGCTTTCACCCCCATAGTAAAACCAGTCCGAAGAAGGGTCCCGACATGAAGCATCACCTATCCATGCCCACCTGAGCTGCTTCCTGACCTAATTTACGTTTTTTCTTTGTATGATGATGTTGTGGGTCAATGGAAAGGTATGAAAGATGAGACAACAGATGAAGGAGGTGGGTGAGGGATGAAAATAAGAGTGGGGCAGACAGTGAAAAATAAGCTAAAGGGTGGAAACACAAGGAACTGCAGATGTTGGAATCTTGAGCAAAGCATGAAGTGCTGGGATAATTTGGTGGGTCAGGCCACATCTATGGAGGGAATTGAGAGGCAACACTTTGGGTTGGGATCCTTCCAGGTCATGGTTAAATGAACAAGAATGGAAGAAGTGAAAGTAAGTGGGAAGGAGGGATGGAGTGAGTCTCCGAGCCTCAGCCATGGACTTTTTTCTCCAGGGGAGTCGAGCCCCTCTCTTCACCGTGGCAGGCGGCACAGCACCAGAGACACGGGTTTGATCCTGACTACAGGAACTGGCTGTACGGAGTTTCTACCTTCTCCTGTTACCATGTCAGTGTTCTCCGGGAGCTCTGGCCTCCCCCTGCATCCCAAAGACATACAGGTTTGTAGGTTAATTGACACGTATTATGAGGAAAAGTGGTAGTAAAAGGCTTTTCTTCTCTTAGCCAGCACAGTTGGGGTGGAATATTTAGTTTTTCTTGAGGTGGTCGTGGTGATTGACAAGGATGCAGGAATACTTTCTTGGGATGAGTCATTTAGGTACATTTATTCACCTTGGTGGTTAAAATGTACAAAGCTTGCTTCCCCCCCCCCCCCCCACCCCCTCACAATCTGTCTGAAGAAGGACCACAAGTCATCTATCCACATTCTCCAGAGATGCTGCCTGTCCTCCTCAGTTACTACAGCACTGTGTCTTCTTTTGTAAACCAGCATCTGCAGGTCCTTGTTCCTTCTAATCACCTTGGTGCTTGCCTGCAAGTGTGCAAAACGCATTTAACTTGGCTGCAACCCATGTTACCAGCTCTCTGATTAACTATTGAAAAGCTGCCTCTTTGGCTGGGAATGAATCCTATTGTCATAGTTTCTGATGAGTTTGACTACGTGGGAAATGTTAAATCATATGTTGCCATTGAAGGCATCATAGTAATTGCCATTTAATAATAGGAGAAATTGAATTACAGCTACCAATTATCCAAACAGGAAAATGCTGTCTCAATTCAGAATGTATTGCAAGTCACAAAAAACTGCAGAAGCTATAGATCTAAAGCAAACTGATAATGCTTGAGAATCTCCGCAGGTCGGGCCACACCTGTGGGGAGAGAAACATATTCATGTTTCAGACAGAAGAGTCTTCATCAGAACTGAACATCAGAACTCCAAAGACGTTCAGGTTTGCCGGCTAATTGGCTTGGTAAAATTGTAAATTGTACCTAGTGTGTGCAGGATAGTGTTTTTTTCAACACTGAATCTCTAAAAACAAAACTAAACTGGGAAAGGGGACAAAGAAGCTTGTTAAGCTGCAGGAAGGGTGGGGAGAGGGTTGTTCCTGATCATGTAAAACAGAGAGGGGTGAGATGTAAACAAGGGTATCTGGCCAATGAACAAATGGGAGCAGTTAGAGTGAGAAAATATATAAAAGACCATAAGACTTGCAAATGTGGAGAAGGAAGACATGCTGAGCAGGACAGGTTGAAATTCCCCCCACTCCCATCATAAAAAAGGTAATGTGATGCATCCTATCAGTGGAAATCCAGCCGGAAGTCTTTGCAATCCCCGTATCCTGGCATAGAGACAGATAAGAGATGCTCACTGTATTTTGCAGGAACAGTAAGCTGCTAATTACATGAAGCAGAAAACAGAGTAAGGATCCCACCCAAGGTTCTTCACCACTTTTGCAATCCAAATATATCTGCTGGCTTCCACGTACTCTTCAAGGTGTACTGCATAACCACATTTTCTAGTAAATGTATTCATACAAAGTTTCAAGCAAAAATAATTGTCAAACATTTAATTTGTATACTTTTAAGAAATTAGGAGACAAACAGGATGCATTTTAAGTACTTCTTCCATTGTCTTTGTTACATTTGTTCATTTTTTTTTGTTTTCCAATCTACACAACTTGCTACTGCACAATATAATAACAGTAAATATACTGAAACCAAGGAGCAGAAAAATATAAAGAACCCATCTTACCCAATGTCAGGTAAGATTTATCAAGTAAAAGAGATTCCCAATGGATAAAGCAGGAGGGGTATTGTTTCTCTTTAGAATGTGTTATCATGTTCAGTTCCTATAGCAACTAGGAAATGGCCTGATAGAAGCTGTGGTACAACTGCTTCCCCGACTGCATGACAGGGCAAATATAGCTGTCTGTTTGTTTAACTAAAAGGAAAATTAAGTGTGATTGGCAAATGTGATTGTTGGTGTAATGTCATCATATTGACAATTGCATTATCATGACCTCCTCTGTTAGCACATTATGCTGTGCAAACCATGGTCAATCTGCAGCAACTCAACACCGCGAGATAAGATTTACATATTCTTTATTCAGAACGGCAGTAAAATGATTGGCTTTATTCAGCTAGACCTGGTTCCATCTTAGATCAAAGAAGAGGCAGTTTGATAAGGTAAGTTACAGCAGAGAAGGGAAGCACAATAGCTTTGACAGTGTATTAAAGAAGGAACTGCAGATGCTGGAGAATCGAGGGTTACATAAAAAGCTGGAGAAACTCAGCGGGTACAGCAGCATCTAAGGAGCGAAGGAGATAGGTGACGTTTCGGGTCGAGACCCTTCTTCAGACTGCTTTGACAGTGTAATTGAGTATATGTGTGTTGGTGGGCAATACAGAAAATTGCTAGAAATAATTGCAGAAAATGAAATCTGTAAAAAATGCAGAACTTACTGTGCTAAGGAAATGCATTTCAATTATGTATCATAGGGTAAATTGGAATGGACATAATTAGGATGCAGGTGCAATTTTCTAACTTTCATTAAAATACAATTTGAAAAAGCTACATAACACTAGTTCCAGAAGGAAGGGAAAGGGAAAGCTTGTTTGGTATGGAGTCATTTATCTCCATTGACTCAACGAACGAGATAAAATTAATTAGAAATGCACAAATAAAGGGACCCAGTCTGGAATTATTACAGGCATAAAATGTTTAATAATAATGAGAGATTTTGTTTGAAGATGTGATTGTATAGATAAAAGGAAAGTCGTCTATGTAGTACCTAGAGTTTTACAGATGTTGCTTAACATAGTATTTTTTAGAGACGTGAGAAAAGCATAGAGTTGTAGCATGGAATTAATGTTGCAATGTGGAGAATGTTTGCTGTTTAAAACAAAGTAATTGCTGTGTGGCTCTTTGGGTGAATAGGTGTTAGTACTCATACGTTAGACTCTTACTAATTGCCCATTGCTCTGCCTTCAACACCATAATCATATCCAAACATCCCCAAACTCATGGATCCATGAATTAACAGCTACCTTTGTCACGGGATCCTTGACTTTCTGACCCACAGACCAAATCAGTGAGGATAGGTGACAACACTACCTCTACCATAATTCTCAACACTGGTGTCCTGCAAGGATGAATTCTCAGACCCCTACTATACTCCCTATGCAGTCACAACTGTGTGGTCAAATTCAGCTCTAACTCCATCTACGGGTTTGCAGATGACACTACTGTGATGGGCCAAATCATGAACAATGATGAGACAGAGTACAAGAAGGAGATTGAGAATTCAGCAACATGGTGTCAAGACAACAACCTCTCCCACAATGTCAGCAAGATGAAGGAGTTAGCTATCAACTACAGGAAACATGGTGGAGTATAAGTTGAAGTCAGCATCAATGGTGCTGAAGTGGAAATGGTTGAGAGCTTCAAGTTCCTCGCCGATAATATTACCAATGATCTGTCGTGGACCAACTGCATTCATCGGACAGCCAAGGGGACACATCAACTTCCTCAGGAGACTGGAAATTCAGCAAGTCTCCAATGACTGTTTCATACTTCTATGATGCACCACAGGAAGGATACTGTGAGATTGCATTGCAGTATCTCTGGAGAACATGGATAGATGACCCTTCCCAAGCTGAAAAATCCGTGTGCGGACGTGGTGCCGATGGGCGAGTGGCCGAAGCAAAGAAGTCGAAGCCAAAAAACCCGAATGGAAACAAGGCCGAAACGGCAATAAACCGAAAGATTACGAAGACGAAATGCCAACTAACCGAAAAGATGGGACACCTAAATGCAAACTAACCGAAAGGGCGGGGCGCCTAAAAGCCAACAAACCGAAAACCTGCGTCGCCTAATAGCAGACTTACCGAATGGCTGCTCTGTCGAAACGCCATCTACCCGAAAGGCGGCGTCGGCTACACGCCAACAAACTGACTGCCGCTCAACAGTAAAGGCCAATAACGGACATGACGTTGCCGGGGGGCGGGACTTGTCAGCGATTGGTCCAGACCTCCGCGTCCATCACATCACTGTGAAGGCATGAACATTGTCCCAAACCTCCACTCCACCCGACCCACAGCCCGCGGAGGGTGGCCGTGGGAGAGTGGGGACTGTCCCGAGGGATGCACACCTTTGGCCGCTTTCAACTTGGTGCTTGGGTTCAGACTGCCCAGTCACCTATGGCTTGTGTGGGAAAATGAACCCCATGCGCCCGTCTCCCCCTTCAGTCTCCCCTTTTCTCTCTCCCCCCTCTCTCTCTCCCTTCTCCCTCCTCCTTCTCTCTCCTCTCCTCCTTTCCCCACTCTTCTCTCTCTCCTCTCTCTTGCCCTCCTCTTTCTCCCTTCTCTCTCCCCCCCATTCTCTCTCTCCCCTCCTTCTCTCTCTCCCCCCCCTTCTCTCTCTCCCCCCCTTCTCTCTCTCCCCCCTTCTCTCTCTCCCCCCCCCCCTCTCTCTCCCCCCCCCCTCTCTCCCCCTTCTCTCTCTCCTCCATCTCCATCCGCGGGAGCATCCCACAGTCACTGACCACAGGCAGCATCTCTGGAGAGAAGGAATGGGTGACGTTTCATGCCGAGACCATTCTTCAGAGTGTGTCTGAAAGGTCTCGACTCAAAACACCATCCATTCCTTCTCTGCAAAGATGCTGCCTGATTTGTTTGTGAGCTTGGGTGCATTCCGCAAGCAGAGAGATAGTGATAAATAAAACGTCTGTTCCCGTTGTGGGGGTGAATCACCCGGTGTGGGGGTTGAGGTCCGGGAGTCGGAGGGGGGAATTACCCTTGTGTGGAGGTTGGGGTCCAATGGTGGTGCCTTTGTCAGTGACTGTGGGATGCTCCTGTGGGTGGAGACAGAGGAGAGAGAGAGAGAAGGGGGAGAGAAGGGAAGAGAGAGAAGGGAAAGGGGGGGGAGATGGAAATCACCCTGGTGTGGGGGTTGGCGTCCGATGGTGGTGCATGTTCAATGTCAGTGACTGTGAGACACTCCCTCGGGTGGAGATGGAGGAGAGAGAGAAGGGGGAGAGAAGGGGAGAGCAAGAAGAGAGAGAGGGGGTGGAATAGAAGGGGGAGAGAAAGAAGGGGAGAGAGAGAAAGGAGGGAGAGAGAGGGGGGGAGGAGGGGAAGAGAAAGGAGGAAAGGGAGAAGAGTGGAGAGAGAAGAGGGGAGAGAGAGGAGGAGAGAGAAGTGGGGATTGAGAGGAGGAGAGGGAAGGGAGACAGAGAAGGGGGAGACAGGAGCATAGGGTTCATTTTCCCTGGACCAATCGCTGACAAGTCCCGCCCCCCGGCAACATCATGTCCGTTATTGGCCTTCACATTGATGTGATGGAAGCGGGGGTCTGGACCAATCGCTGTCAGGTCCCGCCCCCCCCGGCAACGTCATGTCCGTTATTGGCCTTCACAGTAATGTGATGGAAGTGGGGGTCTGGACCAATCGCTGTCAGGTCCCGCCCCCCCCCGGCAACGTCATGTCCGTTATTGGACTTTTCTGTTGAGTGGCAGTCGGTCCTTTGGCTTGTAGGCGACGCCACCTTTCGGGTAGGTTGTGTTTTGACAGAGCGGCCATTCAGTAAGTTTGCTTTTAGGCGACGCAGCTTTTCAGTTCATTGGCTTTTAGGCATCCCGCCCTATCGGTTAGTAGGCATTTCGTCTTCGGACTCATTCGGTTTATTGGCGTTTCGGCCTCGTTTTCATTCGGTTCTTTCGCTTCAACTTCTTTGCTTCAGCTTCTTCTCTGTCGGCGCCATGTCCGGGTACCGATAAATCACCTATCCATGTTCTCCAGAGATGCTGCCTGACCTGCTGAGTTACTCCAGTACTTTGTGTCTTTTTTGGACAACTATTAAGGTTTAGCATCTGGTGGCGTTAATTGTAAGAGATTACAGGAAAACAAGAGAAATTAGTGAAAGATGAAAGTTGTCATCTAGACAAACTTGTCATAGTCATAGAGTCTTACAGCACGAAATAGGCCTTTCAGCCAAGCTTGCTCATGATGAACAATGTGCCCCATCTATACTAGTCCCACCTGCCCATGTTTGGCCAATATCCCTCTAAACCTTTCCTATCTAGGTACCTGTCCAAATGTCTTTTAAATTTGTTATGGTTTCTGCCTCAACTATGTCCTCTGGTAGCTTATTCCATACGCCAATCACACACTGTGTGAAAAGGTTACCACTCAGATTCCTTTTAAACCATTCCTCCCTCATCTTAAACCCATGTCTTCTAGTTCTTGATTCCTCTTCTCTGGGTAAAATACTCCATGAATCTACCCTATCTATTCCTCTCATGATCTTATACACCTCGATAAGATCATCTCTCAACTTCTAATGCTTCAAGGGATACAGTCCTAACCTGCCCAAACTCTCCCAATAGCTCAGCCCTCATGTCCGAACAACTTCCTTGTATATCTTCTCTGCATTCTTTCCAGCTTAACATCTTTCCTATAACAGTGTGACCAAAACTGAACACTATAAGCTAAATGTGCCTTCACCTGCACCTTGTACAACAGTAACATAACACCCCAACTTCTACACTCAAAACCAACAGCATAATCAAGGACAAGTTGCACTCTGGCCACACCCTCTTCTCCCCTCTCCCATCAGGCACAAGGTATAGGAGTGTGAAAACGCACACCACCAGATTCAGGGACAGTTTATTCCCAGCTGTTATCAAGCAACTGTATCATCCCACCATAACCAGAGAGCTGTGCTGAACTACTATCTACCCTCGGACTACCCTTGATCATACTTTGCTTGCATTACCACGCATTAAATGTTATGCCTTTATCATGTATCTATACACCGTAAATAGATTGATTGCAATCATATACTGACTGGTTAGCAAGCAACAAAAAGCTTTTCACTGTACCAATGTAACAATAAACTAAATTGTATCACCGTATCACTGTGAGACACAATTAGTGTTTTTTTTATTCTGGAGAAGAAAAACAGGATCATGAACGGCTTGGAATAATGGTAAAGGGGAGGGCGAGCTTTGAGGCACAGGGCTTTAAATGCATATTAAGTTAAAAAAATGTGCTAGTGTTGAAATAAAACCACAGAAAAGGCTAACAGCATTGATGTTTTATGAATGGGGGTGTACATGTGCAAAAATATAATGTTCAATTAAGCCAGATAGATAGATGATAGATAGATAGATAGATAGGTCAGAAATAATAGATTGGTTAGGACTAATAGATAAATAGAGCTAAAGTGAGCCAAGATAGGGGATTATCGTGACTGAAGCAGGTATGCTGGGATCCTATGTTCTCCCTGGGAACATAGGATCCCAGGGGGAGCTAGCTAACTGGATACCGAATTGACTTGGTAGAAAGCAGAGAGCGGTGGTGAAAATTTGATTTTTGGATTGGAGGCCAGTGACTAGTGGTGTGCCTCTGGGATCAGTACTGGGTATGTTGTTGTTTGCCATCTATATCAAGGATTCAGATTTGGTTGAGAATAATGAATCGAGGCATAATTAGTACATTTGCAAATGATATTAAAATAAGTGGTATCACAGACAGTGAAAGATATCAAAAATTACAACGGGTTCTTGATTAGCTGTGCAAGGGAATTGAGGAATTGCTAATAGCGTTTAATTCAGAAACTGTGACATGTTGCATTTCGGGAAGTCAAACCAGGGCAGGACCTGGTTTAATAGAAGATATAATAGAGTAAGTAGTTGAGGCAACTACAATAACAATATATATGGATAGGAAAGGTTTAGAGGGCTATGGGCTACATGGACAATTGGTTGGGGTATTTCGAGCTCTGTTGTCTACGACTCTGAGTCTAAGTGGTGAGCTCAAAATGTAAAAACTTTTGATAAAGTGGCATTGATATGAAAAGTTCAAATTAAAATGGTCAATAAAACTTTGCTGAAAGAGATGCAGAAAAAATATTATGCTATTGTAGGTATGTTGCAAAACTTACCTTGAGCAGCCCTGCAGTTCTGCCGCTCCCCGTGTGCGCGACTTTGGCGCCTTTCAGAGGGGGGGCGGGCTTAAAGTGCCGTTTTTCAACAGGCAGGACAAATCGATGAATGTCGGGCGATTTGGTTGCGGAAGAAAAATCGCTCCGACATTTCATGAATGAAGGTATTTTTAAATTACTCTAAATTATTTATTAACTAGAGTAATTTAAAAATCACCTTCAAAAGCCGTGAGCACCGACAACCAGAAGGAGCTTGCGTAGGGAAAAAGAGAAGGTAAATAGTTTATTTTTATATTAAAAGTTGTTTTTTCGGGAGGCTTTAATAATATTTTTATGTTGTGAAATGGGGTCCCAAAAAATCTATGAACAAACAATATTTTTCCTCCCGACTTCACCGCTAACCGCAACGTTCTAATCCACCACATTCCACTAAAACCCACTCGCTAGTTGATTTAAATGGCCATTAATTTACAGGAATCAAACACTAAATTCCTTCCATTTGGCCCAGAAATTCATGAAAATTAGATTTAAAAATTATGTTATATTGTGGATTATTGTGTGAATGTTATTTGGACACTTAGGCAATTTAAAAAAAGTTTATCTTTTCTTAAGAAATTGATAGATGTTTAGATCTACTCATTGAATTTTGTAATTAGCTACAATTAGATAACTAACTAATTATATGCTTTAATTTCAGGTCATCCAAGTAAGATTGTTTCATAATTGTTTCAGAATGCTTCAATCTATAATAACTGAAAATTTCATTGAGTTCTCTTAATTTTTAAGAAAGTTATGGGCTTTTAACTTTTCCAGATCACAACTTTTGAGTTAAGTCAATTGAAAGGCAATGGGGAGCAAGATGCTAATTTCTGAGTATGAAAATGGCCATAACTTTCTTAATACTGAAGATATGAAAGTAAATTAGGTGTCAAATTAAACTTCTTTTTATGCTTTATCTGATGGGATAAATTGCAGACTTGATTTTTTAAATCTCAAAATTTTGTAACATTGCTAGCTATTGTGAGTGCAAATAAACTTATCCCATGGGAATTGGTTTGGGCAGATACCAGTGTATCTATTTAGAGAAAATTGAATGAACAAAAGAGCAAAGGAATATTGAAAGTTATGAAAAAAGAGCAAGTAGCAGAACCTCATCTTTTAATCAGCCAGATTACAGTGGAGCTAGACTTCAACAATTTCAGATAATTAATATTATTCCAATTTACAACTTTATCTAACCTACAGTATTTGAAATTCCTTTTTATGATTCACCATCGCCTCATTTGCCTTGCACATACAGTAGTTCCTTTTGTCATTTAATCTCTCCCCTTTTCCACACCATGACAAACCATCTTCCTTGTTTTCCTCTTCATTAAAATGTAATGTCTTCTTATATTTTCTGCTCCAGGCTGCTCTCATTTGTTCCAGTTTTGAGGAAAGTCAAGAACATGAAATATTACCTTTATTTTTCTCCTGATAATATATGTCTATTAATTTCTCCTACATATACATATCCAGCATTCTCTTAAATGTTCTGACAGGTGGAATTAGTTCAATGCAATCAACTATCTCCCTTCCTATCCAGCTGGACATAGCAGACAATGTAACAGCTTCTCTTTACATCCTGCAATTCGGCGAGGTACTAACATCGTGGTATCACCCAATGATTTGCAAACAGCCAACGATGTTTTTCTATTAAAGGTCTTGTAGCAGTATATGTACCAAATTGTTAAAAGAGAAAGAAGAAAGTGAGATCAAAGGACATAGAAATATAGAAAATAGGTTCAGGAGTAGGCCATTCAACCCTTCGAGCCAGCACCGCCATTCAATATGATAATTCCTGATCATCCAAAATCAGTTCCTCGTTCATGCTTTCTCCCCATATCCCCTGATTCCGTTAGGTGCTTTCTCTTGAAATAATCCAGTGAATTGGCCTCCACTGCCTTCTGTGGCAGAGAATTCCACAGATTCACAACTCTCTGGGTGAAAAGGTTTTTCCTCATCTCAGTCCCAAATGGCCTACAATTCTTCTTAAATTGTGACCCCTGGTTCTGGACTCCCCAAACATCTGGAACATTTTTCCTGCACTAACCTGTCCAATCCCTTAAGAATTGTATGTTTCTAAAAGACTCCCTCTCATCCTTCTAAATTCCAATGATTATGTCAAGTCGCTCCATTCTTTTATTATATGTCAGTCCTGCCATCCCGGGAATTAACCTGGTGAACTTATGCTGCACTCCTTCAATAGCGAGAATATCCTACCTCAAATTAGGAGAGCAAAACTGCACACAATACTCGAGGTGTGGTCGCATCAAGGCCCTGTACAACTGCAGTAGAACCTCCTTTGCTCCTATACTCAAATCATCTTGCTATGAAGGCCAACATCTATTGAAGGAAAGTATAAAACTGTGTTCTATAACAATCAGTGATTTGATACATTTAATGTTGATAATTGTGCAGTGACACTCCAACAGAAGAAATGGGAACATTAAAGGGCCTGTCCCACTTAGGCGACTTTTCAGCAAACTGCCTGCGACCTACAAGCTCGAGGCACTCGCCTGAAAAACCCCGAACTGGAACAGCGACCGTCAGAGCGCAACACACACACATACACACACAAACACATCGCAAAGGCGGGGGCCAGGGAAAGCGGGGGAGTGCTGTCTGAAATTCACACAGTGCAAAGCCAAGGTGATACAAACACACACCGCGATGAACGGGAAGGTTAAAGACAGCTAGCACAGTGTACGGTAAGTCTTTTAAGAGAGCGGGGAGGGAGGGGGAGGGAAGAAGGGGGGAGAAGGGGGGGGGGAGAAGGAGTGGGGACACTTTTAAGAAGCCAGACAACTTTTTATCAGGCAGAGATACACAGCTGTGAAGTTTAGCGGGCATTTAACATTACCGGTCGATTTTCCTTGGTTCTGAAAACTCATGCTTACCTTTTTTTCCCCCCAATGAGCCAACGAAAATGCCCAGTCAGCAAAGGAGATTAACTAAAAATACCTACGGCTACCCCGACTACCTACAATGACTTGGCGACCCCACTACCGCTGCATGTACGACTACAAAAGTATTGATTTCCTTCATGGAGACCATACTGAGGCCGCAACTAGTTCCCAGAATGTGGGAACTCCTCTCAACCATGAAGGAGACTCAACAGAGACCACAAGGGACCATGTGGCGATCATGAGGTGAGCACAGAGTCTCCTGCAGTCGCCTAAAAAGTCACCTAAGCGAGACAGGCCCTTAACTACACGTGAGAAAATAACAAACTGAAGGGATAGAAGAGCTACTTCATAATATGCCAACAATTAGAGTAATAATACATACAGATTGGTTCTTTGATTTTAGCTTTGCTTTACTTGTAACAACTTTTTTTCATATCTGCAATCAATTTTCTGAGAATTATATAAACTCATATTAGGGGTCATTGCCAAAGCATATATTCACCATCAATTGGAATCCTTGAAGATTTGGTTATAAAAAGAAAATTCAAAAACAAAAGAAAGAATTTAAGAAGTAGATTTATATGAGTCGCTTTTAATGTTGGTGTCACCCAGGTTTGGTCCCACAACCCAATGCCTACAACCTCTGTAGCTTAATGTAAAAAAAAACAGGGAGAGCCATACCCAAGAAAAGCCGATGCAACCGATGGCTCCAGATAGCATATCGCCCAGAAGACCGGGTAAGGAGCTGGCAGCAGGGAAGTAGGCGTGGAAATGAGGACTCTGCCAGTGGGTGATCTGGGAGAAAAACACAGAATAAAAATCAAACAAACGATAGAAAACTCTGCCAATGTTGTGGTTACAGATTAATTCACAGACCTTAGTTCGATATTTTTCAGATAAACAAGTAGCCAAACGCTTTCATCCACATTGCTTTTTATTCAATTCTATGCAATCTTATCATTCGTGTGTTTAATTCTCCATCCTGTTGCTCACATCCATGGTAAGTTGTGCTAAAATTGCAATAGCAGTATTTCTTATGGGGAAGAGCCTGGGCGCTCCTTAAAGCCAAGGGAATTAATTGGTCGTTGCATTTGCTTACCCCCGGCATGATGACTCTCTCAATATCCTTCATCAGCTCCTCATAACTGTCAGGGTCCTGGGGCGCGCTCTCCGGGATGAGAGGCCGCAAGTACCCGGGCTGCACCGCCGGGTAGACTGGACGCTGTTCGATGGATTGCAGGTAATCTGCGATGAAGTCCACCATCTCTTTACCCCTTGCACGGAACTCGTCGAAATCCATGGCGCTGTGGTTCAGATCCTATTTAAAAAGAACATCAGAAATGTCATCGCTCTATGTAATGATTGGGAAACGTGTCATCGCCCGCTAAGCCCAAAACAAACCCACGCCTGAAAAACTACATGGAAACCTGGATTACTACGAGGATTACGAAATGAACAATGCTCTTTGAACGTGAACTGTTTCCTCTCCAGGTTATTTCGCCGGATAGATTGGACGCTGCTCGATGGACTACAGGTAATCTGCGATGAAGTGTTGAGAATTGTTTATATTTTTCATGTTTACTGCTCTAGCTTCACTGAGACAATTACAGATTCTGCTGTGACCGTTTAACATTGCCTCTTGTACTTAACGCGGCGAGGTTTATAATAAATCTGCCCAGGAGTAATCCCACCGTATTTACGAGGGCTCCAAGCTGTGTAGACACTTGCGATTGCACGGTGATTAAATGTGTGTCATTCTGCCGCTGAAATAACAATGTGGAGTCAACTACACTCACATTTAACGACAGCACCTTTTTTTTTATAACGACAGCACCACTGACCTGCACTTTATTCCCTTTGCTTTATTTTCTGCCGATCGGGCTAAGCGATTTGTTCTTATATATGGGACCTCAGCCACTCAGAGACAAGCACCGCCAAAACAGTCTCAGACCCAACTTCAACCACCAATCGCGGACAGAATACAGCTCCTCCTACGCGTTATACTTGGACGCTTGGAGTAACCGGCCGGTTACAGCACAGTTACCGGGGCTTGTGTCATGGATATTTCGCTAATGGTTCCAGGCTGCTGTTTCTTCACTCTCATTTCAATTGCATGTTTTTCAGATACTTTCCAAAATCCCTTTTACGTAGAATTACTGCATTGCCCCAGTTGTTATAAGCAAAGTATCCAATTTTTAAGAATTGTTTTTTTCTCATTATTTATTCACGGGAAGGTGAATTATTATTATAGTTGCAATGTTGATTAAGCTAATGGAAGAATATGCGTTATTGCAACTCGTATGCAGTATAAACCAGATTCTCCACTATTGATTTATTCTACGTCTCACGTTGCCTCGGAAAAGCTGTCAGCCTAAATAATAAAACATCTGTGCCACCGCGGTCATTCCCTTTTCTCCCGCTCCAATCGGACGGAAGATACAGAAGACTGAAAGTGTGTACCACCAGACTCAAGAACAGTTCTGTTATCAGGCTACTGAATGGTCCTTCCATTGGTTTTCCTTCACTTTAGAGACACAGCGCGGAACCAGGCCCTTCGGCCCACCGGGTCCGCGCCGACCAGCGATCCCTGCACGTTAACTAGGGTACGGTCGGATTGCTAAACCCCTGTCTCACGGTGCGAGTTGGCCCACGAGTGACCCCGAGTTTTCACTCGTGGTGATCACGTACAGCCAACGTAGCGGGAACGTCGGACCTCGCGCGATCAACTTGTCCACTCGTGGCGCTAACGGCAGGTACCCGTTAAACTTGTGAACTCGTGAAAAAAGTCAAACATGTTTGACTTTTTCCACGAGTCAAATTTAGTGTTCAAGTTTAAAATCGAAACATTTAGACTCGTTGTAAGAACGTAGGGCCCATGCGTTTAACTTAGTGATTCGTGAGTCTACCGTGGGAATTCTTTAAATAATTTCAGTGCCATTTACGTAGCAATGTTACAAAATTTTGAGATTTAAAAAATCAAGTCTGCAATTTATCCCATCAGATAAAGCATAAAAGGAAGTTTAATTTGACACCTAATTTTCTTTCATATCTTCAGTATTAAGAAAGTTATGGCCATTTTCATACTCGGAAATTAGCATCTTGTTCCCCATTGCCTTTCAATTGACTTAACTCAAAAGCTGTGATCTGGAAAAGTTAAAAGCCCATAACTTTCTTAAAAATTAAGAGAACTCAATGAAATTTTCAGTTATTATAGATTGAAGCATTCTGAAACAAATATGAAATAATCTTACTTGGATGACCTGAAATTAAAGCATATAATTAGTTAGTTATCTAATTGTAGCTAATTACAAAATTCAATGAGTAGATCTAAACATCTATCCATTTCTTAAGAAAAGATAAACTTTTTTTTAATTGGCTAAGTGTCCAAATAACATTCACACAATAATCCACAATATAACATAATTTTTAAATCTAATTTTCATGAATTTCTGGGCCAAATGGAAGGAATTTAGTGTTTGATTCCTGTAAATTAATGGCCATTTAAATCAACTAGCGAGTGGGTTTTAGTGGAATGCGGTGGATTAGAACGTTGCGGTTAGCAGTGAAGTCGGTATGAAAAATACTGTTTGTTCATAGATTTTTTGGGACCCCATTTCGCAACATAAAAATATTATTAAAGCCTCCCGAAAAAACAACTTTTAATATAAAAATAAACTATTTACCTTTTCTTCTCCCCTACGCAAAATCCTTCCGGTTGTCGGTGCTCACGGCTTTTGAAGGTGATTTTTAAATTACTCTAGTTAATAAATAACTTAGAGTAATTTAAAAATACCTTCATTCATGAAATGTCGGAGCGATTTTTCTTCCGCAACCAAATCGCCCGACATTCATCGATTTGTCCTGCCTGTTGAAAAACGGCACTTTAAGCCCGCCTCCCTCTGAAAGGCGCCAAAGTCGCGCACACGGGGAGCGGCAGAACTGCAGCGCTGGTCAAGGTAAGTTTTGCAACATACCTAATTTACGCTCGAGTCTTAATCACAAAATGTAATTCACAGTCGACTAAATATTCTTTGTTTTTTTGCTAATTTTCATCTTATTTTCCCATGTGTACAATTTTATATATAATGTATTTGTGTCACATGAGCAAAATACATGAATGAACTCATTTCGTAAGTGTTTATTTTATTCAGCTTTAACATCCTAAAAGTATGTTAAAAAAAACTAGGAGTGAAAAAAAAGTTTAATTACCACAGGAGTTGGAAAATCATTCTATTAGAATGATAAAAAAAAATTCCAACTTCTAACACACTGGGCTTCAGCCCTATCCTACCCTTTCGGACGGTGATTACTGCAGTTATTTGTTGGAAAATTAGCTATAAAAACCATGGAAATAAATCAATGAACATTGGATTTTCCTGACGCGTAGATTTACAACCAATAGCGATCACAAGATCACAAGTTTCCTGATTTACAGCCTGTAAACGATCACAACCATCGCTCAGTCACAGCCCCCCTTTGATCAGTCCGAACTAACATCATCAGCGTGAATAGAGTATTCACAAAGGGATTATTTTTTCCTCTTCTAAATACATTCTATAAATCGATTGCTGGGTTTTCTCCGCTCTATCTTTTGCTCAGGCGCCTTTCCTCCCCTTCCATCAGTTTACGATTCACTTCTCTCCACTATCTTTCCTCTCAGATCATTCTCGCTCTTTTTTTTACTCAGCGGGCAGGCAGCATCACTGGAGAGAAGGAATTGGTGACGGGGTGACATTGTGCTGTTTGATTGCCCCCTGTCAGCTCCAGCTTTTTGTGTCTATCTTCGGTTTAAACCAGCATCTGCAGGCAGTTCCTATCCTACACTTTATTCCTTTCTTGGCGTCTTCTGGGAAAATGTTGCCTTCTACACGAACAGTCTTGGATGATATTGTTTGTGTGTGTGAGAGAGAGAGAGAGAGAGAATTAATGTGTGTGTGAATAGACATATTTTAGGAGATGCCGCGGTTTACATTGGCATTGCCGTCTTGAGATTCCTTTGCGGCGGAGAGCGCTGACCGGTAACCCTGATCTTGCGGTCCGGCCAAGAGGAGGTGATGTGGACACGGTTTCAGTTATAGTTGTAAAGGAACATTGCTTCCGATCGATGTCTCTTATGCACTCCTCAGAAGAACTGGGTGTGCTCTTCACCATTATGGCTCCCAGCCTACAAGTTTCTGATCTGAACTAACTTCTTCCCTATTTCTCCTCCACCCACTCCCCCACCCCCCCCATTTCCCTCTCCTCCTCGGCGCTCTTGTTCACTCACACCTTCCCTCCCTCCCTCCCTCTCGCAGGGCTTGGTTTAAAGGGGGCAACGAGCCAAGCGGGGTCTGAACCCTTTCTGAAAACGAGCGCAAAGAGAAAAAAAAGTATTGTCAAGCGTTCCAAACTTCGTTCAAAATAAGTAAATGCGACCTTGGCTAATAATTTTAAAATAAATCCTTATACACAACCATTCTGGCTCTCTAATGGTCTAATGACACTAAACCTAGCAATTATAGACCTGTTAGTTTGACGTCAGTGGTGGGGAAATTAATGGAAAGGATACTTAGAGATAATATATATAAGCATCTGGATAAACAGGGTCTGATCAAGAACAGTCAACATGGATTTGTGCCTGGAAGGTCATGTTTGACAAACCTTCGTCAATGTTTTGAAGAGGTTACTAGGGAAATTGATAAGGGTAGAGCAGTGGATGTTGTCTATATGGATTTCAGTAAGGCCTTTGACAAGGTTCCACATGGAAGGTTGGTTAAGAAGGTTCAATCTTTGGGTGTTAATGGCGGAGTAGCAAGATGGATTCAACAGTGGTTGAATGAGAGATGCCAGAGAGTAATGGTGGATGGCTGTTTGTCAGGTTGGAAGCTGGTGACCAGTGGGGTGCCTCAGGGATCTGTGTTGGGTCCACTGTTGTTTGTCATGTACATCAATGATCTAGATGATGGGGTGGAAAATTGGATAAGTAAGTATGCAGATGATACACAGATAGGTGGTGCTGTGGATAATGAAGTAGATTTTCAAAGTCTACAGAGAGATTTGGGCCATTTGGAAGAGTGGGCTGAAAGATGGCAGATGGAGTTTGAAACAGAGGGATCTAGGGATAACTGTGCATAGTTCCCTGAAGGTGGAATCGCATGTAGATAGGGTGGTTAAGAAAGCTTTTGGTGTGCTGGCCTTTATAAATCAGAGCATTGAATATAGGAGTAGGGAAGTAATGTTAAAATTGTACAAGGCATTGGTGAGACCAATTCTGGAGTATGGTGTACAATTTTGGTTGCCTAATTATAGGAAGGATGTCAACAAAATAGAGAGAGTACAGAGGAGATTTACTAGAATGTTGCCTGGGTTCCAGCAACTAAGTTACAGAGAAAGGTTGAACAAGTTAGGTCTGTATTCTTTGGTGCGCAGAAGGTTAACAGGGCACTTGATTGAGGTCTTTAAAATGATGAAAGGGATCGACAGAGTTGACGTGGATAAGCTTTTCCTATTGAGGGTAGGGAAGATTCAAACAAGAGGGCATGACATGAGAATTAAGGGACAGAAGTTTAGGGGTAACATGATGGGGAACTTCTTTACTCAGAGAGTGGTGGCTGTGTGGAATGATCTTCCAGCAGAAGTGGTGGAGGCAGGATCGATTTTAACATTTAAAAGTAAAGTGGATAGGTATATGGACGGGATGGGAATGGAGGGGTATGGTCTGAGTGCAGGTAGATGGGACTAGGGGAAAATAAATGGTTGGCACGGACTGGAAGGGCCGAGAAGGCCTGTTTCTGTGCTGTAATTGTTATAAGGTTATAGTTACCCAATTGTAGCTAATTACAAAATTCAATTACTAGATCTAAACATCTATCCATTTCTTAAGCAAATATTAACATTTTTTTAAAAGCCTAAGTGTCCAAATAGCATTCACACAAGAATTCACAATATAACATGATTTTTAAATCTCATTGTCATGAATTTATAGGCCAAATTGAAGGAATTTAGTTTTTAATGCCCGTAAATTAATGGCCATTTAAATCAGCTTGCGAGTGGGATTTTATGGAACGCAATGGATTGGAACGTTGCGGTTGCAGTGAATTTAAACCCCATATCGGCAGGAAAAATACTGCCGGTTCGTATGGGGAATAAATCACCATTTCGCAACATGAAATTTTGATTAAGGTCATCTTAACAAGCAAGTTTATATGTAAAAATAAACAGGTTTCCTTTACCTGTCCCCTACATGAAATTCGTCTCCGTTGTCGGCGTTCACGGCATTAGAAGCTAATTTTTATTTTACTCCAACGCTGAAATTTTCGGGCGATTTAAAAAAAACACAATTTCAAATACCGGCAGTCGGAACGAATCTTCAGCAAAAGCTCGCACCACCAGCAAATAAGACTCCGGAAGGCAGGGGAAAACCGCATTTTAACCGCGCCCCCCACCCCTCAAAGGTGCCAAAGTCGCGCACACGGCCAGTGACAGAACTGCAGCGCGGCTGAAGGTACGTTTTGTAACATACCTACAGTACATGATTACAATCGATCCATTTACAGTGTATAGACACCTGATACGGGAATATAATTTAGTGCAAGGTACAGCCATCAAAGTTTGATCGAGGGTAGTCCGTTGTCATCAAAGAGGTAGATAGTAGTTCGGGACTGCTCTCTGGTTGTGGTAGGATGATCCAATTACCTGATAACAGCTGGGAAGAAACTGTCCCTGAATCTGGTAGTGTGCATTTTCACACTTCTATATCTTTTGCCTGATGGGAGAGGGGAGAAGAATGAGTGACCAGGGTGCGACTCATCATCATCATTATGCTGCTGGCCTTGCCGAGGCAACGTGAGGTATAAATAGAGTCAATAGAAGGGAGCTTGGTTTGTATAATGAGAGTCAGCTGAGAAGGTTATTAGCTACAATCTTCATTCCATTGACGAACTGTAAACTGCAAGGGTCAGGAAGCAAGCGGGTAAGATCATCTTTGACTCCTCTCACCCTGGTCACAAACTCTTTGAATCACTCCCTCTGGAAGACGTCACTGGACTGTCAAAGGTGCCACAGCCAGACATAAAAACAGCTTTTTTCCACGAGTAGTAGCTCTACTCATTAACCAAAAATCTGTAGCCTTCTTTTACTCTGGTACTTTATTTAATTCACCTGTTTAATTATGTGAATTATTTGCCTTTTTTGTGCACCAAGGCAAATTCCTTGTATGTGAATACTTGGTCAATAAATGTATTCATTCATTTAGCTCTTAGGACTAAAGGAATCAAGGGTTATAGGGAAAAAGCAGAAATGAGGTACTGATTTTAGATGATCAGCCATGATCACATTGAATGCCAGTGCTGGCTCGAAGGGCCGAATGGCCTAATCCTGCACCTATTTTTCTGTGTTTCTATGATGGCATGGGCTGCGCCCCCCTTTAACTGCACTTTCTTGCCCTTCGAGCCTGCACTCGAAGATAGACACAAAAAGCTGGAATAAATCAGCAGGTCAGACAGCATCTCTGGAGAAGAGGAATAGAAGACGGATCTCAACCCGAAATGTCACCCATTCCTTTCTCCAGAGAAGCTGTTTGACCCGCTGAGTTAGTCCAGCCTTTTGTGTCTATCTTGTGGGCTAAAGAGCCTGTTCTTGTGCTGGACTGTTCTATGTTCTGTGTTAACGCTGAACAAACCAGGTTTATCCACCTTTAATTCTAGGTCTTTTAGGGAAGGGTTTGTGAGATAGTTCATAAATTAATGTGATAGGATCAGAATTAGGCCATTCGGCCCATGAAGTCTACTGTACCATTCAATTATGGCTGACCTAATCCCCCTCAACCCCATTCTCCTGCCTTCTCCTCATAACCTCTGGGACCTGTACTAATCAAGAATATACGTATCTATCACTGCCTTAAAAATATCCATTCACTTGGCCTCCATATCCTTTTGTGGCAATGAATTCCTCAGAGGTCCCTCCTTATCCTTGTGAACTCCAGCGAGTATTGATCCAATCCCGTCAAATGCTCATCATAGGTTAACCCACTCATTCCTGAGATAGTTCATGAATTGGTTTTAATTTTCAAGATGTTTCCTTGACTAGGGAAAATTTGCATTAGATTAGAAAAAAGCAAATGTAACTCTTTTATTCAACAAACATGGGAGACTGATTTTCTCAAAAGTTCCGAAGATGTGCAGGTTGTTTAGTTCTTCACAGTAAATTGCCTTTAATTATGGGTTAGTAGGAAAAAGAATCAAAGGGGAATTGGTAACCCTGTGTAAAGGAAGAAGGGTCTTGATCTGAAATGTCGCTTACTCCTTTTTTCCATAGATGCTGCCTCACCCCTTGAGTTTCTCCAGCATTTTCTGTCTACTGTGTAAAGGACAGTAAGTTGCAGGGAAATAAGTAGGGAAAGGACATATAGGATTGCTCTGCTGTGTTCCAGTAGGCTCCTTCTGTATCATTACAAGTAAATGGGAAAATGGAGTATAATGTGAGAAAAAGTATAATGCTCATTTTGGCAGAAACTTTTTTAAAAAGCACATTAGCTAAATGGTGAGTTATTACACAGCTATAAAATACCAAGGCATCAAAGTGAGCTGGTGACATCAATAATGCCCAGGTGCCCAAGAAAAGTAACGAGACATGACTCAGTGACTACTGAGCGAATGGCTCTAATGTCATGTATTTTGTGAGTTTGGTTATGACGCATATCAACTCCTGCCAGTAATGTTACTGGCTCTGCATTAGACCTTTTCAACAATAAGAGCACATATTTCAGACTGTTGTTCATCGACTACAGCTCAGCATTCAACACCATAATCCCCTCCAACTAATTATAAAGAACAAAGCTCTCCTCATCCCTATATAATTGGATCCTCGATTTCTTCAGTGGCAGACCACAATTAGTACAAATTAGCAACAAACCTTCCTCCTCAATAACTATCATTACAGAAGAACCGCAAGGGTGAGTGCTCAGTTACCTGCTCTAGTCTATGACCACGACGGTAGCCTGGCACAGCTCCCACACCTTTGTTTAGTTCGCTGACAGTTATTGGATGAAGAATGGGTAATGATGAGTCGGAGTACAGGAAAAAATTAAATAAGAATTTAATTGTTCTACCTGGGGCATCTTATATCTATACATAACTAAAACTCTGATCTTGTTATCTTCCAGTTTGTGCGTTTTTTCTATTTGTGCAAAAACAGTACGTGATTGCGCTACGATTTTCGCCAGCTCACTCATCGTGTTAATTCCAGTTCTTGACTTACCCCCTTAGTCTTAATATTAAGTCATACTCTGGTTCCAAAACCTTACTTTATTGAAGAACAAACTGCAGAGACAGTTTCTGATCCACTCACGCAAGACAACAATATCTTGCGCAAACAGAACAGAAGTCACAATCAACCGATACACCCCAAAGAATTACCCATCCTCTTATACCCTTCCAAACATTACTTGGGGGAGGTAACCCCTACAAACCAATCACACATATCGATCACATTATACAGTTATTGAAATTCTCTAACCCAATTACAAGGTACCCCATTACAATGTTTCTACAGAAGCTTCCAGAAGGAAGTCAGTTAACTAAAGTAATTAAACATTTTCCCTTGTTGTATAAACAAGTCAAACAAGGCTTCACACTTCAGCCAATCATCAAACAGCAGCACACACACTCTGCAAGATTATTTACAATTGTTTACACCCCCTTTTATAACCAATCCCCACTATGCATTTGCAGACTTACTTATCTCTTTCTGCAAACCCTCATACATTTTAACAAAGTAAGGACATCTGGACCTCTCCTTATCATCAACTTCCATCTAGGGTCTAGACATCTTCTGAGCCGTGACTCCATCTTGCAACTTTCACGGACATGGGCCAAAGAGGCCCTGCAAATACAAAGATCCTCCATTTTGTGACCGCTTTAATTTAGCCAATATTAATATTCCTCCATTTCATCATTATCATAACCCTCATCATTAATGATAACCAAAACAGAATAATTACTGTAACTGATATCCTAACAAGAAGATGCTGATGTATTTTCCCAGATTTTCACCAAGCTGCCCGAGTTTGCATGGGCGCAATTTCATGATTTCCGTCTGATGAGTCTTCATCTCCTGAGTTTTCATGGGCATAAATCCCCATCCATCCATCTTGATAAGTTCCCCTGTTTTTGACCCGTCGCAGAGTATGACGTTTCTAAGAGAATCTGGAATAAAGTAAGTTAGCAGTCTATACTTCCACTGATACTCTTGCAGTGGTGGAGATGTACACATGCGTTCCTTCCTTCCACTTTCAATGTTGTTGGGGTCGTTAGGAGAACCTGGTAAGGTCCTTCCTAACGAATCTCCAACCCTATCCTTACACGGTTCTTCACAAGGACATAGTCTCCAATTCAATTCAATGCAATTCAATCTTTAATTGTCATTTAATTAGAAACGGGAATAGTCCCCGAGGATTGGCGTACTGCGCATGTTGTTCCATTGTTTAAAAAGGGTTCTAAGAGTAAACCTAGCAATTATACACCGGTTAGTTTGACTTCAGTGGTGGGCAACTGAATGGAAAAGATACTTAGAGATAATATATATAAGCATCTGGATAAACAGGGTCTAATTAGGAACAGTCAACATGGATTTATGCCTGGAAGGTCATGTTTGACTAATCTTCTTGAATTTTTTGAAGAGGTTACTAGGGAAATTGATGAGGGTAAAGCAGTGGATGTTGTCTATATGGACTTTAGTAAGGCCTTTGACAAGGTTCCTCATGGAAGGTTGGTTAAGAAGGTTCAACTGTTGGGTATAAATGCAGGAATAGCAAGATGGATTCAACAGTGGCTGAATGGGAGAAACCAGAGGGTAATGGTGGATGGCTGTTTGTCGGGTTGGAGGCAGGTGACTAGTGGGGTGCCTCAGGGATCTGTGTTGGGTCCTTTGTTGTTTGTCATTAGGACCTTACCAGGTTCTCCTAACGACCCCAACAACATTGAAAGTGGAAGGAAGGAACGCATGTGTACATCTCCACCACTGCAAGAGTATCAGTGGAAGTATAGACTGTTAATTTTGTGTTTATTGTACGGTATTGTTATTTTTATATATGTATGACTGCAGGCACGTAATTTCGTTCAGACCGAAAGGTCTGAATGACAATAAAGGAATTCAATTCAATTCAATCAATTCAATGTACATCAATGATCTGGATGAAGGGGTGGGAAATTGGATTAGTAAGTATGCAGCTGATACCAGGATAGAGGGTGTTGTGGATAATGAAGAGGATTTCCAAAGTCTACAGAGTGATTTAGGCCAGTTGGAAAAATGGGCTGAAAGATGGCAGATGGAGTTTAATGCTGATAAATGTGAGGTGCTAAACCTTGGCAGGATAAATCAAAATAGGACGTACATGGTAAATGGTAGGGAATTGAAGAATACAGTTGAACAGAGGGATCTGGGAATAACCATGCATAGTTCCTTTAAGGTGGAATCTTATATATATATATAGGGTGGTAATGAAAGCTTTTGGTATGCTAGCCTTTATAAATCAGAGCATTGAGTATAGAAGCTGGGATGTAATGTTAAAATTGTACAAGGCATTGGTGAGACCAAATCTGGAGTATGGTGTACAATTTTGGTCGCCCAATTATAGGAAGGATGCCAACAAAATAGAGAGGGTACAGAGGAGATTTACTAGAATGTTGCCTGGGTTTCAACAGCTAAGTTACAGAGATAGGTTGAATAAGTTAGGTCTTTATTCTCTGGAGCGCAGAAGGTTAAGGGGGGACTTGATAGAGGTCTTTAAAATGATGAGAGGGATAGACAGAGTTGATTCTCAAAGCTTTTCCCTTTGAGAATAGAGAAGATTCAAACAAGAGGACATGACTTTAGAATTAAGGGACAGAAGTTTAGGGGTAACATGAGGGGGAACTTCTTTACTCAGAGAGTGGTAGCGGTGTGGAATGAGCTTCCAGTGGAAGTGGTGGCGGCAGGTTCGTTGGTATCATTTAAAAATAAATTGGATAGGCATATGGATGAGAAGGGTATGGAGGGTTATGGTATGAGTGCAGGCAGGTGGTACTAAGGGAAAAAAGTGGTTCGGCACGGACTTGAAGGGCCGAGATGGCCTGTTTCCGTGCTGTAATTGTTATCTGGTTATATGGTCATTGTGCAGTGTATAGTACAGAGACAATGAAATGCAGTTAGCATCTCCCCAGAAGAGCGAACTTAGAATAATGAACGGTAAAATATATATATGTGCAAACAGTATCAGTAGTGCAATTATACTGGGGGAAGGAGTGTCCAGGGTGGTGACTGGCAATCACCGAGGTGCAGAGTTAAGTATTGTAACAGCCGCAGGGAAGAAGCTGTTCCTGAACCTGCTGGTCCGGAAGCGGAGGGACCTGTAGCGCCTCCTGGATGGGAGGAGGGTAAACAGTCTGTGGCTGGGGTGAGACCAGTCCTTGACGATGCTGCGTGCCCTTCGCAGACATCACTTGCTATGGACAGACTCAATGGAGGGGTGTGAGGTACCGGTGATGCGTTGGGCAGTTTTCACCAACCTCTGCAGTGCTTTCCGGTTGGAGACAGATCAGTTGCCATACCATACTGTGATACAGTTGGTAAGGATGCTCTCGATGGTGCAGCGGTAGAAGTTCACCAGAATCTGAGGAGACAGATAGACCTTCTTTAGTCTCCTCAGGATGAAGAGACGCTGGTGAGCCTTCTTGACCAGTGTAGAGGTATTATGGGGCCAAGAGAGGTCATCAGAGATGTTGACGCCCAGAAACACGTTCCACCTCCGTCCCGTTAATATGGATGGGGGTGTCCGTGCCACCCTTAGACCTTCTGTAGTCCACAATGAGCTCCTTGGTCTTCTTGGAGTTAAGGGCCAGGTTGTTGTCAGCGCACCATGCTGCTAGGAGCTGAACCTCCTCCCTGTAGGCCGACACATCATTGTCACTGATGAGGCCAATCACCATTGTATCATCTGCATACTTGATGATGGTGTTAGAACCATGTACAGGTGTGCAGTCGTAGGTGAACAGGGAGTAGAGGAGGAGGCTCAGTACACAGCCCTGTGGAACGCCGGTGTTCAGGGTGAGGGTTGAAGAGGTGTGGTTTTCCAACCTAACAGTGTGGTCTGTTAGTCAGGAAGTCCAGTATCCAGTTGCAGAGGGAGGGGTTGATGCCCAGGTTGCTGAGTTTGGTGATCAATTTTGAGGGGATAATGGTGTTAAATGCTGAGCTAAAGTCAATGAACAGCATTCTCACGTAGGTGTCTCTGTTGTCGAGGTGGGAGAGGGCCGAGTTTAGTGCCGTTGAGATGGCATCCTCCGTACTCCTATTCTTGCGGTAGGCAAACTGATAGAGGTCCAGTGTGAGAGGTAGGCAGCCTTTGAGGTGTGCCAGGACCAGCCTCTCAAAGCACTTGGTGATTATGGGAGTAAGTACAACTGGGCTGAAGTCGTTCAGGCTCGCCACAGTGGAGTGTTTTGGCACCGGCACGATGGAGGTGGTTTTAAGGCACGTGGGGACAACTGCTTGGGCAAGTGACAGATTGAAGATGTCAGTCCAGACGTCTGTCAGCTGCGCAGCACAGGTCCTGAGGACGTGCCCGGGGATGCCGTCAGGGCCAGCAGCCTTACGTGCATTAATCCTACTCAGTGCTAGATACATATCGTAGGGGGTGAGTGTGAGGGGCTGGTGATCAGCAGGGGGCATAGCCTTGATGGGCATCTCTTGGTTGTCTCTGCCAAAGCGGCCATAAAGATGGTTAAGCTCCTCAAGGAAGGATGAGTCGCTGGATGTAGGGGTGGTGTTGGTGGATCTGAAGTCCGTGATGGCCTGGATGCCTTGCCACATGCGTCAGGGGTCGGAGTTGTTGTTGAAGTGCTCCTCAATCCTAAGCTTGTTGCTATGCTTGGCCTTTTTGATGCTCCTCTTCAGGTTAGTCCTGGATGAACTGTAGGCGCGAGCATCGCCTGACCTGAAAGCGGTGTCCCGTGCTTTCAGCAGTAACCTGACCTCGCTGTTGATCCATGGCTTCTGATTCAGGAATGTGGTAATCCGTTTGAGGGTGGTGACACTGTTGATGGTGGAGTTGATAAACTCCAGAACAGAGGATGTATAAGTGTCCGTGTGGAAGTCAAAGGTGGCCTGGGCTGCAAACACATTCCAGTCAGTGTTTCCATAACACTGCTGTAGTGTGGAGTCAGCCTCCTGTGACCAAACATTAACTGTTCTCACTGTGGGTTTTACCCATCTGATGAGTGGGGAGTACTTAGGGAGCAGGAACAATGAGAGGTGATCAGACTGACCAAGGTGGGGGAGGGGAAAGGCTTTGTAAGCTTCAGCCATATTTGTGTAGACTTTGTCCAGTGTCTTGTCTTCTCTAGTGGCGAAGGAGACATGTTGGTGGAATTTGGGGAGTACAGTCTTCAGGTTGGAGTGATTGAAGTCACTCGCAACAACGAAGGCTGCCTCGGGGTTGTGAGTCTGCTGTTTGCTAATGGCAGTATGCAGTTCTTTCATTGCAAGCTTCGCATTAGTGTCAGGGGGAACATAGGCTGCAGTCACAACAGTGGAGGTAAACTCTCTGGCAGATAGAATGGTCTGCATTTAACCAAGAGGAACTCTAGGTTAGCTGAGCAGTCACTCCAGGCTCCACTTTAGTCGAAGCTGTCAACAAAGGCACTTTGTTATATGCTGCTCTTACTCTACAATGAGATTCTGTCAACGCTCGAGTCAAAACTAGAATGTAGTAAGACTCCTCTTCAGTCATATGATGGAAATTTATAACTTTCATTGCTTTCTGGTTCCAAGATGTTCTTAGGAGTCTACCATAAACAATTTCAGCTGTGCTCAGTCTAGAATTCCCTGCAGGCATGACATCATCTGAAATAAAGCTATGGGAAGTTATTTAATCCAATAGGCTGTGGGATGAGCATCAAAAATGTGTCTCAAAATCAACTTTCGTGACCCATGTCTCGGAAACTACATGAAATTTTGCACAGATTTAGATAAAATATAATTGAGAAAATATAATTCATAACTCATTAGTTGCACATTAATTAATTAAATTAGAAAATGAGTTCGAAAAAGTAAGCGCCATCTAGTATCCAATGCCCATATTACACCATGGGGAGCCTATTTCCGTGTTGCAGTCTATTTAAACCATATATTATGATACATATACATATGAGTTGTGAATATGACTGTAATCATATATAATTATGTATAATTATGTTATATAAAAATAATATCTATATTACTAAAGGTCTGATCTTGAGCACTTCCTGTTCTGTATATTGATTTTAGAAAAAACGCTGCCACTTATAGCTGTGATTTTTGGCCATCTTACTCAGAGTCCCCCTCCGCCGCGCATGACAAGGTTATTTTTCCTGTCGATTAAAAATAAAAGAGTTATTAGTGTTTAAAAAATGTTGAGATTCTCTCTCCTGAAGGCCACGTCCCTTCCAGAGGGACTTTAAAACCCGGAAGTGCTGAGTGCCTCAGTCAGTCTCTTCAAGATGGGGGAAATAGGCTCCCCATTGCGTAATATGGGCATTGGATACTTCCCATGCTTGAAATGGCATGAAACTGCACTTGAATTTGGTGGCCTTGCACCCTGCTTGAAATGGAATTTCAAGGAATGGTCGTGAGTCAACTGCCAGCCCACCAGCCATGAGTGAGCTGCCAGCACATCAGGCTTGAGTGACTGAGCTGCCACCCCAAGAATCCATTTGGCCCACAATGTCCATACTAGCCCTCTGGAAACCAATCCCTTCAGCCCACAACACCCATACTAGTGCTCCAGAAAGCCTCCCCTCCCGTCTCCCCTCCTCCCCGCCCCCCTCCCCCACTGGCCACCAATAGTGGAATTGGTGGAGAGGCGGAATATTGCGATGGGGGACCAGCCCACCTGTGTGAACATGGGACCCAACGGGTCCCACTTAGTCTAGTAATTAATATAATTGTGAGTTTTTCTTTTTTATGAGACTGCTGTGGGTGAGGGCAGTCCCTGTGTGTTCCCCGTTTACTGAACCCTGCTGACTGCCAGTGTGCAGAGTGGGGGTCACGGCCATAGTGGGACTGGGGCAGTGCCAGGCTGGGGGAAGGCTAAGGCATTTTCCACTGACAGGACAAGGCCTAACCCTAATCCTAACTTGCCCCCCTTCCTGGGCTGCCCACGGCTGGAGCTGGAGCTGCTTTGGGACCAGCAGCGCGTCCACATCGGCCAACATGCCCTTCTGGTGGTGATGATGGTGGGGAGCAGCACTGCTCTGCACGTCGCCCGGGCCGCCTTCAGCACGACCATAGCATCGGCTCCGTCAGACCGCCCACACACTTGCTGCAACACTGGCTGGCCGACAACGCCGACCCTTAGCAGCACCCACCGGAGGCCCGACCAAACTCTCACCACCCACCGGAGGCCTGGCCCGGCCCGACCAACCGGTTTCACCACCCATCGGGGGCCCACACAGCATCCATCGGCCTACCGACAAGCCCAACTGACAGACTGACCGATTGACTGACTGACCGACTGACTGACCCTAATCCTAACCCTAGCTCTACATTTGTTATTTAGCATTTTTATTTAACAGTTCACCGATGCCCCAACCGATCGTCCATAAAGGTGAACACGATCGGCCCAAACGAACACCTCTACGTCCGCAATCGCCATTCTGGCCACCGTTTCATGGTGGACTCCGGTGCCCATGCCAGTATCCTGCCTCCGAGCACCTGAGATATTTGCGCCAGTAAGGTAGGACCCGTCCTCTCGACTGTTAACGGGAACGATATTCGCACTTACGGTACACGGACCGCAAACCTAAATTTCGACTCCCGCCAGTACAGGTGGAAGTTTATCGTTGCTGACGTCGCCCAACCGATCCTGTGGGTGATTTCTTGCGAGCGTTCTCCCTGTTAGTCGATGTGCGAGGTGGACGCATGGTCCCTGTGTCGGATCTATGCCCTGCCATATTCGGAAATGTAGGCGAGGTGCCATTGCTGTCTGGCAGACCTGGGGTCAGATACCTTGGTTAAGGCGAATGTTAGTGGCTTGTGATCTGTGAATGCAGTGAAAGCGCGCCCCTCCAGGAAATAACGAAAATGGCAGATCGCCAGGTAGAGTGCAAGGAGATCCTGGTCGAAAGTGCTGCTCTTAACTTCGGGGGCTCGCAGTTGCCTGCGGAAAAATGCCAGCGACTACCTAAGCGCTGCTCGAGGTCGGCGCCTACCGCAACGTCGGAGGCGTCTTCGGTGAGGGCCGTTTGGGCTGACGCCCTAGGGTGTTCCGGCATAGTGGCATTGGCCAATGCAGTTTTAGCCCCCTCGAATGCCTTCTGTGCCTCCTTAGACCAGACCAGGTCCTTGGGCTTTCCAGCCAGGCATTGGAACAACGGCCACATAATGGCGGCTGCTGACGGGATGAATCGGTGGTAGAAGTTAACCATCCTGATAAACTCCTGTAGACCCTTGGCCGATAGGGGTTTCAGGAAGCGACAGATAGCGTCGACCTTCTCGGGCAGTGGCTGCGCGCCGTGGGAGGTGATGCTGTGACCCAAGAAAGAAATGGAGCGCAATCCGAACTGGCACTTCGCGTGGTTGATCACCAACCCGTGTTTGCGCAGCCGTTTGAAAAGTAGGCGGAGGTGCCCGACATGCTCCGCCTGTGAGCTGCTGGCCACCAGGATATCATCCAGGTAGATGAATATCCTGGTGGCCCGACCGACCTGCTCCATTAGCCTTTGGAACGCCTGAGCAGCGTTCTTCAGGCCGAAAGGCATTCTAAGCCATTTGAAAAGGCCGAAAGGGGTAATGGTGGCTGTTTTAGGGACGTCGTCGGGATGGACCGGAATTTGATTCATGACAAAATCATCGTAGTTTTGTACAAATGAACCATAAATACACTTAGTTAATAGTTTTGAAAGCAGTATTTTCTTACTTTGAAGAAGCAAAACTGGAAAATACGGATTAAACGCAGGTCTGTATACACACAGCAGCTCAGCTGGCAAGAATGTTTATCGCGAAAGACGTATTACGTAGGCATGTGCAGTTGAAATACCAAACTCGCTTATACTTTGTGTCTTTATTTGAAGGTGAATCGGTTTCAGAACAAAGTGGGGGGGGGGGGGGGGTAACGGAAGGGAAGGATTTTATGTAGCAGAGAAGGAGATTAACTGTTTGTCTGTCTGACCAGCTGAGTGTTTCTAGCATTTAAACTTCTTATTTCCAATTTTCAGTATCTGCAACTCTGGTTAGACTAACTTTGAATTTCTTCCTGTGGGCATTGGAAATATTATGGTTACAGTTGTTGCTTGGGTAAATCTGATTTAGCATAATTTCACCACGTTGACTACCTAAAATTGACAAATTCACGTCCGATATTTGGCATGTGGCAGGTGACAACTATTGTCCCTGTACCCAAAAAGGCAAGGATTACTTGTCTTAATGACTACAGGCCTGTCGCACTAACCTCTGTAGTCATGAAGACACTCGAAAGGCTTGTGCTGGCCAATCTGAAAAATATCACAAACCCCCTGCTGGGACCCTCTGCAGTTTGCACACCGGGCCAATAGATCTGTGGATGATGCAGTCAACCTGGGCCTGCACTTCATTCTACAGCACCTGGACCGCCAGGGGACCTATGCGAGGATCCTGTTTGTTGATTTTAGCTCTGCATTCAACACCATTGTGCCAGAGCTCCTACACTCCAAACTTTCCGAGTTGACTGTGCCTGAATCACTCTGTCGGTGGATTACCAGCTTCCTGACAGACAGGAAGCAGAATGTGAGGCTGTGAAAGCACATGTCGGACCCGCAAACGCTCAGCATAGGAGCACCGCAAGGCTGCGTACTCTCTCCTCTCCTCTACTCTCTCTACACCAACGACTGCACCTCCACAGACACCTCTGTCAAGCTTCTCAAGTTTGCGGATGACACAACCCTGATTGGACTGATCCAGGATGGGGAGGAATCTGCCTACAGACAGGAAGTGCCACAGCTGGTGTCCTGGTGCTGTAGCAACAACCTAGAGCTCAATGTTCTTAAGACAGTGGAATTGATTGTAGACTTTAGGAGAGCACCCCCTCCCCTCACCCCACTCACCATCAACAACACCACAGTTGCATCTGTGGAGTCTTTTAAGTTCCTGAATAAAGATAAGAAAATGTTTCCAACACAAGTCATATTTTCTTAGTCCATCAGCAAACACATTAAGGATTAAATGAAAATAATAAATTCTTTAACGTTGAATATCTTATAATTGCAGATTAATGAACTGAACTAGAACTGGAACAGTGTAAGTTGTGCGTGAACAGCAGAACAAGAAAGGAAGCTATTGAGTTGACAGAATTCTACATTAATTCATTGGTAGAATAGTTAACAATTTATACACAGTTTATACAGCGCAGCGTTTGCTTTTTTTTCCCTTAATGACCTTTGACAAATCCCATGATTCCTTGCGTTTTTCAGAATACCAAACTCACTTATTGCAGCAACTCAATGTGTCAGGCAGCATCTCTGGAGAACATGGTCTGAAGAAATGTCCTGGCCGAACCATCACTTATCACCTACTGATACTGTACTTCTACGGGTGTCTGAATAAAAATCACTGCAATCTATATACTTTTAAAACTCTGTGTGTGTGTGTGGGCATATATCATTTTGCCTTTGATTTTGCCTTTGATTCGTTAATCCGTGAAAACAAGACACAAAAACACTGAGATTTTTACCATTTCGCTAGCGATTTTACTTTTACGTTCGCAAATCCACTCCTCATTAAATGTAGTCATTTTTCTGTATTCATTTTAAATAGATTCCTTCACAAAATGTACTTTTCTTTAAATCAGCAGCTGTGGACGTCACAATGCCCTTGCACTCGTGGAACTGCCACCCGCTCTCCATTCAAGCAGACTCCGTCATCGCACTTTCAAGCCCCCAACCCCCCCACTCAGTCATTATTTTGCCTCCCGCTGGCCGCCTTCTCATCATGTGCCCCGCGCGACGATAATGGCTGCTGCCGCCTGGCTCTCCTCCAAACTCTTCCCCCCCCCCCCCCCGGCCCGGCTCTGTCACACTGGCGGAAGCCACACATCGGCTGGTCCCCCCGCTGTTTTTCGTCGTCCTCACTGGTGGCTCGCAGGCTCACTCGGGACCACACCCGTCCGCCCACTCCACCCTCCTCCCTGTACTCGGGGTCTGAAGCGCCGAGGATGCGAGGGCTGGGTAGGGCTGGGCGGCCCAACCCCTCTCCTCCCTCCCTTCTTCACCCCTCGCTTCTCCCCCTCCCTTCTCCCCCCCCTCCCTTCTCCCCCCTTCACCCCCCCTCCCTTCTCCCCCCCGTTCTCCCCCTCCCCTTCTCTCCTCCCCCCTCTCCCCTCTCCTCTCTCTCCCTCCCCCCCTCTCTCTCGATCGCTGGCCCTCTGCTGCTTTTGATCGTCCGCTCCGCTCGCACCAGCAGGGTCTCCCACTGAAAAGACGCCGCAAATCAGAAACCCCAGCTCCAAAAGGCAGGAAACTCCCCTGCCTTTCTGTGCCCCTCTCTCTGTGCCTCCGTGTCCTTCTCTGTGCCTCCGTGTCCCTCTCTGTGCCTCCGTGGCTGTCTCTGTGTCTTTGTGTATCTCTCTGTGCCTCCGTGTCTCCCTCTCTGTGCCTCCGTGTCTCCCTCCATGCCTGCGAATTGAGGGGCTATGTGTGAGTGGATAGGGCAGGGCATGGGGTAAAAGGAATGAATTAATAATATTAATATAATATCAATGGGGGTGGTTAGTGTGTGTGTGTGTGAGGGGTGGTTAGTGCGTGTGTGATGCCTCAGGCCACCCCCTCCCCTCGCAACCGCACGATGTGGGAACAGACCCAATGGGTCTTCACTTGGTCTCATGACCACTAAAAAAGGGTCAGGCGCTCGAGATAGGCGTTCACCAGTTGATCATTGATCACGCCATTACCTATCTATATTCTCTAGAGATGCTGCCTGACCTCCATTTTTTTTTTGTTTTTGTAAATCAGCATCTGTAGTTCTTTGTTTCTTTACCTCAGGTGGCTGTTTTTCATTCAGTTTGATTAAATAACTTCACAGCCCAATAAAATTAACTTTATCCTAAAACTCCTACCTGACCCTATTTTTCCTTCTCCATGGTAAATACAGACATTTAAATCATCTCCTATTTCCCAAGGCTCCACACAGAGATTACTGCACCGATCCTCAAGGGAACATACTCCCTAGCGAATCTTTTACTTATTATCTGCATAGAATCTTTTAGGATTCGCCTTAATCTTATTTGTCTGGGATATCTCATGTACCCTTTTTACCCTTCTACATCCTTCTGTCGTGCCCTCCTACATCCTTTTTACTCCTCAAGGGACTTGCTTGATCCCATCTTACTGAACCTTCCTTATATCTACTTTTTCCTGCCCAGATCCTCAATATCACATGCCTATGTCAGTTTTAAATCTGCCGTATGTTACCTTTCGACTCCTCCAGCTTTACTTGCAAACAATCCCTCCCAATACATTTTTGCAAGTTCTTGCCTGATCCCATCAATATCAGCTTTCCCTCAATTTAGGACATTTAACTTTGAGGATCAGAGTTTTTCCTCCATGACTATCCTGAAACTAATAGAATGATGATCCCTGGTCCTACAATACTATCCCAATGACCCAACAAATTCTGCCCCATTTTACGACTATAGCAGTCTGTCAATATTAAGGAAATTAAAATCTACTGTTACTGTTACAATTCCTTGAAAATTGTGACACATGTAGACAGGCTGGTGATGAAAGCTTATAGCACTCTAGCTTTCATCGGACGTGACACTGAGTACAAAAGTTCCATTTTAGTTTCATTTCAGTTTTAGTTTATTGTCACATGTGCTGAAGAACAGTGAAGAAGTTTGGTTGTGTGCTAACCAGTTAGTGGAAAGACAATACATGACTACAATCAAAAATGATTACAAAAGGTGGGACATCATGTTACAAGATGTTGGTAAAATTGCAACTGAAATATTGTGTACAGTTCCAATTGCCATAGTTTAGGAAGGACATGATTAAGCCAAAGAGGGTACAATAAAAATTCACACAAATGTTGACAGGACTGGAGGGCTCGAAGGAGAGACTGGATACCCTGGGACAGTTTCTCCTGGAGCAAAATAGGCTGAGGGGTAATCTTATAGAGGTTTATTTAATCATGAGGGACACAGATAAGGTGGAAGCGATAGTCATTTTCCAGGGTAGGGGAGTTGAAAACTAGATGGCACGGGTTTAAATTGAGAGGGATAACATTTAAATGTGACGAGAAGAGCAGGTTTTTCATACAGGGGTTGGTAGCTGTGTGGAACAAGCAGGCAGCGGAAGTGGAAATAGAAGAGGTGGGTAAAATTACAACATATAAAAGACACATGGACTGATACATATATGTAAAAGCTTTCAAACAATATGCACCAAATACAGACAAATGGGACTAGCTCAGGAAGAGATCTTGGTTGATGTGGATGAGTTGGGCCAAAGGGCTTGTTTCCATGCTGTATAACTCAACATCTTGGCTGAGTTTATTGTGTGATCTAATTAATAATTCTGTGTCAGCTCTTAAACAACTAAAGGACTGTTAACATCCTTGAAGAAGCAAGGAAAGTGGGCCTCAAGTATAACAGCAATCAGATGCACAAGTTAAAATAGGTAAGGCATGACAAAAGTGAAGAACCAAATCTGATTAGCAATAATTTTAATCAAAATATATTTTACAAAATTGTAATTACGATACACACCATTAACCCATGAAAATAAGATTTACGCTGCCAATTACATAATCACAAGTTATTTAATGATTATATTACATTGCAGTTATTTGTTTTCAGCATTCTCTGCTCAGCAAAATCTACTCCACACATCAGATATTTCATGAACTTAAAATATATTTGTATAGTACAAATATACTTTACAATTCAAAATGTGCTGCCTTATATTAGACATTTCTTGCACTTTATTTTCTTATATTTTCTGACATTTGACCCACTTTAGCAGCAGCCTCCTTTATATTTTGCCAGGCATATTGGATATGTTTACTTTTGACGGTTTCAGCACATACAACGAAACGGAGCACATACTTCTCTCGAAGTTGGCAAGGTATAATGTGAATCTTCCTCATGTTGGTTATTTCTTTCATGAGTCTTTCATTTAGATTATTGGAGCCCTAAAATATGAAATACACCAACAATTAATTATTTGTTAGGGATGCATTATTACAATCCGGTCGGAGCCTGCGTCAAAATGGGGTTCGGGTTGGCGGAGTGGTCGTCGGAGCTCGCGCCTGGGGCCTGGGTCGGCGCCACGGAGGCCTCAGGAGAGGACCTGGCAGAGTTGTCGTGAGGTCGGTGCAACGGTCAATAGGGGCACCAACCGATGGACGAGGACGGATATGTGGGAATGAGGACGCTGGTGCCGAGGGAAGGAACGAAGGAAGAACCGGTGTGGGGGGCACCGCTGGGAAGAACAATGGACAATAAGGACCCGGTGTGGGGACCGCATGAGGGAGGGGGAGGGGGGGAAGAGCAAAGGGGGTACTGGCATTGGGGGGAATTTGTAACTTTGTAAGCGCCCTTCATGGGCAACTATTGCATACCTTGGTAAGGTTTGCAAGCCAAGAATTTCACTGTGACTTGTTACATGTGGCAATAAATTATTAATTCATTCATGAATAAGTGTAAACGCTCTATGTCATAATCTAATTGTACACTGCACAGAGGTGGCAAAGCTATTCTCACCCCTGATAATCTATCAGATTCCTTCTCACATATATCTGGGGATGTGTCTAAAATGAGAGAGTAACAGGTTTATCAATGAACAGCCTAACATAGTTGTGCTCATAAAAGCATAACTTTATAGTTTAGGTTTAGGTTTATTACGTACCAAAGTGCATTACTATACGTAAATGCAATCAAGCTAAACTCAAGTAATATAGTCACCACCTTAGTCAAACAAAGGGGAACTATACAGAATATAGCTCTTGGCAGTATAGTGTACCAGCTCCATAGACCAATTCCAATGTCCACAATGGGGTAGAGGTGAATCAGTGCCATAGCTAATGGAAAGATCATTCGAAAGCCTGATAAGACAGGAGAAGAGGCTGCTCTTGAGTCTGGTGATATGCACTATCAAGCTTCTGTATTTTTGCCTGAAGAGAACAGGTAGACAGAATGACTGAGGCGCAATGTCTTGCATCAAAAGGTCCACATTTTACCAACGTAATCACTAGAAAATTTTAACAGGATGACAAACCCACCGGAGGTGGTGGAAGAGTGGAAGGTGGTGATGGGTGGTGATTGTGGGTGCTCTCAATATCAATACTAAATATAGATTTATTAATTTAAATACATGAGTGCCCTTGCATCTTGATGAGACATGAATGCCCCCAGGCTACTGTGGAAGGACAATCTTAAGTCGATGCACCTTGTCACTTTGACATACCCTGGCAGTTCCTTGACATCTTCTTGAAAATAGAGTAGCTGAGGAGAAATGGGATCTTTGGATGGATGGGGCCCTTCATATTCAAATTTAATAGATTTTAACAGAAAGAATTTCAACAACAAATGGATAAATTTAACTAAACTGCTGGTTCATGGATACAACTACAACATGACTGATGTACCGGAATCACATTTTGAGCCTCATCCTTAATGGCTGAGAAAAATAATGCCACATATTTATTGTGAGAGAATTTGTAAGAATAGGGACTATTTTTAGTAAGAACTATGGGAACTAGGAGGTGCTCAGTAGTAAACATTTCTCAAGGCTGGTATGTTTCATGTAAAGCTTTTGAACTGCATTTCCAACATTTATCTTCATAAATAGACAAAAAATGATTCTAACCTTGATTCACTCAAATGTCATAATATGCCCTCATAAGATAGATTTTACTTAGTCACATACAAGAAAGATAATTATATTTGCCTTTGGATACCTATTATGTATTTACATAAATCTCATTATTTAATGGTGATATTGCAAATTTGTACAATTAGTCACACACTGTACAAATTGATTGCGGATCATGATAAAATAAACTCAACACTTGGCCTGTGGTTTGATATATTGCACCAAATTACGCCTCCATGCTAAACTATAGTTTGAAAATATAGCACATGTAATATTAAGAATATTTTTACGAACCTTAATTCTGAAGCACACCAGACCCAATACCTCATCACCAATAATCTGAAACTGTTCATCTTGACGTACCAAAATCGCAAACTCATGTGCTAGAGCCACTTGCTATAATAAAAGCAAAATGGGTAGACGTTGAAATACATATACACTTAAGTAAATAATTTGTTGCACAAAAGGAGAACTGGCATATTCTTTCTTTATTGTTCTTGCATTTTTCTTTCAACATCTTTTAAATAAATGGATGGCTGATCTGTCTCTCCCTCCTAACCCCATTCCCCTGCCTTCTCCCCATAACCTCTGACACCTATACTAATCAAGAATCTATCTGCCTTAAAAATATCCAGTGACTTGGCCTCCACAGCTTTCTATGGCAATGAATTCCATAAATTCGCCACCCCCGACTAAAGAAATTTCTCCTCATCTCCTTGCTAAAAGAACGTCCTTTAATTCTGAGGCTATGACTTCTAGTCCTAAACTCTCCCACTAGTGGAAACGTTCTCTCCGCATCCACTCTATCCAAGCCTTTCACTATTCTGTATGTTTCAATCAGATCCCCCCTCATTCGTCTAAACTCCAGCGAGTACAGGCCCAGTGCCGACAAATGGTCATCATAGGTTAACCTACTCATTCCTGGAATCATTCTTGTAAACCTCCCCAGGACCCTCTCTAGAGCCAGCACATCCTTCCACAGATATAGTACCCAGAATTGCTCACAATATTCCAAATGCGCCCGTACCAGCGCCTTACAGAGCCTCACCATTACATCCCCGTTTTTGTAAACAAGCCCTCTTCATGTACCTTGGCATTCAGTATTGCTGGGGCTGAACTGTACTAAAGAATAAGGAGCTGGATTAATTCAACAGTTTGTAGTTAGTAAACTCTAGCCCTTCTATAGAATGACTATTGCCCATTGTGTCTTGTCCATGAGTTACAGTATGCCAGTCTCACACAATATACATACTGTCATTATCCTTAAACTTGGCTTTTCCCATAGTTGATATAGTGCTCAATACATCTGCCCCATCTCACACACATCAGCTCTTATCTTTTCTCTCAACCAAAGCAATAATAATCTTCTTTATTTTCTTCTCTTTACCCACCACACCTCTTGCATCTACATTGAATGAACAAGTTTTCACCATCTTCAATCAGATGCTCTTCACTCAAACATGCATTCCTCTTCCCTTCAATATATTAAAGGACCCTTCCCATCACAATTCTCTGGTTTAATCTTCTATCTTCAAAAACACATATTTCTTATGGCATGCAATTGTAGGTGAGGCAATACTTGGTATTGGTATTGGTATAAGTTTTGTTTTGCATGCTAATGAGATAAATCAGCAGTACATGAGTAAAATCAACCACATTTGTCCAACATGAAAAAGAAAACTAAGTGCAAGTTACAGAGTTACAGCGACAGGGAATGTGCATATAAAAATGTGCAAGAGCTGCAACGAGGTAGATGACGAGATTTTGATTACATCTTATGGGAGGTCTGTTCAAGAGTCTGATAACAATGGGCAGGTAGCTGTTCTTGTATCGTCTGTCTGATGGGGAGGTGTGAGGGATTTTTGATTATGCGAGTGATTTGTGGGAGGGATGTGAGTGATTCTTGATTATGTTGGCTGCTTTCTTGAGGCAATGTGATGTGCAAATGGAATCAATGAGTCAATGAGGGAGAGAAAGAGTGAATTGCCTCCAACATAAATATCTCAGAACACACAGAACTGAAGCAGAAACAACATATGAGGAGAACCCATTCAAAACATATCTGGTTGTTGTTAGTTTAGTTTAGTTTAGAGATACAGCATGGAAACTGTGGCTTTGGGCTATTGAGTCCGCGCTGACCAGCAATTACCTGTTCGCTATTTCTATCCTACACATGAAGAACAATTTACAGAAGCCAATTAACTTACAAACGTGCACGTCTTTGAAATGTGGGAAGAAACCGGAGCACCTTAAGAAAACACGCGGTCACAGGGAGAACGTACAAACTCCATACAGACAGCACCCATAGTCAGGATTGAACAGAGGTTTCTGGTGCTGTGGCAGCAACTCTACTGAGGCGTCACTATGACGCCATATCTGTTTCATCTTTTCAGAGGAAAGGTGATGTATCCACTTCAAAGTATCACTTCTTAGTCAAAGTCTCATGACATTTCTTCCATAGTCTCCACATCTAATTCCTGCTGACTTAGCACATCATAGGCTACAGTTCATTTTGGACACGGTAGGAGTAGCTCACTTGGGTATTACCAACTAATGTTTGAACTGGGGATGCTTGGTGAGATCCCGTAGCCAGGATGGAACCCTGTCACTGGAGCTGTAAGGCAGCAACTCTACCACTGGTTCACTGCTGCTTGCAACTGTAACACTATTTTAGATGTTTTGCATCATTCAGAACAAAGCAATCCATTTGACTGCCAAATCTGCTGCAGGAACAAGCATCCATTCCTTCCAACTGGAACAAAGTCAGTGCAGTACATACTGTTGAAACTCAATTAATTTAATTTATCAACACAAAAGGTCCACGAGAAGGACAAGTGTAGCAAAGTCATAGAATCGCATTACTTCAATTTGGGATGGGGTGGAAGATTGCAACCTTCATGTGGTCCGCCCTGTTTCAGCTAATGCAATCAACTCAACGTGCACAAACGGAAGATCAAATAGAACAAGTTGTCGAACAACTTTAGGCTGTGCACACCACACTTTTTGAAAAATATAAAAGTGGATAAGTCTGCAGGTCCTGACAGGATATTCCCTAGGACATTGAGGGAAGTTAGTGTAGAAATAGACGGGGCTATGACAGAAATATTTCAAATGTCATTAGAAACGGGAATAGTCCCCGAGGATTGGCGTACTGCGCATGTTGTTCCATTGTTTAAAAAGGGTTCTAAGAGTAAACCTAGCAATTATACACCGGTTAGTTTGACTTCAGTGGTGGGCAAATTAATGGAAAAGATACTTAGAGATAATATATATAAGCATCTGGATAAACAGGGTCTAATTAGGAACAGTCAACATGGATTTATGCCTGGAAGGTCATGTTTGACTAATCGTCTTGAATTTTTTGAAGAGGTTACTAGGGAAATTGATGAGGGTAAAGCAGTGGATGTTGCCTATATGGACTTTAGTAAGGCCTTTGACAAGGTTCCTCATGGAAGGTTGGTTAAGAAGGTTCAACTGTTGGGTATAAATGCAGGAATAGCAAGATGGATTCAACAGTGGCTGAATGGGAGAAGCCAGAGGGTAATGGTGGATGGCTGTTTGTCGGGTTGGAGGCAGGTGACTAGTGGGGTGCCTCAGGGATCTGTGTTGGGTCCTTTGTTGTTTGTCATGTACATCAATGAGCTGGATGAAGGGGTGGTAAATTGGATTAGTAAGTATGCAGATGATACCAAGATAAGGGGTGTTGTGGATAATGAAGAGGATTTCCAAAGTCTACAGAGTGATTTAGGCCAGTTGGAAAAATGGGCTGAAAGATGGCAGATGGAGTTTAATGCTGATAAATGTGAGGTGCTACACCTTGGCAGGACAAATCAAAATAGGACGTACATGGTAAATGGTAGGGAATTGAAGAATACAGTTGAACAGAGGGATCTGGGAATAACCGTGCATTGAAGGTGGAATCTCATATAGATAGGGTGGTAAAGACAGCTTTTGGTATGCTAGCCTTTATAAATCAGAGCATTGAGTATAGAAGCTGGGATGTAATGTTAAAATTGTACAAGACATTGGTGAGACCAAATCTGGAGTATGGTGTACAATTTTGGTCGTCCAATTATAGAAGGATGTCAACAAAATAGAGAGGGTACAGAGGAGATTTACTTGAATGTTGCCTGGGTTCCAACAGCTAAGTTACAGAGATAGGTTGAATAAGTTAGGTCTTTATTCTCTGGAGCGCAGAAGGTTAAGGGGGGACTTGATAGAGGTCTTTAAAATGATTAGAGGGATAGGCAGAGTTGATGTGGACAAGCTTTTCCCTTTGAGAATAGGGAAGATTCAAACAAGAGGACATGACTTTAGAGTTAAGGGACAGAAGTTTAGGGGTAACATGAGGGGGAACTTCTTTACTCAGAGAGTGGTAGCGGTGTGGAATGAGCTTCCAGTGGAAGTGGTGGCGGCAGGTTCATTGGTATCATTTAAAAATAAATTGGATAGGCATATGGATGAGAAGGGTATGGAGGGTTATGGTATGAGTGCAGGCAGGTGGGACTAAGGGAAAAAAGTTGATCGGCACGGACTTGAAGGGCCGAGATGGCCTGTTTCCGTGCTGTAATTGTTATATGGTTATATGAAAGAAGAAGAAAATTTGGGATCACATTCTGACTAAAGAAGCTCAATGCCATCAGACACAGCAATCTGTCTGATTGGTTACACATTCACCATCATTAGACCGCTTCAATTGCACCTCTCAGACCCACAATCTCTGTCACCAAGAAGGACAGGGGCTGCTGGTGAACGGATCATTGCCACCTGCATCTCCTCCTCCACCTCATGAGCTACCCAGACTTAGAAATAACACCGTCAGTGGATTTAAATCCTGGAACCCCCTGCATAACTGAACTTGGAGCAGTTCAAAAAGGTAGAGCACTACCACTTTCTGAAGAGCAATTTAGGAATGGGCAGTAAATACTGGCCTTGGCAGTGATGCCAAAATGATTTAAAAAATCTATTGAATCCATTTTGTAAGTATGCAAATACCATTTATAGGCACATTAAATGGATTAATATAATTTTAATCTAAGTATTCTGGGAACACAATTAGTACATGCTCTGTGGGTACTTTCCACAATAATATGTGTAACTTACCCTGCGAATATGCTCTTGGAGTCCCTTTACCCCATATAATCGGAACACAAACCACATTTTCAGTGAGCGGAATGTACTCCCCATGGGAATCTGCCAGTGCTGAATTAAACAACATCAGTCAACAGTTAATAACTTCACAAGGCAGTCAAACAAATGCTTATCATAGCCTCTGTAATAAAATGCTGTGAATCATAATGCTTCAAAGCATACAAATCTTTGATTATTTTTTCTTTTATGTTGCACGAAGGAAATGAAAATAACCTAGACTCAATGCACTGCCTCTTTCAATAAAGAATCAGTTCAAGATAATATTGCTCTATCTACAACAACCCTCAATTTCAACAGTCTTGTGAATTCTGGGTACTTGGTGTAACTTTATGGACTTAATGCTAGGTGCTCTCTAAACCGGTGCAGCTGTTACAAATCAAAGAACAGTTAATTACATGATAAGGTAACAGCCTTAATGCAATAGTCACTTTTTTACAGCCAATAACAAATATGCGCGCTGTTCCCTCTTTTAGGAAGATAAGAAGGACGATCATAAAACAAAATAATAGGTTTAAGTGCACTACAGTTCTTCTCACTCTGCCTACTGCCATAACAGTGCTGGTTTAATCAAAATAAGTACAAAGTGCTGGAGTGACTTGACAGGTCAGGCAGCATCTATGGAGGGAATGGATCAGCAACATTTCGGAGAAGTTTGGAGTTTCGGAGAAGGATTGAGAAGTTCCAAAATGCCAAGGCATATGACTGACATATTTATTGCAATGAGGAAAAATGAGCTGGAAAAATGAGCAGGAAAAACAAAATAAAGGAAGTGATTACATGGAGATAGGACACTGTGGTTATATGGTTGGGATCTATATGGCTATTTGACAATTTGGACTGAAACTTGTAAATAATAGGATGCAATAATTTTCGCACCTCAACGTCTCGTTCAATAAAAGCCACACATGGGCGGCACAGTGGAGCAGCAGCAGGGTTGCTGCCCAACAGCGCCTGAGACCCAGGTTCATTCCTGATCATGGCTGCTGGCTGTACGGAGTTTGTATACTCCTCCTGTGACCATGAGGGTGTTCTCCAGGTGCTCAGTTTTATCCACACATTGCAAAGACGTGCAGGTTTTTAGGTTAATTGGCTTCTGTAAATTGTCCTTAGTGTGTAGGATAGAACTAGTGTATGGGTGATTGCTGGTCAGCGTGAACTCTGTGTGACGAAGGACCTGTTTCCACGTTGTATCTCTAAAACTAAACTAATGCTAGAACAAATTTGAACGGGACTTCCCCGGTGGAATTTCTTTTTGTGCAACATAATTGATTTCCACCAGATGGCAGTAAAGGATCAAAAATGGCTTCAGCCATCTGTCAGTAAGGAAGGAGCGAAAGCAATCAGGAGTTTGAACTTTAAACATTATCAAATAGAAGTGTGGGCATGCAAAATGAATAGGTGTGTTTGTAAAGTTCCAAATTTTCAAAGATACTGACAATGTTGCTGGTCTTGGTACACAAAAGGATTGACAGGGTTTAAGGGAATAATTGCCATTAACAACGTAACACTGTCAGAGAAAATAAAACAGTGAGAAAACCAAATATATATATTAAAACATGCATACATTGTATATATACAAATATACATACATTGTATATATATATATATATATATATATATATATATATATATATATATACACACAACATGTGTATTAAAAAATATATATATAATGTATATATATATACACACACACACACAGGGGTGGAAAATCCGCGGGGGCCAGATGGGACACAAGCCCCCCATGTTTTGAGAGGTGGGGGACATCCCCCCCCACATCTTTGTCATTCGGATTTTAAAATCTCTGCTTTCTGCGAGACAGTGGACGTGGGACTGCTGATCGAGGGCGATTCGACGAGAGAGAAGTCGGTCAGCAGGCAATGGGGGCGGGGCATGATGATTCAACGCGATGATTGGAGGAGGGAGGGGTGGGGGGGATGGGGGTGGGACTGAGGATAGATTGCGGTGATTGGAGGAGGGAGACGTGGCATAGACCTGCGCCTCATCCGCAGCCAGGATCTATCCCGGCCGGGTCTCCGGCGCTGTCCCGTCCCCACCCGAGTGCCCCCCCTCCCATCCCGCCAGGTCAACCTGCCTGGGCGTGCGGGAAATATGGCCAGCGCGGAGAAGCAGCGCTGGTGTCCCGTCAGTCCAGACAAGGCTTGTAGGTTAACTCGGTGAGACAGGCAGAGTTGAGCTGCATTTAGTACTGGATTGAACCTCCGAAGCCTCGCACATGTGTGTGTGCGTGTGCGCGCGCGGCCCCCTGTCCCCCGGTCCCCTCCATATTTTCACACAGACACACACAGACACACACAGACACAAACACACACACGTCAAATACAGACTTGAGATAGAAATAACCATTAACACGTTTAGCAAGTTTAACCATCAGTTAGGATGCAAAATCTGACCAGAATTGCAATGAAACACTGTCATTATCTATTATAATATTGTAAATTTGCTTACTCTGTAATCAGTAACGAGTTCTGGAAATACAGAATAAAAAGAGACGTTACCATAATTTTTTTATTTAAAAAACAATGAAGCTGCAGATTATTAGATGGACATAAAGGTGATTAGTATTGATGGTTCTCCTACAATGCACAGGAGCAATTGTACAAGAAGGTAAATATATTGTTTCGATTTAATACTCAATGTGTGAGTGATGTGTTTACATTATAGTGGAGCCAGTATGGCTTCCTCTCGTGTTCCCTTGTTTCAACGCTCAGGATCATTTAGATTTTGGGCATTTACAGAGCAACTGTGGGTTGGGCGTTCAAGAGAGATGGCAACTCATCTGCTGAGAAATTGGATGCATCCGTATTTGCTCAGCTGAATGGGTGCTCTATTTAGTGCTATGGGATAGCATAGCGGAGCAGCTGTCTCACAGCTCTGGCAACTGTTTTAACCCTGACCACTGGTGCTGTCTGTGTGGAGTATGGGTTTCCTCCAAGTACTCCAGTTGCTTCCCACAACGTAAAGGCATGTGGGTTGGAAGGTTAATTGGCTACTGGTATAAACTGCTGCCAGTGTATAGGTGAGTGGTAGAATCTGGGATGAATAGATGGCATTAAATGCATTTCGTTGTCTCTGTACTGTACACTGACAATGACAATTAAAATTGAATCTGAATCTGAATCTGAAATGTGGGTCAATGGTCAGTGTGGGTTAATAGGTTGAAGGGCCTGCTACCATGCTCTGTGACTTTATGGCCCACATCCAGATCAGAAAAATCACTAGTGGGAAACTTTAGCTTTGAAGAAAATATTTGTTTTCATCCTGAACGCCGTGTTCTGAAAGGCAGCTGCTACAGAGCTCCTCCAATTTTCCCACTTGGTTTCATGGGAAGCATGTCTCAGTCATAGAGAAGTCTCATCGTGAAGTCACTGTATAGCAGCATAAAATACTTCCATGCAGCTGAAGAAAATACAGAGGGGGAAGAGGGCAAGGCTAGTCTCTTCCATGACCCTATGACCTCTGCAGGAGAATGCCCTTAATTGTAGCATCCATTTATTCAATAGTAACACTCCCTTATAACGACATGGGTTTTGCCCGTGAAGTGTTCTGTCACTGTGGAGTTGATTGCATAGATAGCACCCAATGGATTACGATAAAAACTGCAAGTTGCACTTCCGGTGGCGCCATGTTCTAGGGGAGAACAGCGCCAGACCAGCTCCGTAAAAATCGGTTAAAAAAACGGGGTTAAAGGAGGGTGCTAACGCTACTTACCGCAGGAGATCGATTTAAAACGGCTCCGGTGCGATTGAAGGCTGTGTGACGTCATCAGGCGCGCGACTTCGGTAAGAAATTTAAAATGCAGCCCTCCTCCCCTCCCCTGAAGAAAACGGGCCTTAGAAGAGAGGCTGGTGCCACCAAAGCCTCGGGCTCGAGTCTGACTGCCTCCCAAGAAGAAATCTCACAGAGAAAAGTTGAAATGGAAGAATTTAAAAGTTCCTTGATGGGTGAGATGAAGAAACTGGTGAAAGAAATAAAAGACTTGAAGAAGGAATATAAAGATGAATTTAAAGACATGAAGAAAGAATATAAGGATGAAATAAAAACTCTTAAAGCGGAGATTCTGGTGTCTCATGAGAAAACTAAAGTGGAATTAACAAAATAAGTTACCGAGATGGTAAAGAATATAATGAACGAATGGAAAAGAAAGGCGGATGCTGAATTTCAAAACCGAATCTCTGAGGTAAACGACAAGGTTGCTGGGCTGGAACAAATGCTGATTGATAAGATTGATCCTATTGTCATCACACTCGACCAACAAAATGACGCAATTAAAGATTTGGCTGATTCTGCTGTAAAAAGTGCCAAGGAAACTGAGAAGCTACTTGCCGAGAATAAACGCCTTTCAGAACTACTCCACAAAATAAATGAGAAATGTATTGATTTGGAAGGTCGACAAAGACGTAAGAATTTGCGAATAGTAGGATTGCCCGAGGGTCGGGAAGGAAATCAGGACCCGCGGAAATTTGCTGCAAAACTCCTAAAGGACATTCTGGATCTGGACCAAGAACCGCTGGTGGGCCGTGCCCACAGGGCTTTAAGACGGGCCCCTGGGAGTGGTGCACCACCAAGACAAATGATTGTAAAGGTGGCTTTTGATCACGAGTTTGAAGAAATGACGAAGATAATAAGAAGAAAGAGGAATCTGAAATATGAAGGAGTTAATATCAGCATCTTCAGAGATTACCCGGCTGAAGTGGCTAAGAGAAGATCTCTATTCTCAGAAACAAGAGGCATTCTTCGGAATATAAAGGATGGAAAGGATCTCAGATATGGTTTGATGTACCCAGCAACATTGAGAGTGACCTACGACAACAAGGAATTCCGTTTTGTTAACCATACCAAAGCACTGGAATTCGCCAGAGGCATACAGAAGAAGGCAGAAGAGGAAGCAGAAGAAGAAGTAAGCGCTGAAGAAGAAGAAGAAGAAGAAGAAGAATGAACTTTTATTACCGACCTGCGGTTATGAATTATTCATTAAGAAAGAGGGGCAATAATGGACATGTTGTTATAGCTTGGTATTAATTAGTAAATTTTTAATTGTCCCCCTAACATAGTATTACCTACTATAATATTAATTATACTAGAAATTAATAACTGGTAATTAGTAATATGAATAATAGAAATATTTACTAAGTACTTAAAGTTACTTAAAGTTACCCCACCCCAATATACATAGTATTATAGACAGGAGCTGGAACACTTAACATCTCTTTTCTTAAAAAAAACGGAAGTCAGTAGATTAATGGCCACGTTAGTGTGGCTTTCACTAATGCACACTACACACTATACCAGTGTAGTTTCTTTTTTTTCTGGGCACCCTGTTAACACCCCTTTTTCTTTTTTTAATTACACTTTGTACTTTTTCTTATATATTAAATATTTGATTCTGCGTTATATATTATATGAATGTAGTTATGAACGATATTGTATAATCGCTCTAAGAAGATATGTATATGGATTACTGAAGATAGAAATTCTCATCGGATTGGCGTTTGGGTATACCGCTGGGCTGGAGGGGTCGAGAAGGCTACTCCAAAAAAAACCACCCTAATAGTAAAATGCAAGATATGAATGTGAAGACCGGGGGGGGTGGAATTACCTTCTGTAGTTGGAATGTTAAGGGAATTAATGAGCCAATTAAAAGGGGAAAGGTACTAGCACAGTTGAATAGATTGAAATCAGACGTGATCTTCCTCCAAGAGACTCATCTCAAAAGAGATGCTCAATATAGATTAACAGCGAAATGGATTTCCAAGGTATATCACTCTTCATTTACACATAAATCTAGAGGAGTTGCAATAATTATCCGTAAAGGTATACCTTTTAAACAAAATTCTATAATAGAGGACAAAGAGGGTAGATATGTAATAATTATAGGGGAATTATATTCACAGAAAGTAATTTTGGTGAATATATATGCCCCTAATTTTGATAACCCACTATTTTTTAAGAAAATATTTAATAATATTCCTATTTCCACACAATATAATTTAGTTATTGGGGGTGACTTTAATTGCACCTTAGATAGTTACCTAGACAGGTCTTCTACAAAAAGGAAAGTTACCTCTAATTCAAGTAAACTTATAAATTCTTTTATTAATACATCGAATGTTAAGGATATTTGGAGATTAGATAATCCATCTGGACGAGAATACTCTTTTTTTTTCGCCCGTACACGGAACTTATTCTAGGATAGATTATTTTTTAATAGATTCAAAATTACTACCTTTTACGTATGACGCAAAATATCACAATATTATTATTTCAGATCACGCGCCTCTTACATTTAAGATAAAACTAAAAGATATACTTAATAAAACGACTACTTGGAGATTTAATCCCCAGATATTAAAGGATAAGGACTGTTGTAAACATGTGATGGAACAGATTAAATTATTTTTTGAAACTAATGACAAACCGGAAACTTCACCATCGTTACTCTGGGACACATTTAAAGCATTTATGCATGGTGCAATAATATCTGCACAGGCTTATCTTAATAAAGAAAATAAAAAGATGGAACAAAAGTTAGAACACGAGATAAAACAACTAGATAGTGAAAATATAAAACGCCCTTCTAAAGAGCTAAGTAACAAAATTGCAATAGCAAAATATAGACTAAATAAAATATATTCTAACCAAGTCATTAAACTATTTCAACAAACCAAACAAGTGCATTTTGAGTTTGGAGACAAACCACAAAAACTATTAGCAAGACAACTTAGAAAATTAGAGGATGAAAAATTGATACATAGAATTAGATCGGTGGATGGAAATATATTGACGATACCAAAAGATATTAATGACAGATTTCTACAATATTATCAAAATCTTTATTCATCTAAATTAACAGGACAAAGAGTGGATATGGAAACATTTCTACAAAAGTGTCAAATTAACAGTTTAGATCAGGAAGGTAGACATTTGTTAAACGCCGAAATAACAGTAAAAGATATTGAAGAATCAATTAGTTCATTAAAGAATGGAAAAGCAGCGGGCCCCGATGGCCTAAGTGCAGAATTTTATAAAAAATTTCTAGATCTGATTTCCCCAAGATTATATACAGTATATAGATATGCGTATGAACAAGGTAAACTACCAGAATCTTTAAACGAATCTACAATTACACTTATTCCTAAGGCAGATAAGGATTTGGAAGATCCAGGATCATATAGAGCGATCGCACTTCTAAATACAGACCAAAAAATACTAACGAAAGTTTTATCTCGGAGATTAAGTTTGGTGATTTCTAAATTAATACATCAAGATCAAACAGGTTTTATCCCAAAACGCTACTCATCCCATAATCTCAGACGCTTGTTTAATATTATATATTCAAAAAGAGTACGGGACAGGGAATTAGCAGTTGTATCGCTAGATGCAGAAAAGGCATTCGATCAGGTGGAATGGTTATATTTATTTAATATAATGGAAAAGTTTCAATTGGGGGATAGATTTTGTAAATGGATAAGAATTTTATATTTGAATCCAACAGCAAGAATCTTAACTAATCAAATATTATCAGCTAAATTTAAGCTCTCTAGGGGTTGTAGACAGGGTTGTTCGTTATCGCCTTTATTATTTGCTTTGATGAAAGAGCCTTTGGCGGAAAGAATCAGATCAGAACCTGAAATCTATGGCTATAATACTGACACAACAACTAACAAAATATCTTTATATGCAGATGATGTTTTGATTTATATTACAAAACTGGAAATTAGTTTACCTAAGTTACTCAATGTTATAACTATCTTTGGCACATTTTCAGGATTTAGAATTAACTGGAATAAAAGTGAAATTATGCCTATAACAGGAATTAACTTAAATATATGACAACAATATCCGTTAAAAATAGTTAAAGACAAATTTAAATATTTAGGAATTAATGTAACCAAATCTTATAATTCACTAATTAAATCTAATTACCCTCTATTATTAGATAAACTTAAAAAAAATATTTTGTACTGGAAAACACTCCCTATATCCATGATTGGTAGAATAAACGCTATAAAGATGGTGTTTTTACCACAATTATTATATTTGTTCCAGGCTATTCCTTTTTTTCTCCCAAAGACCTTTTTTAAAAAAATAGATAATATTATTTATAGTTTTATTTGGGATTATAAAAATCATAGAATAAGTAAAAAACATTTATGTAAATCTAAGATAAATGGAGGATTAGCACTTCCAAATTTTTTATATTATTTTTGGGCAGTCCAGATTAAGAATATGAATTTTTGGTGGGTAAATATGGATTATGAACCAATGTGGTTAAAGATGGAAAAGGAAGATTGTTCACCCTATAATGTAGGATCGGTTCTCTTTGCCCCAAAGGAAGTACAAAAAATTTTTTATAGGGATAACCCTATAATTTATAATAATAGATGTATTTGGAAACAAATAGTTAAGACTTTACAGCTAGATAATCTTTCACTTAGACTACCAATAATGAATAACCCATTATTTAAGCCCTCTATATTGGATGGAGGGTTTAGACATTGGGATGATTTAGGAATTAAAAGGATAGAGCACCTTTATAGAAAAGGAAAATTTCTTTTATTCCAAGAGTTACAAGATATCTATGGATTGTCCCCGCAACACTTGTTTAGGTACTTACAAATTAGAGATTATATAAAATCAAACACACTAGATTATAAAAATAAAGTACCAGGATTATTAGATGATTTGTTTAATTTACACCCAAATGCAGAAAAATTAATAGCCCATATATATAACATAATTTTGGATAAGGAGAATCCAACAACGGAAACATATCGGCAAGCATGGGAAAAGGAAATTGGTTTATCCATAATAAAAGAAAATTGGGAAGAAAGTTTACAGCAAATACATCGGTGTTCGTTAAATGCCAGACATACATTGATACAATTCAAAGTATTATACAGATTACACTATTCAAAAACTAAATTAAAGAGTATCTTTCACAATCTCTCTTCAATTTGTGATAAATGTAAGAACTTAGAAGCAAATTTAATACATAGTTTTGCTACATGTCCCAAACTGAGTTACTACTGGACAGAAATTTTTAAGGTTATTTCTGAGGTTTTAAAAATTAGATTGGATCCAGACCCAAAGTTAATAATACTTGGGATTTTGGATTCAAATTCGGTACTTACAGGAAATCAAAGAAATTTCTTTGATTACTGTTTGATAATAGGGAAAAAAAATCATATTGAAATTTTGGAAGGGAACATTATCCCCCACAATTAAAATGTGGGCAGCAGAGATGTTGGAGACGTTACAATTAGAAAGAATCAGATTTGTCCTACTGGACAAATATAATATCTTCGAACAAATATGGTCTCCATATATACAGTATCTAGAGAAGTAGCTGTTCTTGACGTCACAGCCTGACGGGTACCCAGCGGGATTTGATGAGAATAATTGATTCTTATACTAGGATTAATAGGCATGTCTTCATTGATATTACTATTTGTAATAGTTTTAGATACAATATATTTTGTTGATTTTCATTGATATATATATATATATAATATTTTTTCACTTTTTGTTAATCTATAATCTTTTTTCCTTGCTCTATTTTCTTCTTCTTTTCTATATAATCAAATTATTATTTAATCACTTTCTTATTGATTTAAAACTATTCTATTCTTTTCTTTATTTCCAAAAAAATAGAAGATGATAACTGTCAATGGGTTATTTAAAAAATGTGTAATTAAGTTGAGGTTTGTAAAGCTGTTTACATTATTGTAAATAGATTACTTCTAATAAAACAAAGTATAAATAAAAACTGCAAGTTGCAATGTATCTATAGGGAACACAGCAATTAAGTTAAGATTTAGCAGGGTAACACAGAGAAATTTAACGATGCTGTGTAGGAAGAACTGCAGATGCTGGTTTAAATCGAAGGTAGACACAAAATGCTGGAATAACTCAGCGGGACAGGCAGCATCTATGGAGAGAAGTTGCTTGTCCCGCTAATTTAACGATGCTGTTCAATACATATAATATTTTTGATGTGATTTTCAGAATCAGCATTAAAGTGCCTGTCAATGCTTTTTTTAATGCCAAAAAAAGTCATGAAGCTTTTTCCAGATGAAAATGTCTTACAGCCAATTGAACATTTTGCCTAAGCATGAATATCTTGTAACTAAATATTGACATAAATGTTGTTTTGATCTGCTCAGATTCCATTCTCATGCAGTCAGAGTTCTGCAGCCACCCTTCAGTCTACCGCACCTATACTGGCAATCACACCTTCTATACTAATCCCACTTGCTAGCATTAATTCAATAACTCTCTATGCTTTGCAAATTAAAATACCTGTCAGGATGCCTCTTACATGTTGCTACTTTTCCTGCCTCCACCAACACCTCTGATAGTTCATTCTAGATACCTAATACTCATTGTGTGAAAAATGTACCCCTCATAATCCCTTTAAACCTCCACCCTCTCTCATTAAGCTTATACTCTCAAGTTTTAGACACTCCTACAAAAGGACTCTGGCTTTCTGCTCTATCTTCGTCCCTCACCATGTTATATACTAATGTGCCCTCTCCCAGCCTCCATTGCTCCAGTGAAAACAGAAACAATCATTCCAATCTTTCATTATAACGCAAGCCCACCAGCCCAAGTCATATTCCTGTGAATCTTTCCTGGAACATGGCGATTAGAACTGCACACAATATTCCAAGCATGGCCCAACCGATGTTTTATATGTCCAGCTCCTCAGTTTATTACTGGTGATCCTTGAACTGGACATATATACAGGCATGAAACTAGCTTTAGTTTTGTAAGATGAGATGCATTCTGCCACAATAAACCAGGAACATAGAACATAGAACAAGGGCACAGGAACATGCCCTTCTGTCGACGATGTCAAATTAAACTAATCCCTTCTGCATACATGTCATTCATATCCCTCCATTCCCTGCAAAATCAGGTCCTATTGAAAAGCTTCTCGAATGCCACTATCGTATCTGTTCCACCTACTCCTCTCTTTGTAAATAAAGACTTTGCATGCACATTTCCTTTAAACCTATTCCCTTTCACCTTAAAGATATGCCCTCTATTCCTTGACATTTCCACCCCTGGAAAAATGTTTGTAACCATAATAATATCAACTTCTTTCAGGTCTCTCCTGTGCCTCTAATGCTCCAGAGCAGCGAATCCAAGTGTGTTCAACCTCTCCTTATGGCTAATAGCCTCTAAAGTAGAAAAATAAACCACTTCTGCACATTTTTGGAGCCTCCAAAATGGGACAACTTGAAATGCACACAATAGTCCAAAATGTGGTCTAACCAAAGTTTTATGAGGCTTCAACAAGACATCTTGATAGTTATACTCAATGGCTTGACTGACAAAGGCAAACATTCCATATGCCTTCTTTAGCATCCTATCTATTTGTGTTGCTACTTTCAGAGAGCTATGGACTATGCTTCTATTTTGTTCTTCATTGCCAATTGTGGAGTCATCTGCAAACTTACTAACCAAACCATTTACATTCCATCCAAGTCATTTATATATATCACAACCAACAGTTTCCAGCACTGATCCCTGCAGAACACCACTGGATAAAGAGCTACAGTCTGAATAACACCCTTCCACCATTACCCTCTGTCTTCAATGGATAAGCCTGTTCAGAACCCAAACTAACAAGCCACTTTGGATTTCATGCATCCTCTCATGAGGGACCTTGTTAAATGCCTTAGTCACTTCCATTCAAAAACATCCACTGCCCTACCCTCATCAATCACCTTCATTACCTCTTCAAAATACTCAACCAACTTTTGTAAGACATGACCTGCCCTGGACAAAGTCATGCTGACTGTCAATAATTTGCCCATTCTCTTTCAATGCAGGTCAGTCCTATCCCTAAGGATCCCCTCCAACGGCTTCTTTTCCATTGATCAGACGCGTACCATGGATCAATTTCCTGGATCATTACTATTTCCCTTCTCATACAATGGAAAAACATCTCTCCAGGCTGCTGAGATCTCACTCATGGTTAGAGAGAGTTGATCTTCATCAAAGCCCCAGCGATCTTCTCTCTTGGTCCTCTCAATAATATGGGATAGACCTTAATCTTTTAAGAGCCTCAATATAACGTCATAGATTACTACATCCAACACTGATCTCAATATACTCCACATCCTTCTCTTTGGTGAATACTGATGCAGAGTAGTTGTTTAGTGCCTTTACTACAAACTGCCTCCAAGACTTAATTCCCACCTTTATCCCTGAGAAGTCCTACTCTCTTATTAATTACCCTCTTATATTTAATATGTTTTCTTTAATCTTACTTGTGAAATAAATTTCTTCGCCCTTTTGGCACTCTTAACTCTCTATCCCAAAATACCGTGAGAAATAGTAATATTAAAAAATTACCATTGTCCTCATGATCATGTCTTAGGTAAACAGGTTTCAATTGAAAGGCTTCAATGATGTCGGATCTTTTCTTCACCCTAAAGTAACACATGAAATCACATTTAATGCATATCCACCTTTATTAGTTATACTACAATGAACAAAAATATTTTTAGCATATCCTCTGAAACCTTTATTTTGTTATAGAATTGCCAGATACCTTATATTTAGTGAACATGCACTTTGGAAAGTAGGTTTCAAAAGACCAGCGTTGAAAACAAGAGCAAACAGGCCAAGTTCTTGTTAATAGCCATTTATAAATATGATAATTGCAGCTTTATTATCCAAATTTGTGTCTACAATTGGTGTCGTACATAATGGTATTCTCTTTCAAATTTTAATTTTCCAAAAATATGATTAACATTATTTTTCAAACGTACACAATGGAAAACGCCAAACTTAACCAACATTAATGATCCAATGAGTAGAGCACTGTCAGAATTACTACTTGTCTGAGAATAATAATTTATTCATATTTATTGTCTGGGGTCAATGTAGCTCAGTTGGCCGAGTTCATATATCAATGCAAGATTAGGTATATTCTCGCAAATTCAGACAGTTTTTAATTTTTCGGTAAGGCAGTATTCAAACACAAAGGGAAGAAACTCTTGAAGAAAATGCATCCAGGAACAGTTATTCTGCTGATCTCCTGTTTCAATTGGATAGTAAATTCATACGTTCAAGTTGTAGGAGCAGAATTAGGCCAATCGGACCATAAAGTCTACTCTGCCATTCAATCTTGGCTGATCTATTTTTCCCTCTCATCCCCATCTCCTGCCATCTCCCCATAACTCCTGACACCCTTACTAATCAAGAATCTGGCACTATAAATATGTAGAATACTCCTCTGATGTATTGTTTGGTAATTTGGGTAGACATTTAGTAGACTTAGTGGGACCTGTTGGGAGGGCTGGTCCACCAATGCAATATTCCACCTCTCCACCAATTCCAATGGGGGGGGGGGATTTTTGGAGTGCTAGTATGGGTGTTGTGGGCCGAAGGGACTGGTTTCCAGAGGGCCTGTATGGACATTGTGGACCAAATGGATTCTTGGGCTGGCAGCAGTCACTAAGGCCTGGTGGGCAGGCATCTCAGTCACTCAGGGCTGGTGGGCTAGCAGCTCAGTCACTCAGGGCTGGTAGGCTGGCAGCTCAGTCACTCAGGGCTGGTGCGCTGGCATTTCATTCACTCACGGCTGGTGGGCTGGTAGTTGACTGACTCACAGCTGTTGGGCTGGCAGTTGATTGATACATGGCTGGTGGGCTGGCAGTTCACTCATGGCTATTCCATTCCATTTCAAGCAAAGTGCAGGCCACCAAATTCAAATACAATTTCATACCACTGGAATTTAGAAGGATGAGAGGTGATCTTGTTAAAACATATAAGATTATTAAGTGATTGGACACGCTAGAGGCAGAAACATGTTCCTGATGTTGGGGGAGTGCAGAACCAGGGGCCACAGTTTAAGAATAAGGGGTAGGCCATTTAGAATGGAGATAAGGAAAACTTTTTCCACCCAGTAGACTGTGGGCCAAGCATCAAAAATGTGTCTAGGAAATCAACTTTCATGACCCATGTCTCGGAACTACATGACATTTTGCACAGATTTAGATAAAATATAATTGAGAATATGTCAGGAAGTCATGTCGTCAGTGCCAAAAGTTGCACATTAATTAAACTAATTAGAAAATGAGATCGAAAATGTAAGCACCATCTAGTGTCCAATGTCCATAATACACCATGGGGAGCCTATTTCCGTGTTGCAGTCGATATATCATTATACCATATATATATGACTGTATATGATGTGAATATGACTATAATTATATATAATTATGTATAATTATCATATCATATAACATAAAACTGGATGTTTGCTTGTTTGATATCTTGTCCTCAAACGTGAACTTTTTTTTGGATTCACATCTCCTCGAAAACCCAACGCGGTAATGGTGAAATTGTTACCTCATGATTTACCTCATGATTTCAAAAATCCCCTCATCTGAAAATTTGGTTAATTATTTATTTAGTTATTTCTTCAAATTCTTCACCAATCTGAGGCAACACAGTAAGTACCTGGAAACAAAGGGGAAGCCTCCATTGTGTCCAGAAATGTGGCCGACGGGCAGGACTTCAGGTCAGACTGAAGCGCAGGGGACTTCAGCCCCTTCTCCCTACTATCCTACTGGCCATCGTACAGCCCCTTGAAAATAAAGTGGAGGACTTAAGGGCAAGACTGCTTTATCAAAGGGAGCTGAGGGAATGCTCTGTGTTCTGTTTCACAGAGACATGGCTCACCCCCAGCTCCCCAGGCTCAGCAGTCCAGCCTGAAGGGTTCTCCATCCATCATATGGACCATACGCAGGCATCTGGGAAAGGGAGATGAGGGGGCATCTGCCTCATGGTCAACTCTGCATAATGCTCAGACATGGCAGTCCTGTCCAACTCCTGCTCTCCACACCTCGAACATCTGGCGGTGAAGTGCCGTCCCTTCTACCTTCCAAGGGAATTCACCTCCATCATCCTGACCTGCTTTAAAAGGCCATCAATATTACCGGTGCCCAAGAAGAGCAAGGTGACGTGCCTCAACGACTATCGACCAGTGGCACTAACGTCGGTGGTGATGAAGTGCTTCGAGAGGTTGATCATGGTGCAAATCAACTCCTACCTCCGCTCTGGACTACTTGGACAACGAAAACTCATATGTCAGGCTGTTATTTATTGATTACAGCTCGGCATTTAATACCTTTATTGTCGAGGGGAGAGGAGAAGGGGAGGGGTTAGCATTACCTTTATTCCTTGGAAACCTTGCTATTGCTATTGATGTAATAAGGAGGCAGCCTTATAAACAAAGCGCGGGATTGATCAATTTGAGCCCGACCTCAATGTCATTGATTGGACAATTACTACTCGGCCAATTGGACGTTTCTGTCATATTTTTTTTAATGTGCAGGTTTTGTTCTTGACAAGTTTCAGGTATGATTTATATATTTTTACACAATATGTTAAAAATTCAGGTAGTGCCGTATTGGGTCATGAACTTGAACGAAAAAGCTCCTCGGCCCACAGCCTACAGAGAGCTGTGAATCTGTGAAATTATCTGCCTCAGAAGGCAGTGTAGGCCGATTCTCTGGATGCTTTCAAGAGAGTTAGATAGAGCTCTTAAAGGTAGCTGAGTCATGGTATATGGGGAGAAGGCAGGAACAGGGTACTGATTGTGGATCACAGTGAATGGTGGTGCTGGGTCGAAGGGCCGAGTGGCCTACTCCTGCACGTAGTGTCTATTGTCTATTTCCATTACCCATCCACTTGACCTTAGCAAAGCAAAATTGCAAAATAAATTGTGTACTATTAACTACGCCAACTACAATTGACTACATTGTCACCTTACTAATGTCTAAACCAGGCAAGTATAGATATTTAATTACTCTGCCTTCACATAAAACTTTGCACAGGAGCTGAAAATTCATAAACTAGGCATGGAGCCATTGTCATAGAGTCAGTCATACAGCATGGAAACAGGCCATTCAGCCCAACTCGTCCCTGCTGACCAAGATGCCCCATCTAAGCCTGCTCAATGTGCCCATGTTTGGCTCATGTCCCTCTAAACCTTTCCTACCCTTGTACCTGTTAAAATATATTTTAAATGCTTATATTGTACCTGCCTCAAATACCCTCCCCTCCAACTACCCTGTCTGAAGAAGGGTCTCGACCCGAAACGTCGCCTATCTCCTTCGCTCCTTAGATGCTGCTGCACCCGCTGAGTTTTTCCAGCTTTTTGTGTAACCCTCCCTACCCTCTCTGACAGCTCATTCCACATACCCACCACCCACTGAAAGAACAAGTTACTTCTCTAGTTTTTATTAAACCTTTGTCCTACCCTGGGTAAAATACTCTCTATATTCAGCCTATCTATTCCGCTCATTATTATATGTCCCTTTATCTGGGGTCAATTTAGCTCCGTTGGCAAATACACATTAGCCTTCTCACTCCAAAAAATAAATTGCTGGTTGGCCCAATATCTTCCTGTAGTTCAGGTCCTCGGGTCCTAACAACATCCTCGTATTCTTCCCAGCCCTCTCTCCATCTTAATAATATTCTTCCAATAGTAATCTAGAACTGTGACACCCCAATCACACAAACAAATCTGTGTTGATTTTGTACATGCTCCAAGTCAAGATCCAAGCGTAGAGCAAGTGAAGGTGGGCTCTGGATGAGAAGGTAATGGCTTCAGGTTCGCAGAACTGTCAGCAGCAGGGCTAGGGGAGAGATGACAGATGGACTGAAAGGTTCCAGGGTAAGGATCCCAGGTGAGGCGGTAAAGTGTGTAGATTGTCCATTGTGTTGCTGCCTTGCAGCGCTTACTTGCAGTGCAGTGCTTGCAGAGACCTTGGGTTCGATCACAACTATGGGTGCTGTCTGTAGGGAATTTGTACGTTCTCCCTGTGACCATGTGGGTTTTCTCTGAGATATTTTGTTTCCTCCCACACCCCAAAGATGTATAGGTTTGTTGGCTTGTAAATTGTCCTAGTTTTGGGGTGTGTAGAATAGTGTTAATGTGCGGGGATTGCTGGTCGGCGTGGACTCAGTGGTCCGAAGGGCCCGTTTCTGCACTGTATATCTAAACTAAACAAAGCTAAACAATGATAGAAAAGGAAAATACTTAAGATCCCCCAAGTCCGAAATAAAAGCAGAAATAATGAAATACCCCCAAATTGGACTAAACATTGAGATTCAGTTAAAAATGCTAGACATGGTACTGTACATATTGGCAGCACTGTCTATTCTTTTTCTGAAATTCAATTCTATTGAAATCAATGTGATTACATTTTGGGGGCACAGTAGACCTTACTCCTGCTGCTGTAAAGTATGTTTAATAAACTGGGGTTGAGTTCCTAGGCAAGAAGCATCTGAAGTGGAAATATCTTGTGCAGATGAAAATATGTTACAAACAAAATATGGGTAACTTACCACATAGCTGAACAATCAAAGTTGATCAAAAGCCATTTATGAGGGTTAAAGTTGAAAGAATCTGAAAACTGATCAACAAACAGAAATGGTAAAACATATATGCAATGACTAGACCTAGTTATGCAGCATCATTACAAGAATCATCGGCTTATGTAAGTGTTCCAGAATTATTCCAGTGTGCTCACATATTACTAGTTAATATGATGCACTAGAATCATTGCCAAAGATCATTGCAAAATGCAATCTGTCTCTCTGTCCAGAAACCAGAAATGAATCTGATTTTTGTCTAGTGGTATACTGGCATAAGGAGCTGGCAACTGAATCTTTCACCCCCAGCAGGAAGATCATCAACACAGTGAAAGATACACAATGATCTGTCTCAAACATATTGTTCTTCCAGTACAAGATGTCCCCAGGAATTCTGCCAAATGGCACCTTCAGTACCTGTGTGTGTATCTTGCTGTGGATGCATACTATGATCCGGTTTACCAGTAGACTTATGTGATATGTCTTCTTTGTAACAACAACACATGGTAGGCTGCATGGTGGCAGCTCAATTACTCAACATATGTATTGGTTAAGTGTTCTTTTGGTTCTCACCTGATACGTAACAAACAAATAAATCAGAATCAAAGGTTGAAGCCCTTACCTCCACTCCATTTAAAAGAGGTCTGAACTCTGGACAAATGAAAGCACTTCCTGCATAAGCTGCATCAATATGCATCCAGATATTTTCAGAATTACCTGAAATATTATACAATGTTAATCAGTGATGCAATAGAATTTTTATATTGTACGCAGTGAAGTACAAATGCATGGAATGGAAGAGGAATGTTTAATAACATGTGGTGTTACATCTGTCACATGCATCAACAGCATGAAAGTTAGAGAGAAATTCCTTTATTGAAAACCTTATTCAAAATAAGATTACAAAGAATTCCATAGCTAATGCAATGCTTGTGCAACTTAACGTAATGTGTTATTACTTGGAAAATCAACTGGTACCTGTGACAGGCACCTGAGGCACCTAAAGGCACCTGAATCCATTTTCATTGTATTACAATTTTTTTGCAGTCGAGAGAATAAATATATTCAATTTAATATCAAATTTGGAGGCTGCACTTCCAACAGCGCAACACTATTTGACATCAAAACTTTTGCCCTCAAGTCTCTTTATGGAGATTAAGACCTTGCAACTTGACAACATTCTAATTGCGACCAGGCAACCACTTAAAAGTCTAATATTTTCCCTTTTGCTCAATATTCGATTGTGGAACATGAATGTGTTACCTCACCATGCTTTAATGGAGTGATGTACATTTCCATTGCGAAAATCACAGATTGAAAGATTATTAAAATTGCATTAAAGAGACTTGAAACTGATGTTTTCTACATTATTTGGTGTCTTTAATAAAAGGGTTGAAATAGAACTGGCATAAAAATGTAAATTTCCTGAAATTGATTACATCATTGTTTTTATGGAAACACTAGACTAAGTGGGACCCGTTGGGTCCCTGTCACACAGGAGGCTCGGTCCTCCAATGCAACCCGATCCCCAACAAAATATTCCACCACTCACCCTCATCCCCCAGCACTCCCTCCCCCTCCTCTTCACCCTCCCTCTTCTTTCCGCTTTGCATATTGTCTACGTGGATTTTATGATGGCATTTAATAAGGTGCATGTCTCCCAGGCGGCCGCCAGCAGCAGACGCCTCCCAGGAGGCTGCGGACAAGCCGGGCGGTGAAACCTGCCTGGGTTGGTAGAGCCTCAGTGATGGTGACTCTTGTGGCTGTGGAGACCTCTTGGCGGTGGTGGGGGTCTTGGCGCCGGTGGAGCCTCAGCAGCGGTGGAGCCTCAGCAGCGACAGTGGAGCCTTGGCAGCGGTGGTGGAGCCTAGGCGGTGGTGAAACCTAGGCAGCGGTAGAACCTCGCAGAGATGACGCGGAAGCGTCCCAGGAGACCACAGAGAAGCCAGGGCCGCAGCCTCACTGGTTGGGTTCGGAACCCCGCGGCTGATATAGCCTCGGTCGACAGCCGCAGCTAGGGCCTGGGTTGGAGCCACTGAGGCGTCAAGGGGGGATCTGGCAGTGATAGTGGAGAGGTCTGTGTGACAGTTGATCTGGGCGCTGACCAATGGACAAGGACGGACCATGTGGGAGTGAGGACGGCGCTGCCGGGGGAGGAACAAAGGAGAACCCGGCGTGGGGGGATCGCCGTGAGGGTGGAGGGGGGGAGGGGGAACAAAGGCTGTCAAAATATTCAGTGGGATATAAATCAGCTACTGAAATGGGTGAAGAAATGGCAGCTGAAGTTTAATTTGAGCAAGCGTGAGGTGTTGCACACTGGGTGGTTAAATGTAAGGAGACAGTAAACAGTTAATGGCAGAATTGATGTACAGAGATGTACAGGGGGGCGGCATGGTGGCGCAGCGGTAGAGTTGCTGCCTTACAGCGCTTACAGTGCAGGAGATCCTTCAATCCCGACTACGTGTGCTGTCTGTGTGGAGTTTGTATGCTCTCACTGTGACCACATGTGTTTTCTCCGCGATCTTCTCCAAAGACGTACTGGTATGTAGGTAAATTGGTTTGGTAAATGTAAAAATTGTCCTTCGTGTGTGTAGGATAGTGTTAATATGTGGGGATCGCTGGTCGGCGCGGAATTGGTGGGCCAAAGGGCCTGTGTCCGTACTGTATCTCTAAACTAATCTAAATATTGGAGGAAACCTACAGTCATAGGGAGAACATATAAACTTTAGACAGACCATATCCATATCCGAGCTCACGATTGAACACAGATCCCTGCCTCAGATCCATATAACAAATATAACCATATAACCATATAACAATTATTGCATGGAAACAGGCCCTCTCGGCCCTTCCAGTCCGTGCCGAACATTTATTTTCCCCTAGTCCCATCTACCTGCACTCAAACCATACCCCTCCATTCCCTTCACGTCCATATACCTATCCACTTTACTTTTAAATGTTAAAATCGATCCTGCCTCCACCACTTCTGCTGGAAGCTCATTTTACACAGCCACCACTCTCTGAGTAAAGAAGTTCCCCCTCATGTCACCCCTAAACGTCTGTCCCTTAATTCTCATGTCATGCCCTCTTGTTTGAATCTTCCCTACCATCAATGGGAAAAGCTTATCCATGTCAACTCTGTCTATCCCTTTCATCATTTTAAAGACCTCAATCAAGTCCCCCCTTAACCTTCTGCGCTCCAAAGCATAAAGACCTAACTTGTTCAACCTTTCTCTGTAACTTAGTTGCTGGAACCCAGGCAACATTCTAGTAAATTTCCTCTGTACTCTCTCTATTTTGTTGACATCCTTCCTATAATTAGGCGACCAAAATTGTACACCATACTCCAGAATTGGTCTCACCAACGCCTTGTACAATTTTAACATTACTTCCCAACTCCTATATTCAATGCTCTGATTTATAAAGGCCAGCACACCAAAAGCTTTCTTTACCACCCTATCTACATGCGATTCCACCTTCAGGGAACTATGCACAGTTATTCCTAGATCCCTCTGTTCCACAGCATTCCTCAATTCCCTACCATTTACCATGTACGTCCTATTTTGATTTGTCCTGCCAAGTTGTAGCACCTCACACTTATCAGCATTAAACTCCATCTACCATCTTTCAGCCCACTCTTCCAAATGGCTCAAATCTCACTGTAGACTTTGAAAATCAACTTCATTATCCACAACACCACCTATCTTAGTATCACCTGCATACTTACTTATCCAATTTTCCACCCCATCATCTAGATCATTGATGTACATGACAAACAACAGTGGACCCAACACAGATCCCTGAGGCACCCCACTGGTCACCGGCTTCCAATCTGACAAACAGCCATCCACCATTACTCTCTGGCATCTCCCATTCAGCCACTGTTGAATCCATCTTGCTACTCCACCATTAACACCCAAAGATTGAACCGTCTTAACCAACCTTCCATGGGGAACCTTGTCAAAGTCCTTACTGAAATCCATATAAACAACATCCACTGCTCTACCCTTATCAATTTCCCTAGTAACCTCTTCAAAACATTCACGAATGTTTGTCAAACATGACCTTCCAGGCACAAATCCATGTTGACTGTTCCTGATCAGACCCTGTTTATCCAGATGCTTATATATATTATCTCTAAGTATCCTTTCCATTAATTTGCCCACCACTGACATCAAACTAACAGGTCTATAATTGCTAGGTTTATTCTTTGAACCCTTTTTAAACAATGGAATAATATGCGCAGTACGCCAATCCTCCGGCACTATTCCCGTTTCTAATGACATTTGAAATATTTCTGTCATAGCCCCTGCTATTTCTACACTAACTTCCCTCAATGTCCTAGGGAATATCCTGTCAGGACCTGGAGACTTATCCACTTTTATATTTTTCAAAAGTGTCAGTACTTCCTCGTCTTTGAATCTCATAGTTTCCATAGCTACTTTACTTTTTCCCCTTACCTCACAGAGTTCAATATCCTTCTCCTTGGTGAATACCGAAGAAAATAAATTGTTCAATATCTCCCCCATCTCCTTTGGCTCTGCAGATAGCTGTCCATTCTGGCTCTCTAATGGTCCAATTTTATCCCTTGTTATCCTTTTGCTATTAATATAGCTGTAGAAACCCTTTGGATTTACTTTCACCTTTCTTGCCAAAGCAACCTCATATCTTCTTTTAGCTTTTCTAATTTCTTTCTTAAGATTCTTTTTACACTCTTTGTACTCCTCTAGCACCTCATTTACTCCATGCCTCCTATAATTATTGTAGATATCTCTCTTTTTTCAAACCAAGTCTCCAATTTCCCATGAAAACCATGGCTTTTTCCAATTTTTACTATTTCCTTTCAACCGAACAGGGACATAAAGATTCTGTACTCTTACAATTTCCCCTTTAAATGGCCTCCATTTCTCTTCTACATCATTCCCAAAAAACAAAATGTCCCAATTCACTCCTTTTAAATCCTTAAGCATTCCCTCAAAGTTAGCCTTTCTCCAATCAAAAATCTCAACGTAAGGTCCAGCTCTGACTCTCTTCATAATTATATTGAAACTAATGGTATTGTGATCACTGGTCCCGAAGTGTGGCAGCAACTGATCCGTGAATCTGTGAACAAGTGATCCGTGAGGCAGCAACTCTACTGCCTGGAGTGTGGAGGCAGAGACACCACAGTGAATATTTATCACTGTGTAGATATTTTTATAAGATGGGTAAAGGAATAGATAGATACCACACACCTTCTCTTCCAATTCTAAAGATGGATCTCTTTTTCAAAACCATTTTTAGGAAGAATACAGTTAACAATGTTATGTAAATACAAGGACATGCTCATTTCAATATTAATATGATCATAATAAATTGAAATATCTCTCTGTAGGGGTGTACCAAGTTCATAGTGTAGTTCAATGATGACCAACCGTAAAACAACCAAAATAGTGTCATCAAAATGTTTGAATACTTAGCACAGAAAAATATATAGCTACAGGTCTGAAAATCTAAAATAAATCAATGGCCAGATCTGAACTTTAATGCTTTAAATGGGACATTTAAATATGTTAAATATATATATGTATCTTACAGAGGGGTCCCAGCTCCATAATGTTGTCAAATGCACAGGAGGCAGTAGTGCCAAGTGTTGCACAAAGCTGGAGATACAAGAAGAAAAATAGAAAGCAAATTAGCAATCAGAGAAAGCACTTATTTTTGTTTATTCTATGTCAAATAAACAGGAATATTTCCCTCTCTGCTGAATTACATATGGCGAATGCATTGTATGTGGATTTTGAGCAGCGGTGTGAAATCACAGATAACCGTTGTTGAACTGAATATAGTAAGATTCGAGAAACTAGAACTACCAGCTGACCTTTAAAAGGGTTTGGAACGGAGGGCACATAATCCCTCATCGTAACTCCTCATAAAATAAAGATCAAACTTCAATCTGGTAAGTTCTCGATTAATCTTACTATTTTACTTTGGAGTCACGTGAGTGACTTTGTGAAGATTTTAAAGCTCTGTGATTTCAAGCTGTGGACTCAAGTCCAAGCCACACACTGTATTGGTTGACCAAGGATGAGAGAATGATGCATTCAGACATGACAGATTTTTAAAACATGCTGATGCTTTAATGGACAAATTATAACAATAATTAACCCTCTCATCCAAGGGAAATTATAAAACGGAACTTAAAATGGAGTCAACAAATACCCCCGTCTGGCGGGACGCCCATAACCTTTTATAGAACGACTGGAAAGTGCGCTCCATGGACCATCCTGCAGTCATTAGGATATGGTCCAGCGGGACGTCCATAACTTTTCCTGCTGACGTAGATGAAGCCCTGGTGGAGTGAGATTTTAAAATGTCAGTATCTACTCCTGCATAAGCCAGAACCCGCTTTACCCATCTGGAAGGACTGAAACCTTTTTGTGAGGTTTATTGAAACTAACAAGTAGTGCTAGTTCGGAGCCCCTGAGGCTCTTAGTGACCGTAATGTATTGTTGGATGTGCGTGACCACACATAACGGAAGGTCAAAGGGCTATGCCACAAAATGTAGTTTGAGGCCGGAAGTACCTGGTCTACTCTGCTTGACTAGATCATGCACATAAAATGTGATACTATTAGCCAACATAATCATGTTATCCAGCTGCAGCTTATGCAACGACTAGATCATTTGTGCTGACACCAGCGCCATGAGCATCACTACCTTGAAAGTGAACTGGACCAGGGACAGAGATGTTGCCCAAAAGCTGGAGAAACTCAGCGGGTGCAGCAGCATCTAAGGAGTGAAGGAGATAGGCGACGTTTCGGGTCGAGACCCTTCTTCAGAAGAAGGGTCTCGACCCGAAACGTCGCCTATCTCCTTCACTCCTTAGATGCTGCTGCACCCGCTGAGTTTCTCCAGCTTTTTGTGTAACCCTCGATTCTCCAGCACCTGCAGTTCCTTCTTTAACACAGAGATGTTGCCGGTGCCCATCTGCGAAGCACTGTTAGTACTGTGCCAACGTCCCATATTTCCGAATATCTGGGCCTGGGAGGATTCGAGTTGAAGACACCCTTCATGAATCGCGATACCAGAGGGTGAGACCCAACAGAGTGCTGTCTCGACCCCGGCCATAAATATGCCGATAGTGCACTTCTAGCACAATTTAAATTACTATAACTCAACATCTGATCAAAGTACAGTTGAGAGAGGAACTCCAATACATTGGTTACATGTGCTGTGTCGTACGAAATATTAGATTGTGAACATAACAATTCCCACTTCTTAATATAGGAAATGTGCTGTTTTTTCATACTGTCCCTCCAAGCTGCAGCGAGTACATCCACCGTGCGATCAGATAGTCCGAGCCCCCGGAAAGGTCTTCTCAGACTCTGCAAACCCATAAATTGAGTTGGTCATGGAGTGGATGTTTTTCTGCAGTTACAGGGTTGACTAGCAGATTACTGCCTTTGGGAACAGCCATGAAAGGCTCTGTGATCATTCACAGTATGATTGGGAACCACGGCTGTGTAGGCCAGTCAAGCACTACCAGAATGCCTGAAGCAGAGTCTTGCTTGATCTTCAGCAAGCAATGACTGACGAGGCAGAATGGGGGGAATGCATAAAATAACATTCTTCCCCAATGTAACAAGAATGCACCCACCGCCACTGCCCCTGGGTCTGGTTCCCATGCAACATACTTTGGTGTTAAAGAAGGAACTGCAAATGCTGGAGAATCGAGGGTTACACAAAAAGCTGGAGAAACTCAGCGGGTGCAGCAGCATCTAAGGAGCGAAGGAGATAGGCGACGTTTCGGGTCGAGACCCTTCTTCAGAGTCTGAAGAAGGGTCTCGACCCGAAACGTCGCCTATCTCCTTCGCTCCTTAGATGCTGCTGCACCCGCTGAGTTTCTCCAGCTTTTTGTGTAACCCAATATACTTTGGTAACTGGTGATTCAGTCTGGATGCAAACAAATCGATATCCGGTGTTCCATTCCGATCGATAATATCATTAAATACGTTATGATTCAACATCCATTCTGTGTTGTCATTGAATTTCCGTGACCTGGTGTCCGCCACCATATTGAGACTACCTGGCAGGTATGTAGCTGAAATCCAAATATTTTTTGCAATGCACCAGTGCCAAATGAGGTTAGCCAATTCATTACAGGATACAGACTTGATTCCACCCATGTGATTAATGTAAGCCACCGCTGTGGTGTTGTCAAATTGAAGTCCAACTTGCAGGTGATGCATTTTCCCGCAATAATCCTTTAACCTGCATAAACCCGCAAACTTCGGATTCAGGGCTGGGCGGATGGCATTTTTACGGTAGCAATTTATTTCAAAATGCGCATTGCATAATAATGCCAGCGCATCTTGTTATCCATCTGACAGAGGACCTCCATCCACTGACCTGCCAAAGGCCGTGATGCCTGAAGCCAGCGGGCTCAGAATTCTCTGGAGTTTTACCTCCTGGTTTCTGATGCTTCCACTGATATAATTCCATATCGAGCTGTTTACAGCCGGTACTTTTAGAGACCCACAGTTAACAGGCGTGTGGTACCTCATGGCCGTATCCACCATTACTTGCTCTTGGAGCTGATGTGAAGCCAGGTAGTTTATACTGGCCACCAATTCTTCGTCAAGCAGCTCCCCAATTTGCTGTGGTATCGCAAATTTTGATGCTAATGCGGGTAATTCTGCTTGCCGCAGCACGTACACCCTCCTGGCCTGACTCGTCTGAGTCGATAGGCCTCACAGACTTTTGCTTAGCTTTCCCACCTCTCGGGGTAGCCACGGTGCTCTCCAGAGACACCAAGTCTGAAGTCGTTGGTAAAACCATCAGTGACTTGGATGGTGAAATCGACGGCCGCCTGCTACCAGCGGTCCCGCGGTCTTCTGTAGCAGGTCTCCCCGCGGCTCGTCTAGACTTCACTCTTGACTTGTCCATTCGTGTTCCAACTTGTAGCAATGCTGCAAACAAGAATTATAGAACACACGACCTCAGACTAAGTTTGAGAACTTACCTGTCAGACTTTTAAACTTACCGCTGGAGGAGCGACACGCCTGCCAGCCAGTTGTGGCGCCATGCGTAGGTGTATTAGATGCGCATGCGGGCTTCTTCACAAAGTCACTCAGGCGACTCCGAAGTAAAATTTGGTCGGGAAGGGACAAAATATTGAGAACTAAATTCGGAAGTTTAATAAAAGTAAATTCTGATGAGAAAAAAAGGAAACATTCACTTACAAAGAAAGGGATGAGACCCAAAGCTTTATCTTCGTCCAGGGCTTGTTTTAGTGTCTCCCCGCGAAGACTGAATTTCTTATCAGTAGATAATTTTCTCATTTTGACGCCACCAATCAATCCTGCTCGTTCAACAGAATAATGAGACTGGAGGAGATATAAAAGTAATTTTGGTTTATTGACAAACATAATTAGCAACTCCATTATCTCCCCCAAAACTGACAGCCATACAAAACCATGATTAAGAAACAATTAAACTCACTAAAAATTAGTCTGCCCCACCTTCCCCCAAGTATTGCTGACAGAACGACGTTTTAGTTCCCTGGAGCCTTCCTGGACAGTAGCTCCCTGGGTTATGAATGATCTGATTTACAGAAGTTCAACTATTTCGCAAATTCTCCCATGCATTTAAAAAAAAAATTCATTGCTAGTAATAATAAAAATAATTAAATGTTTAATTATATCCTACAAAGTCTGAATACAGTATTCCATTAGGTTAATTATGAGTTGCATTAAGGTGAAATAAAAGGATTAAAGCAAATGTAGTAGAACAATAGGATATTGGTAGAGATAGAAAACAACATTTTGGACATGGCTTACTGACAAATCTCTGCAATGGAACCATTACACTGTAGTCTGATAATACCTGGCAGCAGACTACTTGAAAACTTAATAGATTAATCTAATGTCATCACATGCACAATTCTTAGCTTGGATTAACTAGTGCCCAGCATGAGTGGAAATTCAAACTAGTATTAACTACAATGGTATTAAATGAGAAATAGCAGCCTATTGTACTCCTTGGGTATGCTCCGTGAAAATGATAAATTAATTAGCAGTGTTCTCCACAACCTGACAAGCTGAGTCCAATCTGCCGGTTGGCTTTTTCTGTGTGCTAATTAGATCTTTTAATTCTATACTGATTTGTTGAGAGCTTTAAGAAAATCTAAATATCTGTAAATGCTAAAATTCTAAATTGAAAATACTCAACAGGTCAGGTAGCATCCTTGGCAAGAGAAATGGATTTTAAAGTTTCAGGTTGAAGGAACAAAGGGTCTTCCCTTGGAAACCTGCTTAGAATTTCCAGTATTTTCTGTTTTTAATAATAGTTTTATATTTGAACAAGACCTGTAAATTACCTTCTAAGATGAGAATTAAACCAAGATGAACCTTGTTGATTTCTACCTTAGAACCCAGCATATTTAACCAAACTGGAGGTAATCCTGGATTTATAAAAAGCACCACGAATCCAGGACATTGACAGAGCAGATGGAGCTAATCAGTCTCTGGCTTTGAACTTTGTTTTACTCATGCTTCTCTGTGTGTGGTAGAAAATGAATTAAGTAAATCAATGTTACTGTTTCAGTCTAATGATGGAAGAAAACGCAGTGCATTTAATTATTTTTCCCATTCTGCTGGGATGATTCTGCAACCTGGCATTTCCAACTGGAAAGGCACTTAGAGCAAACACAACATGGGATGTTGACAAATTATAATTTTCTGTCCATTTTAAATCACGTATTGTGTTTGTTTTATATGTATATAATTTATGATGCTTTTATGAATGATATACTAAGATGTTATATGTAATTTATGGTGTTTTTAAATGCAATGTATTTTTATGTAATGTTGTCAGACAACACGGGATGTCACACATGGATGACTGAAATGTCCTAGCTTTGATTGATTTTATATAATGTACAGTTCCTCTCAAATTTCTACCTGTAACCTACAAACCGATATGTTTCTGATTATTACTTTTTTACGAAATTTCAAGCCTGACAGATTGAATTTTGACACAAAATGCTGGAGTAACACAGTGGGTCAGAATCAGGCTGACTCTCAAACTGAATAAGGGTCTCGTCACTTATTCCTTTTCTCCAGAGATGCTGCCTGACCCGCTGAATTACTCTAATATTTTGTCTATCTTCGGTGTAAACCAGCATCTCCTGTTCTTTCCTACAGATTAAATTTTAAGATTAATTGATGAATTAATTTATATAAGGGAGAATCATGTAAACAATCTAAAAATGAGTTTGCTACTGAAAGAGTTAAATGAAGTAGAGTTACAAAATGGATTCTGCTGTAGATTTAGATGTATACAAAATGGATGCTTAACCTTTCCTCTCAACACTCAACAAGATGAAAGTACAAACACACCAGATGTCTTGTCCAACACTAGCAAGATTACAATATAAAAACACTAGATGTTTTGCCCTTCTGATATAAGCATTGAGAAAGATGTTCAGAACACTCGGTCTTTACTCTTGCTCTAGAGATTGTAATGTACGGACACTGAATCAACAAGGTAAAAAAAAACGGCCGCTTGAATCTGCAAAAATATGAAATAGCTCCTTTGAGCAAAACCATATATGGGCATAACCTTTCCTCTATCGGAAGAAACTGCCAATTTTTTATATTACCCTATGTGGACAGGGCAAGAGGCTGTACAATGTTCTCTAAGATAAAGAATTGCTGAATTGCTGATTATTGGGGTATAAGTACATGGGATTAAACGTTACATCTTGGGGTGGAACACGAGGAGCTTTGTAGACCGTATTGTCATACTCAGAGCCTGTCCTCCCACACACACCTGGCAAAATAAAGATGTTACTGTATTATTAAGTTTTATGTTGTTATCTGTTTGAAGCAGATCCGACTTTAACACTACGTTCTGGATCACTGCCTCTGTTATTTATTGGAATACCCTGTCGAAAAAAGTATCGATGGCTACCATACAATAGTCATTCTCCAGTTTGGTTATTACCTGCTAGTAAGCCTAACTGTATTGCTCTCAAAATCAATTTAAATTAGTTTGCACTTTTTCCTTCTCTGGCTGTAACTCCCATTTTTCCTAAATAATTGAAATTAATGTGTTTGTTCCAGTGGGAGAAATAAAGTTGAACAGGTGGTAATAATATTTTAGAGTCACTTCTAGAGTCATAGGGATGGGATTATTCAAACAACAATATTAAAGTCGTAAGTGATAGGAGCATAATTAGGCCATTCAGCCCATCAAGTCAACGCCATTCAATCATGGCTGCTCTATCTCTCTCTCCTAACCCCATTCTCTTGCCTTCTCCCCAAAAAACCCTGAATACCCATACTAATCAAGAATCTATCTATCTCTGCCTTAAAAGTATCCATCGACTTGGCCGCCACAAGCTTCTGTGACAAAGAATTCCAAAGCTTCGCCACCCTTATTGAATATTGCCCGTAATAATCCCTACAGTCAGGATGCATACTAACACTTCAAAAGCAAAACACTTCAGATACTGAAAAGCTGACCGTTTATTTAAAATGTTAATTCTCCATTTTTCTCAACAGATGTTGCCTCACCTACCGGGCAATACGAACATTTCCTGCTTTAATTAATGTTTCTACGAGAGTGGGAGCTGGAGGCAGATCAAACTGACGAGGTACATCTTTGCCAAATTCAGTGCTAAAGTTCTTTCCTTCTCGGTAGTTCCTCTGGAACTATCAGTTTTTTTTTTTAACTTTGAGATATAAGTACTGAAAGTACCAAAGCTATGCCTTTTCTCTGCGCCTATAGCATATGGTCTACAAAAGGCCCAATCTAAAGAATTCTCTCGGGATCAGGAATATTTTAGGCATGCTTCCACGCCATGTGGGATGGGAAGTTTTGCCTGCTTATCACCCCTCCCTCCCTCCCTCCCTCCCCTCCTCCTCCACAACTAGCCCCTCCTCGCCAAGTTTATCATTTAAGATGTTGATAACAAGGGCAGAAACCTAACTGTTTAGGTTTCTGCCATAATCTGTCATAAATTCTTGCATGAGAATTCCAAATTGTTTGTGGCAAAACCTTTGCGCAAAATAATTTAAATCCCAGTAAATCTACTAATTTGTTTCAACTATACATGTTATAACAGTTATATCCAGTTAATCACAAAACCTCTTTGCCTTTCTTAGGAAGTGTCACTTTTCTCTGAATACTATATAGAAAATAATTACAGAAAATAATTATAATATATACAGTATATATTTGAGTACCCTGTTAGCTGCCTGTCACTGTGCAGAGGTTTTCTAATGAAATATCACAAATACCTTACAGATAACTTAATATCATCATTTCATCTTTGATTGGATCAGTCCAACAAAGAGACGCAGAGAGATGACAATGGTGCTCACCTGATCTGATGTGTAGGCCACCAGTTTAGGCATGATCATTCTTTCTTCAGCAGCAGGATCTTTTGTCTGAATTTGTGTCACAATTTTCCTTCTTGCAGCAAGAAGTGCCACCAGTGTACTTTCACTGGCTGAGCCCTAAATAAATGTAAAAATCACTCCTTGCCAACCTTTCATTTTTCAAAATTATAGAAAATTTCATTCTTGGGTTAAAAACATTATATAAATATGAAGAATGCTTTACTGTGGACAATTAAGTAGCAACTTATTAATTGAACTTTTAGAATGAAATTGAATGCCAGGACTAAATTAGCCAATTTTCTTACGAGGGGTCTTATCTAATTGTTTCCGAATGGCATGAAATGAATGTTGATGAACATTCCCTTACACTATTCTAGTAATTTCTTCTTTAAAAAAATGCTTGGTTCATTATCATTTTCAGATCCATGCTGACTCCTGAAAACGAAAATGTTTGTCTGACACTCTATATTTAACAACAGTTCCACTACTATCTTGGCAATCAATTCCATTCTAAAATACACGAGTAACAACATTCAGAGAAATGTATTCATACTTGAAGCAAATAACAAGGTTGATGATAAATGCATGTCTTTGCAAATGTGATGATGTAGCTGTGCAAATGGTGGTAATTTGAAATTCTCCTTATCATAGAGATTGTTGTTTTTGGCATACTCATAATATCTGGTACTTAGAATTCCCCATTATTTTTCAAGCAGTTTTGAAAAACTAAGATATGACAGAATTTTTTAAAGTATTTAATGCAGATTACCAGACTCAGGAACAGGTTCTTCCCCTTTGTTATCAGTCTTATGAATGGTTCTGCCATAAGCTAGGGTACCGTCCGATTCACCTCTCCCCTATTGAGGACATTGGACTTTATCTGTGGAACTGACGCACCACAATACTCTACAATGCTGAGAACTATATTCTGCATTTTGTATCTTCCCCTTTATCTAATGTACTTGTGTTTGACTTGAATGTATCGATGTATGGTTTACTTGATTGTATTTATGTATGGTATATTTGATCTCTTTGGATAGCATGCAAAGCAAAGTGTTTCACTGCACCTTGGTACATGTGACAATAATAAACTTAAACCTCATTTGTTCTTACCTGTATCACTCCACCACCTGTCCCTCCAGTCCCAAATAGAAACTCGTCAGGAAGTTTTAGCATCTTCCCCAGCCAGTCAAGCATCACCATCTCCAACTCGGTGTGTGCAGGGCTTGCAGCCTAAAGCATGAAACAAATGATCACTTACACCTCACCTTTACTCAGTCAGTACCGTGGGCTTTGTAATGTTATTCAAAGTCAAATATTAAAATTAATACTTTAAATTGTATTAAAGAATGTCTAGTATTTAACGAACAGTGATGTATATGTTGTGAGCTTTCATCCCAAATTTCTGGTCTAATTGTTTGACCTAATTCCTTTTCCCATGATTGCCTATATAAATCCATCTTTGGAGCATCACTATCTAATAAAATACTATAAACATATGGTATCAATTTTTCTGTGTTCGGGTGTTTATTCAAACATTCATCAAAAATTTCTATCTTTCTAAATCTATATTCATTTGTAATTGACTTAACATAGTCTCTGATTTGTAAATATCTAAAGTAATCCTTTGATTGAAGCCCCTAAATTTGTTGTAATTCCTGAAATGAGAGAAATGTATTTTTCCTACAGAGATCACCCATCTTTGTAATTCCATGGTTTTTCCATTGTAAAAAACCCTTATCCATCCATGAGGGTTTAAATGCTGCATTGTTTACAATAGGAAGAGATAGTGGTATATAATCCAATTTTAATGTTTTCTTTATTTGTTTCCAAGTGCGTATTCCACTGTCTATTATAGGGTTTTCTTTATTTATTTTTTGCTTAATTTGGTAATAGCAAATAGAATTGACCCAATTTCAAAAGGTAAACAATCTTCTTTTTCCATTTTTAACCAGTCTGGTTGTTTATCCAATTCTTCCAACCAAAAGTTCATATTCTTAATATTAACTGCCCAGAAATAAAACATAAAATTCAGTAATGCTAAGCCTCCATTTACTTTTGATTTACATAAATGTTTCTTGTTTATTCTGTGGTTCTTATAAACCCATATAAAATTGGTGACTATAGAATCAACCTTTCTAAAAAAAGTTTTTGGGAGATATATCGGGATTAATTGAAAAAGGTATAATATAAAGGTAAAAAGGTATAAAGGCAGGAGAAAAATCATTTTTATCGAATTAATTCTACCCATCATTGAAATGGGTAATGTTTTCCAATACAAAATATTCTTATCTAATTTATTCAGTAAAGGCGGAAAATTAGATTTAAATAAAGAAGTATATCTCTTTGTTACATAAATTCCAAGATATTTAAGTTTTTCTTTTACTATTTTAAAAGGTAATTGTTGTAAAATATGTGGGTTACTTTCCATTATTGGCATAATTTCGCTTTTGTTCCAATTAATTCTGTATCCTGATAACAAACCATATTGAGTTATTAAATTTAGTAAATTTGGGATACTAACTTCAGGTTTAGTAATGTAAACTAATACATCATCTGCGTATAATGAGATTTTATTTTCCGTATCTTTGGTTTTATACCCATACATTTCAGGATTGGACCTCACATTTTCTGCTAATGGTTCTATTACCAATGCAAATAATAACGGGGATAATGGACATCCTTGTCTACAACCTCTGGATAAATTAAATTTAGTTGATAACATTTGATTTGTTGATATTCTAGCTGTTGGATTAGTATATAGAGGTTTTATCCATGTACTAAACTTCTCGCTCAGTTGAAATATTTTCATAACCGAAAATAAATAGCGCCACTCCACCTGGTCAAAAGCTTTCTCAGCGTCTAATGAAATAATTGCTAGGTCTTTGGTAATATATCTTTTTGAGTATATAATATTGAATAACCGTCTCAGGTTGAATAACCGTCTCAGAATACCTTTTTGGTATAAATCCTGTTTGATCCGGGTGTATTAATTTATTAATCACTATACTTAATCTTTGTGCTAGGATTTTAGTTAATATTTTAGAGATAAGAGCTGTAGCTCTTTTAAATCATCCAGATCCTTATCTATTTTTTGTATAAGTGTTATAATAGATTCATTTAACGTTTCTGGTAATTTTTGTTGTGTATAGATATGTTCGTACAATGTCGGAACAATCAAATCATAAAATGTTTTATAAAATTCCGAGCCAATGCCATCTGGTCCCGGGGATTTACCATTTTTTAGTGATCTGATAGACTCTTCAATTTCTTTTACTGTTATTTCCGCGTCTAATAATTCTCTATCTTTCAAATCTAACCCTTTAAGATTGCATTTTTGTAAAAATGCTTCTATCTCTGTCTGGTTGTCTATAGTTTTAGCAGAATAAAGATTTTGATAGTATTGTAAAAATCTCTTGTTAATATCCTTAGGTTGTACAAATGATTCTCGTTTGTCTGATTTAATCCTATGTATTATTTTTTCCCCATCTAGTTTCCGTAATTGAGGCGCAAATAGTTTTTGAGGTTTATCTCCAAATTCAAAATGTAATTGTTTAGTATATTGATAAAATTTAACAACTTGATCTGAACATATTTTATTTAATTTGTATTTCAAAGCTTCAATTTTATTACGTTTTATCGTAGTTGGTGTAGTCGCATTCTCTATGTCTAGTTGTTTAATTTCCCTCTCCAATGCCTGTTGCATCTCCCGATTCTTTTTATTATAAAATGCTTGGGAAGAAATCACGGCTCCCCATGTAAATGCTTTAAATGTTTCCCATAGTAAAGAAGGAGAAGTTTCAGGACTATCATTTGTTTCGAACAACATATTAATCTGTTTAGTAAGATATACCGAGATACTTTATACTTTAAAATCTGTGGGTTAAGTCTCCATTGTCCCTGTTTTTCCGTACTTCCATTTATTTTAATCATAAACGTTAAAGGGGCATGATCCGAAATGTATAATATTATGGTATTTTGAATTATATGTAAATGGAATTAGCTTAGAATCCACCAAAAAATAATCTATTCTTGAATATGTTTTATGTACCGGTGAATAAAATGAATATTCTCTTCCAGTTGGGTTTTTCATTCTCCAGACATCTTTGATATTACTAGTATCTATATATGTGTTTAATAAATCACTGGAGTGGGATTTTGTTTTCCGTTGTCTTGATGACCTATCAAAATAGGGATCTAATGTACAATTTAAGTCTCCTGGGATGATTGAAAACTTCAAATTTCTTGGATTCAATATCACCAACGGCTCCTGGACAACCCATATTGAAGCAATGTCCAATAAAGCACACCAACACTACTTCCTTAGAAAAGTTTGGCATGTCCCCAATGACTCTCACCAACTTCTACAGATGCACCATAGAAAGCATCTTCTCAGAAAGCATCACACCTTGGTTTTGGAAACAGCTCCATCCAAGACCGCAAGAAATTGTAGCAAATTGTGGACGCAGCCTAGACTATCACACAAAGCAAACTCCTTTCTATTGATTCCAGTTATACCTTATGTTGCAAGGCCAGCAGCATAATCAAGGACGAGTCACACCCTAGCCACTCCCTCTTCTCTCCACTCCCAACAGGCATAAGGTATAGAAGTGTGAAACACACACCACCAGATTCAGGGACAGTTTCTTTCCAGCTGTTATCAGATAACTGAATCATCCTACCACAACCAGAGAGCAGTGCTGAACTACTATCTACTTCTTTGATGGTCCTTGGACTATCCTTGATCGAATTTTGCTGACTTTACCTTGCACTAAACATTATTCCCTTATCATGTATCTGTACACTGTAAATAGATTGTTTGTAATCATGTATTGTCAATTAAAGTTAAATAAGATATGAGCCAATTAAAATGTATCAAGCGCTCAAAACTGTGATATATGTGCAAATTATAGCTCTCATTCAATGTAATCAACCGAATAAAAGGATCTCTGTATATTCTCAGTCTTTTCCTGATATATGGAGTGACAATTAGATTGATTGTTTCCTTGAGTCTGGGAGCTATATTAACCCAGAACTAGGTATCAAAACTATTTATTTGCCGCCAAAATAAAAAGAACTTGTAGATTTCTGATTCAATTTGAATATTCAAAATAAATTAGGAGAAAAATAACTCGGTACACAGGCAGACACAAAATGCTGGAGTAACAGCGGGACAGGCAGCATCTCTGGAGAGACGGAATGTGTGACGTTTCAGGTCGAGACCCTTCTTCAGACTGAAGAAGAAGACTGAAGAGGTATACAGGCAGTTGACTGAACTAAGGAAATTAGCTTTATCTACATACATTTCCGTGCTGAGATGATTTGACTAGCCAAATGCTTGCCACTACATAAAGTTAACAAACTATCCATCCTAAATTTTAACGCAAAAGTAACACAGGGAGAGTCATACCCAGGAAAAGCCAATGCAGCCAATGGCTCCAGACAGCATATCCCCCAGAAAACTTGGAAAGGAATGAGCACTGGGAAAATAAGCGTGGAAATGAGGACTTTGCCAGTGGGTGATCTGGGAAAAAATAAATAAACAAAGACAAAATTTAATAAAATCCGAACAAATGATAGAAAACTGAGACATAAGACAGTGCAGCTTCTGCAAAAAAAACGATCTGCTGGAGGAACTCAGAGTATCTGAGGAAAGTCTTGTTACAAAATATCGACCATCCCTTTGCTCCACAGATGCCACGTGACTCGCTGATATCCTCCAGCAGTTTTGTTTTGCAAACTACATGTAACTTTGCCAATGTTATTGTTACAGATCAATTCACAGATAATTTCTCTTTTTTTTAAGATACATTTCTGGCCAATAGCTTTTGCCCTCATGTAGTCAATTCTCACATCCATGGCAAGGAGTTGTGTTAAAATAGCATTAGCAGTATTTCTTATGGGGGAGAGCCTGTGCGCTCTCTAAAGCAGGGAATTAATTGGTCGTTGCATTTGCTTACACCCGGCATGATGACTCTCTCGATATCCTTCATCAGCTCCTCATAACTGTCAGGGTCCTGGGGCGCGCTCTCCGGGATGAGAGGCCGCAAGTAACCGGGCTGCACCGCCGGGTAGACTGGGCGCTGTTCGATGGATTGCAGGTAATCTGCGATGAAGTCCACCATCTCTTTACCCCTTTGACGGAACTCCTCACAGTCCATTGCGCTTTAGTTCAAATTCCAACTGAAAGAAACATCAGAAGGTTCAACATATTAGTATACGGTAGGGAAATGTGGCAATGTCCAAAACATAAAACAAAACCCCAGCCTCAGAAGCTAATGGGAAATCTAAACAAGAGTTTTTCACTGTAAAATGTCCCAGATAGAACAATGACATTCTTACTTACAGCAGCACAACAGAATATAAAAACATAGTACACTGCAAACATTATAATAAACGAGAAAAATGCTCAGTGTGTGCATAAATCTACATTTATCTATTACGATAATGAAATGAACAATTCTCTTCAGGTGAAGAAATAGTTGATAATTTAATTACAAATTAAACAAAAGGAAATATTCAGAGCGCTGAGCAGGTCAAGCAGCAATGGTAGAGAGATACTGGAGTGAAGGGCATTGACCTTAAACGTTAACTGCTTCACTTTGGACAGAAGCTACCTGGCCTGCTGAGTGTGTTCCCGTTTTCTGTTTTTATCTCTCCAGACACAGAACAGAAATTTACAGCACAAGAACAGGCTCTTCGGCGACAATGCCCGTGTGAATATGATGCCAAGTTAAACTACTAACAGCTACATCTCATCTCGTTCGTGGATAACTGCTTCTGTCTCCAGTCCAATTCTGTTGCTTAGAACAGTTTTATATAATTCGACGCACATTGATATCGTTCATCGGCCCAATTATAATGCGCGTTAAGTATATTTCATATTACTAGTATTAACCAACCAGCATCGAACGAAAATACAAACATAGGAAATGGTCAGTAAGACAAGAAGCATACGTGTAGAGAAATAAAATTATAGTTTCGGGCCAAGGAAGTATGGTGAGATTTAAAGTAAACTAATGGTGGTAACTATATGTATTTACCTTTTTAAAAAAAACAAATCTCCGTAAAAGACAGGAGATTTGCCATTACGCGTAAACTTTTCACCAAACACTTTCCACCGCTTTAAGCAGAGTTGCGGATCGTGGTCTTGCTGGGATACCGCAGTGCAAACTGTATGGTTATCAAACGTTGATCATTCTGCTGTTGAAATAGCGTAGAATAAACTGTACTTACGTATATTTGACTGCAACACCGTTCCGTCTAACAAGAGAAAATGCTGAAAATACTCCTTAGCTGGTCAGATCGCATCCATGGGATGAGAAACAGAGTAACGTTTTAGCTCCAAGAACATCTGTCAGAACTGTGAAGGAGTGGGTTGGGAGGAAGCGTGCTCAACAGCAGAGAGTGCATGGGAGGGGATTGTCTCTGATAGGGAAATCCTGCATGATCACGCGATGAAATCGGAGATGGAGAACAGAGTCAAATGAACCCTAACAAAAGAGCATGGGAGTGCAGTGCAGACCTTTCTGCTGCTCATTTAATAGAAGATGATGTCATGCAGATTTATCGCTGCATTCTGTTGGTGGATAAGGATGAGATATGGGGATTTTGTGAGCGGACATTTAGTCACCAATCATGCCAGATCATTGACTGCCCCCATCAAAACGAGCCATCTTCTCAACAATCCAATCATCACCAGAGTACAATAGCTCGCCACCCTCTATGTAAAACACCTGCCCTGCACATCTTCCTGTAAACTTTGCAAGTTTATGTCAAGCAAGCTGATTCAATGTGATGCTTGCAGTATGTGGGAGGTCAAGGACACCGCTGGTGCCTCTGGCTGCTGCAAGTGTGAGAAGTGCATTCTGCTACAGCTCCTGATGGACCGTGTTGGGGAACTGGAGAAGCAAGTGGATGACCTCAGGTTCGTCCGAGAAACTGAGCCGTTCCTCGACGAGTCCGAAAATAAGATTGTTACACCTATGGTACTGGAAGAGAGAAGATGGGTGACGGTGTGAAAGGGAAGGAAACATGGAATGCAAAGGTCCCCGGGTGTGGTACCTCTTGTGAACAGGTTCACACACTTAGAATCTGTCGGGACAGAAGACGTTAACGCACTGAGCGGCGCACTGGCTTGCGAAGCAAAAAGTGCTGTTGAACCAAAACCAAAGAAGCAACGCCGTGTTAGTTAGAGACTCCATTGTGAGAGGTACGGACAGGGGTTTCTATGGCAACAGATGGGATTCGAGGATGGTGTGCTGCCTCCCTGGTGTCAGGATCCAGGATGTCACGGACAGATTGCAGATAATCCTCAGGGGCGAAGGTGAACAGCCAGAAGTGGTGGTGCATGTTGGCACAAACAATGTCGGAAAGAAGGGGATGAACATTCTGAAACCACTGTGTAGGAAGGAACTGCAGAGGCTGGATTATGTCAAAGATAAACACAAAATGTTGGAGTCACTCAGCAGACCAGGCAGCATCTCTGGAGAGAAGAAATGGGTAGGAATTTTCGGGTAGGAACTCTTCAGTCTGAAAAAGGTTTCGGAAACCGAAACGTCGCCTATTCCTTTTCTCCAGAGATGCTGGGAAACTAATATTCTAGATTTGAATCATCACCCGAATCTTTTTTATTAAACTAACAAATGGGTGTTCAATCTTATGCATTGATAGTGAATGACCACGTTTCACGTACGGGTGAGATGAACGCTATATTAGTTGTTACCCGCGCAGTCCGCACTAGTTTGCAGAGCCTCTTGTCACCATGTTCGCTCTGCAGGCCCCTACAAATTGGTTCATCTGGAAAACCCAGAGACAAAAAAATGGTGCTAAGAATGGTGTTACATTAAGGAGGGGCAGAATTACTTAAACAAACCCACAACAAAGGGGGCGGAATGTGACCTGTCACAAGAAAAGAAAAAAAGAACCTTTATTTTCTGTGTGGCAAAAGCAAGATTTGCGTGTAGTCACTCAATGGACGAGACATGTCTAGGACTTTGTACTGGGGCTGAAGGGGAGTATCAGGAACTTCTAGAGGGGATATTCTATTTGATCCAACATTAAAGGTTATGGTCAGATGCTTTATATTAATATCAGAGGGCCCATTCGACAAATATTATGAGGATTGTATCAATAGTCTGCGCTGTAAATGCTTTGAATTTAATGCGATTACCCGCTCTATTCCAAAGGCCAAAGTGAGATTTCCACAGGTGTCTCCAGCATCAGGGGATCATTTCTGACAGGCAGACTTGGCGAACCTTTTTTTACTTACCTTTTTTTTCTCTGTCCAGCTGTAACAGTACCCACGGTAAACTCACAGGCTACAACGAGTTTCAAAATTTAGTTTCAAAATTTTCCTTCAAGAGTATATTTGACTCGTGGAAATCTTTCAACATGTTGAAAAATTTTCACAAGTTAATACGTTTCCTGAGTACCTGCCGTTAGCATTACGAGTCGCTAAGTTACGTCCACAAGCTCCGATGTTCCCATTACGTTCATTCTACGTGATTACCACGATTTTGATTTGTTTTTAACTCGGGATAACGCTTGGGTGGACACGCACCGTGGGACAGGAGTTTAAGTATATTTCATATTACTAGTATTAACCAACCAGCATCAAATGACAATACAAACATAGGAAATGGTCAGTAAGACAAGAAGCATACATGTAGAGAAATAAAATTAGAGTTTCGGGCCAAGGAACTATGGTGAGATTTAAAGTAAACTAATGGTGGTAACTATATGCATTTACCTTTTTAAAAAAAAAATCATAGCTCCGTAATTGACAGTATTTTCCTTGCCTTTACACGTAAACTTTTCACCAAACACTTTCCACCGCTTTAAGCAGAGTTGCGGATCGTGGTCTTGCTGGGATACAGCAGTGCAAACCGTGTGGTTATCAAACGTTGGTCATTCTGCTGTTGAAATAGCGTAGAATAAACTGTACTTACGTATATTTGACTGTGACACTGTTCTGCGTAACAAGAGAAAATGCTGGAAATACTCCTTAGCAGGTCAGATCGCATCCATGGGATGAGAAACAGAGTAACGTTTTAGCTCCAAGACCATCTGTCAGAACTGTGAAGGAGTGGGTGGGGTGGAAGCGTGCTCAACAGCAGAGAGTGCATGGGAGGGGATTGTCTCTGATAGGGAAATCCTGCACGATCACATGATGAATTCAGAGAAAGAGAACATAGGCAAATGAACCCTAACAAAAGAGCATGGGAGTGCAGTGCAGATCTTTCTGCTGCTCATTTAATAGAAGATGATATCATGCAGATTTATCGCTGCATTCTGTTGGTGGATAAGGATGAGATATGGGGATTTTGTGAGCTGACATTTAGTCACCAATCATGCCAGATCATTGACTGCCCCCATCAAAACGAGCCATCTTCTCAACAATCCAATCATCACCAGAGTACAATAGCTCGCCACCCTCTATGTAAAACACCTGCCCTGCACATCTTCCTGTAAACTTTGACGCTCTCACCTAAATGCTATGCCGTCTAGTATTTGATTTTTCCATCCTGGGATTCTGCCTACCCTATGTTTGCCTATAATTTCAGGTCTCCAAGCAAACTCTGTCATTCCGGAGAGAACAGTCCAAATGTGTTCAGCTTCCAAGAACTATCCCAGAGCTTACGTGGATCTTGGACAAGCAGCAACAAAGAGAAGCAGGGAGAAGAGCTGATTGGCTGAAGCCCGTGGGGAAGTCTTCAGCGAGGAGGCTGAGGGAGGACGCCACACCAAACGCTGGAGAGGGAGGGACGAACGAAGGAGATGTCAAGCAAGTTGATTCAATGTGATGCTTGCAGTATGTGGGAGGTCAAGGACACCGCTGGTGCCTCTGGCTGCTACAAGTGTGAGAAGTGCATTCTGCTACAGCTCCTGATGGACCATGTTGGGGAACTGGAGAAGCAAGTGGATGACCTCAGATTCGTCCGAGAAACTGAGCCGTTCCTCGACGAGTCCGACAATAAGATTGTTACACCTATGGTATTGGAAGAGAGAAGATGGGTGACAGTGAGAAAGGGAAGGAAACATGGAATGCAAACGTCCCCGGGTGTGGTACCTCTTGTGAACAGGTTCACACACTTAGAATCTGTCGGGACAGAAGACGTTAACAGCACTGGCTTGCGAAGCAAAAAGTGCTGTTGAGCTAAAACCAAAGAGGCCGATGTCAGGCAATGCCGTGGTAGTTGGAGACTCCATTGTGATAGGTACGGACAGGGGTTTCTATGGCAACAGATGGGATTCGAGGATGGTGTGCTGCCTCCCTGGTGTCAGGACAGAGTGCAGAAAATCCTCAGGGGGAAGGTGAACAGCCGGATGTGGTAGTGCATTTTAGCACAAACGATTTCAGAAAGAAGGGGATGAATATTCTGAAGCGTGACTTTGGAGAGCTCGAAAAAGTGATGAAAGGCAGGACCTCCTAGGTGGTTATCTCCAGTTTGCCTCCAGTTCCTCGTGCTGGCGAGAGCAGGAACAGGGAGATACAGGACCTGAATGTATGGCTGAGGAACCGGTAAAGGGGGCAGGGATCTGTTTTGGAGTAAGGGGGAACTGTACAAAAGGGATGGATTGCACCTTAACAGGTAGGGGACTGGCATTCTGGCAGGCAGGTTTCCCACTGCTACACAGGTGGTTTTAAACTAAATGGGGGGGGGGGGGGGGTGTCAAATTGGATAGTCAAGGACGGAGTTAAAGGGAAAGGGAGTAAGGGGATAGTTAATGACCCCAGAATTAACGGGAAAGAAAGCTCACAAAGGGATAGGAGGGTATGGCCAAGTGTAATAGGGATCGATGTGAAAGGTGAGATGCGGAAGGTATTAAAAATATTGTATAGGAATGCGCAAGTTAGAGGTTGGTAGATATGACATTGTGAGGATTACTGGGACGTGGCTGCAGGAGGATCGGGCATGGGAACTTAATATTCAGGGTTATACATCCTATAGAAAGGACAGGCAGGTGGGCAGAGGAGGGGGGTAGCTCTGCTGGTGAGGAATGGAATTCAGACCCTTGCGAGGGAAGACATAGGGACTGATGAGTGCTCTCGTTTAAATTATTTTCCCTGTTGCCAGCCGGGCAACCTTGGCAGCTTTGTCTCCCTCCTCCAATCACCGTGCTATGTCCTCAGCCCCCCCCCCCCCCCTCCAAACTTCCTCCTCTGATTGACACCTCCCTCCTCCATGGGTTTGTTTTGAAAGCGCTGCTGGCGGAGTGGCAGCAGCGGCCATTATCAGGGCGGGCGGGGTGCGGGAGCAGGAGATGGAGCCGCTGCCGCCGCTGTGCGGGGCCTGTCATTTGCTCCGACCCTCTGTCACGCTGCACTTAGCATTTTTCCCACAGTTATCGCCGACACAAAACGTCATGTTCCTTTTCTCAAGAGATGCTCCCAACCCACGGAGTCACTCCAGTTTATTGTGTTTATCTTCAGTATAAACCAAGTTGCCAAGCCGGGCAGAATGACTCACCGTTTAGGTTGCCCGGCGGCACTTTGGGTGGTCAGTGGCACCCGGGCAACCATTAATTTTGAGACCTGTAGAGTCACTGTGGATTGAGTTGAGGAATTGCAAAGGCAAGAAATCACTAATTGGTGTTATCTACAGACCCCCAAATACTAGCCCAGATGTAGGGTGTAAGTTGCAGCAGGAGTTAAAACTTGCATGTAACAAAGGTAATGCCACTGTGGTGATGGGGAATTTCAATGTGCAGGTAGACTTGGAAAATCAGGTTGGTTTAGGATCCCAAGAAAGAGAGTTTGTAGAGTGCCTCCGAGATGGATTCTTAGAGCAGCTTGTGATGGAGCCGACCAGAGAAAAGGCAATTTTGGATTTAGTGTTGTCCAATGAACCAGATTTGATAAGAGAACTAGTGGTAAAGGAACCGCTTGGAGGAGGTGATCATAATATGATTAGTTTTAATCTGCAATTTGAGAAGGAGAAATTTAAATCGTAAGTGTCAGTGATGCAGTTGAACAAAGGGGACTATGAAGGCATTATGGAGGAGCTGGCCAAGGTAGACTGGAAAGGGATCCTAGCAGGAATGACAGTGGAACAGCAATGGCAGGAATTTCTGGGCATAATTCAGAAGATGCAGGATCATTTCATTCCAAAAAGGAAGAAAGAGCCTAAGGGGATTAGGAGACAACTGTGGCTGACAAGAGAAGTTAGGGATAAAATAAAACTAAAAGAAAAGAAGTATAACACAGCAAACAGTAGCCGGAAGCCAGAGGATTGGGAAGCTTTCATAGGGCAACAGAAAGAAACAAAATGGGCAATACGGGCTGAAAAGATGAAGTACGAGGGGAAGCTAGCCAGTAATATAAAGAAGGATAGTAAAAACTTCTTTAGGTATGTCAAGGGAAAAAGAATAGCAAAGTCAAATGTGGGTCCCTTGAAGGAAGACACGGGTGAAATTATTATGGGGAACAAGGAAATGGCAAAAGAGTTGAACAGGTACTTCGGATCTGTCTTCACTAAGAAGACACAAACAATCTCCCAGATGTACTGGAGGACAGAGGATCTAAGGGGGTAGAGGAACTGAAATAAATTTTCATTAGGCGAGAAATAGTATTGGGTAGGCTAATGGGACTAAAGGATGATAAATCCGCTGGGCCTAATGGTCTGCATCCCAGGGTCCTCAGGGAGGTGGCTCTAGAAATAGTGGAAGCATTGGTGATCATTTTCCAATGTTCAATAGATTCAGCATCAGTTCCTGGGGATTGGAGGATAGATAATATTATCCCACTTTTCAAGAAAGGAGCGAGAGAGAAAATGGGGAATTACAGACCAGTTAGCCTGACTTTGTTGGTGAGAATGATGCCCAAGTCAATTATTAAAGAGGTAATAATGGGGCATTTGGAGCAGTAAAAGGATTAGTCCAAGTCAGCGTGGATTTTGTAAGCTTTTGATCAGGTCCTGCACGGGAGACTGGTGACCAAAATTAGAGCACATGGTATTGGGTGTAGGGTGTTGACATGGATAGAAAAGTGTTTGGAAGACAGGAAGCAAAGAGTAGGAGTGAACGGGTCATTTTCAGAACGGCAGGCAGTGGCGAGTGGAGTGCCGCAAGGCTCGGTGTTGGGGCCGCAACTGTTTACCATATATATTAATGATTTGGAAAAGGGAATTAGGAGCAACACTAGCAAGTTTGCGGATGACACAAAGCTGGGTGGCAGTGTGAACTGTGAAGTGGATGTGAGGAGGTCGCAGGGTGACTTGGACAGGTTGAGTGAGTGGGCAGATGCGTGGCAGATGCAGTATAATATAGATAAATGTGAGGTTATCCACTTTGGCGGCAAAATCAAGGGGGCAGATTATTATCTCAATGGGGTTAGGTTAGGTAAGGGGGAGGTACAGAGAGACCTGGGTGTCCTTGTACACCAGTCACTGAAAGTTGGCGTGCAGGTACAGCAGGCAGTGAAGAAAGCTAATGGAATGTTGACCTTCATAACAATAGGATTTCAGCATAGGAGTAAAGAGGTTCTTCTGCAGTTGTATAGGGCTCTGATAAGACCCTTGTAAGATGGCTGCGCGCCAGGATGCTGCGGCTGTGAGCTCTCCTAGATTGAACTGTTTTTTCGTCTTATCTCTGTTTGTTTGGTGGGAATTGTGCTAGGGTAGACCAAACACAATTCACTTCACCTGAGAATCGCTAACTTTTATTGGAACGACGCAACAACTGGGGGTTTCGTGTACTTTCCACCATACACACGAGATTCCAGCAGAGATCAGCTGAGCACCGGGGTCCCCATGGATAACCTCCCCCAACAGTCACCGCAGGAGACGGAGAGACCGCAAACGGAAGCGAGGGCGTAGAGCCGACATGCTGACTCGGCTAAAGAGGAATCCGCCCAGACCACCACGCCCCAACCACTTTGTCTCCAACGCCAGGTCTCTTAACAACAAGATGGACGAACTAAGACTCTGTTTATCATCACAATCAGCTATCCAGGATAGTTGTGCTCTGATAATCAGTGAGACCTGGCTTCATCCTGGAATACCTGATGCTGCTATCGAGCTAGCGGGCCGGGCTACTCACCGCAGTGACAGAACCAAAGCCCCAGGTAAACAATGCGGGGGGGGGGGGCCTGGTTGTTTTTATGAACAATAACTGGACTACGGATGCTACTGTTACTGAGAGACATTGCTCACCAGACCTAGAAATGATGGTAGTTAAATGCAGACCCTACCATCTCCTGAGAGAGTTTTCTGTGGTTTTTATTACAGCCGTGTACTTGGCTCCGGAGGCTAAAGCTAATGTAGCACTGGGCTACCTGCTAAATGTGATCAACAAACAACAGAACTCACATCCTGATGGGGTTTTTATCGTGGCTGGTGACTTTAATCACACCAACTTAAAGATAGTACTGCCACGGTTTGTGCAACATGTTAAATGCCCCACTCGAGGGGAAAACACACTAGACTGTGTTTATTCTAACATTCCTAAAGGTTACAGAGCCTTACCCCCCCCCCCCCCCCCCCCAGACAGTCAGACCACCAGTCATTGTTGTTAATCCCAGCCTACATCCCCATCAGTAGAAAGCAGAAACCCACTACCAGGATCATTAAAACGTGGCTAGAGAATGCAACCTTACAACTGCAGGACTGCTTTCAGAGCACAGACTGGAGTCTATTTTATAACCAGGACCTAGAAAAGTACGCTGCAGCAGCACTCTTCTACATCAGATGTTGTGTGGAATGTGTCACCATCAACAAGTGCATCCATGCCTTTCCGAGCAGGAAACCATGGATGACTACGGAGGTCCAGCGACTTCTGAAAGAGCGGGACTTGGCCCACAAATCTGGCAACAAAGAACTGTGCAGCGCTGCCAGACACAACGTTAAGCGGGGCATTAAATCAGCTAAAATGTCCTACAAGGAGAAGATCGAGGACCATTTCAACTCCAGGGATACAGCACGCATGTGGCAGGGAATACATCACCTAACAAACCTCAGGGGCAGCAGGTACCCACCGACAGCTGCAAGTATATCGCTGCAGAGGAGCTCAACCACTTTTTTGCCCATTTCGAGAGAGGTCCGAATGAAAGAACCTCTCTCCAACTGGACCCTGCTGACCAGCCACTTACCCTCCAGTTAGAGGAGGTAAAGTGGGCCCTGAGAACTGTTAATGCTAGTAAGGCTGCTGGCCCGGATGAGATCCCAGGCAGGGTGCTCCGGGACTGTGCTCACCAGCTCACTGGGGTATTCAGACATTTTTAACCTTTCCCTAGCACACTCCTCCGTACCAACGTGCCTGAAAACCACCACTATCATCCCAGTGCCCAAGCAGACAAACATCAACTCCCTCAATGACTACAGGCCCGTTGCTCTTACATCTGTGGTCTCCAAGTGCTTTGAAAGGCTGGTCCTAGGTCACCTTAAATTATCTCTCCCCCCTTCACTCGACCCACACCAGTATGCATATAGGGCTAATAGATCTACAGAGGATGCCATAAACACTGTCCTCCATGCTGCACTACAACACCTAGAGAAGAAGGGGTCATATGTCAGGATGCTTTTTGTTGATTACAGCTCAGCTTTTAATACAATCATACCCAGCAAGCTGATCACAAAACTGCTAGACCTTGGCCTCCGCAGTCAACTGTGTTGGTGGATATTGGACTTTCTCAGTGAATGCCCACAGACAGTGAGACTTGGACCCTACACCTCGACATCCCTGACCCTCAGCACAGGAGCACCGCAGGGCTGTGCGCTCAGTCCACTCCTCTACGCCCTATACACACATGACTGCTTGCCCCATCACCCCCAAATAGGATCATAAAATTTGCGGACGATACAACTGTGGTGGGGCTCATCTCAAATGGGAACGAGTTCGCCTATAGAGAGGAGGTGCACAGACTTTCGGAGTGGTGTGCTCACAACAATCTCTCTCTGAACACTAAAAAGACAAAGGAGATCATCACTGATTTCAGGCGACATAGAGCGGAGCTCAGACCACTGGAGATAGGGGGCAAGGAGGTGGAGAGGATGCCTAGTTTAAAATTTCTGGGGATCAAAACCAGTGAGGATCTTAAATGATCTGTGAACTCTGCTGTAGTTGTAAAAAAGGTGCAACAGGGACTTTACTTCCTCAGAACACTGAGGAAGGCCCATCTGTCTGCTAAACTGCTGGGGTCTTTCTACCGCTGTTCGGTAGAAAGCATACGGACTTACTGCATAACTGCCTGGTTTGGGAACTGTTCAGCAGCTGACAGAGCAGCTCTCCAGAGGGTGATTAAAACTGCCCACGGTATCATTGGACTCCCCCTGCCCCCTCTGGAGGACATTTACCACTCCAGATGCCGCAGCAGGACCCGTAATATCGTGAAAGACATTGCACATCCTTGTCACCACCTTTTCACACTGCTGCCCTCAGGAAAAAGGTACAGGTCATTAAAGTCACGCACTGCCAGACTCAAGAACAGTTTTTACCCATCAGCAATCTTGGAACTGAACTCTGTCTCGGGGGCGGGTTATGGGGAAGGGGGGGGGGGGTTGACAGTGTTAATTTATGTAAATGTGAATCCATGGGTGGGTTTGGGGAGGGAGGGAGTGTAAAAAGTATGAGTATGTGAATGTTTGAAGTTCTTTTAAATTGAGAGACACAGTAATCTTGTTGTATGTGACACATGCAATGACAATAAAGCAATCTATCTATCTATCTATCTATCTATCTATCTATCTATCTATCTATCTATCTATCTATCTATCTATCTATCTATCTATCTATCTATCTATCTATCTATCTATCTATCTATCTATCTATCTATCTATCTATAAGATCACATCTGGAGTATAGTGTACACTTTTGGTCTCCTAATTTGAGGAAGGACATCCTTGTGATTGTGGCAGTGCAGCGTAGGTTCACGAGATTGATCCCTGGGATGGCGGGACTGTCATATGAGGAAAGATTGAAAAGACTAGGCTTCTATTCACTGGAGTTTAGAAGGATGAGGGGGGATCTTATAGAAACATATGAAATTATAAAAGGACTGGACAAGCCAGATGCAGGAAAAATGTTTTGAATGTAGGGCGAGTCCAGAACCAGGGGCCACAGTCTCAGAATAAAGGGTAGGCCATTTAAGACTGAGGTGAGAATAATCTTGCCCCTCATTGTTAAATATGCTCTGTATATTTCTTCTTTTATCATATACTCTGCTCTCCATTCCTCAACTTCCTTGTGAATAAGATTTGGGCCAATTAAAATTTACTAAGTGCTCAAAACTTTGATATATCTGCAAATTTAAAAGTTGCATTCAATATAATAAAACAAATGGAATGACCTCTGTACATCCTCAGCTGAAAAAGTTCACTTAAAAAGATAGACAAAGCACAAATTCTTAAGACCATACAAAGCTTTAATTTAACGTCTGACAGGTGTGGACCTAGAGACCCAGAAGCTACAGTTTCACATCTGAATCTCCAGCAGCACATGCAAAGAAATACCAGAGACCTCAAGCTTATATACGTACGGATATAAAACAAATTGGATGATGTAATGTACAAAAACTATCATCCACCTCCAAATATGGAGTTGTTTTTCACTCTTTGCCAAAAACCAGACACCCCAATGGCATCTTCTGGGCCCCTTCTTATCTGATTAACCTCTTCAACTTACATAAAAAACCTTGTAAGAGAGCTGTGAACTATTCAACTTAAGTTAAAAAAAAACCCTTGTCACGATGGAAGTTGTCCAAATCCCATCATGCAATACAATTGGCTTTTTACAACAGGAAAGCTTAAATATGACAACAATCAATTAATAAGTAACTCTTTCATTCCTTCCTTTTATCAGAACCTGATAACAATTATAGTCCTTGGTTAGTACATAGTAGAGGCTTCAGACATTTCAGTACATAGATAAATATGATGATCAGCAGTACAACAGATCCATAATGTATCACCATTCCCCATATTCTTCCAAACATCTTAAATGGCCACCATTGTCCACCTTTATTAAAGTTATGCATTTCCTCCCCTACCTCTGTAATCTTCTTTATTTCTGCAGTAATATGTGCTGCTAAATCTGTAATGTTAGAAGATTCATCAGGATGTAAGTGCAGCATTCACAAGTCCTTCTTATTATCCTATTGGTATAAACAACAAAGTTCATCCATTTCAGCCATAATGGATGAAAGGGCCTTTTACTTGTAGGTAAAGATTTCCACTATTTAATTAAACAATTTCTCAAATTCAGGGGACATATTAATCAATTCCCGTGATATATAGGCTGTCCCATATAGTGGGAAAGCAATCATCCAGAATCGCTCTGACTGATATACTTCACTTAGCCCTCATCGGGAATATACAATTCAGTTACATGTTACACAGTTCTCATTTGAGGGACAACAAAGGCCAAATAACAACATCCCCTTCAATTGTAGGTTGACCTAATCAACCTTTCCCAGTTCTTCTCATCCCCAGATACATACCAGGTAACCATGGGTAATCCCAGATTCCACATACAAAATACGTCCCATTTATTGGACTCAGCGGCCATTAGCACTAGCCTTGGTGCAGGTGCTGTTCCTCAAGTATACTCCGTTGCTTCTTCTGTCACAATAACAGGTAGTATTAACTAGGCTCTGGGGCAATTCATTAATTTAAACCATGGTATTTCCCAAACCCTGGTCTCATTTATCTTCCATCCCGTCTTAAACGAGGCCACATACCATTCTTTAAATATGGGTCCTTAACTTTGCCATTCTGAAGGCACCCATTAGTTGCTTTGTTATTGCGAAAACAGTGCAAGGTCAGAATCTCAGTAAGGTTAAGGAGAATTGTTACGAGAGGTATTCCTTCCCCACCATTATATGGGATGTGCGTACACAACCAGCATACATTTATTATTACGAAGGGCAAATTCAAAACTCATAAACAAAAACAGATTATTTCCCCAAGTCCAGTCCATATGGGCCAACCACAGAATATAAAAGAGGGTCAATAGCCCCATTGTCCTTTCTTGGTTCTCTGAACTGTTTAAAATCAATCAGATGAATCCAACACGGTGATTTTCAATCTTTTTGGCAGTTGATGTTGTTGATACCACTTGGTACAGTTCTGTTCAACACAGTTTCAATTCCTTCCGTCCCAATGCCTTATCAGTATGTAGTCTGACAGTATGAACTCGTCCCTGTGTTCAACTGGTAGTGGTCTCTGTGCTTCTCGTACCTTAGAATGCAAACCTGGCAAGGCATGGGTTAATTGCTGTGTATACATAATTAGTTAATCTCTGAGGGCCTGTCGATGAAACTTCCACACTTGAGTCGCACCACCAGTGGGTACATAGCCTGTGGTCACCCTCAGTTCATAACAACCTTCCCACAGCTCGCAGTCACCCAGTCCTGTGTCACCTGCAAATCTGCCAATGCCACCATCAGCATCACATTGCATTGCATCAGCATACTCGGTTTCTCGCAGATCTGATGGCTATCAATGTCCCAAAATAGGCGAACAATAGCAACACGTCCATTGCAATCTATCCTAGAAAGGGATTTCTTAAAAGAAATAAGTTAATGTTTTATCTTTTAGGCACCATACTGACAATCTTACAGTGGTGAATGTGAACCCACGCATGTCTCCCTTCCACCTTTTCTGCGGTAGGGGGTGTTAGAAGGACCTGGTACTGCCTTTCCCACCGAATGTCCAGTCTCTTCCTCATCCAATTCCTGATGATTACACAGGTACCAGGTTCAATTTTAGACATAGTGGTTCTATTGTACATCCTTCAATGCCCTGGTTAACCATAAAATATAATTATTCATTTCCATTGTCATGTGATGAGAGTGAACAGCCTTCAGAGTATTCTGGTTCCATGTTGCCCCCAGTGGATGGTCATATAAAATCTCTGCTGAATTCCTTTTATTGTCATTCAACCAATTCAAACAAACAAAAGTTTGACAAATTTCTCGTTCCCTGCAGTCATAACAGCAAAAACAAAACACACAGTTCTACACAACAAGTTAGATGTGGCCCTTGTGGCTAAACGGATCAGGGGGTATGGAGATAAGGCAGGTACAGGATACTGAGTTGCATGATCAGCCATGATCACACTAAATGGCGGTGCAGGCTCGAAGGGCCGAATGGCCTACTCCTGCACCTATTTTCTATGTTTCTAACATCCAGCGCAGTGAATCTCCAAACACCTCCTTACTGTAATGGAAGGCAAAAGTCCCATCTCTTTTTCCCTTCTTATCTGTTCCACTGGAGAAAGCCTGTCCTGAGAGAAATACAAGCCACATGATCTTGTGAAGTATCTCAGCAAACAAAGTAATAGTAATTAGCTCTTTCATGCCTTGTGATTCATTTTGGCCAAAAGTTTTACACAAAACATTTAACAATGCAAAAAAAAAGTATTTGATTTAAATACTCCAAATCTGAAGAATCTGAGTGTGCCCCTTTAATTGACAGCATTGACCGCATCAGAATTCTCCGTGGTATCCTTATCAGTGGAAAAAAACGCTGTAAAAACTAGTCAAACTCTGCTTCGAGGTGATCGATGTTAAAGCCCCCAGACATTGCCATTTCTTAAAGGGGACTTACACAACTATTGTTTCAAACACAAAGCTCTATAAAACATTTATAACAAATAACACATTTGCACTTTTTTCTCTTGTCATGATCCAAATACACACATTCCACATAACTTCAAAGTGTAACACAGGTATCAAAGACTTCAAACCTGATTCGTTTTTATCGTAGCAACAAGAATTTAAAAAACAAACAACCTATTTACACCAAGGGACCCCATGCATTTCAGTTTCTTAAAGGAACACATACACAAAATAATTTACAAAAGCCATTTACAAAAGCAGTTCATACTATATTTACTTCAAAGACTTCTCTTTGTAATCTACTTTCCCTTTTTCTGATAAAACCTTTTTTTTTCTCACCAAAAACTTGGTTTCAAAAAATTTACAAGAAAGATTTTACAAATCACTGTGTTTTATTAGCTCAGGCATTGCTCTGGGAGGACTGAGGTCTCAATTGTGGTTATAAACTCTTTAAATTGTGAAAGCCTTCTTGTTGAAACGAGAAAATTAAGTTGGAGATAGAACTCGTTATAGCATTTTCAGAGTATAAATCTTCACAATGATAGGCAGCAGGGTAGGATTGTCCAATTCCCTGACAGTCAGGATCCTGGACGCTGTGACTGGACATTATCCAGATCGTGATTGGTCAGATTTCCCATCACTCAAAGTCTGGCCACACCCAATAAGGTCTTCAAATTCCACAGACAAAGACCCACGTTCTCACTCTGGGCTCACTAATGCAAGGTTGCCTGCTGGTCTGTTGCTCCGTGCCAAAAGCTATTCAATTCATGAAGGCAGGTTCGTTTTAACTCTCAATGTTGAATTTAATACTGTTTCTCTTCTTCTTCTGCCTCAGTCCTTACTCCCTTCCTCGTCTCTATCTGCCTTTAGCCAGGAAATGCTTAATTCTGTCCAAATTTCCCTGCCAATTTCCCCTATTTTGCTTTGTCAGGAAAAGGGGTCCCTCCACCTTTTCTTATTACCTAACCATTTGGTCAGCTTGTAACTTAATATTCGAAACTTCTTATTTGTACTTAGAATTCAAATAACACATATGTTGGACAGGGGTTCCTCCTTCAAAGTTATCCAGAGTATACCCCATAGATAGATAGAAAGAGAGAGAGAGAGAGAGAGAGAGAGAGAGAGAGAGAGAGAGAGAGAGAGAGAGAGAGAGAGAGAGAGAGAGAGAGAGAGAGGTCGTGTTTTCTTCTCAGCTCTGCAGTTGAGAAGGATTGAAGCAGCCTTTCAAGGATTTTGCTGTTGGAGAGGGCACAGACGCAGGGGATTTCATAGTTTAACTTATCGTTGGGCTGTTGAAGCTTTCCTCTGGTCTGGGAAGCCTCCATCAGTGTGAAAATTCCTGAGTTTTCTCCACATTGTCGAGGGTGCGGCTATCGTTGGCGGACTGCCAAGGGTGCCTCGAGATCGAGGGTAAGAAGTTTGCGGTGTCTTTGTCGTTTTTGGCACCGTTTCTCTGCCCTAAAGTCATTTTGCTCAGTGCGGCTGCCTGGCTTAATGTGAGGAAAGTACTTTTGCTTCCGGCGAGACTGGGATAGAGCTTCCCAAAAGCTGCTCTTGGCTGTGGATGAACCTGGGGACTTTCCTGCTTCAGCTGGAGGTTTCTGTTTTCTGCTGCCTGTCTTTGACTGTGACTGTCTCTGGGACTTAACTTGGAGCTGAGCTGCTGGGGTGCCTGGAGTTGGATTGTGCCTCTGTCAGGATGGCGATGGAAGGGGCGCGGCCGAAGGTCCGGACCTACACAGCGATGGCATCAGTGGCGGATACGAGGCCATCTGAGCTTGAGCCTCATGTTGACTTGGATGGGGACAGTTTTGGTATCTCGGTTCAAACTGGGCCTATGATGTCTAGGGGGGCAATTACGAAGGCCATGAATGAACTTCTTGGGAGGGGGGCTATTGTCTCTTCCGAGCTCGAAAGAGGAAAGGTTGAGATGATACTTAAGACCCGGGAGTGTGTGGCCCTAGCGTTGGAGACGGGGATCTCAGTGGGGGGGGTCCACATACAGGTGGATCCGTGGGTATCTAGGGTGAGACCGGTTCTTCTGTGGAGCTGCCCCACTTATATCTCGGATGCGTTACTTATTCCACACCTGTCCAAGTTTGGGGAGGTGCGGTCTAAATGCTTTAGGCTCTTGCATCCCGGGGGGGACCCGGAGGAAAAAGGGGTCTTCAGTTTCAAGAGGAGGGTGTTCATGAAGGTGGGTGAGGGGGATGGTGCTGAGGGGAGTTTTGAGGTGGAGTATAAGGGTATCCCCAGAACCGTGTGTTGGAGTTGGGGAAAGGCACGGTGTCATGCGTGCGGCGAATTTGGACATCTCTGTAGGGAGTGCCTTATTCGCGGGGTCACTGCTAGGGGTTCTAGCGCAGTGGCCCAGGAATGCACTGCTGGCCCATCTGGGGTGGCTCGTCAAACCTCAGTGGTGCGGGGTGGTACTGCTGACCCGGCTATGGCTGCCAGCTCTGCCTTGGTGATCCGGGGCGGCAGTGATAATCCTTCCGGGTCCGCAGGTTCTGCTTTGGGGACCCTGGGCAGCGAAAGCCCACGCCCCCCACGTCCTGCGCCTGTGGTGGCGGATAAGGGTGGGGCACAGGAGGAGGGAAGTGAAGAGGGGGGGATTTGGGAGAAGCAGGGGAAGAAGATCAAGAGGAAGGAGAGGAAAAAGGCCGCCCGGGCGAGTAAAATGCAATCGGGTGTGCACCTGCCGAGTTCTGTGACCACCCAAGGGGCGCCTGGCAGCTCCAGTGAGGTGCAGACTGCACCTGCTGGGGCCCAGCAAGGAGCTGAGGTGGTTCAGAAGGGGGCAGGGAAGCTAAAATGTGCGGGTGGCAAAGTGGTTGGGGGTAATGTGGAGGCGGATGACCCTTCCCTTATGGAGGTTACCGTACCTCCGCATGTTAGCGGGACAAAAAGGAAGCATTTGCCTGTGAAGATGAGCAAGGGCGTGGGTCCAAAGCTAGGGGGATGTCTTTCTCCGGGCTTTCCACCACTGATGTGGCTGAAAGTGGTCTTGAACTGGTGTCTTCTGGGTCGGTGGTTGGGCCTTCTTTTCATGGATCTTCAGCGGGTGTCACAAGACCAGGTGCTGGGGTTGATTCCGGTGGAGTTGTGTCCTCTGGGCGGGAGTTTGTCCCTTCATCTCAGGGGCCCTCCGAGGGAGTTATGTCATCGGGTGTTGGGGTTAGCTCCCTTGGGTGTGTGCCCTCTGGGTCAGACGAGGTCCCCTCGTTTCAGAGGCCTACTGAGGGTGATAGCACGCTAGTTGACGTTGTTGGCTCCCCTGGTTGTGTGCCCCCTGTGACGGCGGATGAGCAGAGTCAGCCCGAGGGGGGAGGTTCGGGGGTATTGTCGTTCAAGTCTGTGCTCCATATCAGTGCCAGTGGAGGTGCTGGGGGGCGTGATGCCTCACCAGATGAGTTGTCTGGGGAGAGTTTAAAAGCAGGTGGAGATTCTCTGGGTGATGCCTGTGGAGAGGGCACTGTAGATGATGCGGAGGTCGGGGCTGTTTTGGGTCATGATCCTCATTCAGACTCCGAGGGTGCCAGTGCACCACAGGCCCTGGGGATGCCTCTTGTTTTTGCTTCCCCAGGCCCAGACGTGGAGGGTGATGGTAGCGTGCAGGAGCCCAGCCATTCAGTGGGCTGTGTGTCTCAGTCAGGGGTTTCAGGACCCTTCCCCGGCATTGATCCTGGGGGTGGTGTCGTGGCAGAGGAGGGGGAGAGTGATGGGGCCAGTGTGTGTAGTCAGGATAGTGATTTGTCAGAGAGTTCTGGTCTTTTTGAGCTTGTTGATTCAGGTGCGAGCGGGTTGGCTGCGCGCCCAGGCTCCAAGGCCGTGTCTCAGGCAAGTGTTATCCTTGAGGTGCGAGAGTTCCTAAAAACAAGCCTTACCAGCAGAACCAGAAGGGATGCTGCTCAAAGACGGTGGGGGGACTGTCTAGCTTTGATTAAGAGTCTCGAGGCTATCCTTGGCAACAAGGATAGTGGTCTTCCTGACTCTGAGAAGAGACAGTTTGGGGTTTTTTTGGAGTTCCTCAGAGGAGGAGTTCTTGAGTCTAGCAGAGTGTGAGGATCTCAATCTAGTGTGCCTACACATTCACAGTAGCTACATTAAATTTAAATGGGAGTAGAGCGATTTTTCGTAGATTTCAGCTCTTATCAGCCCTAAGAGAGGGGAAATTTGCGGTGTGTTTTCTGCAAGAGACACATACCGTAGTTAGTGATGAACCCACCTGGCGACTGGAGTGGGAAGGGGGGGTCTACATGAGCCATCTCAGCTCAAATTCGAGTGGGGTGGCTTTTCTGTTGGCTCCGAATTTTCTGCCAAGCGTTTTAAAAGTGGAGGAAGTGGTGCCAGGACGTTTGCTCCATCTGGCCGTGAGCCTGGATGGCATGCCGTTGCATTTCATTAATGTGTATGCCCCTAGCTCCGGCACGATGCAGGCCGGCCTACTTCAGGAGGTGAATGCTCTGTTGAGCACTATTGATAGGGGAGAGTGTGTCTTCCTTGGTGGGGACTTTAATTGCACACTTGAGGTGCGGGACCGTTCTGGTACTCAGTGTGCGCCTGCTATAGCAAAGAAGCTGAGAGGGTTGATTGACTCCTTTGAGTTGGTTGATGCTTGGAGGGACCTTCACCCGGATTCCACTGCTTTTTCGCGGAGGTCTGAGGGTGGTGGTTCCTGCATTGATCGAATATATATTTCCCGAGCGTTTGTTTCCCGGGCCTCAATGCGGCTGGTGCCGTGCTCGGACCACTGTCTGGTGCGTGTGGATTTTAATCCAGCGTGCGCTCGGGCTGGGTCCGCGTACTGGCACTTCAACAACAGGCTGCTGGAGGATCGGTGTTTCCGGGAGTCATTCAGTCGGTTTTGGGTGAAGTGGAGAGGGAGGCAGAGGTGTTTCTCTTCCCTTAGGCAGTGGTGGGATGTGGGTAAAGCTCACATCCGTCTCTTTTGCAAGGAATATACGTGGGGGTCGAATGGAAGGCGGGACTCAGCGGTCGAGAAGCTTGAGAGGGAGATACTGGACGCTGAGTCTCGCCTGGGTAGGTTTGGTGAAGACTCCAGCGAATGGGGAGAGTTTCAGAGGAAGAAGGAGGTTTTGAGGAGCCTGCTGCTTGAGCGGTCCCGAGGCGCTTATGTGAGGTCTCTGGTCCAGATGCTGCACGATCTGGACCGAGCGTCGCCTTTCTTTTTCTCTCTGGAGAAGGGGCGGGGAGCTCGAAAACAGCTCGTGGAGTTGCTTGCAGATGATGGCTCCTCTGTCACTGATCCAGAGAGGATCAATGCCTTGGTTAGGTCCTTTTATGGGTCCCTGTTCTCTGCGGATGGATTCAGCGTGGAGGCTCAGCAAGATCTGTGGGAAGGTCTACCGACTGTAGATAGGGAGGTGGCAGATCTTCTTGATGGCCCCTTATCTTTGGAGGAGTTGACTCGTGCCTTGCATCAGCTCAGGAGGGGTAAGTCCCCCGGGCTGGATGGGTTGACGGTGGAGTTTGTTAATGCTTTCTGGGATATCCTAGGGGATGACTACATGTTGGTTCTGGGGGAGAGCCTGGCGACCGGGGAGATGCCTCTCTCGTGGCGTAGGACAGTTGTTGTCTTGCTGCCTAAGAAGGGCGAACTCCGTTTGTTGAAGAACTGGCGTCCAGTCTCTCTCCTATGCACAGAATATAAAATTTTTGCACGGGCAATGGCTAATTGCCTGGGCTCCGTGCTGCATCAATTGATTCATCCTGACCAATCTTATACAGTCCCTGGCCGGTCCATCCAGGATAACATCCACCTGGTTAGGGACCTGATTCATTTAGCCCAGGGTACTGGTGAGTCAGCTGGTTTTCTGTCTCTTGATCAGGAGAAGGCTTTTGATAGGGTAGAGCATGAATACCTATTTGGGACGTTTGGACCGCATTTCGTGGCCCGGGTCCGGCTTTTGTATGCTGCTGCGGAGTGCCTTGTGAAGGTTAATGGCACGTTGTTGTCTCCTTTTCATTTTGGGAGGGGGGTCCGCCAGGGGTGCCCTATGTCGGGCCAGTTGTACTCGGTCTGTGTGGAGCCGTTCCTGTGTCTTCTTCGGAGGAGGTTGACAGGCCTGGCCCTACCTGGCCCGCGGGTTGAGGTGATTCTATCGGCGTATGCCGATGACGTACTTCTTATGTTTACTGATCCTGGTGACCTGCGGAGGATGTGTGACTGCCAGGAGATTTTCTCGGCTGCTTCTTCTGCTAGGATTAACTGGAGTAAGTGCTCTGGACTTTTAATGGGTCAGTGGCAGGTAGACTCGCTGCCGGAGGAGATGGTATTGTATGTGTGGAGCACCACGCACCTCCTCTATCTGGGGGTGTACCTGAGTCCCACTGAGGATGCTTGGCCGGCAAACTGGCAGGAGTTGGAGACGAAAGTGGTTGCCCGGCTGGGGTGCTGGTCAGGCCTGCTTGGAGTTCTTTCCTTTCGGGGGAGGGTGCTGGTTATAAACCAGCTGGTGGCCTCCATGTTATGGTACCGGCTGGCTACTCTTGTCCCACCCTCTATATTTGTAACTGCTATACAGAAGAAGCTGGTAGATTTCTTTTGGGGAAATAGGAAGCACTGGGTTTCCGCGGCGGTCCTGAGTCTCCCGTTAGAGGAGGGCGGCCAGTCCTTGGTATGCGTGCGTACCCAGGTGGCGGCTCTCCGACTCAGGACTCTGTGGAGATACATGTATGTAGAGAACCCTCCCAGATGGCACGCTCTGGCCACGTATTTTTTCCGTCAGGGTCGTTGCCTATGGGGGGTCTCGCGGCTCCCGATGGCGGGCATCAGTCGACCCGCTCTAAGGGGCTTGCCTGTCTTCTACAGGGATGTGCTAAGAGTGAGGAATTTGGCTGTTTTCAGCCAGAGTGTTGCTCCACGAGGAGAGGGGGATGTTGTGGCTGCGGGTGTGGCTGGTCCTCATCCTGTCATGGTGGGTGTCGAGGAGAGGCGCGAGCCTACAGTGGTTCAGATAGAGCTTACCCCCGCTCCGTCAGATCTGCTCATCGGGCCTAGGCTCCGGGATATTTCTCGGCCTCCGGCTCCACATAATCTGAGCTGCCTTTCTGAGATGACCAGCATGCCATTTCATGAGGCGAAGAGACGCGCACTGTATAGGATGCTCCTGCACATTCTGAACCTCCGTGCCTTCGTCTCCCGTCCCGACTCACCATGGCGGACGGTGTTACCATCCGAAGGCAGGGGGGGTCCCGAGTGGGGGTCCTTCTATAAGGGAGTCGTACCCCTTTATATTGGGGACCTGGGGTGGAGAGTGTTGCATGGAGCGGTGGTTTGTAATAAACTTTTGAGCCGGTTCACGGGCTCGTCCGCCGCATGTATTTTCTGCGGAGAGGAGGAGACCGTGTTCCATGTGTATATGGAGTGTGAGAGGTTACTGCCCCTGTACCAATATCTGAAGGGGTTGTTCCTCAAGTTTTGGCTGCATTTTAGCCCCACAATCCTGGTGTTCGGACACAAGGCAGGGAGTGGGGAGAGCCGAGTGAGGGGGGGGGGGGGGGACTTACCTGTCGGTTTGATCCTCGGCATGGCTAAGATGGCCATTCGCGGGTCCAGGCAGCGGGCGGTCGACGGTCAGGCTAGAGTCGGCTGCCTGCCCCTCTTTCGGGCCTACGTTCGTGCACGTGTGTCCCTGGAGAGGGAACACGCGGTGTCCACGGGGACTCTGGAGGCCTTCCGTCAACGCTGGTCACCGCGTGGGGTTGAGGCTATTACAAACAATGAATGTACTGTTGTACTACAATGATTTGTTTGTTATAGTGTGATTTTGATTATGTTTTGATGTGTTGTATTATATGATTGTGTTGAATAAAGTTTTTGAAAAGGAAAAAAAAAAAAAGAGAGAGAGAGAGAGAGAGAGAGAAAAAGCAGATTTCTCAATTCTTAAAAAAACTCCAATTAATCCCAAATTTTTCAACCAGGCAGACTCGCTAATCAAGACCCCAGTTTCTCAATTTGGCAGACTTCGTATTCCTTAAACATACCACCCCAAATATCTCAACCAGGCAGAAGCGTTAAGTGAGACCCCAGTTTCTTAATTGGCAGACGTCTTAATCATTGAGAGTGAGAGAGAGCCCCTTATTTCTCAACCCAACAAATCCACAGATGTCTCAACAAGGCAGGCGCACACCTCGTCCCCTGTATCTCAACCCAACAAACTACGGATGTCTCAACAAGGCAGGCGCACACCTCGTCCCCTGTATCTCAACCCAACAAACTACGGATGTCTCAACAAGGCCGACGAGCCCTTTATAGAGAGAGAGAGAGGAAATAAAAATAGAGAGAGAGTGAGAGAGAGTGAAAGAAATAGAGAGAGAGTGAAAGAGAGAAAGCTCAATTCCTTCTTAAAATACATACACAAAATACATACGTAAAAATACATACACAATTCACAATTGGTCTTACCTTTGTCTATCTCTAAGAACCTCAGCTGGAAACCGACCAACTTCTGACAAAGAAACAGACTGTTTCCAGGAGTGTCTAGGAGTCGGTTACAATGGACCGATAGAGATCATATTCCTCCCTTTCCAGTCCTGGTAACCTTAGCCTCTGCTCAGTCATCCAGTGGTGGTCCCAGTGAGACCTGCGCGACTACGCCAATGAAAAAGTTCACTTAAAAAGATAGACAAAGCACAAATTCTTAAGACCATACAAAGCTTTAATTTAACGTCTGATGGGTGAACCTAGAGACCCAGAGGCTACAGTTTTACGTCTGAATCTCCAGCAGCACACACAATGAAATACCAGAGAACTCGAGCTTATATACGTACAGATATAAAACAAATCGGATGATGTAATGTACACAAACCATCATCCACCTCCAAATATAGAGTTGTTTTTCACTCTGCCAAAAACCAGACACCCCAATGGCATCTTCTGGGCCCCTTCTTATCTGATTAACTCTTCAACTTACATAAAAAACCTTGTAAGAGAGCTGTGAACTATTCAACTTAAGTTAATAAAACCCTTGTCACGATGGAAGTTGTCCAAATCCCATCATGCAATACAATTGGCTTTTTACAATATGAAAGCTTAAATATGACAACAATCAATTAATAACTAACTCTTTCACAGCCATTTCCTGATATACAGAATGACAGCTAGAGTTATTGGTGCCGTGCATCTGGGGGAACATGAATCTAGGGAGCATGTGTCAATGCCATATCATTAACCAAAATAGAAAATAATTTGTATGTTTCTGATTAAAAGTGAATAATCAAACTAAACTGGGAGAAGAAAATATGCTTGGTATGCACTGGACTAAGAATAAATAGATTTATCTATGCACATCGTCATGTTTAAATGCTTGACACTATATAAAGTTATCAAATTATCTATCCTATATTTTAAAGTCAGAATAACACAGGGAGAGTCATACCCAGGAATAACCAATGCAGCCGATGGCTCCAGACTGCATATTGCTTAGAAGACTGGGAAAGGACTGGGCAGCAGGAAATTAAGCATGGAAATAAGGACTGTGCCAGTGAATGACATGGAGAAAAACACCATAACGATCACATTGAATAAAAACCAAGCATACGGCACAAAATGTAGCCATAGAAGACTGGTTGCTGTAATCTGGATTTTAAAAAAAACTGGTGGAGAAACACAGAGGGCCATGTCAGTGGAAGGTCTTGATCCAAAACCTGGACTATCCCTTTGCCCCCACAGATACTGTTTGACCCATTGAAATCCTCCCAGCAGATTTTTATTTGCAAATGACAGAAAACTTTGCCAATGTTATTGTTACAGATCATTTCACAGTTCTTTGTTCGAAAATGTTCCCGATGACAAGCGGCTAAAAGCTTTCGCCCACACTCTTATTCCGTCCGAAACATCTTATTTTTTATGTGTTTCTATTTCCAGCCCAATGTTCACATCCATGGCAAGGGGTTGTGTTTAAATTGCAATAGCAGCATTTCTTGTGGGATGCCTGTGCGCTCTCTAAAGCCAAAGAATGGATTGGATGGTTGCATTTTCTTACCCGGCATGATGACTCTCTCAATATCCTTCATCAGCTCATCATAACAGTCCGTACCGAACTTTTATTTTCCCCTAGTCCCATCTACCTGCACTCAGACAATACCCCTCCATTCCCTTCCCGTCCATATACCTATCCACTTTACTTTTAAATGTTAAAATCGATCCTGCCTCCACCACTTCTGCAGGAAGATCATTCCACACAGCCACCACTCTCTGAGTAAAGAGGTTCCCCCTCATGTTACCCCTAAACTTCTGTCTCTTAATTCTCATGTCATGCCCTCTTGTTTGAATCTTTCCTACCCTCAATGGGAAAAGCTTATCCACGTCAACTCTGTCTATCCCTTTCATCATTTTAAAGACCTCAATCAAGTCCCCCCTTAACCTTCTGCGCTCCAAAGAATAAAGACCTAACTTGTTCAACCTTTCTCTGCAACTTAGTTGCTGGAACACAGGAAACATTCTAGTAAACCTCCTCTGTACTCTCTCTATTTTGTTGACATCCTTCCTATAATTAGGCGACCAAAATTGTACACCATACTCCAGAATTGGTCTTACCAATGCCTTGTACAATTTTAACATTACTTCCCTACTCCTATATGTAGATGATTAGTGCATGTCCCTTTAATTGTAGTTACGTAGCTCTACTAACCACTCCCCCTTTATCAAGTATATCAGTGTCTTCCCATCCCCTAGTTCCCTCTCTAGTAAACGTGCAAGACCATGTACAGCTAGGGCATCAATGTGTGTGTGATTAATAAAGCCATAGTAAAGAATTCCCTGTGTGAGTACACATTCTTTACATGGTGTCAGTGGTTTCGCTTCCTGCGTCTCCAGTATATCGGTTTTTGTTTCTTTTGCCCCAGTTACCCTTCCCTGCCTGGTCATGGCTTCCTCCTGCCGGAAACCAGACCCTCTGGTCTTTGACGCTGACATTGCTCACCGCTGGAATGTCTTCCGTCGGGACTTTGAGCATTATGTTACTATCGCCCACCCAGCCGCGCCCCCAGCGAATAAAGCCTCCCTGCTTTTGAATCTGGCCGGTCCTGAGGCTCTGGAGCGCTCAGAATCATTTGTGTACGGACTGAACGATAGCGCCCAAGACCCGGTGTGCCTGATCGAGAAGTTTACTGAGATGTGCGATGTTCCAACCTACTCTATTCTGGAGCGCTTTAAGTTTTTTGCTCGCCGTCAAAACCCTGGTGAGTCTGTGGACAATTTTGTTGCTGCCCTACGGCATCTCGCTAGACGGTGCAACCTGGGTGCCTCGACCCCCGATACCCTGACCCGCGATGTCTTGGTGTACGGTCTACGGGATGAAAAGCTGCGTTCAGAACTCCTGTGTAAGCCTGACCTGACTCTCCATGAGGCTCTGCACGCCTCCAGAATGGCAGAGGCTGTTTCCTCTGCTGTGCCTCCCTCTGACCATGCGGTTCGGGCGGCTACCTTCGCCGCCCGCCGTCCTGTTCACCAGGCTCGCCGTGCGGCCAGCTCTGCCTCCAGCTCCAGGTCGGGGCAGCGTTGCCCGAACTGTAATTTTGAATCTCACCATTTCAATGTGTGCCCTGCGTTGGGTAACACCTGCAATTTCTGCCACAAGCTCAACCATTTCTCGGCAGCCTGTCGTTCTCGAGGGAAACCTGCCCAGCAACAGCGTAAGCCATCCAATTACCTGGTACGGGATGATACCATGTCTGGTTCCTATCAGCCTGCTGACAACCTCCCACTGTCTGATTCGGGCTCTTCCCAGAGCGAGCTGAGTGTGTTTTCAGTTAGAAATGCACCTGCGCTGATAACGGACCCGACCGTACAAGTTATTGTTAATGGCACAACTTTCTCTGCCAAGGTCGATACTGGGGCCGCAACAAACGTTATGTCAACAAGCCTGTTTAAAAAGATAAGGAATCATGAGCGGGTTACCACTGAGCGCTCTGTCCTTCGCGCCTATGGGGGAGGTCTGCTCGTTCCTGTGGGGAAAGCCACCCTCAACTGTAAAGTGTTGAAGGCCGTTCGGCCCCTCTCTTTCTTTCTGATAGACGGCAAATGTGTTCCCCTGCTCGGTGTTCAGGCATGCCAGGACCTTGGTTTGGTCAATTTCCACCGGGACATCCGCTTGGTTCAGCAACCCCTGGACCCGCTGGCCGAGTTCCCTGATCGATTTGACAACGAGCTGGGGAAGCTTCCCTGCAGCTATAAGATCTCTCTCAATCCTGACGTGGATCCAGTTATCCGCCCACCTCACCGAGTTTCCTTCGCGATGAAGGACAGGGTCGAGTCCACCCTTCGTGATATGGTGGCTATGGGCATCCTGAAGGAGGTGAGCGAGCCAACTCAGTGGGTCTCCACCATGGTTGTTGCTGCTAAGAAGGACAAAAGTGAGCTACGGATCTGCATCAACCCTAAGGACTTGAACCTGGCTATCAAGCGCCCGCATTATCCTATGCGCACTGTTGAGGATGTTCCTGCACAAGTCGGCCTAGCCACTTTGTTTTCAGTGCTGGACGCAAAGAGTTCGTTTTGGCAGATACCGTTAGATGAACGATCATCTTACCTGACGACTTTCGCCACTCCCTTCGGGAGGTTTCGATTCCTGCGCATGCTGTTTGGGATCAGCTCCGCTAGTGAAGTTTTCCAGAGAACGATGGAACAGCTGTTCGCGGGGCTCCCATGCGCTATCATTGTCGACGACATCTTGGTGTATGGAAAGGATGTCGAACAGCACGACCACAACCTCCGACTGGTTTTGGATCGAGCTCGAGAGGTGAACCTGAAGCTCAACCCCAATAAATGCCGGTTCCGCGTCCCGGAGGTCACCTATGTGGGACATGTTTTCACAGCGTCCGGGCTGAAGCCCGACCCACAGAAGACAGCTGCGATTTCTGAGATGCCTGCTCCTGATGATGTGCCGAGCCTCCAGCGCTTCCTTGGTATGGTCAATTACCTGGGGAAGTTCATCCCCGACTTGAGTGAGTTGAGTGCTCCCTTAAGAGACTTGGTAAAAAAAGATACTGCATGGTCCTGGTTCCCGCAACACCAGGCTGCTTTCGATGTGCTCAGGTCCAAGCTCATCTGCACCCCGACGCTGAAGTATTTCGACCTGAACCGACCTATCGTCATCACCTGCAATGCCTCGTTCGGACTGGGTGCTGCCTGCTTGCAAATCCATGACGGGGTACAGCTGCCTGTGTCTTACGCGTCCCGCACAATGACTCCAGTTGAGCAGCGCTATGCCCAGATTGAGAAAGAGCTGCTGGCTGTCGTGTTTGCCTGTTCGAAGTTTAAAGACCATATCCTGGGCACCGAATTTTCGATTGAGACTGACCACCAGCCCCTGGTCACCATCCTCGGCAAGCCGATTCACGCTGCCTCCTCCAGGCTACAATGGATGATGCTTCAGCTACAGCGCTTTACCTTCTCCGTCGTGTACCGTAAAGGCAAGGACATGTTTATCGCTGACACGTTGTCTCGGGCACCTCTTGCTTCGACCACCCGTCACCCTTACGAGGCTTCCAGTATGATAGTTCTGAACGTCAACTTTGTACCCTCCAACCAGCTAAAGTCCCTGGTCAAACACACTGCTGCTGACGCCTCTCTCCAACAGCTGGCTGCAGTCATTCAGCGGGGTTGGCCCGAACGACGTTCTTCCCTACCCGCCGCGGCAGTGCCTTACTTCCTGGTCCGTGATGAGTTGGTGCTGCGAGATGGTGTAATCGTTAAGGGTCACAAAGTTGTGGTGCCTGAGGCTCTACGGCAACAGTATTTCGACACTGCTCATCGCGGCCATCCTGGTGCCGAGGCCACCCTCTCCATCGCTCAGAGCCAGTTTTACTGGCCTGATATGGCCGCATACTTCCGAGACCGGGTGTCATCGTGCCCAACCTGCAACAGTCTTGCACCGCAACAGCAGCGGCAGCCCCTTTTGCAACAGCCCGCACCTGACCTGCCATGGTCGGCGCTGGCAACCGACATTTTTGAGTGGCACGGCAAGCACTTCTTGGTGCTTGTCGACTCCTACTCGAACTGGTTTGAGGTTGACCAGCTGTCCTCTCTCTCCTCCTCTGCTGTTATTGAGAAGCTGCGCCGCCACTTCGCCACCTTTGGGTCTCCTGCAAGCCTGCAGTCCGACAACGGCAGCCAGTTCACCAGCGCGGAGTTCAAGGACTTTGCTGACCGTTGGAACTTTCGGCATTACACCAGCAGCCCTGAGTACCCTCAAAGCAACGGTCTGGCTGAGCGTGCTGTCCGCAGCGTGAAGGGCTTATTGGAGCGTTGCCGTGTTTCCAAATCTGACATCTACCTCGCTCTCCTGAACCTCCGTAACATTCCCCGAGACAACATCCTGGGGTCCCCGGCACAGCGTCTCATGTCCCGAGTCACGCGCCCTCCCATTCCGGTGGCCCAGCAGACCCTTACCCCCTCCGTTTTGAAGCCTGCCATGGTCCGTGAGCGCATTGCTGATAAGCAGTCCATCCAGAAGCGCTCCCATGATAGGTCCTGCCATGCCCTTCCTCCTCTGTCTCCAGGGCAGGTTGTCCGCATGCGTTCCACCTCCGGTCATCCCAGCCTTGCAGTTGTTGTCGGGTCTGCCGGTTCGCCTCGCTCCTATCTGGTCAACCTCGATGGCACCGTCTACCGTAGATCCCGTCAACACCTCCACCTGGTGAATGAGCCTCCTCCTCCTCCTGCCGTCCCGCACGCTTCTCCCCTGTCTGCTGTTCCACCTGCTGCATTCCCTGCACGTGAGCCTGCTCGGCCCGTCCCTGTCCTTCTCCCTTTGCCTGTTCCCGTACCACCACCCCCTTCTCCCCCGTCGCCTAGTCGCTCACCTTTCATCCCCTTGTCGCCTCGTCCATCCCCGCCTCGCAGCGCTCCTGTCGAGGTGGCTACTCCAGCTTCCGTCCGGCCTGTTCCTTTGGGGGGAGGTGGTGTGAGCGGGATGCGGACCCGCTCTGGCCGTCTCGTACAGGCGCCTGACCGTTATGGCGATTATGTATGATTGATGCTGTTTTTATTGTTTCTTTATTTTCCAGTTGCCCTAGCGCATGAGACATGGTCGGCTGTCACGTTCCTTTCTTTTATAAGAGGAAGGATATAGATGATTAGTGCATGTCCCTTTAATTGTAGTTACGTAGCTCTACTAACCACTCCCCCTTTATCAAGTATATTAGTGTCTTCCCATCCCCTAGTTCCCTCTCTAGTAAACGTGCAAGACCATGTACAGCTAGGGCATCAATGTGTGTGTGATTAATAAAGCCATAGTAAAGAATTCCCTGTGTGAGTACACATTCTTTACACTATATTCAATGCTCTGATTTATAAAGGCCAGCACACCAAAAGCTTTCTTTACCACCCTATCTACATGCGATTCCACCTTCAGGGAACTATGCATAGTTATTCCTAGATCCCTCTGTTCCACAGCATTCCTCAATTCCCTACCATTTACCATGTACGTCCTATCTTGATTTGTCCTGCCAAGATGTAGCACTTCACACTTATCAGCATTAAACTCCATCTGCCATCTTTCAGCCCACTCTTCCAAATGGCCCAAATCTCTCTGTAGACTTTGAAAATCTACTTCATTATCCACAACACCACCTATCTTAGTATCATTTGCATACTTACTTATCCAATTTTCCACCCCATCATCCAGATCATTGATGTACATGACAAACAACAGTGGACCCAACACAGATCCCTGAGGCACCCCACTGGTCACCGGCTTCCAACCTGACAAACAGCCATCCACCATTACTCTCTGACATCTCCCGTTTAGCCACTGTTGAATCCATCTTGCTACTCCGCCATTAATACCCAAAGATTGAACCTTCTTAACCAACCTTCCATGGGGAACCTTGTTAAAGGCCTTACTGAAATCCATTTAGACAGCATCCACTGCTTTACACTCATCAATTTCCCTAGTAACCTCTCCAAAAAATTCAAGAAGGTTTGTCAAACATGACCTTCCAGGCACAAATCCATGTTGACTGTTCCTGATCAGACCCTGTTTATCCAGATGCTTATATATATTATCTCTAAGTATCCTTTCCATTAATTTCCCCACCACTGACGTCAAACTAACAGGTCTATAATTGCTAGGTTTATTCTTTGAACCCTTTTTAAACAATGGAACAACATGCGCAGTATGCCAATCCTCTGGCACTATTCCCGTTTCTAATGACATTTGAAATATTTCTGTCATAGCTCCTGTTATTTCTACACTAACTTCCCTCAATGTCCTAGGGAATATCTTGTCAGAACCTGGAGACTTATCCACTTTTATATTTTTCAAAAGTTATGTTTGAATCAGGTCATGTTTTACTAACTTGATCATGTTTTTTGAGGAACTGATTAATGTGATTGATGTGGGTAGGATGGTGGATGGTGTCAACATGAACCAAAATGTAACACACATTACCAATTCTTGCAAGAGATTAATCTTATTCATTGCTATTTTCCTACCTACAGAACTATAATGCATGTCTGGTTAATTCCTGGGATGGCGGGACTGTTATATGCTGAGAATGGAGCGACTGGGCTTGTACAGTCTGGAGTTTAGAAGGATGAGACGGGATCTCATTGAAACATATAAGATTGTTAAAGGCTTGGACACGCTAGAGGCAGGAAACATGTTCCCGATGTTGGGGAAGTCCAGAACCAGGGGCCACAGTTTAAGAATAAGGAGTAAGCCATTTAGAACGGACACAAATAAATACTTTTTCTCACAGAGAGTGGTGAGTCTGTGGAATTCTCTGCCTCAGAGGGCGGTGGAGGCAGGTTCTCTGGATGCTTTCAAGAGAGAGCTAGATAGGGTTCTTAAAAATAGCGGAGTCATGGGATATGGGGAGAAGGCAGGAACGGGGTACTGATTGGGGATAATCAGCCATGATCACATTGAATGGTGGTGCTGGCTCGCCCAAGGGCCGAATGGCCTACTCCTGCACCTATTGTCTACTGTCTGCTAAAGATATGAACATTCTAGCTTTTTAAAATTCACAAGGGTTTGTAAGATAAAACTGTTATGAAAGAAATGCTACTGTGTGAGGCCACACACGTGACCAGTCATATTTGACCTCTGACCCTAAACAAACATTGTCAGCATAACATAAATATTTCACATGATAAACTTTGAAAAAAATATGAATCATATATACAGTACAAAACAATATACCTGTAATGCTTTCAGAATTAGAAGAGATATATTCCACAATTTTTCCACGTTTTTGGTCACATACGTGACTAAGAATGGGCCTAAGGCATTTGATAGGGTAGGCTGATCCAGACGATTAAGATACATGACAAGATTGTATGGATTCATAACTGGCTTACTGAGAGAAGACAGAGTGTTGTGGTGAAATTATGTTATTCAGACTAGAGGACAGTCACCAATTGAGTTCCACAGGGATCCGTGCTGGGACCTCTATTATTTAGGTATGTTACAAAACTTACCTTCAGTGGCGCTGCAGTTCTGTAACTGGCCGTGTGCGCGACTTTGGCGCCTTTGGGGGGGGGGGCGGGGGGGGAGGGGGCGGAGTTAAAATGCAGTTTTCCCTTGCCTTCCGGAGTTATATTTTCTCGGAGTGCAAGCTTTTGCTGGAGATTCGTTCCGACTGCCAGTATGTGAATATTTTTTTTAATCGCCCGACTATTTCAGCGCTGGAGTGAAATAAAAATTATCTTCTAATGCCGTGAACGCCGACAACGGGGACGGATTTTACGTAGGGGACAGGTGAAGGAAATCTGTTTATTTTTGCATATAAACTTGCTTGTTAAGATGACGTTAATCACATTTCATGTTGCGAAATGGTGATTTATAAATAATGGCCATTAATCTGATAGAGGTGTATAAAATAAACGGCCATTAATTTATGGGCATTAAACACTAAATTCCTTCAATTTGGCCTATAAATTCATGACAATGAGATTAAAAATTGTTATATTGTGTTAAATATATTATACTGTGAATTCTTGTGTGAATGTTATTTTGGACGCTTAGGCTTTTTAAAAAATGTAAATATTTTCTTAAGAAATGGATAGATGTTTAGATCTAGAAATTGAAGTTTGTAATTAGCTACAATTGGGTTACTAACTAATTATATGCTTTACTTTCAGGTCATCCAAGTAAGATTGTTTCATATTTGTTTCAGAATGCTTCAATCTATAATAACTGAAAATGTCTTTCTGTTCTCTTAATTTTTAAGAAAGTTATGGGCTTTTGACTGTCCTCAATCACAATGTTTGTGTAAAGTCAATGGAAAAGCAATAGGGAACAAGATGCTAATTTCCGAGTATGAAAATGGCCATAACTTTTTTAATACTGAAGATATGAAAGTGAATTAGGTGTCAAATTAAACTTCTTTTTATGCTTTATCTGATGGGATAAATTGCAGACTTGATTTTCTAAATCTCAAAATTTGTAACATTGCTATATTGTTTGATGTTCTTGTATTCTTATACAAATATCTCTGCCCAGACCCCAGCAATTTGTCCTGATTTCCCAAAAGTGTGTCCTAGGGTACACTTGGTCAGGGTTTTGGGGATTTAGCCACCTTTACGTGCTTGTAGACCTCCTCTTTTGTAAGGTGACTATGATTCAAGACATCACTTTTCTCTGACATGAATTCTTTACTTCAGTGAGCTTCTCCATGGGAAATAGAGTCATAGAGTCATAGGGTGATACTGTGTGGAAACAGGCCCTTTGGCCCAACTTGCTCACACTGGCCAACATGTCCCAGCTACACTTGTCCCACCTGCCTGCGCTTGGTCAATATTCATCCAAACTTGTCCTATCCATGTACCTGTCTAACTTTCTTAAATGTTGGGATAGTCCCAGCCTCAAGTACATCCTCTGGTAGCTTGTTCTATACATCCATCACCCTTTGTGTGAAAACGTTACCCAGAGAGATTCCTATTAAATCTTTTCACCTTCACCTTGAACCTATGTTCTCTGCTCCTCAATTCCCCAACTCTGGGAAAGAGATTCTGTGCATCCACCCAATCTATACCTCTCATGATTTTATACACCTCTATCAGATCACCCCTCATCCTCCTGCATTCCTCCCAGCCTACTCAACCTCTCCCTATAGCTCAGACCCTTTAGTCCTGGCAACATCCTCGTAAATCTTCTCTGAACACTTTCAAGCTTGACAATATCTTTCCTATAACATGGTGCCCAGAACTGAACATCATATTATAAATGCAGTCTCACCAACATCTTATACAACTGCAACATGAACTCCCAACTTCTATACTCAATAATCTCACTGATGAAGGCTAATGTGCCAAACTCGCCTTCAGGGAACCATGCACCTGCACTCCTAGATCCCTCTGCTCTACAACACTCCCCAGAGGTCTACCATTCACTGTGTAGGACCTGCTCTTATTAGATGTCCCAAAATGCAAGACCTCACATTTCTCTGTATTAAATTCCATCAACCATTCCTCAGGTCACCTGGCCAACCAATCAACATCCTGCTGCAATTTTTGACATCCATGTTTGCACTCTGCAACACCACCCACTTTTGTATCATCAGCAAACTTGCTCATCTTGCCCAGTATGTTCTCATCCAAATCATTGATGTAGATGACAGAATCAGAATCCCATTTATTGTCATTTGAACCTAAGTTCAAACAAAATTAAGTCTCTGCAGTCATACAAACATGAAAAAACCAAGGCACACAATTAACACAAATTACATAAACATCCATCACAGTGAATCACCACAGTGAATCCCCTCCTCACTGTGATGGAAGGCAAAGTCTTGTCTCTGCCCTGTTGTTTATTCTTCCCCCGATGTTAAAGCCCCCGGCGGGCGATGTTAAGTCCAGCGGCCATTAAAGCCGTGCCGGGTGATGTCAGGCCCCACTCTGGGTCTTGATGTAGGAGCCCCCCGGCGGGCGATGGTAAGTCCCGCGGCCATTAAAGCCGCGCGGGGTGATGTCAGGCCCCTCTCCGGGTCGTTTTAACCCTGCGATCCGGGCGGGCAAAGTTGCCATTGCGGGAGCTCTGAAAAGTGGTCTCCCACCGGGGACCCGCGAGTCCCGATGTTACCACAGGGCCTGCAGCCGGAGCCCTGTGAGACGGAGACCCGACAGGGAAAGGTCGGGGTCCCCGTACAGTGAAGAGATTGAAAAGTTTTAAAAGTCCCCCCCCCCCCCCCCCCACCCCCCACATATACACAGATTGCCTCCACACAATTACAGTTTCTCTCAACATTAGACACTTGAGTGGCCTTTATACTATCAAGCCAGCAATGACTTGCAATATAAACAGCCCAGTGGGCTCATGTCCTCGTTCCAAGAATAATGTGAATTTAGCAAATTAATATGATTAATATTGTACTTTAAAAAAAATCATGCACGTGTTTTCACTTTGCTTTTTCCCTCTGCTTAATTAAATATATGGATGAAAAATAATATATTGTACCCACTAATTGGATACAATTAAGAAGAATTCATCAAAAATGGCTAAAACAGAAGGGGTAAAGTAATCTTTCAATGCAGATCGATCCAGCATTAAAGAATATTATGCTTTTATTAGAGCATAGAGGATACGTTTAGAGTAAGAATATGTTACTGCTTTGCAATCAGCAACATGGTGAATGCACACAATCTTTTTCCCAGGGTTGGGGAAACAAAAGATTTAAGAGAAACCTGAGGGACATCGTTTTCACATAGAGGGGGATACTTGTATTGAAAATGCTGCATAGCAGGTACAATAACAATGTTTAAACTGGTATTTGGATAAGATAGGTTCGCAGGGATATGGGTCAAACACAAGAAAATGGGAATAGCTTAGATGGGCACCTGGTTGGCATGGATAATGTATGAATTCATGACCATAACTTTCAGGGAAATGTTCTGTCACTGGTCAACTGCAAACAAACAGCAACCTCATTCCCTCTTTCTCCATCCCCCCCCCCTTCCCAGTTTTCCCACCTGTCTTACTGTCTCTGACTACATTCTATCTAAGAAGGGTCTCGACCCGAAACGTCACCCATCCCTTCTCTTCATAGATGCTGCCTGTCCCGCAGAGTTACTCCAGCATTTTGTGTCCACCTTCGATTTAAACCATCATCTGCAGTTCGTTTCTACATATCATAAGCATTTCTTTACTTTTACTGAAAATTGATTATCGAAGAACAATATGAAGATATTAGATATCAAATCGCTTCAGCATGAAAAATCCATTTACCCTCCCCATTCTCAGCTCATCAGGTACTGAAAACATTATCAATGCTTTTGTTAACTCTCAATCTCAATATACGAATGCATTCCTAGTTTAGTTCTTCCTTTTATCCCCTGTATATTTGAGGTAATTCAAAAGTCCTGTTGTGCCCAAATTTGCATCACTCATTTAACCTTCATCTCTATCCTCCTTGTCCTTTGTTCTCTCCCAGCTGCTCTGATTTTAAAACTTCCCATTGGTGATTTCAAATCCCACCATGGCCTCAACTTTCCTCAGTTTTCTCTTTCATCCTAAGATATTTGCAGTGTAATTATTGACAGTTATGGTTTCAGCTGGCATGATCCAAGGTTCTGGAGCTACCCTGATAAATCTTTCTACTTCTCTTTTCTCCATTCAGATAATAATTTGAATAAGTATTTTGTCATCCACCATAATAGGTAATGCGACTTAATGTCAAATTTTGTTTAACAAAATGTGGGAAGCATTTGCAATATTTTTTAAATGCCCTTTGTCTATCTGTGTTATTGTGGCTTTGGGAGTGTCACCAGATAACTAATAGGTAAACTGCCATGTAAATCTTCTCTGCACTCTTTCCAGCTTTCCTTTTCAGCTGCACTTTAAGTAACTTGGACTTTGAAATGGTGCCAAAACCTGATGACTCTGGGAATATTGTCTCAGTGGAATATTTCTATACACGTTGTGCTTAATCTAAGATTTTGTTTATGAATAGTAACCATATGAACCATATAGAAAAAAAAAGAATTTCACCGTACTTTGGTACATGTAACAGTACGATATTATAGAACTTTAATTATCCCAGGAGGGAAATTGGTCTGCCAACAGTCATAAAACACAAGATACATGACATTAAAGTGAAGAGTGAAATGGATTGGGGATGTGCAAAGAATGGGGAGGTGGGTGAAATTGGTTAGCTGAAATTTATCAGTATCACTGTGTCTCGGTATATGTGACAAAAAACTACACTAAACTAAAACCTCAATTAAACTCCATAAGTCATTCCTTGGCTCACTTGCCGGCTGTAATTCTTGATAACAATCTTCACTGTTTATAATACCACGTATTTTTGTGTCATATTAAAAATACTGATCATGCCTTGTATACTCTCATGTAAATCATATATATAAATGACAAACTCCAATGAGCCCAGCACTAATCCCTGAAGGGGCTGTCCCACTGCGGTGTCCAATTTTCCCAAAGCTAGTCGAAGCTAGTCTTCAACAGTGAGAAACATAGGTGCAGGAGTAGGCAATTCGGCCCTTCGAGCCTGCACCGCCATTCAATGTGATCATGGCTGATCATCCAACTCAGTATCCCGTACCTGCCTTCTCTCCATACCCCCTGATCCCTTTAGCCACAAGTGCCACATCTAACACCCTCTTAAATATAGCCAATGAACTGGCCTCAACTACCTTCTGTGGCAGAGAATTCCAGAGACTCACCACTCTCTGTGTAAAGAATGTTTTCCTCATTTCGGTCCTAAAGGAATTCCCCCTTATCCTTAGACTGTGACCCCTTGTTCTGGACTCCCCCAACATCGGGAACAATCTTCCAGCATCTAGCTTATCCAACCCCTTAAGAATTTTGTAAGTTTCTATAAGATCCCCCCTCAATCTTCTAAATTCCAGCGAGTACAAGCCGAGTCTATCCAGTCTTTCCTCATATGAAAGTCATGACATCACAGGAATCAGTCTGGTGAATCTTCTCTGTACCCCCTCTATGGCAAGAATGTCTTTCCTCAGATTTGGAGACCAAAACTGTACGCAATACTCCAGGTGTGGCCTCACCAAAACCCTGTACAACTGCAGTAGAACCTCCCTGCTCCTATACTCAAATCCTTTCACTATGAATGCTAACATACCATTTGCTTTCTTCACTGCCTGCTGCACCTGCATGCCTACTTTCAATGACTGGTGTACCATGACACCCAGGTCTCGTTGCATCTCCCCTTTTCCTAATCTGCCACCATTCAAATAATAGTCTACCCTCATGTTTTTGCCACCAAAGTTGAAGGAGGTCGAAGGAGGTCTTCTACTTAGTCGAAGGAGGTCTTCAACATGACACTTTTTCAAACTCTCCTAAACTTGCCAAATAGGTTGCCACAGTGGGACAGCCCCTTGAGAGGCACACCACTCGTCACAGGTCTCCAATCAGAAAAACAACCAAGCATCACCAGCCCATTTCTTATCATGTATCCAGTTCACTAGCTCTCCCTGGATGCGTGCAATGTAAATATGTGGTGGGTGTATTTGGAAAATGGACCTAGTCAGCTTTCTCTATATCGTAATTCTAGAAATTAGTGCTTCAGGGATCGGTGCTGGACTCACTGCAGTAAAAGAACAAACTATCCCCTTGTGTACAAGTTATGTGCGCCACATTTACATTCAGATCACTTCAGTTCACATAGAAACATAGAAAATAGGTGCAGGAGTAGGCCATTCGGCCCTTCGAGCCTGCACCGCCATTCAATATGATCATGGCTGATCATCCAACTCAGTATCCTGTACCTGCCTTCTCTCCATACCCCTGATCCCTTTAGCCACAAGGGCCACATCTAACTCTTAAATATAGCCAACAAACTGGCCTCAACTACCTTCTGTGGCAGAGAATTCCACGGATTCACCACTCTCTGTGTGGAAAATGTTTTTCTCATCTCGGTCCTAAAAGACTTCCCCTTTATCCTTAAACTGTGACCCCTTGTTCTGTACTTCCCCAACATCGTTCATCATTTGAACATCTAATAGCCAGAAGGTTCTTCAATATACTTTTGCCATATTCGTGAATACATTCTGAATTAGAATGCAGGTACTGGGCATTATCTACTGTTTCGGCGCCTGGTGCAGTTCAATGAGACATTAGTGTAAATATTACAACCACCAATGTTTTATCATTATACCTGCCTTTTAACATCTCATCAAAAATCATCATTTATCTTATGCTTTCTCTGACATACTGTGATGTCGCCTAATACATCTCCTCCTCAGGGGAAGCTTCGAGGCTGGAAAAAGGTCGCTTGTTAAAGGGCCACTTTCCGAGTTATTCACGAATTCTCCCGAGTTTTCAAACTCGCAGAATGTTCATAACGAGTCCGTGGATATGTCGTAGCGGCTCGTTATGCCACCATAGGTACTCGGGGCTATTTGTTTTACTCGTGGACATTTTTTATCAGGCTGGAAAAAACGTCACGACTTACCTGATGCCCCGAGTACCTAGGGCTGGCATAACGAGCCGCTACGATATATCCACGGACTCCTATGGCCTCCTACAGACTCATTACAAACATTCTGCGAGTTTGAAAACTCGGGAGAATTCGTGAATAACTCGGGAGAATTCGTGAATAACTCGGGAAAGTGGGACAGGCCCTTAACTTCCTGCAGCCGCCGCCTGAGGCGACAGGGGTCACCTCTCCTCCCTGCCGCCAGGGAGCGCCGCTGAGTCAGACCGCCAGCTGTGCGCTGCTTCTCCTCCCGGCCGCCAGAGGGAGGAGCAGGGCGGACGCCGCTGTGCCCTCTGACGCCAGGGAGAGCCGCCGGTGTATCCGGCCGCCAGGGGGAGGGGGGAGGGGGGTGAAGGAGGCGTCACCGCTGTGTCCAACCGCGCCTCCAAACAACCATCTTGCCGCGCGGTCCGTAATCGTTGGCGCACCGGACCGCACCGGAGAGGGGGAGTTGGCGGCGCGAGCCCGAGGTGGGGGAGATAGAGGTGGAGGGAGAGCGGGCGGGCGGGGGGAGAAGTGGGAGTAAACGGGAAGATGGAAAGAGGAGGTGGGATGGATGGGGAGACGAGGGAGGAGTTGGTGAGGGGTGTAATGGAGGTAATGTAAGTGAGCCGAGAAGATGGGTGGAGGGAGGGAGTGAGGGGTAATGAAGGGGAGGAGCAAGGGAGGAGGGGGAGCTTAAGAATGATTAGGAATGGAGCAAGAGAAGGGCTTGGGGAGGAGGGGGAAACAGTTTTGGGGAGTGGATGGAGTTGGAAAGAACGAGGAAAATAGTGTGTTGCTGGCTCTATTGGTAATAGAGCTGCAGGGCAGTATGCAGAGTGTTAGCATTTGCATTGCTGCCTACTGGTTGCTAAAAACGACAGGGTTTTTTTTTAATAGCAATGCCATCTCAGTACCCAACCTTGAACTCGGGGTAATCACAAAATGCTGGAGTAACTCAGCGGGACAGATAGCATCGCTGGAGAGAAGGAATGGGTGACGTTTTGGGTCGAGACCCTTCAGGCATTAAGAACTCAGGGCACTAATGCATTGCTTATGATTTAAAGGTGTCAGCTGGGTCAAAGAAAGTGATCCTCAGAGCAAATATGAAATGCAGTTTTCTGTTGATTTAGACCAACCTGTTCTTATGCGGGGTAAAAATCATGAGTATGATATTCCCAACCAAAGTTAAGATTCTTGTAATTTTGGAAATGTTAATCTCTGCTTTCTTCTGCATAGGTTTAGTAACATGCAACCTCATGATGCGCTGCACCTCAGTGAATGGCAGAAGCATTATTTTAATATAATATCCAGTCACTGCACCCCTGGAGTTAAAGCAGATGCTTATCGCGGGCATCTGTTGCAGTTACAGTATGCATGGGCAAATGCCGACATCTCGGAGCAATGTGCTGCCAGCTTATTTAGAAGATGTACTGAAAAATATGCAGCTGTTATTGACTCAGACAATGCAGAAATTGGGTTGAATAATTATGCTAACAGTGCACTGAGTTTATCAAGATGTCAGAAAAATGACAGCAGTCGGTGGCAGTCGTCTTTGACGATAGACAATGTTTGCAAATTAAAATGTGTGCAGGAGATGTTTAAGTCTAGCAAAAAAACAAGAGACCTGCTCGTATCAGCAGCTGACGTTGCAACAGTGGTCGGGAAACCTAATCACAAAGCAAATTCGGACCATATGAAAATGGGAACTAGATCTTCCAGTGATGCAGAATGTTCAGCATCTCAACATTTTATTCCGTCCTTTGAAATTCCCCCCAAAAATATTGTCGGAAACAATTTTTCAGACATTTCATCCACAGTTACAGCTTTTACAGGTATGAAAATGGTGCAAAATCCATTGATTGCTAATCCAGAGAATGATCAGATGAATGGTCTGGGTTCTTCAAATTCATCCGCATTGGGACCTTATAAAAATATTCGTGATGGCCCCCTGCTGAAATTAAGCAAAGCGGCAAGTTATTCTGGACCTCAGGCAAGTCAGAGAGGCACTGTTTCTGGACAGTGCTTGGCATTTGATAGCAAATCACTCCTTGTTCCCTCAAGTAGTACATCAAAAAGGAAATCTTCCTCCTTATCTGTTGATGGACGCAGTGATTCATATAATTACATGTCTTATGGACACTTTGAAAACCAAAGTTGGACTAATACCAATCAAAAAGGTTTTGACAGCATGACAAAAAGTATGAAAAGTGATGGATGTGCCGTTGATGACAGTTGTATGATTACTTTTAAAACTGCTAAGGACCAACTGCAAATGGAACAACTGAAAAAATGTGGTAATCTACCGCAGCGACTACCCGTGTCAACAGCAACGGCGTACAACACTTCAAAGAAATCACTAGGAGCGGCCAGGTCTCGAGGTTTATTTGGAAAATTTGTTTCTCCAGTTTCAAAACAAGATAATGGCGATGAAAATGGTGGGATGTCTTTGCCTCATGGAAACAGTTCTTTTGATCCGTCCCAACCTGTGGATGATAGTTTGAAGAATCTTGAGCCAAAGATGATTCAGTTAATTATGAGTGAGATCATGGACCATGGTCCCCCAGTGAACTGGGATGATATAGCTGGGCTGGAATTTGCTAAAGCAACCATTAAGGAAATAGTTGTTTGGCCAATGCTTAGACCAGATATCTTTACAGGGCTCCGTGGACCACCTAAGGGAATCCTTTTATTTGGTCCCCCTGGAACAGGTAAAACTCTAATTGGTAAATGCATTGCATGTCAATCTGGAGCTACTTTCTTCAGCATCAGTGCTTCCTCACTGACGTCCAAGTGGGTTGGTGAGGGTGAAAAAATGGTACGTGCAATGTTTGCTGTAGCACACTGTCACCAACCTGCAGTCATCTTCATTGATGAGATTGACTCTCTCTTATCTCAACGAGTCGATGGAGAGCACGATTCTTCTCGTAGAATAAAAACTGAGTTTTTGGTACAGTTGGACGGCGCTGCTACGTCTGCAGAAGATCGAATTTTAGTAGTAGGAGCCACAAACCGCCCCCAGGAAATAGATGAAGCAGCTCGTAGGCGTCTGGTCAAAAGACTGTACATACCTTTGCCTGAAGGATCAGCAAGGAAGCATATAGTAGTGAAGCTAATGTCCTGTGAAAACTGTTCTCTGAGTCAGGAGGAATTAGAGGTAATAATTGAACAGTCGGAGGGATTTTCAGGGGCTGACATGACTCAGCTGTGTCGGGAGGCAGCCTTGGGGCCAATTCGCAGCATTCAGATAGCAGACATCTCCACCATCACACCAGATCAAGTTCGGCCTATTGCCTTCATAGACTTTAAAAATGCTTTTGCAAATGTTAGGCCAAGTGTCTCTCCAAAAGATCTGGAAGTGTATGAAGAATGGAATCAAATGTTTGGTTGTGGACGATGACCATGGCAAAACTGTTTTAGATTGTAGGAGCATTTCTTCATAGCTCATTTTTGAGAAATGCTTATATTGATATTTGTTTTCCTATGCATATCCATTAAAATTGACTTTTACAATTTAAACACTTTGCGTAAAGTACAAATTATATTCAAATCAGTTTAAACTTCTTATGTTCCAAAGGAATGGTGTACTGTAATTCAGACTAGAATCTTTTATTATCCACAGACAAAGGATACTTGTGTACTTCATCCCACAGTGAAAGTACTGAGGTGTTGGTATAGATGAAACATTTCAACTGCTGGCCCAGTTCTACTCCAAGTAGTTTGTCATTTTGATCAAACGTTCCATTGCAATTATACAAATTATCATGGCATTTTAATTCAATGTCGTCACCCAATTGAAAGCTTTTGGCAGACTAATCCTTGGTTTGTATATCAAGTGAGCAGAATTTACAAAAATGTTGAAAAAAAATATATTGATATCTCTGAAGACAAGGAGTTGCAGATGCTGGAATCTTGATATCTCTACTTGATAGAATAATTAATAATATCCACAAACATTCAAAGCCGAGATAGATGGAAAGCATTTTTACTTTTGGTTCAAAAAATTTACTTAGGCATAGGTAAGACTAAGTAAAATACTTATATAGATGTAATAAATTCCTAGCACGTCAGTCAGAGATACTAGGATTGACTAAAATGTTCAAATGATACAATTGGAGCAGCTGAAGAGTTGCATGTATCCTTGATTTATAAATGTTTGAATTATGAATATTTGCTATTACTAATTTACTACTTGGGGCTTACAGTTTATTTATGCAGCTAATTCATTCTTATAATTTTTTTATGATAAATGTAAATAAGGTCAGGAGACAGGCCTCAGGTATTTGGAAAGATACCAAAAGAAGATAAAAGTGATGGCATCAGATAAACAGGTATTCCAGCTCAGGGAAGCAGAATTGATTTAAGGCAGTCACATAAGTGCACCATGAAGCATTGACCAAAAAACCAGACGCTACCACCTTTACCTTTGATTGCGGATTCAGTATGGTCCACGAAATAATGGAGAAACTCTCAGGCTATATAGCAGGGCCACAGGGTTTCAGTGAAACCAAGAATACAGCAGTCCGTGATCTTTGACAGAACAATCCTGCTATAAGCTCTTTAAACTTGTTCTGGAGTGATTGAACAGTAACTAGAAGTACGCTGAGCAAGGGGAGAGGGTGGATACCCCCGTCGTTTCAGCGCATCTGGAACCACCCTTACCCCCTCTGCTCAGGTTGCTTGATTTATTTGAACCAACAGTTGTGCCAATGGTGTGGTGTCAAAGATCAGTACTTCTGAGAGTTCCTTTGAAATTGTGATGATTGACAGGAGACTAAGCACTGAATCTAGTTACTATCTCAGCACTGGAACATAGCTAGTAAGAAGAAATGAAAGATTTTTCCATGTTTCAAGTGCAGCTTCATATTAAATGTCACCACTCCCTTGTGCTAGCAGACAATCAAAGGGACACAAGTTATATCTCAGTGCAAACTCAGCTTTATACTGACACACGCAAACACAGTCAATCATGCAGTACTTGTTCCAAGCTCTCACTAAGTTAAGGGCCTGTCCAACTTGGCTGTCATTTGCGCACCATGTACGCGTCAAATGTAAAATAGGTGGATGCATTGTGACGCACGGGTAGCGCGGGACGAGCGCATGGAGAGGCGTGGAGGAGTGTGGAGTTGCGCGCGGTATCGCGTGGCACTCTAGGATTTTGTCCTGTACGAAATCTTCGCGCGCCACCTGCGTCACGTATCACGTACGCACGCTGATGTATTGTATATGCACGCTGATGCATCCCAACATATTGCGTGGTGCGCCGAAGGGTATTTAATGACGTCAAGCGCACCAGATGGCATGATGACGCGTGATTTGCGCGCGATGTTGCGAGTAATGACACGTCAACCTATTTTACACATGACGCGTAAATGAGGTGCAAATGACGACCAAGTGGGACAGGCTCTTTACGATCACAATTCGGGCTGCGGACAGGTTTCTTCGCTGGGTTAGCAGATTCCAACTTATTTTGGAATAATAGGATTGCAGAATTTTGGAATAAGCAACACCTTTCTGTAAATTGTTCTGCACTCATTTACAAAGGATTGAAGGAGTACATCGATGTTGTAAATGTCATCAAATACAATAAGGAAAATGTTTTTTTATGAAAATTAAATCACAATTGCATTAACTTAAAATCTTAAAACAGCGTTATGCTTACACACACAAGCACACAAGGTTACTCATGCAATACCTATCCCAGGCTATCACTATCTGAATTACAATCACAATCCACTACAGTTAGGGCTGGTAACAGATATATTTTCTGGGAAAGCAGATTTCAAGAATAAGAGGATTGCAGAATAAGAGGATTGCAGATTTTTGGAATAGGCAACATTTCTCTAAACCACCAATTTATAAAGGAGGGAAGGAGTTCATCGATGTTGTAAATGTAATGAATTACAATAAGTGAGATGTTGTAGCGGTACCTAGTGGTGAGCTGAGGTACCAATAGGTACCGCTACAACATGCCTCACTACAGACATGCCTCAGGTATTTGGAAAGATACCAAAAGAAGATAAAAGGGATGGCATCAGATAAACAGGTATTCCAGGTCAGGGAAGCAGAATTGATTTAAGGCAGTCACATAAGTGCACCATGAAGCATTGACCAAAAAACCAGATGCTACCAACTATACCCTTGCCTGCAGATTCTTATGGTCCATGAAATAATGGAGAAACTCTCAGGCTGTATAGCAGGGCCAGAGGGCTTCAGTGAAACAAAGAATACAGCAGTCCATGATCTTTGATAGAACAACCTTGCTATAAACTCTTTAAACTTGTTCTGGAGTGATTGAACAATAACTAGAAGTACGCTGGGGAAGGGGAGAGGGTGGATACCCCCGTCTTTTCAGCTCAAGTCGTATCTGAGTGCAAACTCAGCTTTATACTGACACACGCAAACACAGTCAATCATGCAGTACCTGTTCCAAGTTCTCACTAAGTTAAGGGCCTGTCGCAATTGGCTGTCATTTGCGCACCATTTACGCGTCATATGTAAAATAGGTCGACGCGTTGTGGGTAGTATGTGGGTAGCATGGGACGGGCGCATGTGGAGGAGTGTGGAGTTACGTGCGGTATCGCGTGGCACTCTAAGATTTTGTCCTGTACGAAATCCTCGCACGCCACCTGCGTGACGTATTGCGTACGCACGCTGACGTATTGGGTAAGCACGCTGACGCATCCTGACGTCTCGCGTGTATCGCGTGGTGTGCCGCAGGGTATTTAATGATGTCAAGCGCACCAGATGGCATGATGACGCGTGAATTGCACCTGATGTCGCACGTAATGACACGTCAACCTAATTTACATATGATTGCAGAATTGTGGAATAAGCAACACCTTTCTGTAAATTGTTCTGCACTCATTTACAAAGGATTGAAGGAGAACATCTATGTTGTAAATGTCATCAAATACAATGCTTGCACACGCAAGCACACAAGGTTACTCATGCAATACCTACCCCAGGCTCTCACTATCTGAATTACAATCACAATGCACTACAATTAGGGCTGGTGACAGATATCTTTTCTGGGAAAGCAGATTTCAAGAATAAGAGGATTGCAGAATAAGAGGATTGCAGATTATTGGAATTTTGGAATAGGCAACATATCTGTAAACCACCAATTTATAAAGGAGCGAAGGAGTTCATCGATGTTGTAAACGTAATTAATTACAGTAAGTGAGATGTTGTAGCAGTACCTAGTGGTGGGCTGAGGTACCACTAGGTACCGCTACAACATCTCACTTATTATATTTCATTACATTTACAACATCGATGAACTCCTTCGTTCCTTTATAAATTGGTGTAGTTTACAGAAATGTGTTGCCTATTCCCAAAAAAAAGCTTAAGCTCAGCATGGGTAAGACAACATCTTCAATGTTCTACCTCAACAACAGGGAAGTGACCCGCGAGATGAACGTCATGGTGGATAACGCCCGGTTACGATCCCAGCCCGTCCCCACGTACCTCAGTGTGAAGCACAAGAGAATGTTGTCATTCAAACAACACCTGGAAAGTGCCAAGGCAAAGACAAGCGCCCGTGCCGCACTGATACGCCGCCTAGCCGGCACCACATGGGGAGCCACGACGAAGACACTGCGGATGTCCACAGTGGCCCTGGTGTTCTCAGCCGCCGAGTATTGCACCCCGGTCTGGTGCCGTATGCCTCACGCAAAGAAGCTGGATGCAATCAACAGTGCCCTGCGGATTGTCTCCGGATGCCTACGAGCCACCCCAGTAAAAAATTGCCCGTCCTCACTGGCATTGCGCCGGCCAACATCAGATGAGAAGCAGCCACGCTGGCCCTCTCTCGTAAGACACAGACCAGTGAATCCCACCTCCTCCATCAGATCGTCACGGAGACACCACGACGTGTGCACCTCAAGTCTATGCGTCCCTTTGCCACGCAAGCCTAAGAGCTGCTCTGCACAACACCAGCTGATGCTTCCAAGGCCGCTTGGGTCAAGACGAGATGGAGAGACCAGTGGAAGTCAGCTGAACCACCTAGGCTACATCATTGTAATGTTCTCCGTAAAGGCCCTGTTGTGACTAGCACAGTGAATACACGTCTGCCTTCGAGTAAGATAAATTTTATCTGCAATGACTGAAACTTCCAGAAGGTCACTTGACCTCAGTCATGAGGCACAGGTACATTTGCCAGCTTCTCCTTTTGGCCGCAAGAGGCACTGGCATTTACATTAGATATTACATTACATATACATCACAAATTCCTTTCTAATACATTCAATGATAGTACATTACAAATACATCACATCTCCCCCTTCACTTTAATTACATCACATCTCCCCCTAATATCCACATAAGGATTTACACTAGACTCAATTAAGAGTGCTGCTGTTTACTTCTAAATCTAGAGGCATGGCTATTATTATTCGTAAAGGTATACCATTCAAACCAAAGAATATCATAGCAGATAAAGAGGTGAGGTACGTTATAGTTATGGGAGAAATTCACTCTACCCCACTTACTTTGATAAATATTTATGCTCCTAACTTCGATAACCCCCAATTCTTTAGTAAAATTCTGGATAATTTCAGAATTTAACTATCAAAATGTGATAATAGGGGGAGATTTCAATTGTGTTCTAGATCCATATCTGGATAAATCAGTAAAACAAAAAAAAATTAACATAAAATCTAAAACTAGTGAACTCCTAAATACATACATAAAAAACACAAACATAACAGATGCATTGGAGAATCGCTAATCCAGTAGGTAGGGAATACTCATTTTATTCAACGGTACATAAAACGTATTCACGCATCGACTATTATTTCCCAATACATATAGCTCTAAATATCATAATAGTATTATTTCTGATCACTCCCCGTTAACATTTTTTTTAAATTAGAAGGAATGTCTGATAAATAATCGTTCTGGAGGTTTAACCCCCAAATCTTAAACAACTCACAAGGTTGTACATATTTAAAACAGCAGATGATATTCTTCTTTGAGACAAATGATACACCAGGTATTTCACCCTCCTTATTACAGGAAACTTTTAAGGCATTTATTAGAGGAACTATAATTTCATATCAAGAATAACACTGAACAATTGCAGTTAGAACAAGAAATTAGACAATTAGATCTAGAAAATGCCAAAGAACCAACCATACATAAACATAATAAGATAACAATATTAAAATACAAATTAAATAACATTTTATCAGTAAGAATGCTAAGATTATTTCAAAATACAAAACAAGATAAATTTGAATTTGGTGATATACCACATAAACCCTTAGCACGCCAACTGAAAAAACGGGAAACGGAAAATACAATGACTAAAATTAAATCAGATAAAGGTCAATTATTAACACTACCTAAAGACGTTAATAAAAGATTTGCTCAATTTTACCAAAATCTATATACATCTAAATCCTCTGCAAACAATACTAAAATACAAACTTCTTAGACAATTGTAATCTTCCAAAACTCAATACGTTGGAACAAGAGGAATTAGGAGCTCTAATTACACTTAAGGAAATAGAAGAAACAATAAATTTGTTGAAGAATGGTAAAACGCCAGGACCAGATGGCTTTAGTAATGAATTCTATAAAAGATTCTACGAGATAATTTCACCACGCTTATATATACATGCTTTTAATGAAAATATATTACCAGAAACACTGAGTCAACTATTACACTTATACCTAAAAAGGATAAAGATCTAGAAGACCCAGGCTCATATAGGGCCATAGCACTCCTAAATACAGATCAAAAAATATTAGCAAAGACCCTAGCGAGAAGATTGAGTAAATATGTTAGCAAACTAATAAATCCGGATCAAACGGGGTTTATACCCAAGAGATACTCATTCAACAATTTGAGATGACTGTTTAATATAATGTACTGACATGAAACTGAAGAGGAAGACTTAGCAATTATTTCACTGGATGCAGAAAAAGCTTTTGATCAAGTAGCTTGGCGATATCTATTCAAAGTATTGCAAAACAATAATATGGGAGATAATTTTATCTCATGGGTAAAATTATTATATGATAAGCCATAGGCTACAATATTGACTAATAATATATTATTCCCGAAATTCCAATTATCAAGGGGCAATAGACAGGGGTGTGCATTATCGCCCCTGCAATTTGCACTTGTGATAGAGCCTTTAGCAGAAAGTCATCCGAATATTCATTGATATAAAACCAAACACTCAAATAATAAAATTTCATTATATGTAGACGACATATTACTATATATTACAAATTCGCAAATTAGCATACCAAATATATTAAATTTAATAGAGGAATTTGGCTCTTTTTCAGGATATAGAATAAACTGGAACAAAAGCGAAATTATGACGATAAAACCTGAAGAGCCGACACATCTGTTGAAATTCCCATTTAGAATTGCAACAGAAAAATGGAAGTATTTGGGTATCCAAATTACTAGAAAATATAAATCATTATTTAACGCAAACTATATGCCTTTATTAACTAAATTGAATGAGTTGATTAAATTCTGGAAAACACTGCCGATGTCCTTAATAGGCAGAATAAATGCTATAAAAATGATCTTTTTACCACAAATACTGTACCTATTTCAATCAATACCAATATATTTACCAAAAAAAATCTTTAAAAAACTAGACTCTGATATTACAAACTTCATATGGGACTATAAATCACATAGAATTCAAAGAAAACATCTGTGTAAATCTAAAGCATTCGGGGGACTGACACTCCCTAATTTGTTGTACTACTATTGGGCAGTGAATATTAAAAATATTATTTACTGGTTGGACAGCTCTGCCCAACAAGTAGATTGGATAAGAATGGAGAAAGAGGATAGTTCCCCCTATAATATAGGAGCGAATCTTCTTTCTCCGATGAAACTGAACAATATAATATATAAGAAGAATCCAATTATTCACAGCATAATACAAATTTGGAAACAAATAAAATTAACTTTAAAATTAAGAAACTTATCGCTTCTTTCCCCAATAGTTAACAATCCCTCATTCAAACCATCTATTATTGATAAAACGTTTATCCATTTGGAAAGAATAGGAATTAAAATGATTGGAGATATGTATGAAATGGGAAAACTTCTATCATTCCAACAACTACAACTAAAATATTATGTGAAAAGTAACCAATATTTCAAATGCCTTCAAATTCGAGATTATTTGAAAATATATATACAAGGATATCAAACTCTAACCTCAGATTTATTAGAGGAAGGAATTAACAGAAAGCAGAATCAAGCAATTTAATATCATATTTATATAATATAATTTTAAATATAGAAACACCAACGACAGAGGCAATTAGAAGGGACTGGGAACAAGAGTTATTGATGAAAATCCCGAAAGACAGATGGGAAAAAAATCCTATTATATGTACATAAATGTTCGATTAATGTAAGGCATAACTTAATTCAATTAAAAATTTTACATAGATTATATTACTCGAAAACCAGATTGAATAAAATATTTTCAAATGTTTCCCCCATTTGTGACAAATGGTTAACTCAAAATGCCACTATAGCACATTCCTTTGTCTCCGCTACAAAACTTCATAAATTTTGGAATGAAATCTTCGGAACTTTTACAAAACTATTCAACACAATTTGAACCCCAATACAGAGCTGATTATCTTCGGATCAATGGAAGAGGGACGTAAATTAACTATGTTCCAAGAAGTTCTCTTTAATTATGGTTTAATAACAGCAAAAAACTTATACTTAAATTTTGGAAAAGCGCATCCACACCAACGTTCAAAATGTGGATATCAAATGTCGGAAACGCTACATCTTGAAGAAATGAGATTCCTCCTACTAGGCAAAGTAGACCAATTCTTAAAGATTTGGTCTCCTTTTATCGACTTCTTAAAGCATATGGTGCAACATAACCTAACCTTATAAACTAAATGGTTCAGAACCGGGTGACGGATGGGTAACGATATTAAATAGGTATATCTCTACTAATTTCTTTTCTTTCTATTTTCTCTTTTTTTTTCCAATCTCCTTAGCTTCTTATCTCTTCTTTTTGTCTCTCTCGCTATTTGTTTCTACTCTCTTGTCTATCTATCTTGACATTCTTTATTTTCCTTTTTCTATCACTGCTCTTTTATTATTAAATTAAAAATAAGAAGTTGTACAAGAATGGTAATGTGTATGTATGTATCAGGTACAGGTACCACATTATTGTACTTACCTCTAACAATAAATAAATAAATAAATAAAAAATAAAAGGGTGGGGGGGGAAAGAGTGCTGCTGTTTTTAACTTTAAACTCAAACTCTAGATACTCTAACAAAGGGCCTGTCTCGTTGCCTTTTGCTGTGACTGGAAGACTGGCTCCTGCCTCTCGTTGCATCTCGGCGCATCATGTCTTCTGGGAACTTGCCCCTTCTGGGAGACTATTACAGGCTACGGGGAGATTGGCTCCTCTGCCCAGGTTTCTCACCTCTGGGAGACTGGCTCCTCTGTCTAGGTTTCTCACATCTGGGCGTTTGGCGACAGGGGTCTATCCACCGCTACACAGGGGTCTATCCACGGCTACACAGGGGTCTATCCACGGCCATAGGGCTCTATCCTGGGCTACATGTTTCTATCCTGAACTTACTCTCTGCCTGGTCTCGTAGACTTGCTCCGTCTAGGAGGCAAACTCCCCCTTCAAACAAAAAAAACATAGTCAATACTAAACAGTCAATACAAACTATTTTTGTTCTTTCAATTTCTTTTGTATACAAACTGTTGAATGACAAAAAACAGACACAAAACTAAGTTTGGTTTCACTGAGAAAAAACACAAAACTGCGGCAATCTTTTGTATTGAAATATTGACTAGGAATATAGTCATCCTAGATATGAAAGTAAAAGTCTGTACATTCACTGGCATTTCATTTTCCCAGCTCTAGTCCCACCCTTCTCACTCACAGCCGGGCTGACTCTGTCCGTGGGCTACACGGTACTAGGCCCTCACCCGACGTTGGTGGCGGCTACTGGGTCTTGCTTCCCGTTCCGACCTTTCTTTCTCTTTGTGCATGGAGAGTGGTCCCGCAGGCTTGAGACCCTCTATATATTTTTTAACTTTGACACCATGTAATGTTCTCCGTAAGGCCCTTTTGTGATTAGCACAATGAATACACATCCGCCTTCGTGTAAGATAAGATTAATCTGCAATGACTGAAACTTCCAGAAGGTCACTTGACCTCCAGAGGCACAGGTACATTTGCCAGCCTCTGCTTTTGGCCTCAAGGGGCACTGGCATTTACATTAGATATTACATTACATATACATCACAAATTCCATTCTAATACATTCAATGATAGTACATTACAAATACATCACAACCATTACATCAATGACGCCATGGATGTCCCTGGCCAGGACCTCATGGACAGCGCCTCCTACGAGTGTGGGGACCCAACCCAGACAGTGGCCTTTGTTCCTGTGCCTGGCCGGTAAGCCGCGGGATCTTGTGTGGACCGCCGAGACTGACGCCGCTTTTGAGGGTGCCAAGGTGGCGCTAGCTGTGGCCACGTCGCTGGGTGCTCCCGCGGGCCGTTGCCCCCACCGCCCTGGGGATTTCCTTCCTGCGGCTCGGGGGTTGAGGGAGCCTGCCTCGTCTGAGCTGGCGCATCTGCGTGAGAAAGTGGGGGTCCTGGCTCCTGTTCCCACTTCCCGCCATGGGGTCGTCCCGGTGTATGTTCCGCCAGTGCTTAAAGACTGCTCTTTTGTCTTTGTTCGCAGGGACACGCATCGCACTCCGCTCCAGCGGCTTTATGAGGGATCTTTCCGAGTGTGGCGGCCTGGGGTCACGACTTTTGTATTGGATGACAGGGGTTGGGAGGAGATCGTGTCAGTAGCCTTCCTCAAGCCTGCTCATTTGGATGTTGACAGCCTTTGGATGTCAGTAGCCCAACCACAGTGTAGGGGTCGTCCGCCGGCCGCGCCCTGTTCCCTTGTTGCACCTGTTGTGCCTGTTTCCCCTTTTCCGCCTGTTTGCCCTGTTCTGCCTGTGGCACCGGTTGTGCCAGTCCCTCCTGTCTCCACTCGGTCTGACCGGGTCGTTCGGACGCCCGCTCGTTTCCTTTCCTCGGGTTCTGGGGGGTGGGGGGGGGGGGGGGGGTCCTGTAGAGGCGCCTAGTGGTGGGTTGGAGAGGGCAGAAACCTCTTCATTGGTCGGTGAGGTCATGTGAATTCAGGCGTTCACGGTTTTCGCGGGCTTTTGGGGTGTGTTGGTTAGTTAGTCAGCACCTCCCAGCGACAGGAGCTTTTATTGTAAGTGCAGACAGACTCGCGAACTTCACGGGTTTTTGTTCGTTTTTATTATAAATATAAAAAACTTTTTGTTCAACCTGTCTGGTCTCACTACAATGTTGCATTATGTATGATTAATTCAATCACAATCACCTAAAATCCTAAAAGGCAATTCTCAGGAAGGGACCTTTAAGTAAAATATTAGCTAGTTTATCATCATATATAGAGTAGTACAACACAGGAACAGGCCCTTCAGCCCACAATGTCTGTGTTGAACATGGTGCCAAGATAAACTAATCTCATCTAATTGCACATGATCCATATCCCTCCATTCCCTGCAGATTCATGTACCTATCTAAAAGTCTTTTAAAGGCCACTATCATATCTGCCTCCAAATCCAATTCTGGCAGTGCGACCCGGCACTCAATTCCCTTGGCGAAATCATCTCCTTTAAACTTTGTCCCTCTCATCTTAAAGCTATGCCCTATAGTGTTTAATATTTCCATCTGGGAAAAAGGTTTTAAGTGTCAACCCTAACAATGGCTCTCATTACTTCCATCAGCTCTTCCCTCAGCTTCCGACGCTTCAGATAAACCATTCTGAGTCTGTCCAACCTCTCCATGTAGCAGGCACATGCTGTGAGTGATTACTCAGGGTAGATAGTCAGTCTTTAAGTAATAATGCAATTTACCCAAGACTTCCATATCTCCTTCATTTTTTAAATTACTGAATGGGTGGGGGATGGAGGACGAAGGCAGATTGAATGCTACGAATCAGCAGCTGGCTGACACGTAAGTAGGGTGGAGCAGGAACCTGTAGTACCTAAAAGAACCCAGGAGGAACTGCTGAATGTGGTCTCCAAGTTCGCCCAGCCGAAGCACAGGTCAGCCTGTTGCAGCCCAAATTAGGGGATAGCAGACTACCTCACTACCAACCAGCTGCAGGAACAGGTCCTTACCAAGGCGGTCAACAAATACAAGACCCAAACAACTGCACATCATCGTATGTACCGACAGTCAACACGCCCATCTACGGCAACAACAGTCCCGGGATAAGGGCACGGGAGCTGAAATTACAAAGATCCTGAAATTGCTGATGTCGGGGATTACTGTCTTTGCTAGGTCGGTTGACGGTACGTAAATGACGGCAGAGCAGGAGGATGCTCTTGCGATATTAGTCATGCAGTTAACGCTTCCCGGAATATCACCATTTAACCGACTCCTAAACCCCATATTTGCGGGGTTGTACAAGGCATCTGCGATGCCTCCACCGAGACAGCTGTTCGGTGAGGACCTCCCCATACAGGTCAAGGACATGGATTAGGAGACGGAGGCAGTCAGGTTGATAACCCACCTCCCTCCAACAGGCGGGCAGTGCGCAGGCAAACATCATATGCAAGACCTCGGGGGCCACCTGAAAGACCAGTAAGGATCTACACGTCAGCAGCACCTCAACACAATCCACCGGAACACCAGGAACCAGATCGTCAGGCCCGCCGGTAACCATGGAGGTAAGGGGTCTGCTTCTCTAGAGAGTGCTGCATGTATAACCTCACAAGTAGGAGAGCAGTTATATACATTCTGGAATGCATGGGAGCTGATTGTCACTATCCCAGGGAACTAAGCATCATAAGCAATAGACATTAGAGGCATGTAACAGCCTTGCTTGTGCCAGGAACTGACTATTAGACATGCTGCTAAGGTAATTGGTAACTTGTAGCTACATTCTAGCTACATAATTGGGCCGTTACACTATCAAAGCATGCAAAGAGCAAAATCTTGGCATTAATAGTGAATGCTGGACATTTTTACGGGCCTATGCAGCAGCCAATCAAGGCATAAATTGAGCTACAATGGTGGATTAGCAATGTTTGTGATTGTTAAATCCCACCATTACATAAAACCCATTAGCTGTGTTACAAACCGGCGCAAGCACCTATGGCTGGGACTGTTCAGATATGCTGGGAGCATGTCACGGGCTGCGGGCTTAATGCACTAATCTGCAGCATACGTATGTCCATCTTCATAGAATACCACTGAAGTGGCATATTCAAACCTTATGGGTGGTATCAAGTCAATATCTTGTGATGAATTGGAAAAATTAATTTGGCTCTGGGGCATTGAAATAAATATTTGGATATCAGCTATGTACCTTCTGGTTAAGCTCTATACAGTGGCGGACACCAGGTCACAAGTGTCTAATAATGACATCAAGTGGATGTTGAACCTCCAAATATTTGCTGAAATTAGAGCCTAATATGGAACCTCCTTGCGTCCAGGTTGAACCATTAGATACATATATGTGTCTCTTGAGAACAAGATCCTGGGGCAGTGGCGATGGACGAGTTCTCGCTACATTGGGGGAAATGGATTTCTATGCTTTCCCCATTCTGCCTCATCAGTCAGGTGTTGCAGAAAACGTACCCAGATTCTGGAACATGAAGGACCATGGACGTCATACAGATCGTGCAGAGAAAGTCCACTAGGAAGCAGTACCTCACCTACATAAGGATATGGGAGATTTCTGTAGTTGGACCAAGACCACCTACATATCTGCTACGATCTCCAATGTGCTGGCATCCTCACGGGTATTCATTATGATGAGTCCCTCAGTTACAGTGCCGTATACAGTGCCAGGAGTGCACTGTCATCCTATCTCAACATTGGAGTGGGATCTCACCAGCTGGTATCCAAACTATGAGGGATATGTTCTATCCATCCCTCCCTGACCATGATATTATAATACCTGAGAGATAAGGGTGGTGTTGACCATACTCAGGAGCTGGTCGCCTATGACGGATTTACCACTGGACTTACTCACCTTTAAAGTGGTATGGTACTGGTCCCTTTTAGCACTCCCACGCCGACCTGCCGCTAGTCCATCATCTTCCGGACGGAGGCGGCCTGCTAGTCTGATAAGACATGAGCGGTGATGAGTCGGTCCCGGCCGCCGAAGCGTGGTACCCCCATGTCCGCACGGGCTAGCCGCCTGTCCCCCTTAGGGACAAAGGCGACGTTCGGGCACGTCCTGCCACTGAAGGGGGGTGCGGTGACCGAGATGAGACTCCACCCGCCTGCGATCTGGCAGGCTCCCCCCGTGGTGAGTCTGTGCCGGCCGCACATGCGGGGACTACAGACCCAGGCCTCAATCCTTCACTGGTCCGCGATCTGGCGGCCTGCTCCGGTGGAAAGTCGATCCCGGCTCCTACAGCGGGGCTTCACTGACTGTTGTGTAGTTCTTCCCATGGTCCTCCCTCTAGTGACCTGCATAATTAGGGAGAGAGAACGTGCCGCCGAGCGGGTCACACGTTTACGCACTTTTGCTCCACTGTCCCTATGCTAAGGTGACAGTGGTAGGGAGTCAGGGTCTTGCCTACTCTGCTCCTGCGCGGTGCTCCTACCACTTTACGGCTCCATGGCCAGCCGTGGTGGAGAATCGGGTCCAGGCTGCGCAGGGTTCCCCGGTTTCTGCGTTTTTATCCCTGCCCGCAGAGTGGGTGCTGCCGGCGTTGCGGGCAGCTCCGGGAATAGTGGCCGCTGACTCCCATCCGAAGTCCCATGGCCCTGGGAGGCATACTTCGATGCCTTCATTCTGGTCTCCCATCCATTGTTTCTGTAAGCAAAGTCTAGTACAGAAGCTAACAATTCAAGGTTAGTATCTTACCTGAGGGTCTTTATGAGCTTCCGGTGGAGGAGCGCACTCTCTCCCCCTAGCTCCAATGGTGACCAGAGTCTCATGCGGGACATAGACTGCCGCTAACGGCAAGGCTCCCGCCTATGTGTGAGTCAGGGCCCCAGCTCTGTCTACTACTCTATAGGGTAGCATAGCCGTTAGTCCGCGGTATACCTGCGGCCTGTGGCGTCGAGTCGGAGCTCCTGCTCTGCCTTCGCTGCCCGCGAATGGCAGTCTCCGAGCCCGGACCCTCCTGGTCCACAGGCTTGTCCGACTTCCGGGTAGCGTTGCCGTCAGCCCGTGGTGCACCTGCGGGCTGCGGTGTAGGTTCGTGCTGCCGCTCTACCGTCATTGCGCGAACGGCGAGTGTGAGCCCGGGCCCTACCGGGTCAACGAGCTTCCCCCTGCCTGGTGTAAAAATAAAGTCGGGGCAACGGTGTAAGTAAAGCCGTCAGCCCACAGCCGTTGCCTGCAAGCCCCATTACCTGTTAATACAGACAGGTATACTGCAGGCTGTGGAGTAGAGTAGAGTTGGGGCTAGCCCCCACTCCTTTGTTAATGCCGTCAGCCCGCAGTATCCTGCTGTTCTGCCGTCGCTCACTACGCACGGCGAGCCTGCAAGCCCCACTCCCTTATTCATGCCGCCAGCCCGTGGTGTCCTGCGGGCTGCGGTGTAGAGTCGGGCTACCTCCTCTGTCCTCCGCCGGCGAGTGTGAACCCGGACCCACCTGGGTCAACGGGCTCTTCCCGACTCCATACTATTAGTGCCGCCACTGACTGCTCGCCTCCCCGCGGTCCACAGTCAGTGCCGAAGCGGCCTGGAGTACTCTGAAAACAGAGTCCCTGAAATGAAAGAAGGACGGCAGGTTATTTTTTTCTTACCTGCAGGTCCCTGCAGTAAAGGAGCAACGCTCCTCACTGCCCGTCGCTCGCATGCAGTCGACGATATGTCGCGCATGCGTGCCTGGCGGGGTCTTCACGAAGTCACTCACGTGACTCCGAAATGAAATATATATTAATGATTTAGATGAAGGGATTACAAGTAACATTAGCAAATTTCCAGATGACACAAAGCTGGGTGGCAGTGTGAACTGTGAGGAGGATGCTATGAGAATGAAGGGTGACTTGGACAGATTGGGTGAATGGGCAGATGCATGGCAGATGTATTTTAATGTGGATAAATGTAAGGTTATCCACTTTGATAGCAAAAATAGGAAGGCAGATTATTATCTAAATGGTGTCAAGTTAGGAAAAGGGGAAGTACAATGGGATCTGGGGGTCCTTGTTCATCAGTCTATGAAAGTAAGCATGCAGGTACAGCAGGCAGTGAAGAAAGCGAATGGCATGTTGGCCTTCATAACAAGAGCAGTGAGTATAGGAGCAAAGAGGTCCTTCTGCAGTTGTACAGGGCCCAAGTGAGACCACACCTGGAGTAGTGTGTGCAGTTTTGGTCTCCAGATTTGAGGAAAGACATTCTTGCTATTGAGGAAGTGCAGCGTAGGTTCACAAGGTTAATTCCCGGGATGGCGGGACTGTCATATGCTGAGAAAATGGAGCGGCTGGGCTTGTATACTCTGGAATTCAGAAGGATGAGAGGGGATCTTATTGAAATATATAAGATTATTAAGGGTTTGGATACGCTAGAGGCAGGAAACATGACGTTGGGGGAGTCCAGAACCAGGAGCCACAGTTTAAGAATAAGGGGTAAGCCATTTAGAATAATGAGGAAACACTTTTTCACACAGAGATTTGTGAGTTTGTGGAATTCTCTGCCTCAGAGGGCGGAGGAGGCCGGTTCTCTGGATATTTTCAAGAGAAGCTAGATAGTGATCTTAAAGGTAGCAGAGTCAGGGGATATGGGGAGAAGGCAGGAACGGGGTACTGATTGTGATCACGTTGAATGGCCGTGCTGGCTCAAATGGCCAAATGGCCTAATCCTGCACCTATTGTCTAGTGTCCATTGTCTAATGCAGGCAACATTCTGGTAAACAGATGCCGCCTGATCTGTATCAGCGAGTTTGGTATGCCCAGGTCATAGGTCACTCGCTATAAACATTCTCGGCAATTGTTGTGCTGTGTTGTGTGCAGCATAAACAGGAACTCGCTTATTGGTTCCTGTTGAATTTTGTGCTGTTTTATTATGATGACCTCTTATGCTCTTCCCCACAAACTGATACATTTTCAATCAAAGTCTCATTATCTTAAAGGCCATATTTGGTCACCATCCAGTTTTCCTCACAAGGAAAGAGACTTGGTCTATTCATTCACTTCTGGACATTTCTGGGAGTGTCTATATTAAAGGGGAGCTTGACATTTCAAAAATTCTGTTAATATTTAAGATTTCCAGCATCTGCTGTTTTTCGTAATAACAAGGAACCGCAGATGCTGGTTTATACCAAAGACAGACACAAAATGCTGGAGTAACTCAGCGGGTCAGGCAGCATCTCTGGAGAAAATGGATGGGTAACGTTTTGGGTTGCGATCCTTCTTTGGACTGTTTCAAGTCTGAAGGAAGGTCCTGACCCAGAAAGTCAGGTAATAGATTTTCTCGAGAAATGCTGCCTGGCCCACTGAGTTATTCCAGAGTTTTGTGTATACATCTGCTGTTTTTTTGTTATTATAATTTATACGTGAATGAGAAGATTTGCAAGTACATGGATAGGACAGGTGTAGAGGGATATGGGCAACTGCAGGCAGGTGGTACATGTTGGTTGGTGTGGGCAAGTTGAGCGGAAGGGCCAGTTTCCACGCTGTAAGACTCTATGAATATTGTAAGATTTCAAGTAATTTTATAACACCTTGAAACTCAGGTAATTCCAAAGTGCTTCATAGAGATAGAAGTACAGCAACTTAGCTGATCTGTTTTGCTTTGTTAAACATAGGAACAGAAAAGAATAAAAATAACCCAATTTAAAATGTGCATGCAGAATGGAAAGGACCAGTAACCTGTCCCGAGCAAATCACATGACACCTGAATCACCTCCTACTTATGTAATGCAGTGTACAAATGTTTTTGTTAATCCCTGAAGGTGATCAAACCAAATTCAGGGGATTAAAGGATTGATAAATTATGTCCTCAGCATGCCACCTTTTGTTAATATCAATTCCACTTTCGGTGAGATTTGTAACGACCAGTGCAGTCCACCCCTCCATAAATATTTACAGCCAAGTCGATATTTAAGAATATAAAATAAAAAGTCAAATTTTCTCAGAATCTCCAGTGTCAGGGTGTATCACCGGACTGGTATCACCCTGTTCCCCTTATATACAATGAGCTAGTAATTAAATTACCATTAACTCCTGAATATGGCATTTGTAAATTACAAACAAAAATTGTGTTGTCGTGAAATGCCTTTGCTTGTGGCTGAGAGATGACAATAATCTTGATGCATTAGCTGCCACTAGGCATTTTATCTCGACCCCGCTCTTCTATGAGTTAAATACTGCATATAATCACGTTAGTCTCAGGGTCAGTGAGTCTGCTCAGTGCTCCCAGCTCTACCCTGTCCAGCAACTAAGTTACAGAGAAAGGTTGAACAAGTTAGGTCTTTATTCTTTGGAGTGCAGAAGATTAAGGAGGGACTTGATTGAGTTCTTTGAAATGATGAAAGGGATAGACAGAGTGGACGTGGATAAACTTTTCCCATTGAGGGTAGGAAAGATTCAAACAAGAGGGCATGACATGAGAATTAAGGGACAGAAGTTTAGGGGTAACATGAGGAGGAACTTCTTTACTCAGAGAGTGGTGGCTGTGTGGAATGATCTTCCTGCAGAAGTGGTGGAGGCAGGATCGATTTTAACATTTAAAAGTAAAGTGGATAGGTATATGGACGGGAAGGGAATGGAGGGGTATGATCTGAGTGCAGGTAGATGGGACTAGGGGAATATAAATGGTCGGCACGGACTGGAAGGGCCGAGAAGGCCTGTTTCCGTGCTGTAGTTGTTATACGGTTATATGGTTATATGGTTATAACTCCGTCCCTGACCGTAGCCGTTTTAGGATGGAGCGGGGGTTGGGGGTGGTGGTGGTGGTTATCCTACACACTAGGGACAATTTACAATTTTATCAAAGCCAATTAATCTACAAACCTGTATGTGTGAGGAAACCGGTAATCTTGAAGAAAACCCACGCAGTCACATTAGGAGATACAAACTCCATACACACAGCACCCATAGTCAGGGTCGATCCCGGATCTCTGGGGCTGTAAGGCAGCTATAACTATTCACTATCAGTATCAGTATTTACTTTAATGTCATTTTAACTGAGTACTTACACACACAGACAAAACGAAAAATTGTTTCTCAATGAGTTCCCATCAGTGCAGTTAATAAAAACAGAATAAATACATGCAACTTAAAAAAAAAAAAAAATTAACATATCTAAAAGTAGGCCTAAAATTTGAACTAAAAACAGACATTCAGACCAAACAGTGGCATGCTTTGACAGGTGCCCAGCTGTCAAAGTTTGGGGGAGGTTAGATGTGTTGGTGCATGATGTATGGGGAGGGGACACAGTCTGTTAACCAGTCTTATTGCCTGTGGGAAGAAGCTGTGTAGCATCCTGCTGGTTCTGCAGCTGATGCTCCTGTACCTCTTCTCAGATGGCAGAATGGAGAAGATGTTGTTGTGATGTGTGATAGGGGTCCTTAATAACCGCTCTGCCACTGTGCTACTCATGTTACCTTAAATGCTTAGGCACCATTTGAAGTCTTTTCACAAAGGTAAAAATCATATATATTGCAAGTACAGGTAAGATGCAGAATGTAGTAGCATGGCGACAATTTACCACAAGGTGGGGCTGATCACTAGGGAACTAATAGTGTAACTATAATTTCAGCAAATCCAGGAACTACAAGTATTTAAAGAGCCACATCTTGAAGCACTTTATTCACTTACGGTGTATTAACTGTATTATATTATTATCCAGTTATGAAATTAAGGCACCCAAACTTTGTTAAGCAATGCAGATTCACTGTTGACCTATCTGTTGAATGCGATGACATTGATGAAATAAAACAGTGAATAAATGCAAAAGCTGAGCTTATTTTATCAAAGCCACCTTCAAGTATTTCTTCATCATAATTTGATCTATGCAGTACATGTTATCACAGTATTTTAGATATTTTAAACAAAAAAGGCAAATATAGCAAAAATCTCAATGATTGTCAGAAATGTGAACAACATATCAAGAGTCTGGAGTTTTAAACTACCATATGCACAGGAGCCAGAACTATGATATTCTTACTGTGGTTTTACAGGCACATTAGATGCACCAACACACAAATATATATATATAATAACTTATCAATTATTATTTGTAATATGCAAGCTTTAGAACATAGAACAACCTTAGTAGAGCAAAGTCCATCGTTTGGTGCTAAGGTTTGTGTTGGGTGCCTTAACAGCCTGATGGTTAATGGGAAGAAGCTGTTCTTGAATCTGGGTACTCCTGTACCTTCTTCCTAATGGTGGAGGCAAGATGAGAGCATGGCCAGAATGGTGTGGAAATTCAAAGATATTAGTGGCCTTCTTGTGGGAGTGCTTCTTGTAAATCCCTTTGATGGCAGGGAGATCAATGCAAGTGATGCAGGGGCAATGTCCACCACCTTCTGCAGCACCCTTTGTTCTTGAGCATTTGAATTACTGAACCAGGCCATGGTGCAACCAGTCACTAGTCTCTCCACCATACATACCCCTGCAGATGTGCGTCAGACTATTTGGCCATTTGCCAAATTTCAAACTTCTGAGGAAGTAGAGGAATTGATAAGCTTTTTGTAATTGCATCAATGTGCTGGACTCAGGGCAGATTATCAGAGATGTATATGCCCAGGAACTTGAAGCTATTGACTTTCTCCACTGTTGTTTAATTCAGGTTATGAATATAACTTTTGGTCACTGCACCCTATTGTGCTATAAATTTAAATATTATCTCAAAATGAATTTACATTTTTGTTGAAGATTTATTATTGTTTCATACCATTTGACATGGTATGAAGCAATAATAAATCTTCAACAAAAATGTAAATTCATTTTGAGGTAATATTTATATTTATAGCACAATAGAGTCAAGAATATTTTATTGCCATATGTCCCAGATAGAACAATGAAATTCTCACTTTCAGCAGCACAACAGAATATGTAAACATAGTACACTGTAAATAATAAACAAGAAAAAAAGGGTTCAGCATACACACACACCCACTCGCGTGCACACACACACATATATATGTATATTAAAAAATATATATATATATATATATGTATAGAGAGAGAGAGAGAGAGAGGGAGAGAGAGGGAGGGAGAGAGGTCATAGTCATATTGTGACAGCTACACTAGTCCCAGCAACACTAGTCCCACCTGCCAGCGTTTGGTTCATATCTTTCCAAACCTGTCCTATCCGTGTACCTGTCCAACTGCTTCTTAAACTTTGGGATAATCCCAGCCTCAACTACCTTCTCTGGCAACTTGTTCCTGTCAGGGTGAAGGGCAAAGCTGGCAAGCGTAGGAACACTGTTATTATAACTACATTATAAGAATTAAACTGCTTTCAATATTGCCTCAAGCAAATCTACATAAACTACCATCTATTTAAGTAGGAAGAAGTATCATAGTTGACAAATAGGCTCCAATTTTACAGCTGTCAACTAAAGTTAATATGTTAGAAAGCTTTTATTTCCAGTTATGTTGGATTTTAATTTTGGTTATTGTTTTGCTAACTTTCGTTAATGAAGAGGATTATCTGTGAGACAATCATTTGGCAACAATCAATTCCTTTCAGTGTTTCCTTTCACTTTGTTCACTGGTAATAGTATTGTTGAAATTGACCAGCAGGGAGAGGAATGATGGATGAGCAGGGTGTGCTGTGGTATGGGTCACAGAGTGCAAAGTTGTGCAAGAACTGGTTAATATAGTATAGAATGGGGAATGCCACCCCACCAGGGCATTAATATTGGTAAAATAAATTTCTGGAGGAGCTCAGCAGGTCAGGAGCATTTGTAGAGGGGAACGAATAGACAACATTTTGGGCCATGCCTTCATGTTTTTCCAGACTGTGTCTGTGTAGATTGATCCAAACTGAATTTACTTGCAATTTCACTTCAAATACAACAGATATGCTATATACTTGTCAGTTTCTTATCTCTTACTCTCAACATTGTGTCTTTGTGTTTACATTAAGCATAAACAAGTGTCCACATAATATGAATTTATCTCAGCCCAATGAAATGCAAGTTTGAGTAACAGCATTTATTTAGTAATGGTTAATCTTGGGGTGTGGGCCTACACCCAGTGTAATGCTTCAAGAAAATCCACCAGTATACTTGTGTGATTAGACTGGAGCGATTTGGAGCATTTTGGTTTCTCACTCAGAATGCATGCACCTCATGCTTCTGCGGCTCATGTTGCTGTGTGGCTAAAATACTTAGCAAATGAGTGGATCAAGGGGCAGAATTAATGCTTTCATTTGATGGTCTCTTGTTGAAATAGTAAATATCTGAGCTAATATAAAGTATGGTAATTCTCAACAAACAAGTGGCCCAACTTGATGATATTAGATTCTGATTCAGCACATGATTTGAGTGCAGTGACAGTTTAAAATATGCAGTACTGCTCTCAACATAAAGTATGGGACAAGGCTTCCAAAGCATATATTTGTCTGATTGCTGAGCTAAATCATGCTAAAGGACTTACAGACACAGTCTCCAATCCCTATATATGATCAGATCACCCGTTGTGAAAATCTAAGAATTGTTTGATTTTCTGTTTTTTTTAATGCACTTTACATAATTTCAACTGAGAAACATAATTATCTTTTGTTGTGGTGCATAAAGGAATGGAACATTTTCCAGCTTTATCAACTCACACCATACATGGCACGTATGATTAAGATCTATAGTTCTGCTATCATTGACTGGAAGTCGCACATAGCAGCACCTTCCTGTCCCTTGGGGCGGGTTAGTAGGTTCTGCTTTGTGAGCAAAAAAAGTTTTTTAAAAAGTAGTTGCTGTAGGCAGTAAAACTAAGGTGGAAGCGTGAGTAGTTGAGCTGAACCAAATAGACCAGTCGGGATGAGGCCAAGCAGATGGTCAGTTTTTTCACTTGAGAAAACGGGAAGCAGATGCATCATGGCTTCTTTCAGTGCATAACTGGAAACAACACAGTCAGTGAGAATATTTGCATAAGAGATAATCTTGTACACAAATTGTCCCTTTCATATTCACCATGGATTTAAGCAAAATTAGCTGCTTTCACTTCTTATGTCAAAAACTTCTGCCCATTCGTCAGTTTTTATACGTTGCTTTCACGGGTCTTTGTACATGAAGCAGAATACCCGGCCAAGGGAGTATACTTTTTAATGAATTTATCAAGATTTTCGAACTGGTTTCAGTTTAAAACTACAAGTTTACTAAAGTAAGACTGCAAAAAATGAACCAACAAGGCAGACTGTAATTTCCAGAAATGGGGAAGGAGATGTAACACCTATTCTTGTCCTTCTGCTGGATCATGGTTTTTTCCTCTGGGGAAAAAAGAAAGAATATTTCCTTTGCTTCTCCTTTTTGTTCCAAATTTGCTTGCCTCATTTCCTCTGCAATTCTACCCATTTGTAAAATAATTTCAAAATCTAGCTACCTTGTTTCCATTTTGTTTTTTCATAAAATGTCTGATTGTGATCAGTAATGACATCTTGTAATTGTAAAATGTGATTGAAAAAAAAATCAATAACTCCAAGTAACAAGGGAAATGATAAGTGAATCCCAAATAGGATAATTAGTAGCAAATTCTAGAACAACTCAATGAGTCAGACTGTATCTCTGGGGGGTATTGATGGGTGAGATTTAGGGTAGAGATTATTTTTCAGATTCTGTCTACCCACGTTAGCCAAAGATGCTGGCTGATCCAATGAGTTACTTTGTGTTGCATGCAAAATTCCGGCAAGTGCAGTCCGTGTTTACAGGTGACAAATGTTATCTACCCATTCAGTTTCATCCCTGGATCGCAGTGATGAAACAAAGCAAAAAAATTGCATGGCAATCAACACAATAAGGAGAGAAATGACGAAATGGATTTGGTGGAGGTTTTAAAAATGAAGAAAACATGCAGGGTTGTAGGTTAATTGGCCTTCGTAAAATTGCCCCCAATGAGCACGGAGTGGATGAGAAAATGGGATTACACACTGTAGAACTGTGAAAGGGTGGTCGATGATGGGTGTGGACTCAGTGGGCCACGTTGCTTCTTAAAAAAAACCATTTAAGGATGGCTGACCATAAAGTTGAATGCAGGCAGCTGGAGGAAGGAACGAAAGAAAATAGTCAATGCTGTGTTTCTAATCTTCCCACGAGCTCAAGTGGACAAGCTCAAGTGCAGAAACCATGGAGGGCTGGCATAAATGACCAAATAGCCATTTATGTTATTTCATTGATTTGCATTAGTATATTACAGTTCTCTGCCACCAGCAGTTGGTAAAACCAGGGGAACATGCAGAAATCCATAGGCAGGGGATGTGCAGGAGGGATTTAAGGTCATGGTGGAGCTGTGGATTTAAAGTCAAAAGAGTTTAGATTTACAGAAACATGAGAGATTTATTGACTTTAATATTGACCACTTCATCGCAAAAGTGCAGCCATGGACACTCGCATGGGCCCCAGCTATGCCTGCCTCTTTATTGGTTACTCTATATTCCAAACACACTCGCACCATTCCCCAACACCTTCTCATTGCATCACGTCTGCATCGGGGCTGTCTCTCGCACTTGTGCAGAACTTGTTGATTTCATCAATTTTACCTCTAACTTTCCTGCCTTCAAATTCAGCATCTCTTACACCCCGCTGCCTTTTCATGATTTCCTTATTTCCATTTCAGGCAACAGATATCGACATCAAATGTACTGATTCCCACAGCTATCTTGACTGTACCTCCTTCTGATAATATTGGGCATTTTAGGTGCCTAACAAAATGGAGGATTTCTGCTTTTGCAAAACCTGCTTGACATCTTTTGCAAAGGTTGCAAAGACGACGAGGATCATGGCTCCAGAGTGTCTGGGTTCTGAGGAGAGGTTGAGTACAGGTTGATGTCCAGATGTCCTTTAATTGATAATATGTATGAAGGTTTTGCAGAGGGAGCTAGGTCCTGCTGCAAATGCATGCTCAGGATTGGTTGGAATATAATAATATTGATAACTACATTGCATGGTCTTCGCACCGTTATTCGTGATTGGTCAAGGAGAAGGGCCTTGACCAAATTGTTTACGTTACCTGGTAAAATGTTTCTTTGCTTAATGGAACTGTTTCCCATTAAGTGCTTTCTGTAGAAACAATGTTGTGTGATATTTTGTGATTGGGTTAGGGAACTGTCAATTAATGTATTTTATAATCTTTATTGATTATTGGCTTGTAGGGGTTGCCCCCTCCCCCCTGTATTTCGCGCCAAGGGTCTGTGAGGATATAAAAAAGGGGATAACACATGAGAGTGTGCCGATCTTCTGGGGTAGCACTTGGGACCCTGCTGACCTTCTGGAGGTGTTCTATTTGCCTGAGGCTGAAGGGTTTGAACGAGTAGAGACAAGGATTGGACCTGCGGTGTTGGATTAGGTATCATATAGGTAGTGTGATTGTGTCTGGAAAATAAAGTTAGTTGATACAGTGCCTGTTTCAGTGTTTTATTGAGCCAGACTAGAGGGGTAAGATTAGGACTGGAATTACACTTCCACCCTGCCTATTGCAATGAAACCACCCCTTTCTTTCAGTTTTTCCACCTCTGTAGCACCTGCCCTCAAGATGAGGCTTTCCACTAGGACATCTGAGATGTATATGAGTTACAGTAAGGTGGTCACACCTATGCAACAAGTGGAAAGGAGAGGGTGACCATTAGGAAAGGGAGTGGGAAGAGAGTACAGGAATGCCCCTCTCCCTGCCAATACAAGTAGACCCTTTTGCATCCATTTAGGATGATGACCATTGAGAGAAGAGCAGCAACAGCAGTCAAATCTCTGGCACCATATTTCGCTCTGAGGCACAGCGGGGTAGGCTATAGTAATAGGGGACACCCTGTTTAGGGGAACAGGCAGGAGATTCTGTGGCAGCAAATGGGACTCATGATGGCAAGTTGCCTCCATTTACCAGGCTCAAGGATATCTCTGAGCAACTGCAGAACATAAAGTGAGGAAAGTGAGCAGTCAGAAGTCATCATGCACATTGGCACAAATGAAATACGTAGGGAAACAGATGAGATCCTGCAGAGATTATTGAGAGCTTGGCAAAAGGTTAAAAAGTAGATATTCAAGAATATTGATCTTCAGATTACTCCCAGTGCCATGTGCTAATGAGGGTAGGAATAGGAAGATAGGACATGTGCCCAAGAAGTTGGTGCAGGGAGCAGGATTTCAGATTTTTGGATCACTGAGTGCTCTCCTGGGGCAGAGGTACATTATACGAGAGGAATGGACTGGAGGGGGACCAATAACCTGGCGGGTAGATTTGCTAGTTCTATCCGGGAGAGTTTATACTAGATTGGCTGTGGGATGGGATCCAATGCAATTGTGAGGCAGGTGGGAGATTGGAAATCAGTACAAAAGTCAATGATAGTGGACAGGATAGACAGAGGGATGGCAGGGAATGTAGAAAGAAGGTTGGATAGATTGTATTTATTTCAATGCCAGAGTCCTGATAGATGAATTCTGGGTGTGTATAGGTATGTGCAACTGGGACGTTAAAGGCAATAAAAAAATCTAGCTAAGGGTGGGACAGGACTGACAGCTTAATGGTTAAGCGTGTGACAGGACAGGGGTGGGAGTAAAAGAGCAGGGCAGTTGTTTTACTGATTAAAGAAAACATCATGGCAGTAGTCTAAGATGACATTATTGAAGGATTGGCTTGTGAGGCCATGATGGTACAGCTGGGAAATAATTAGGGGATGATCACTTTGTTGGGAGTATACCGCAGGCTCCCAAATAGTCAATGGGAATTAGAAGAACAAACATGCTGGGATATTGCAGACAGCTGCAAGACTGATAAGGTTGTCATGTTTGGGGATTTTAACTTTCTTGCTATAGACTGGGACTGTCATTGTGTCAAGGCCTTAGATAGGGTGGAAGTTGTCAAGAATGTTCAGGAACGTTTCCGCAGGCAAAATGTAGAGAGCCCTACAGGCGGATGGAAAATCCTGACAAACTCTTAGGAAATTGGGCAAGGCATGTGACTAATGTGTCAGTGGGTGGGACCTGCAACCACAATTCTATTAACTTTAAAATAGTTATGGATAGGTCCAGGTCTGATCCACAAGTTAAATTGGGACCAACTTTTTAAGGCATTCAACAGGAATTAATATATGTTGATTGGTGCATATTGTTTGTGGGCAAAGGAATATTGGGAAAGTGGTATGCTTTTAAAAGTGATAGTGAGAGTTCAAGATATGTATGTTCCTGTTGGAGTGAGGGGCAAGGCAGGCAGGAATATGGAATGCATGCCTTCCCCATAAACATGCAATCACACCAATGATAAACTGGCATTCACTTAGAATTAAAATGTATGCTAGATTATGTCCTGATGTTTGTAGGAAATTCATGTTTCAGAAGCTAGTATTGGCCAAAGTGAATGCTAACCATTAAGATGATAATTTTGTTGTACATTTTTTCTGTACTTCATTATAGTTAGAAAGAGAATGTCACATCAACCAAAACAGATTAAAATTAACTCACCTCCGAATCTATCAGTCTGATTGAGCACAAATCTACCCCTTATTCTGGCAATTCCTGACAAATGTGTATGAATGCTTTTAACAATTTTATCATGCTAAAGATGATACAGGTAATTTATCAGTCTTGTGAATGTATCCACAGAAACCTAAATTGTGTTTTGCTGTATAAACATGAATACAATTTTTCTTAGGACATCCTAATATTTAACAACAAATGATAGACATTTTGAAGATTTTTAAATATTTAATTATATGCCTTTAGACGAGCACAGTCTACTTTTCCATAGATAAAAATGACCACTATAATACAATTTTTAAACAAAATTGAAACATGAAATATTACATTTCTATCAACCTTATTTCTTAAAAGTGATTAGTAAAGTGAAGCTAATATGTTTTAAAATGTAAATGTTTGGTGTGCCCTTTGTATCAAAAATAACCTGGATTTTGAACAAATTGTCTTTATTCAGAGAACACATGGATAATGATTCAATTATTTTTGTATTTTTTCAGAGCTTCATTGGAGAATTATTGATCATATTGAGTACAATATAAAGCATTATAAAATGCTACAAAATTTAGCACGCGTAACAACATGGAAAACTTCACATTATAATTTTTTTCTGCATTATATTTGAAGTGGAACATAGAAACAGAAGCCCTTGAAGTCTAAGGTGTCATTAGAGCATGGCTGATTTGTTATTGTGTAGCATAAACGTTTTAGGATTGATTTAAACAAGAAACCACAATCTTAAAATTTATGATAATGTCAAAATGATATATAATGTATGTACCTTTTTATTCCAATTACATGCTGTAACATTTTTCTGGTGTTTAGCAGAACTACCAGGAGTGGATTACAATTTGGAAATATATCAAAGTTAGGGAATAGTATCATCTAGGTATAGCTTTTCATAGTTGGACAATGCATGAATTACATTGTAATATAAAAGGTAAGGAAAAATGGGAAAGACATAATGCATTTAAAGGCAAGTTTTTATTTAGCAGTGAATTGGAGGTACAAAAAAGTAAATAGTACAAAGGCACATAAAGCTGGGGTAACTCAGCGGCACAGGCAGCATTTCTGGAGCGAAGGAATGGGTGACGTTTTGGGTCGAGACCCTACTTCAGACTGTTTAGGGATATAAGGGAAACAATAGATATAGACGGTGATGTGGTGAGATAAAGACAATTAATGAAAGATATGCAAATAAGTAAAGATGATAAAGGAAATAGGCCATTGTTAGCTGTTTGTAGGATGAAAATGAGAAGCCAGTACAACTTGGGTGGGGGAGGGATAGAGAGCGAGGGAATGCCAGGGCTACCTGAAGTGAGAGAAATAAATAGTCATACCACTGGGCTGTAAGCTGCCCAAGCGAAATATGAGATGCTGCTCCTCTAATTTGAGTTTAGGCTCAGTGACAATGGAGGAGACCTGGGACATAAGGGTCTGTGTAAGAATGGGAAGGAGAATTAAAGTGTCCAGCAACCGGGACATCAGGTAGGTTCAGGTGGGCTGAGTGAAGCCCAGTCTATGTTTGGTCTCGCCGATGTGTAAGTGTCCACATCTTGAACAATGGATACAGTAAATTAGGTTGGAGGATGTGCAAGTGAACCTTTACCTAACCTGAAAGGACTGTCATGGTCCCTGGACAGATTTGATGGAGGAGGTATAGCAACAGGTGTTGCATCTTTTCCGTTGCAGGGGGTGGTTTTGATGGGATAGAGAAACTGAGTGAATATTTCATGTCAAGGACTAATAAATCAGATCATTGACCTGCAATGCTAACTTGTTTTTCTTCAGGGAGGTTGCCTAATCTGCTGAGCATTTACAGCAATTTCTGTTTTTAATTCTGATTTTCAGCATTTATAATATTGTCTTAGTAACAAATCAAACATTGAAATGTAATTTAGTTGAAAGAAAATTTGGAAGGCGGAATGAGCCAACATCTCTACAAAATAATAAAACTTAAAATGGGTAGAGAAAAGAGTTTGAGGTTTAGACATACATATCTTTTAAAGTAGGGTGACAAAGTGAAAAAGTAAAAAAGATGGCATATGGGGATTTTAATGTTATGAACATATGAGCATATGGGAAAGATCTAATATAAATTACTTGTTACACTCTATTCAGTTTTCATTATTTTGCATATAGAAGGGTCTGAAGTATAGGGAGAGGTTACTGAAAATAAGAGATTCTCTGTGATTAAACAGATGTTGAAACAGAGCATTCGGGTTAGGCAGTCTGACAACTTGAATTTGTCCCATCTTTCTGACTGTTGGCTTCGGGTCTGCCAATATGTTCTATTTGTGCCACAAATTATCTCCAATCCCTTCAATCATTATTGATTATTAACCCTTTGTGGGCTTCCAATAGCTGGATATCAGGCACAATGCCGGTTACTCTATTCCACCAGTGATAGGCTTTAGAAACTTTCTAATTCTTTTGAAAAGATCAAAGTGATTATGAAATATTTTCATTAAAGATATTCAAAACCTTTTTGTGGAGATAAATTTAAACAATCATTTCCAATAGTCAATGATTTGGTAACAATTAATGCAGCTGCAACGTCATCACCAAAACTTAATAAGCAAGTTAGGAATATTTGAGATGTATATTTATGCAGTTATTTTGGTATAATATCTTTAAAAACTAAAATTAATGCAGGACTCAAATCTGCAGTAAAAGAGTAAATATTCAAAAGGGTAAAGATAAAGGGGGATTTAGGCACAACATACTGTGACACTTCTATTAGATGAGTCTGAAAGTTGATACATTTTAATGTGTCATTTATCCAATCAATTTCATTTTGATCAATCCAGTTTAAAACATAACACATTTCGTAATAAATAAACCATACACTATCGGCACTGAAATATAGATTTACATTAATAAACACTTATACATTTAAAACACCAAATGTAAGGTGACATTTTTTGTTATGGAAACACTTTCAATAATGTAATCAATGCGAATTGGTGTGACTTCTGCATACGCGATGAACCTCGATACTATAGGTAATATTGAATTTATCATGTAATTAATGTACTAAGATACTCAGTTTAACTGATAAGTGTATACAAAAAAGCCCATGATCCAAGAAATAAGACTATATGTGTGCTTAATTCTACAATTTACAACACTAAATTACTCACACATTATCCATATATAAAGAATGCTAAACTGAAAAGCTCCAAATTGTTGAAAAATTCTAGCAACTACACCTTACAAACTAATAAAAATGAAAGCATTTTTCTGTCCATGTATTTGAGGTTTCTGCTGAACTGTTCACATATACAGTTCAATTTATCATGGAAATCAAGTAATAATTTAAGTGCCATTTTATGATAAATACAATTTTGAGAATTCTCTTTCAGATGTGGAGAAAACATGAAACTGCCCAGTGTATTAAACTCTTCGCATTTTACAGTAAACAGCAATTTTACAGCATTCTACAGTAGTTTAGATCAGACAAATAAATGACGTTCAAAAAGGTAATGTAACCAAGAGTTCTTTATCCTGTTGTTTTTTTGTGCACATTAAAATCAATCGCACAAAATGAAAAATAAAGTCAAAATATGAATCTGAAATGATTCACTAGTTCATGTGAAAACAATGTTCTCCTCTTGTTATATGTGATGAGAATTCATATCTATCCTGGCTTCTGTACCCACACATGTTGCATTCAAAAGGGTCACGGAATCCATGGCATCCCATGTGTATTGTAAACATCACATGGTCCAGAAAAAGTACCCTGCAGTGCTCACATTTGTAAACTTTCATATGTTCTCCATCAGCACTAACCACTTTGATGATTTCTTGATTAGGTTCCATACCCGGTCTCATAAGTTCATAAGACCTCTGGTCTTCTTTTATCAACGGCAATCCATTTCTTGCCTGTGGAGCTACATGATTGGTTAGGTATATAAGGTTGTTCCGTTCTTCATTATTGCTCTCGGTATCTGTCGAGTCTGGGCAACTGTTGCTTGGAGATGGTTCTCTTTCAGATGTTTGCGACTTAGCTTTTGAAATAAGCATTAAATTTTCAACTGCACCATTTTGGGTTGTGGCAGAGTTAGGATGACCATGAGTATCTGAATGTGTTATTTGCATGGGGTACATGTTGCTTAACACCGGTATCACTTCAGAGCTTCCAGCAGGAGTTTGCACAAGTGGACGCAAGGATTCAGCCCCTAGATAATTGATAGCATTGTTAATTGCTTGATCCAAAACATGAGTCTGCATCATCTGACTCTCCTTTTCATAATTTGAATTAGCGTCACACTGAAGCTCTGAAATACCAAGCTGCACCGTCTTTTCACCTGTATAATTAGCATATGAACAACCAATATGGTATTATTTTACACAAATGAGAGAAATAAGACTTCTAGCTAAACAATCAAAGGATCCTGCAGCTGTAAAACGTTCATAAATCATAAAGATCACTGCTTAGCCTGAAAAGAAAAAGTCAACACGAATTGTTGATTGGGAAGTGGCATTCATGATGTGTTCTAGAGAACAAATGATACTGAATAAAATATATGTAAGACTGGTAGAAATAGCGAACAAGTTAATGATACATATGATACATTTACCAGCATACTTCTCATACTAATAAATATGAATACAGATAAACCAAATTGCTTCTAATATGATCACAGAATAAATATAGCTGTGATGTGTGATAAACATAAACATAAATATAATGAGGAAAGATATTAAGCTTAAGTCAGATGCTGTGTAGGGTCATGGTAAACTAAATCAACATAATAGGGATAGATGTGGTGAGAGCTGCCATTTGCAGTTTGGGGGTGGGGGTCGTGGGTTCTGCAATGTTTTCTGTTGAAGTCCTTTTCATTGAGAAACTGGACCAGTCACTTATGGTCACAGTTCACTCGAGTGCATCGGTCTCACTACATCCTTTCTATCAGAAAATGGACCAAAACTTTGTGACCTTTGTTTTTCACTCACAGTGAAACAAGCAGCAAAACATGCACAAAGTCAGGAACCACATGCAACTGCAAGGAACCCGACAGGAATGGACCCATTGCTCCCGGTGACTGGGGATAGAGTTTAGGGCAAAATCAGACACTATATTACGGAAGGGTATTTCCTTGAGGAGACCAGGGTGCCATTTTCACTTTCCACCCCGTTCCTAATCAATTTTGACAACCCCTTCACTTCTGTTTCATGGGTAGGCTAATTAGGACGCAAATAGTATTGGGTAGACTAATGGGACTGAAGGATGATAAATCCCCTGGGCCGGTTGGTCTGCATCCCAGGGTCCTCAGGGAAGTAGCTCTAGAAATAGTGGACGCATTGGTGATCTGTTTGCAATGTTCAATAGATTCAGGATCAGTTCTTGTGGATTGGAGGATAGCTAATGTTATCCACTTTTTAAAAAAGGAGCGGGAGAGAAAACGAGGAATTACAGACCAGTTAGCCTGACTTCGGTGGTGGGAAAGATGCTGGAATCAATTATTAAAGAGGTAATAATGGGGCATTTGGATAGCAGTAAAAGGATTAGTCCAAGTCAGCATGGATTTATGAAAGGAAAATCATGCTTGACTAATCTTCTGGAATTTTTTGAGGATGTGACAAGTAAAATGGATGAAGGGGAGCCAGCGGATGTAGTATATCTAGACTTTCAGAAAGCCTTTGATAAGGTCCCGCACGGGAGACTGTTGGCTAAAATTATAGTTCATGGTATTGGGGGTAGGGTGTTGACGTGGATAGAAAATTGGTTGGCAGATAGGAAGCAAGGAGTAGGAGTGAATGGGTCCTTTTCAGAATGGCAGGCAGTGGTGAGTGGAGTGCCGCAAGGCTCGGTGTTGGGGCTGCAACTGTTTACTATTTATATTGATGATTTGGAAGTGGGAATTAGGAGCAACACTAGCAAGCTTATGGATGACACAAAGTTGGGTGGCAGTGTGAACTGTGCAGAGGATGTTAGGAGGTTGCAGGGTGACTTGGACAGGTTGAGTGAGTGGGCAGCTGCATGGCAGATGCAGTATAATATAGATAAATATGAGGTTATCCACTTTGGCGGCAAAAACAAGGGGGTAGATTATTATCTCAATGGGGTTAGGTTAGGTAAGGGGGAGGTACAGCTGGGCGTACAATGACACTGGGTGTCCTTGTACACCAGTCACTGAAAGTTGGCATGCAGATACAGCAGGCAGTGAAGAAAGCTAATGGAATGTTGGCCTTAGAAACATAGAAATTAGTGGCAGGAGTAGGCCATTCGGCCCTTCGAGCCTGCACCGCCATTCAATGTGATCATGGCTGATCATCCAACTCAGTATCCCGTACCTGCCTTCTCTCCATACCCTCTGATCCCCTTAGCCACAAGGGCCACATAACAAGAGGATTTCAAGAACATGCCTTCATAACAAGAGGATTTCAGATTAGGAGTAAATAGGTTCTGCAATTGTATAGGGCTCCGGTAAGACCACATCTGGAGTATTGTGTACAGTTTTGGTCTCCTAATTTGAGGAAGGACATCCTTGTGATTGAGGCAGTACAGCATAGGTTTACGAGATTGATCCCTGGGATGGCGGGACTGTCATATGAGGAAAGATCGAAAAGATCGAAAAGACTAGGCTTATATTCACTGGAGTTTAGAAGGATGAGGGGGGATCTTATAGAAACATATAAAATTATAAAAGGACTGGACAAGCTAGATGCAGGAAAAATGTTCCCAATATTGGGCGAGTCCAGAACCAAGGGCCACAGTCTTAGAATAAAGGGGAGGCCATTTAAGACTGAGGTGAGAAAAAACATTTTCACCCAGAGAGTTGTGAATTTGTGTCATCCTTGCCACAGAGGGCAGTGGAGGCCAAATCACTGTATGGATTTTAAAAATCATATTTTTGTCACTAGCGTCTGCTTCTAGCTTCTTTTTTTTACTTTTCAAAATGATCTTGTGGTCTTGTCTTCTGGATAAAAAATTAATCCAAGGCTGTCTACTCTCTTTGATAGAGGTAAGAAACTTTCAAAATTGGCTAGATGCAGGAAGATTATTCCCGATGTTGGGGAAGTCCAGAACAAGGGGTCACAGTCTAAGGATAAGGGGGAAGTCTTTTAGGACCGAGATGAGAAAAACATTTTTCACACTGAGAGTGGTGAATCTCTGGAATTCTCTGCCACAGAAGGGAGTTGAGGCCAGTTCATTGGCTATATTTAAGATGGAGATAGATGTGGCCCTTGTGGCTAAGGGGATCAGGGGGAATGAAGAGAAGGCAGGTACGGGATACTTAGTTGGATGATCAGCCATGATCATATTGAATGGCGGTGCAGGCTCGAAGGGCCGAATGGCCTACTCCTGCACCTATTTTGTATGTTTCTATGTTTCTATCCCATGGCACTATGTTTGGAAAGTGAAGTAAAGTCATCCTCAGAGTCCAAGTCTTTGTGAAGTCCTCAACCAACAGCATTCAAAAATTTGATTGCATTGCATTATTGCATTGTTGCTTGTAGGAGCTGCAGTTTAAGTTAACTCATACCTTTCCCACACTATAACAGTGCTCAGCAAATTTCTAGTTGAAGTGCTGAAAATGGCATGGAAACAATAAGTTGAATTGTCCTTTATGTCTGATTTCTAAATCTTTGCTGAAAATGTAGTGTCATTAATTCAAAGGTCTTACTGTCTTCTATTAATATTCCCATTTTAGGTATCACTTTTCCTTGGTTCCATTGTGGTGACAAGCTATCTTAAGATTCAGCAGTTAAAATTAGCATTAAACTTCACTTACAGCATTATGCATATAAATGTAAAATTAGTACTCTTGACACAGGGCCCCTAATATGCAGAGAGTTGTGAGGGTATAAATGGAGTGTGAAATATTACGTATCCAAATTCCCAATATGTGTTTGCTTCGTGAACCTTTGCACAAGCAGCATAAAACTATGAAGTTTAATCCATTGTTTCTTGTTCTAAAATATAATTCAGTTCAAATTGCACAGCATGCTATGCATTGATAACAAATTTTACTGTTTCAGTTTAATTTTATTCATATTTTGCTAATGGGGTATTTTATGTTTTAAACACCTCAATAGATGGAAATGTCAATTGTCGGTGATGAAAAATACTTCCCGAATGTATGTACCCACACCAGTCCACTCAGTGCATTTTTAAAACCATCTTGGTTGTGATCTGACTCTCATCAACAAATTGAAACATTATCTGCTCTCTATTCTAGTACTTCCTCTTTCTTGAAACTTCTCATTATGTCCCACCGCCATGCCTCTCATATGAAACCTTTATTCTCACTCAACTGCCCACCCTCGGCCATTAACCAGTTCCACAGTTCACCACATTGTATCCCTCGAGATCACACTCTCCCTAGCCAACAATGGGCCTACCAGGGCACCACCCTGCCTGAGGTCAATTGTTGCCTGCCCCGATTGGTCCTGGTCTTTACTCGCCTCCTGCTCTTCACCCCCTCCCCTCTGGGCTCTTCTATCATATGCCTAACTTTTCCAGGGTCACCCTAGATTGCAAAATTAACTCTTGGCTTCTTTTGCTTCTGGCAAACGGTCTTCCGAAATGACTTTTCCCTGTCTCTTTTGGTTGCACGTATTCTTTGAACTGGATATATTGTCTACATTTTCAGTCTGGTTGTGATAGGGGAAAAACTTCTACCAATTCTGTACTTAGAAAAATAAAATTACCACATTCTGTCATCATCATTCCTTTGCTTCTTCTCCCTGAAGTAGTATGACTTTGAACAAGATTGTTGGCATTTGACCTGTAACTGAGTTTTCGATCTCTTTTCATGCTATTTCCAAGATCACCTTTGTTTAAACTCCTCATTTAAGCTAAGCAAGGTATAATTGAGTTATCGCTAGACACCGTTTAATGAATAATCATTTTAAAAGCTAATTTATGGGTTAAAATTTGCTTTAAAAAAAGTATCTTAACAATTTCTTCCAGATGAATAATCATATTTTCCTGACAGATTCACGGAATTATTGGATTGTACAGCACCCTTCCCATCAGGTGAGTTGTTGTCAGTTATTTACAGAGCAGCCCAGCATCCTCCTTCCCCTGTTCTTTCAGCATCACTCTGTAATTTGTTTTATCCAATTCCTTTTTTTAAGCACCATCAAATCCTCAATCACCATACTCTGTGCATTCAATTTATATGCAGTTCTGCAAAATCATAATAACACAAAAAAGCTGCTATACATGAATCTGGGCTTTAATTGAAAACATAGCTACCTAACATTACATTGATCGGTCGAGTTTCATGCCATGAAACAAAAGTGACTGATGCCAATATCTAATAAACTTTAACAAATGCCTTGAACTGTTCTGAAACCATAATAAACTATAAAACACCTGATAATTTTTCCTTACTCTATATGGATGACCATTCCCTCAATTATCAAAGTACTATGTTGATTGCACCTGATATATTATATTTACATCACTGTTACTTGTCTATTCTAACTGGAAAATGTATTGTGATACCAATTTCATTCAAACTGGACATGAACCAATGAACAAATGAAGTAAATGAACAAATGATAGAATGCGGCTTTTAGAACTGAATATTATTTAAGCTCTGTAAGGTTAGGATGTTCAATGCAGCTGATTAAGAGTTGCACCCTGGCCACTCCCTCTTCCCCCCTCTCCCATCCAGCAAGAGGTATAGAATAGGTGTCAATTTCAATAGGTGTGAAAATGCACACCTCCAAATTCAGGGACAGTTTCTTCTCAGCTATTATCAGGCAACTGTACCACAACTAGAGAGTAGTCCTGAACTACTATCTACTTCATTGGAGACCCTCGGATTATCTTTGGTCAGACTTTACTGGCTTTATCTTGCACTAAACATTATTCACGTTAATCTCTTTATCATGTACCTGTACACTGTGAATGGCTCGATTGTAATCATGCATTGTCCTGCTGCTGACAGGTTAGCACGCAACAAAAGCTTTTCACTGCACCTCGGTGCATGTGACAATAAATAAACTAAACTAACCTTGAAATCCAGATATTGTGTCAGACTCTGTGTGTGTGTGTTTAATTCATTTTTTTAAAGTTTTTTTATCAAAATATTTCATTTGTTGTTTCTTAACTAGAATTACTTCATTCTTTTAAAGTATTTATTACAATTGGTGACATTTCCCCTTACTCTGAATGATCCTTCAAGAATATTCAAATAATTCCTATTAAATATTAAACTATCAGGCCCTTCTTAATTAAGCCATTGTCCTTCCCAACTTAGCAACTCTAAATGGATAGAAATGTAATATCCTCATGATGTTGTTGTTTCATGTTAACTAAATGAAAAATAGCATGGGAAATTGACGGACAAAAATCTAAAAGTAAATATTATTTAATATATGGTTATTTAAAAAATGTTCCAGATGGTAATAATCCTGCTTTAAAAGTACTGCACTTCTCTTTACTTATTTCCCAATATCCCCCTTCTCCACGCTAATTTATACTCTATTTCACTTTAGCTCTATTCAATAAAGAGATTAAAAAAATCTCTTTATGTGGCATTTTAGGTCTTGAATGAAATGGGGAAATTGTACAAAGCTAGTACAAATTCAGCCAGGGCAGATTATAAAAATAGAACTTATTTATATGTTCCGGCAATTACAAATAGTAAACCAATGTACATCGGTGTACAGTTTGTATGTGACAAATAGAAGTATTGTATTTAATTCTCTTTTGCTTACCAACAAACTTCTGTGGCATTGAACTTTTACGTTTTGCAACATTACTTGCAAGTCTGTCCAGTACCATAGCTCTTTCTGATCCAATCTTGCTCGCTCCTTCAGCTAGTTCATGTGATTTGCTTTCTTCTTTCACTACAAAACAAAGAAAAAGAAAAATGCAAATCCATTTTTAAATAGAGATAAAGTGGTCACTATGCCAATTAGTTGTCTGTTAAATGTTTTTTTGGCTCTTTCAGCTTTTAAAACTTCTCTTTAATAAATATAGTGGATTATTAGTGTATTTAATAATCTTTTACTAAAGTATTATTACAGGATAAATTATGGGAATCAATAGATAGTTAAAAATAACTCGTACAGTGTGACCAAACAAAGTCCATGAAGTTATTTATGCATGTTTCTTCCATGTTTTTGCCTTTGCTTTAACCTGGGGACATTTTTTCTTGAATTTGGAAAAGGCAATGAAGGAACAAAATTGAAAAACTCCGTTATGGAATATTGTGCAACTCAATGAAGAACAGTATGTGTTGGTGACAAACTTCAGATGTTGCACAAATCCAGCTTCCTCAATATAGAGTCCTAAGAATGAGGAGTAAAATATCATGGAGAACTTGCATTTCAGAAATAAGGAACTACAAATATACTTTTATCCAAGCACTTAAAGGGCCTGTGCCACTTACGCGACTTTTCAGCAACTGGCTTCGACCTTCAAGCTCGGGGGCACTCGCCTGAAAAACCACGAGCTGGATTGACCGTAAGCGATGAAAACAGCTAGCTGGATCGACCATCAGCGCGCGCGCACACACACACACACACACACACACACACACACACACACACACACACACACACACACACACACACACACACACACACACACACACACACACACACACACACACACACACACACACACACACACACACAATGCAAAGGCGGGGGCCAGGGAAAGCCAGGGGGGCGCTGCCTGAAATTCACACGGTGCAAAGCCAGGATGATACCCGCGATGAACAGGAAAACTCGTGCATACGTTTTTTTCCCCAATGAGCCAATTAAAATGCCCTGTCAGCAAAGGAGATTGCCTACGGCTCCCTCGATTATCTATAACTACATGGCGACCTCACTCCACTGCATTACGAGTTCAAAAGAACCATGCCGACCAATTTTTACTCGCGGAAAACTTTTCAGCATATTGAAAAATGTTCCTCAACCAAACTGAGGCCGCGAGTATGCGGGGACTTCTCTCGAGCATGAAGAAGAGTTACAGTGACCTCCTAGGACCACATGTCGACCATGCTGCGAGTTTGTGACGAGCGCAAACTCTTCTAAACACGCAAATTAGGTCGCCATAGTGGGACAGGCCCTTAAAGAACACAGAACAGTTTAGCACAGAAACAGCCCCATACCACCTGTGTTTCTGTGACCATGCTGCCAATCTAAATTAATCCAATTTTCCTGCACAAGTTCCCTGCCTGTTCACGTTTCTGTCTAAATGTTTTTTAAACATTGGTAATGTACAGTATCCGCATCTACCACTTCCCTTGGCCCTTCCAGATACCTATCATCTGAGTAAAAAAAACTTTTATTGTACTCTTTTTCACTTTCCCCTTCTCACCTTAAACCAATGCCCTGTAGGTTTTTAAAATTTGTTTCCTGGGGGGGAAAAAACGGACCTACTCTAGCTGTGGCTCTCATAATTATATATACTTCTATCACCTCAGTCACCCCTCAGCCTCTATACTCCAACAAAAACATCGACGTTAGTCCAACCTCTCCATATAATACTAATACTCTTTATTTAAGAGTCAAGTCAAGAGAGTTTGATTATCATACGCACGAGGAACAAAACTAGGAAATTCTTATTTGCTGCAGCTACACAGGCACATTGATGTAACACATAACATATATAAAATAATGAATAAATAATCAATTATCATTAATATGAGGTAACTGGATCATAATATTCTGGTGAACCCCTTCTGCACCCTGTTCAAAGCCTGTGTGCCTTTCTTGTGGTGTGGCATCCAGAAATGCACAGGATATTCCAAATGAGGCCGAAACAGAGTTTTATACAACTGAAAAATGCCTTCTCAACTTTTATACTCAATGGCCTAATGAAGAAGACAAGTAAGCCAGTTGTTTGTGGCACACATGTCACCCCACCCTTGTGTAGATTCCAACCAGAAATAGAGAAGTGAAAGCACCAGGACATCTCTTGTTTTATAATGCGTAGAAAGGAACTGCAGATGCTGGTTTAAACTGAAGAAAGACACAAAAAGCTGGAGTAATTCAGCGGTACAGGCAGCATTTCTGGAGAGAAGGAATGGGTAACATTTTGGGTCGAGACCTTTCTTCAGACTGGACAAGGGTCTCAACCCGAAACCTCACCCATTTATTCTCTCCAGAGATGCTGCCTGTCTCGCTGAGTTACTACAGTTTTGTGTCTTTCTTCTTGTTTTATAATGATTAAAACAATTCTGTGAAGCACAAACAGCAGTAACAAACCTGGATCAGGTTTCTGGTGGAATACACAAGCAGTGAACATGCATCCGCCATACACTCCAGCTACTCTCTCTTTGTTCATTAGCTTTGTTGCAATGACCAACTGTTGCTCTTGAGACCCATTTCATATGAATACCATACACTTGAATTTATACACAGTCTAAAAGCCCTGTCCCACGGTTCAAGTTCATTCCAAGAGCTCTCCCAAGTTTAAAAAAGATCGAACTCGTGGTAAGCATGGAGAATGAACGTAGCGGGTACATCGGAGCTCGGGGACATCACAGCGGCTCGTAACGTTAACGGCAGGTACTCGGGAAGACTCGCTAACGGCAGGTAAACACAGGAAGACTCGTGAAGATTTTTCAACATGTTGACAAATGTCCACGAGAGTCCCGAGTACCGACAAGTTGCCATTACCGTTAATCTCAGGGCAAACTCGGGAGAGCTCTTGGAATGAACTCTTGCCATGGGACAGGGCTATTATGCTGCAGCACTTAACCTAGTACTTAAGATCTTAGCCTGAAATTGGATTTCATCCTTAAATGGTGCAGTAAACACAATGTGTAATTAACATTAATGTCCAATCAGGGGACCCCCAAACACAAGGAATTGGGGAATGTTATTTTTTAAAGTTCATTATCAAGTTCATCTTACAATTTGGTGGATTAAAATAGGACTAGTGTGATTCTAATTGCAACTGCTTTCAAACATTGTAGATATTTTATTGTAGCCATTATGGTTCCTGGGAAGAATACCTTGGCTTTGAAGTACACAATCATGGCTGCCAGGGCAAATGTATAAAAGCTGCCATGGAGGTAACACAAGGGAGGGAGTTAGACATATTTTGTGTGTTCGTTCCCCCCTTCTCACCTTTGGATTGTGTTGGTGATTAGGATCTGTTGGGGGTGGGGGGTAAATGAGAGTTTTGGGTGGGGCTCAAGGTGCAACCATACAAGGGTGGCAGTGAAGGGCAGTGTGGTATTGTGTTGTTAGGTCAGTTGGTGAACATGTTTACACAAGGGAGATCGAGGTCTCCTGTAAGTTAATTTGTTGGCCTTGGGCCTCTGTTAATTAGGACGGAGATTGGTGGCTGGGTGAGGGGCATTATCACATTTCACCCAGACCAATGCTTATTTATCAGCAAAAACAAGTGCTGGAAGAACTCAATGGATCAAAGAGCATCTGTGGAGGCAAAAAGTGTAAGATGATGGTGTAAGTTTTCAGGTCAAGATCCACTGCTTCTTTCAGCATTCTGTTTTTTATTCTGGATTTCATCATCTGCTGTTTCTCTTGCCTTCTTATTAACAAGCCATACTGAAATGAAGGCTACACAATTTAGTTTCTAGGCTGAGGTATTTTGTTTGTTTGTTTCCCACCTTTATGGGATATTTATGATGATGGATGACATTAGTGAAAGCATTTGTTTTGTTTTCTTTTTTTTTTCAGAGTAATTGTTTTTATTGAAGGTGGTCTTAACTATAACATTTCAAAGTCCCCTAGCATGTCCTCCTCTTTCCAATATTGGAGATGAGATTTGTGCAGGTTATATTTCTTTTTTTTATACTTTAGTTTTTATTGCTTTTATGTATACACAAATAAAACACAAATATAACAACAAAACATACAATATTACAGTGAAACGTACAACAGTGCAGCGGGGGGTTCAGTTTATAATTAATGATGCAGTATACAGAACTATTTTTATATTAAAACATTTTCCAATAACTTACATTATTGTCTATAAAATTATTTGTTTTCATGAAAAGGATTTTCTTTTACCTGAATATATACCACCGTGCAATCCCATGGTCTGCAAGTAATTATGGCAGCGTTCTTTATGTTCCTCCAGTGAACTGCGTTGCTTGTAGCTTCGCCCACAATAGCTACATTTATGAGGCTTTCCAACTGAACATAAACAGAAAGAGCCATTGTGAGGATTATACGGTATAGACTTTGTATGTTTTAATTCGTTGGCTATAAGTTGATTGTTCAGTTATCAGACATTAACCTGGGCCCAAACTTCATCTTTTGTAATAATTGCATGTTTATTATGCCTCATGATCTGCTTGATTAAATTAAATATTTCATTAAACCTAGTCTCATGTGTGGTCAAACAGTTAGCGTGTTCAGGAAGCAGTTATGAAATTGAACCAGTCTGTTTAACTAATATAAAAACGCAAAGTCACATTGTCATAGAGTCATACAGCATAGAAGCAGATTCTTTGGTTCATCATGTCCATTGTCACCATCAGGTACACATTTTAGGTCTATAGCTCTTTATACCTTGGCGACTCAAGTGCTCATCTAGTTATTTCTTAAATATTATGAAAGCATCTGCTTCCACCACCCAACACATACTAGATTCTACCAATAGTCTGGGTGAAAAGATACTTCCTGATAGCTCTTAGGGCTAACAGAATCAAGGGACATGGGGATAAAGCAGGAATGGGGTATTGATTTTGGATGGTCAGCCATGATCATATTGAATGGCTCGAAGTGCCAAATGATCTACTCCTGCACCTATTTTCTATGTCGAGATCCACTCTATTAAGGGCCTGTCCCACTAGCGCGCGATTACACATGGCAAGCGCGACAAATTCGGATGCGGGGGTCGCGTGGGGTCGCGTGGGGGTCGGGCGATCCCGGTGCGAGTTAACGTGAAGTTCGTGCGAAGCCCGCGGGAAAGTTGCGCGTGACGTCATTTTTCATCATATAAACGTGGGCTGCAGGCTGCTTGTCTGTGATCACCATGGAACACACACAGAAACAGCTGCAGCTGGCATTTATCTGTCGCGGTCATGCGCGTCGCACGACGTCGGGCAGTGACGTCATCACGCAACGCCACGCTGAAGACGCACGACGTCAAAACGTCAAGACGTTACTCACGTTCTCGATGCGATTCTGGCCGACAGGATTATGCCGCGCGGAATTTTTGGACAGTGTCGGTTTTTGAAAACTCCACGCGATGTCGAGACCAGCTCCACACAACTCCGCGCAACTCCACGAGACTCCGGCGATCGAAGTGGGACAGGGTCACGCGAGGCCGGGCGGCTAAAGCGACCACGGTAGGTCGCGCTTGCCGTGTGTAATCGCGCGCTAGTGGGACAGGCCCTTAAGCCTTTTACTCCTTATCCTAAAACTATGCCATCTAGTTTTAGACATCTAACATAGCAGAGTGTGTGTGTGAGAGATATTGGCATTTAATTGGTTCCATTGGGCCTCGGCACCCCCATGTGTAACTGGCTACTGGACTTCCTCACTGACAGACCTCAGTCTGTGAGGGTTGGAAATAACACCTCCAATACCATCTCTCTAAGCACCGGCTCCCCTCAGGGCTGTGTCCTGAGTCCACTGCTGTTCACCCTGATGACTCACGACTGTTGTGCCAGGTTTAGTACAAACCACATCATGAAGTACGCAGATGACACAACAGTGGTGGGCCTCATCAGGGACGACAATGAGCTGGCTTACAGGGAGGAGGTGAAACAACTGGTGGACTGGTGCAATACGAACAACCTGATCCTGAATGTCGAGAAAACAAAGGAGATTATCGTCGACTTCAGGAAAACCCGGCACAGTCCCACACCACTTCACATCAATGACAGCGATGTGGAGGTGGTCAGTAGCACAAAGTTCCTGGGGGTGCAGGTCACTAACAGTCTGACCTGGTCGACTAACATCTCATCAACTGTTAAGAGAGCGCAGCAGCGGTTGCACTTTCTGTGCCGGATGAGAAGAGCTCATCTCCCCCATCCCATCCTCACTACTTTCTACAGGGGCACCATAGAGAGTATTCTGTCCAGCTGTATCTCTGTCTGGTTTGGGGACTGTAGAGCCTCCGACTGGAAGTCTGTGCAGAGAGTGGTGAGGACAGCGGAAAAAATCATCGGGACCTCTCTCCCCTCAATCGGGGATATTGCGACCAAACGCTGTGTGTCTAAGGCCAGCAGTATTATAAAAGACCCCACACATCTCCATCACGGACTGTTCACTCTGCTGCCCTCGGGAAAAAGATACCGCAGCATGAGGAGCAGAACATCAAGGTTCCGCAACAGCTTCTTCCCACGAGCCATCAGACTCCTGAATGCCATGTAAATGGGCTGCCACTATTGTCTATTTATCCTTTTCATACATACCTATCCTTCGGTTAATTTATTGTGTTGCACAGGGAGCCAAATGCAACGTAATTTCGTTTGGAACTGCATATATCAATGTATTTCTAAATGACAATAAAGTTTGTTTGACTTTGACTTGACGAGATTCTAGCTCTTAGGAAGGTTTCTAGACTTTAAGACCAAATGTTATTTGTTATTATTTTAATTTTTTACAACTTTTGTCCCACCCCCACAATCAGTAGTGAAGCTCTTTAATGATCATAAAGCCTTTATCCCCACACTGTAAGAAGAGTTAACTATTTACTAATGCTTTCCTATTTTCTTTTTAACCCTGATCTACCAGAGCTATTGAAATTCAGATCCTTCCACTACTCGTGACCCAAAACACCTATAGATGTTCTTCAGAGATGTAACCTGAGTTACTCCAGCTCTTTGTGTCTTTGATTATATTATTTTAATAGTAAGCTTTTGAAGTACTTCATATGTTAGACTTTGTTATACCATCTGTTTTAGTTTAATGGTACCATGCAATGAAATGTGAATAATGGATCTAAATTTTAATAATTCTGGCAGGGTCAGGGTTCAAATGAAAATAGTAAAGCATTAGAAAATAGTTAATTCACAGTGTGGTAGAAAAGTAAATAACTTGCCTCACAAAGGGATGCAAAATGCTGACAGCTGTCCAATGTTTCTGGAGGGAACCACTAATTTGCTGCAGTGCACGCCAGCATGTTCTGCACCTCTGCACTCATGACCTAATCCAGGGGTAGTTCCTGATCTCACTCAGCCGAGGGTTCAGATACACTTGGGATTTGGTTCCTCTGCTTTCACCTTTTTTTGCCCAAGCATCTAGCAATGGATCCATTCATTTTAACCTAGCCACTAGCCTTCATTAGAAAGTAACTGCAGGTAAGTGTTCTTTTCAACTTTATGGTAATTTATATATTTTCAATTAATTTCAAATTTAAATAGAACATGCCTTAAACTAAAGTTATTATTTAAAATGTTTTCAATATTTTAATTATTTTTAATGCATTTTTGCTTTCTCAATGTCTCTGATCATCAAAGCGGAAAGAGCCTTTTGACAGCTCACTGACTGCCCTGCTTGTTGCTCTCGGCTCTCTGCTTTGCACAATGCATAACCTTGTATTTATTGCGAGCTGCATGGCTGTAAAAGGGATCCCATGCGATGCTTGTTTACCAGCAATCCATCATATAACTTTCAATATGTACTTTTGCAGGAAATAGAGCACCTATGGAGGGCCCAATTCTAAAGAATATAACACGTTGTGAAATCTCTGTAATAACAACACTTTATACACAAGTATAAAATAAAAAACATAAACTAAACATCAACTAAAATTAAAATCTACAAAAGTGGTTAATGAGGTTCTTAATGGGCCAGTCTCACTTGACGATTTTTTAGGCAACTGCTGGCGACTGTCATAGTCGTAGCAGGTCGCCGAAAATCTGGCGACAATCTATGTCATCCTGGCGACAACCTATGATAGCACCTACGTCAGGGGAAGTCAACCTACATTCATTGGCGTCAAACCCACTGTTGGCAAAACATTTTCAACATGTTGAAAATTTAGCGGTGACCAAAAAGATGCTACGACTTTTTGCGCGACTGAGGAGACTACTCCCGGCGGCCATCAGCGAACATGTGGCGACAAATTAGTTGCCTGTAGTTGCCTAAAAAATTGCCTATGCGGGATAGGTCCATTAGTGATATCTGATTTCAATATTACAATATTATAACGTATTGCCCACATCATAGGCTGGAGGGAAGAGCAGTTATTACAATTATGCAGGTCACTTGTAATACTGTTCATTACAGAATGGCATAGTATAGTAAGCACTGGTCACTGGTACTGATTGCAAGATCATTTTCAGTAACTGAAGAGTTAAGAGGATTGTGACACACATTGCAAGGCAGCGGAAAATAATTCAGATATGCAAGATGACTCAAGCAATACACTGCTTCACTGTAATGAAAAAGAATATCTTCACAGCCAACAAATACTTCTTGACGTAAAGTTGTTAAATAGGTAAATGTGACAATGAATTCGCACAAGGGAAGGCCTCATTAATAGCAAATTAGATTAATGAACAGTAACTAAGTAGAATAAAAAAATGGGCCCTAGATTAACATTTCATTGGACAGAGGGCACAACAACAATATAACATTTCCTTCATATGTCATTAAAAAAAGAAGGAATAGTCCGCACAAGTCTGCTTGTGATTCAATAAAATAATTATTGTTTCAATTTAGGCCTCAAAATCATTCTCCTGCCACTTTCCCAACGTTCTTTGCAGTTCAAGTGTCCGTCAATTTCAATCTTGAATATATTCAATGATTCCACCTTCACAGGACTTCCAAAGACTCATGACCTCTTATCCCGTCTTAAATGGGTGACCCCTTATTCTGAAATTATGCCCTACCGAGTTCTAAATACCTCTACTAGAAGAAACTCTCTCAGCATCTACCATGTTATGTTCTAGCGGAATGTTTTTATGTATCAAGATGATTGCCTTTCAATCTTCGAAATTCCAATGTGTTTATGTTCAACCTCTTCAACCTTTCCTTGTATATCAGCACTTTAATTCCCATATTTTCTCATTGCAAAAATAAAGATCATCTTATCTCATTGAGTCCACGCTGGCACCATTCTCCCATCAATATTCTCTGTAACCTATTCTCCAATATTCCCATCAATTCTTTCCCATTTTTATCACACAACTGCACTAGAGCCAATTTACAGTGGCCAATTCTTTCGGATGTGGATGGAAACAGTACTCAAGGGGTCCACGCCATCCGAGAGAATGTGCAAAGTCTACACAGTCACCTTCAAAGAACAGGATTGATCCCAAGGCTTTGGAACTATGACCTGCAGATGTAATAACTACATCATTGTGCTGCATAAATCCCTGAAAGTCTGTTATATGTTATTTATTAATCTATTACTGCATTTGTTTTCCATGTTGTGAGTTTGAAACATTGTCTAATGTTTCAGATCCATTGACAGATATGCCACCGAGTCACCCAATCAAGACTTCCTTTCATCTTAGAAAACTACAAAAGCATCTCTGCACACTGATGTAAATGTATATTTCCATAAAGGTAAAGACCAAAACTGTACACAGTACTTAATTTATGGTCTCACCTTTGCACTTGTGATATATTATCATAACTTTCTGATATTAGTACCCCATACCCTTTGCAATAAAGGGCGACTTTTCACCAGGCTTCCTAATACCTTGCTTTCTTTAGTTTAGTTTAGTTTAGTTTAGTGATCACAATCACAATAATGCCTTATTAGCCAAGTATGTTTTGCAACATTCAAGGAATTTCATTTGCCAGGTCAGTCATACAAGTAAAAAGCAACGGAACACACAAATACAGTGTGGAAACCAAGTTTCGTGCCGACCAGTGATCCCCGTACACTAGCACTATCCTACACACTAGGGGCAATTTATAATTTTACTGTGGCCAATTAGCTTATGAACCTGCACATCTTTGGAGTTTGGGAGAAAACCAGAGCATCCAGGGAATATCCACACGGTCATGGGGAGAACTTACTAACTCTATACAGACAGCACCCGTGGTCAGGATCGAACTCAGGTCTTTTACGCTGTAAGGGCAGCAAATGTACCGTTGCGCCACTGTGCCATACTGTCCTTTGTAAAGGTTTTAGTCTTTGTGTACTAGGATCCCTGGGTCCCTTTTCTCTACAACATTTTTGTTTCACTCCATTTAAATAATAAATTGCGTTCTCAGTTATCCTTTCAAAGTAGACCACTCATTTTTTCTCATCTTTTTTCTTAAGATTTCCCCAATCACCAGCCACCACTAATCTTTTGCATCGTTGTCTGTCTTTTCATCAATTTGGTCACATCCTTAACTTCTTTACTGAGCCACAAATGGTGCACCTTCTCATATAGCTTTATCTGTGCCTGAAATACACTTCTGCTGAGATTTCCCTTTACTCTATTTTCCTAATCTGTCCTCATAGTATTGTAATTGCCTTTATTAAGCTTAAGCAGGCTCCCCTTTGTAACCTTGCAAAGTAAATGCGAGCTATTCTCCAAGTTTCTACTCTGGAAATAGAGGTGGCACAGTGGTGCAGGGGTAGAGATGCTGCCTTACTGCACCAGTGACTCAGGTTCGATCCTGACTATAGGTGCCGTCTGTATGGAGTTTTTACATTCTCCATGTAACTAAGTGGGTTTACTCCAGTAGCTACAGTTTCCTTCCACATTTCAAAGACATGAAGGTTTGTTGGTTAATTGGCTTCTGTAAATTGTCCATGGTGTGTAGGATGGAACTAGTGTTCGGGCGATCGGTGGTTAGCGCAGACTCAATGGGTCAAAAGGTCTGTGACAGCATGGGTTTTCCCGGGTGCTCCAGGTTCTTCCCATACTACAAAACATACAGGTTTGTAGGTTAATTGGTTTTGGTAAAATTGTAAATTGTCCCTAGTAAGATAGTGCTAGCATGTGGGGTGATTGCTGGTTGACATGGACCCGGTTGGCCGAAGGGCTTGTTTCCATGCTGTGTCTCTAAAGTCTAAATAAAAACTCTGGAACATAAGAAAATAATTTTGTGACTTTGCGTTTTTATATTAGTTAAACAGCCTGGTTCAATTTCATAACTGCTTCCTGAACATGCTAACTGTTTAATGAATTCATGATCCAATGTGGAAAATTCATCTGATTTCAAACTCCACAATTTAACAGGATCAAAAATTGTTTTTTTAAACTCTTGTTCTAAAATTAGAATGGACGATTGGGTAACGTACAGGAATTCAAATCTACAATATAAATCGAGTTCAATGCTCCCCTTTTAATAGCTGAACTAAACAATCCCATAAATATTGCTGGGAGACATTAATGCTGGAGAAACTCAGCAGGTGCAGCAGCATCTATGGAGCGAAGGAGATAGACAAAACCCTTCTTCAGACTGATGTGAGGGTGGGGGTGGGAAGAAGAAAGGAAGAGGAGGAGCCAGAGGGCTGAGGGAGAGCTGAGAAGGGGAGGGGACAGTAAGGACTACCTGAAATTAGAGAAGTCAATGTTCATAACGCTGGGGTACAAACTGCCCAAGCGAAATATGAGGTGCTGCTTCTCCAATTTCCAGTGGTCCTCACTCTGGCCGTGGAGGAGGCCCAGGACAGAAAGGTCGGATTCAGAATGGGAGGGGGAGTTGAAGTGCTGAGCCACCAGGAGATTAGGTTTACTATTGCGAACCGAGCGGAGGTGTTCGGCGAAGCAGTCGCCAAGCTTACGCTTGGTCTCACCGATGTAGATCAGCTGACATTTAGAGCAGCGGATGCAATAGATGAGGTTGTAGGAGGTGCAGGTGAACCTCTGTCGCACCTGGACGACTGCTTGTGTCCTTGAATGGAGTCAAGGGGGGAGGTAAAGCGACAAGTGAACCATTTCTTGTGGTTGCAAGGGAAAGTGCCTGGGGAGGGGATGGTTCGGGTGGGAGGGGACGAATTGACCAGGGAGTTACAGAGGGAGTGGTCTCTGCGGAAAGCATACAGGGGAGGAGATGGGAAGATGTGGCAAGTGGTGGGTCACGTTGGAGGTGGCGAAAATGACAGAGGATTATTTGTTGTACATGACGGCTGGTAGGGTGAAAGGTGAGGACTAGGGGGACTCTGCCCTTGTTACGAGTGGGGGGATGGCGAGAGAGAGCAGTGTCACGGGGTATGGAATAAACCCTGGTGAGAGCATCGTCTATGGTAGGAGAGGGGAACCCCCGTTCCTTGAAGAATGAGGACATCTCCGATACCCTGGTGTGGGACACCTCATCCTGGGAGCAGATGCGGCGTAGACGGATGAATAGGGAGTAGGGGATGGAGTCCTTACAGGAAGCAGGTTGGGAAGAAATGTAGTCCAAATATAAAACCTTCTGACTCCCATGGCAACACCCGACCGACATCCACCATAAACCCACTGACTCCCATGGCAACCTCCTCCTACGTATCCTTGGACCATGACCCCACAAACGAGCACCAGGCCACCATCTCTAGTACCATCACTGACTTCATCAACTCCGGCTCCCTGCCCCCCTAAGCTTCTAACCTCATAGTTCCCCAGCCCCGCACGGCCAGATTTTACCTTCTCCCCCAAATCCACAAACCTGACTGTCCTGGCAGACCCATTGTCTCTGCCTATTCGTGCCCTACCAAACTTACTTCCACATACCTCACTAAACTCCATCCTATCCCCCCTGGTTAAATCCCTCCCTACCTATGTTCAAGACACCTCATACGCTCTCCGTCATCTCCAGGAATTGGGTTCTCTAGGCCCCCATCCCCTCATCTTCACCATGGACGTCCAGTCATTCTACACCTCCATCCCCCACCAGGAGGGTCTCAAAGCCCTCCGTTTTGTCCTCGACCAGAGAACCAACCAATCGCTGTCTACAGATACTCTGCTCCACCTAGTGGAGCTGGTCCTTACCCTTAATAACTTTTAGTTTGACTCCTCCCATTTCCTCCAAATACAAGGCGTAGCTATGGGCATGCGCATGGGCCCTAGCTATGCCTGCCTCATTGTAGGGTACGTTGAACATTCCTTGTTCGAGACATACCAGGGCCCCATCCCCAACCTCTACTTCCGCTACATCACCACTAACTTCCATCCGGCACTCAAATACACCTGGACCATTTCCGACACTTCCCTACCATTTCTTGATCTCACTATCTTCATTGCAGGTGATAGACTTCTGACCGACATCCACTCTAAACCCACTGACTCCCATGGCTATCTGGACTACATTTCTTCCCACCCTGCTTCATGGGTAGAGAGAGAGGAAATGCTGGGGCTACCTGAACTGAGAGAAATCGATAGTCATACCACTGGGCTGTAAGCTGCCCAAACGAAATATAAGGTGCTGTTCCTCCAATTTGCGTTTAGTCCCACTGAAAATGGAGGCGACCTAGGACAGGAAGGTCTGTGTGGGAATGTAAAGATAATTAAAATGTTTAGTAATCAGGAGGTCAGGTAGGTTGAGGCAGGCTGAGCGAAGATGTTCAGCGAAACAATCGCCCAGTCTATGTTTGCGAGTATGACCATGCTGCGAGTATGAGTCTAGGGACAACTCAGCAGAGGTCGTGAATTAGGTTGTGAAAGTGGGACAGGCCCTTAAGATTCCACATCTTGAACAACAGATACAGTCGATGAGATTGGAGAAGGTGCAAATTAACCTTTGCCTAATCTGAAAGGACTGTTGGGGTCCCTGGACAGAGTGGAGGAAGGAGGTATAGGGACAGGTGTTGCATCTTCTGTGGTTGCAGGGGAAGGTACCTGGGGAGGGTATAGTTTGGATGGGAAGGGATGAGTTAACCAGGGAGTTGCAATGGGAATGGTCTCCTTGGAAAGCAGAAAGGGGTGGAGATGGGAAAATGTGGCTAGTGGTGGGATCTCATTGGAGGTGGCCAAAGTTTCGGATGATTATGTGTTGAATGCTTCGGCTGATGAGGTGGAAAGTAAAGACGAGGGGGACTCTGTCTCTGTTGCGACTAGGGGGAGGGGGAGTAAGGGTAGAGCTGCGGGGTACCGAGGAGACAAGAATGAAGGCCTCAACTTAACGAACCTTTTCTCCCAAAATCAACTATGCACAATTCAGAACTGCAACTTATCTCAGTCCAACTATACTTTGGTGTTTAAATCTACTTCACTTGAGGTTTACCTACACATGATCCTCACTTCCACTTGTTAATGCAGGAACCTGAATGAAAACCATCATGAATATCCTTCCTCATTTCATCCAAGGCTCTTCCTGGCTTGCAACAAGTCCTATTGATCTGTCAATCTCATGTTCATTGACCTATATTGTCTCCCAATTCAGCAACATCTCAATTGACTCAGAAGCAAGAGTGCCACATATGCACCACAAATTCTTACTTCTTGACATACAGTACAGAGTATCATAAAATTTATAATTCCAGATGCTTTGTTTCATTGAAGCACAAAGACAAAATTGTTCATTAGTATTTAACATGGCACAGTTTTGCTAATGGCTTCGGTGTGTGAAACAAAGATTTATAAGCAAGTTATCTTATCTGATGGGCCACCCATACATAACCTTTAACTGATGTCAGTAAAGTGATCCAGGAAATTGAGAGGAACCAAGAGAAGACTAACTGTAGATAAGATTCACAATCAATGAATGCAAGAAGTCTGGAAGCTGCTGTTGTTCAAATTTCACATAGTCGGTTAATATTTCATCTTCTCATTATTTTAATGGAAGTAAAAGTCATTATTAAAAGAATGGAGAGAGGAGCAAAATGTGCACATGGTAAGCATTTCTCTGCATTATAATCAACATGTTTTATGTTTGTTTTCATGATGCTGTCTGCTTTTTGACCAACAGTCAGATAACCCACTGCATACACTGGTGATAATTATACCCACCAGAATGAGTCCGCAGATGACCTGAAAGTGCATCTCGACGACGACAGGCATAGTTACAAAGATGGCACTTGAATGGTTTCTCACCAGAGTGCAACTTAATGTGACGAAGTAGATTGCCTTTTTGAGTAAAAGATGCACCACATTGACTGCATTGGAAGGGGCGTTCCCCTGCAAGACAGAGTATATTTATTAGCAAAATAAAACCTAATTTCATTTTTATCATATGTGTGGAATTTCAGATAAAGATGTGTCTTTGATGCTGTTCTCTAATTTCTGCCAGATGCACACTTGAAATAGCATGAAGCATTCAGACTAAACCTGCCAGTTTCTTAACGCTTCAGTGGCTGGGTCAATTTGATCTGAAAAATCTCTTTTTTTTAAATCAAAATGGCACATCACAATGAAGATTCAAACTCATTTATATGGAGTGTCTGCATCATTGTGTGTTAAGAGTTGCTCTTCCTGATCAGCAGTTTCTGAATAAACAGATTTGATTTCTGAATGTTGTGGCATGTTGTTTTTAATAAGTCTTTTCCAATGGTTCTTAAAAAAATGCCAATGAGTAAGAAAAAAAGGAAACTTATTAAAAATGCATTTCAGGCTCTGACTTTAATCTCTGCATCACATTCTTATTATAAATGTGAAGCATTTTACTATTTCGTTTATGATAACTTTTTGGGAAATGACATGCAAAAATGCAGCATAGTAAAATCCAAATGAAAGTGATGAAGGTAAAAAACAGTAAAAAGCGGTGCCTGTTTTTACCAGTGTGGCTACGTTTGTGCACCATGAGGACATTTGGGCCAATGCAAATTATTCCACAGATATCACACTTCAGCTTGCCATTTGGAAGTCGAATGCCACCAACTCCAGAAAATGCTTTGTTGCCTTGGCCATTGTGTGGTCCATTCAATTTAGTCCCAGAAGTATCTATCATGCGCAAGTCTTCAGCACAATCTTCACCATTTGCGTCACAGGCTCTTCCATTCTCTTCATCACTTGGAGTTTCTACTTTAATGGAATTTGCTGGAAGAAATAAAAGACAACATATAATCAATGGAGACCTCATGCCCAGTGAAATAGTGACAATATAATAACTTACATATTAAGCATTTTATCAGGATGCACCACAGCATGGTTTCGGAACAGCTCCATCCAAGACCGCAAGAAATTGCGGAGAATTGTTGACACAGCCCAGACCATCACACAAACCAACCTCCCTTCCATTGACTCCCTTTACATCTCATGCTGCCTTGGCAAGGCCACCAGCATAATCAAGGATGAGAATCACCCTGGCCACTCCCTTTTCAACCCTCTTCCATCGGGCAAAAGGTATAGAAGCTCCAATTTCAGCAACAGTTTCTTCCCAGCTGTTATCAGGCAACTGAAACATCCTACCAATAACTAGTGAGCTGTCCTGAGCTCCTATCTTCCTCATTGGAGACTCTTGGACTATTTTTGATCTGACTTTATTGGATTTTACCTTGCACTGAATGTTATTCATGTTATTCCCTTTATCATGTATCGGCACAGTGGCGGAGCAGCAGAGTTGCTGCCTTATAGCGTATGTAGCGCCGGAGACCTGGGTTAGATCTGGACTACGGGTGCTGTCTGTATGGAGTTTGTACGTCCTCCCCGTGCCTGCGTAGGTTTTCTCTGAGATCTTCGGGTTCTTCCCACACTCCAAAGACATACAGGTATGTAGGTTAATTGAATTGGTAAATGTAAAAATTGTCCCTAGTGTGTAGATAGTGCTAATGTGCGGGGATCACTGGTTGGCGCGGACCCAGTGGGCCGAAGGACCCGTTTCTGCGCTGTATCTCTAAACTAAACAAAAAACTATACACCGTGGATGGCCCAATTGTAATCATGTATTGTTTTTCAGCTGACTGGTTAGCATGTAACATAAGCTTTTCACATGTGACAATAAACTAAAGTCAACTCAAACTCAACTAAACTCAACTAAATATGAGAAGAGGAAGAAGAGATAATGTGTATTTTTTATAGGCCATATTCTACAATAATAGCAAAGGACAAGAACAATAAAAATAAAAGTATAACATATAATGCATCTCAAAGACATCCTGCTGGATTAATTGGCTACTGTATGCAACCTCATCTTGTGCCTCGATGCAAAAACAATCAGGTTTACGGGCCTATGCGAGAGAGAATAAATTGTACAAGTACAGGGAAATAAAAAGGGAATGGAATTAATGGGATTGCTCCAAGGGAACTAGTGTGGACCTGATCGATCAAATGGCCACTTTCTGTATCATTACAAGCTTCAGAAAAAATGTCAGGGAAGATTTATTTATGTGCCCTAAGTGCAGAATATACAACTTGTAAATTATACTGTAAAATTTCATAAAGTAATCAAATGTTTTCCTGACACCAATGCCAGTTTATGTAGTATTCATTCAAAGCACAAGCAGAAAATTTGCTCAAAGGTTTTTTTTCTCCGAAACTTGTCAGGACCAAATCGAGCAATCTTATTTGACTTGCTGGCTAATTAATAGCACTAAGGATACGTAATCCCTTTCACAAAAAGGGTAGTGTCAAATAACTGAATGTTTCCTGGAAGATAGGAATAGCTACAAATGATTTCTTCCATAAATTGCAACAACGACGCCTTTAAAACTGCAGTGTCTCTAATTTTGTAGTGTTCCATTCCGAGCAGTCTGCAGTTGCATATCCAACATGAAAAGAGCTGAATTTAGCTAGTTTTATCTGCAATTCCTCTTAGCATATATTTCAAAATGACTGCACAATCTTGTTTCAGGTTGATGCCATAGATTATAAAAAATGAATTAATAATTAAAATTTTATTATCAAAAATAATTGAAAATACTCCAGTTATGATTACATTTTGAAACTGGATTACATCAAGTTCAGAGCTCTGATGAAAAAAATAATACTTGAGAAAGAAAAAAAGGGGTCTTTTCCGGGTAGCTGCATTCAGTATATTTAAAGATTTTTTTTTCATAATTCATTCGTCAGTTCAATTTATAACTTATGCAATATTATGGAGCACTTTGTAAGTTTTACAAATGTAAGTCAGTTAATATGTCATTCAAACCATGGTTTTGAGTGCCACGTTTGTAGTTATCAGTGGAAGCACATAATTTGGAAGGTAGAACAACATTTTTATGCCTGAGGTTATTAAATTTTGCCATTCTTATGGATTTGCATAATAACCTTTCCAGGTACTGCTATCCATTCAAATATTATCATCAAAGTGACAGTTCTCAATTTGCATATCAAATCAAATAAATTAAAATCTCAATTACATTATATCCCAACTAAAATATTAACCTTTCTCCTTTACATACTGACTAATCTATTGTACATTTACAACAGATTTTTAAAATGGGGTTTCAATTTAGATTTGGTTAAGGAAAAATGCTGTGCGTTACTATCTGCAGTTGATTTAGGTTTTATTGTATATCTGATTTTAATTGTAGCTATATTAATTAATTATGTCCAGTCCAATATCGCAAAATTTAATCATTTTGAATACTTTATATTTAAATAAACAGACTCTTCACTTCTTAAGTTATAATCATCATTGAAGTGTAATATACTCTAGAATCTAAATCAACTGGTTTTCACCTTAAACTATAGTAACAACTTCATTTTTCACACTACCTCTCAAATAAAAAGTCTATTTACTAAATCAATCCAATTCACTGCCTTGTTGCAGAATTTAAAGTGAATTTCAGCAAGTTTCCAGTTTAAATGAGGAGGATAAGTATTCAAAACGACATTGAGTGATTTATGATTATCATACATTTGGCAATAAAACACTTAACAGCGATTAATAAACGCACTTCAGAAATCTATAGTTCACTTTTCCATCTCCACCTATAACCACTTCCTTTCCCCTTGCACTGACAGGAGGTGCCACACCTACCCTTTTACCTCCTCTCTTTCATCTGTCGAATGTACAAAACACTCTTGCAAGTGAAGCAGCAATTTACATACTTATTTCATATTTTTCATACTTCCTCTCAAATGAAAAGGAGGCCTATCAGCCCATTAAGTCAATGCCAGCTCTCAGAACAATCCATGGATCTCATTTCCCCACCTATTTCCTTGCATTCTCTCACATATGCCCATTGACATTGCTTCCCAATTCTTCCCATGGTCACATCATCTTCACCTACCCCATAGTTGGGATAAAAATTCAGGGTCTTTGTTGTCATCTTTTACACAGTATAAGGGATAATTTATAGTGGCCATTTATCCTATCAATCTGCACCCATTTGGGAATGTGGAGCAAACTCATGCAGTTACAAGAAGAACATGCAAAATCCACTGTTAGCACTGGAGGTCAGATACAAACCCAGGTCAGAATCATTGCCTGCCCTGTCACTAGACCACCCCAATTTAGCATGCAGCTTTCACTGCTTATGGTATGTTTTGTCAACATGGGGAAACCATCACACATTGGGCAAAAACTTAGTGAAATACCTCTGTTCGATCAGCAAGTGTGCCCAGAGCTTCCAGCTGCCTGTCTCTCTCACTCCCACTCTAACTTTTCTGTCCTGTGAAGGGTAAGTTTGGGGTACCACAGTGCAACAGCTGTTAGAGCTGCTGCCCCTGATCCTGAGTTTGATCTGACCTTGTGTGCTATCTTTGTGCAGTTTGCACATTCTCCCTGTGACCCCATTGATTTCTTCTGGGTGCTTCCATACCCTCCCACGTGCAAAGATGTGCAGGTTTATAAGTTAATTGGCCTCAGTAAATTGCTTCTGGGGATATGAAATAGATGTGAAAGTAGGATCATGTAGAACCAGTGTGAATGAGTTATTGATGGTGTACGTGGACTCGGCGGCCCAAAGGACTAGTTTCCATGCTGTATATCTAAACATAAACATAACCTTAAACAACTGCCATAAATGCCATAACAAGCCGAACCCCCTATGAAATAGCAGAAAAGATTATTTGCTGCTGGTGATACCAAAGCACCAGTCTAAGGCATATGTTCTGAATGTCAAGCATTCTGAATGGTTCTGAATTTTCCTGGCATTTGGAAACATTTAAAACCAATTAAAATTAAATCAAAGCAATCAAAAATCAAAAAGTTTTAGACATTATAAAAATCTAGTCTTTTAAACAATTAAAATAGTTAGTTAGTTTGGTTTAGTTTAGTTTACTGTTACTTGTACCGAGGTACACCGAAAAGCCTTTATTGCATCCTAAGCAGTCAGCGGAAATACAATACATGATTACAATCGTGCCATCCACAACATACAGATACATGATACAGGGAATAACGTTTAGTGCAAAATACCTTAGAGGAGATTCAGAACAGCATAGTTAAAATAAGAAATGGTGCTGTTGGAGTGGAGATTTAAAAGAGCGGAACGATTGTAATGTGTGATTGTGGATCCACTTCTGTGACTCATACAAAAATTCGTCTGACATGGATGCCATCGTGGATCCTACAGTTTACAAATAGAAATGACCTAAAACATTTCTAAGTCTCCCATAGATCCTGTCTCCGTTCAAATAGATAGACCCATTGTTCCTGTACCAGGTTTAACCAGGCACATGATCAGTGGGCAGTATTTCATGGAAGCTGTTGGGAAATTGAGCATATTTGTGCTCTGCTACTGGACTCCAGCAGGATTTCAACATCAAAGTACAACCAGACAACTGACAGTAGAGAATGGCCAGTTGTTAACACATTCCCCAATTATGTGGGAACCCTGAACTCGTTGTACTCATGCTGTAAAATGCCACTAGTTTGGCACAGAAATGTCTCTGATATCTGACTGTAATTTATACAATGTGAATGGTGGATTTTACAGATAATTTTCTGCATTGCTTCACATTTAGGTAGACATAAAAAACTATACTACATAGTTTAAGATATATTAGAGATTTAATTACCAGAGGATAAATGAGAAATAAATTAAAATTTAAGTAACTTAAAAATTTGAATATGAGTGCATCAGCTAAGCACTTAACAAATGTGACAACTTTAATGATTAAAATTATCTTCCAGCTAATTTGCAGAACAAATTATTTAATCTAAGAACAACAGTGTCAGTAGAGTTGGATGTAAGCCAGAAGAAGGGTGGACTAGTTGCAGGAGGTATAGGTGAAGGGAATAGCAAAAACCTCCTTACTTAAGTAGCTCAATTAAAGCAAAGGGTGAAAATGACACAAAAAATAAATATAGCTAAAAGTGCTTTGGTAGGAAAAAGGTGAGTAACGAATTTAGGTTTTGAAGTTTGGAATCAAAACAGAGATCCTATTGTTGTAATAGCAGGGGGAAATTCCATGGGCAGCCTGTGGACTTTGCGTCAATATGAGGGTGGTAGATGGTGAGAAAATGCATAAGATGGAGGAAGTTAGTTGCTGTTAAGGGGTCAGAGGTGTAGAATTGTGGTGGAATTTAATCCTACTGCTTTTCAAATTCCTGTTCCATTGATCATCTTCACCTACCCCATAGTTGGGATAAAAATTCAGGGTCTTTGTTGTCATCTTTTACACAGTATAAAAGAGATCTCAATATAAGTTTTTATACTTTATTTTCCCTGTATGCAAATAATACACAATTTAAAAAATCATGTTAGCATGCAAACTAAATGTTATTCCCTTACCATGTATTTATACACTGTAAATGGCTCGATTGTAATCATGTATTGTCTTTCTACTGACTGCTTAGCACACAACAAAAGCTTTTCACTGTACCTCAGTACACGTGACAACGCATGACAATAAACTAAACTGAAACAATTCTGCTCACTGATTTCCTATTTTATCTATTCATATTTATTATTGTTTATTTCTACTGCTTGTACATTAAAAAATCTGGAATTGTTAGGACATAATTATAAAGTATCACAAACAAAAAAAACGATTGGATTCCTTTTATAAAAATAGAACCAGAGAATGCTGGAAATTCCAGCTGGTCAGCCAGTGTCTGTGGAGTGAAACTGAATTGACTGAATTCTGATGAAAGATAATCAACACGAAAGATTAATTCTGACTCTCTCTCACAAATGCTGCCTGACCTGCTGAGTTGTTCCACATCTCTTTGGTTTTAATTTCAATTTTCTGCATCTGTGTTTTTGTTTATGACTGATTATCTTTTTAAAAATATGTACAAAGAGATTTTGTGGTGTGCCTGTCCAAAGGAGCAAAGGAACTGGCCTGTATGTTTTTGTGCGATTATTTCAGAATGAGGAAGCCGTGGAGAGCAATGCGTGCAAATTAGGAGACTAAAGAGACTGAAGATGCTGCAATCTGGAGTGAAAACCAAACCGCTAGAGCGTAGACACAAAATGCTGAAGTAAGTTAGCTGGACAGGCAGCATCTCTGGAGAGAAGGAATGGGTGACATTTTGGGTCGAGACCCTTCTTCTCACCGATGTCAGGGGAGAGGGAGATACATAGATAAAGAAAAGTGAAGGTGTGAAAACCGGGCAAAGGGAATGGAGAATATATCATTGTTGGCTAGAAGAAATTAACAACAAAGCAACCAGAGATGAAACCGGTTGCTAAACACTTCAACTCCCCCGCCCATTCCCATACTGACCTTTCTGTCCTAGACCTCCTCCATTGTCAGAGTGAGGCCCAGCACAAATTGGATGAACAGCACCTCATATTTTGCTTGGGCAGCTTACACCCCAGAGGTATTAACATTGACATAACTAACTTCAAGTAACCATTGCTTTCCCTCTCTCTCCATCCCTCCCCCTTCTCTGACCAGTCTTGCTGTCTCCAACTACATTTTATCTCTGGTTGCTTTGTTGTTACCTTCTTCCAGCTAACAATGATCTATTCTACATTTTCCTTTGTTCCTATTCCCTTTGCCCTGTTTTCACACCTTCACACTTCCCTGTTTCCTGTTAAACATATGTCCTCTGGTTCTTAATTCCCCTACCCTTTGTAAAATACTCTGTGTACCTAATCTATCTATTCCCCTCATGAGTTTATCCACCTCTATAAGATAATGCCTTGGCCTCTCGCACTCCAAGGAATGATGTCCTTGCCTGCCCATCATGCCCAACCTTTCACTCTAGCTTAGGTCGTCAAGTCATGGCAAATATTTTGAGTGTTGTGTGCTGTTTTGATTGCTCCACCATAAAATTGCAGTTAATTTGCTAGTACAGGATTTATTTTCTTGTTTACTTTGGACGAATAACATTTCCAAGGCTTTGGAAAGGGTGCAGAGGAGATTTACTAGCATGATGCTTGGATTTGGGGGTATTCGCTACAAGGAGAGGTTGGACAGAATTGAATGGTTTTCTCTGGAACACAGGCAGTTGAGGTAAGACCCAATTGAAGTATCGAAAATTATGAGAGGCATAGAAAAATATTAATACCGGTGGAAATAGCGTAAAGTGGAGAGGAGCAAAGTTTAAAGGAGATGTGCAGGGCGTGTATTGTTTACATAGAATTCAGTGCATGCCTAGAATGGACTGCTAGGCGTGGTGATTGAGACAATACGACAGTGACATTTGAAAGATATTCAGATGGTCATATGGATATTCAGAGAATGGAAGAATATGGATTACCCGAAGAGGATAAGAGTTGGCTTTTGCATTATGTTTGGTACAGATATTGTGAGCTGGAGCCTGTTCTAATGCCATATTGTTCTATCTGTTTTCTTTCTAACATCCTTGTAAATCTTCTCTGCACTCTTTCCAGCTTGACAACGTCTTTCCTATAGTAGGGTTACCAAAACTGAACACAATACTCCAAATGTGGCCTCATCAATGTCTTGTATAATTGTAACATTACATCTCAACTTCCACATTCAATATCCCAAATGATGAAGGTCAATGTACCAAAAGCCTTCTTTACCATCCTATCTATCTGTGACCCCACTTTCAGGAAACTATGTGTACTGCATTAAACTCCATTAGCCATACCTCAGCCCACTTGCCCAGCTGATCAAGATCCTGCTGTAATTTTTGATAACCATCTTCGCTGTCTACAATATTGCCTACTTTGGAACTTAATTTAGTATAATCTACAAACTTATTAATTAGACCTTGTACTTTCTCAGCCAACTCATTGATATAAACCACAAACAACAATGGACACAGCGCTAATATCTGAGGTACACCATGTCACACGCATCGAGTCTGAAAAACAACCTTCCATTACCAAAAACATCCTTCCACGAAGCCAATTCTGTATGTGAATTTGCAATTTATCTAATTAACTGAGTACCAGTTACAAACAACATCCAGGACAATGTCTCAACCCGAAATATCACCTATTCCTTTTCTCCAGAGATGCTGCCTGACCTGTATTTTGTGTCTTTCTTCAGTGTAAACCAGTTCCTTCCTACACATTTGTCTGCTCCACTGCAAAATATACTCAAGGTACCTTTTCATACCTCTACTTTCCCTCTCCCCTGACTCTCAGTCTGAAGAACAGTAAAAATCCGAAAAGCCACCTATTCCTTTTCTCCAGAGTTACTCCAGCATTTTGTGTCTATGTTTGGTTTAAACCAGCATCTGCAGTTCATTTCCACACACTGTGTCTGGATATTTGCCTCTATTTTGCATGATGGGAAACTGTAACTGATTTCCTCTGGAATCAGAATTCAGCCAATTCAGTACGATTCAGTAAAAAAAAATCAGAAAGTCTTCCGAATGTGAATTTTGATGGTGTTTCACCCAATGTTGGATTGTCACTTTTCAGGAGAATTCTCAACTTGTCATCAGCAAACATGCAACAGAAGGCTAAGGTTTAGGTTTATGTGCAGAATATAGTTCTCAGCATTTTAGCGCACCAGAAGTAAAAAAGGCAAGTTCATTTTCTAAGGAATATGTCAATTTGTCAAATTATAAACCAATAGTATAAATCAAAATAAACATGGAAGTTGCCTGGCTGGGCAATAGAAAAACTTCTGTTCCCGAATGCACAGCCCATAAAGTGCTGAATACATTTTTTGTAAATAAAAATTCCCCAGGCCTTGGGGAAGTTAAGGGAGTTAAGCTAAATTATGCTTGATGCTTTTTTCCAAAAAACTCTATTTGCAAAGCTCATGAACCACATTTGCAGGAATGCATGCAGTTATATGAAAATCAATCATTCGTTAAAAAAAAATACTTCCTCTGGCTTTGTTTTATTTTCAGGATGTGGGTTTTGCTGACAAGACTGGTATTTATTATCCACCCACAAGTGGTGTGAGCAACTGAGTGGCTTGTTATGGCACATCTCAGGGCAAGCTAAAGTCAACCATGGTGAGGAAGGGTAATATATATATGTAGCAATTGGTAAGGATGTTAAATTTCCTTCGAGAATCTGTTGGAGTCTTACGACAATCCATGAATTACAGTAACTTTTACAGGCCCAAATCTAACCAATAACTTACAGTGCTTCATTATACTTCTTAAAATAAGTCTTAGTAAAGCACCATCCTTCCCTGTTAATGACAAACCGGGGTGTAACTACTGGCTAGCTTGGAGGGGGCAGATTATGACATATTTTTTACCTAGCAGATGTTAAAATCATTTTGGAATGTAAACAGACTGGGCTTATTGCCTTATTATCCAGAAGCTTGGAGCGCTTGATCAATTAAATCGCAAAATACCTGGGACTTTCCTTGCCCGTCCAAGATAGCTACTTATGGTGTAAAATTAATGAATCCTGAAATAGCTTTCAGGAATTTCAGTGAAAACATCAACAAAACATTTTTCCTGAGAGTTTATACGAAGGCTTTTAACAGAGTTTAATATGTGGGTTTTATGGAATATCACAATCCAAGAATGATTGTGATCAAAGAATGTTTGCTAGCATTTTAGGAACTCACTCCAGAAAAGAAAGGCATTCGCATTGTGATCAAAATGGCAGCATCGGAATCTGAAAGAAATTATTGTATTATTTACATAAGTACTTCAATGTAATGAACAATTGCAACACTCTGCAACAATTATCACCAGAGCATGTTTTAAAGATGTTGATGATAATTACAAGAAACACATCCAGCGTATTTGATTCCAAAACTGTGAGGTGAACTCATGACTGAATCTCATATGCTGTATAAATAGGCTTTGGTGGTAGAATTTCTGATTAGCAAAGCTCACCTAGATACTTTAGCATTCTCATGATACAATATTAATTGTACAATTTTTTGCAGGTTTTTATCTGGAATGATATCTGTTTAAAACAATGCAAGATCTAGTTAGGTCCTCACAATTCAGCTTTGCCATATGGAGGTACTGACCTGGTATTTAATAGCTGTTGAAATTAATAGTTTGATAGGAACTGTTTAGTATTAAAAAAATCCACTGAATGAGTCAAGACCATGTAGCTGTGTATAAACTCATTTTGGAAGTGCTGTAGTGGGTAGTGCTAAATTTGAACCACCCCACCTCTTTTTTTCTGCTTTTCTTCACTCTTCTCCATCAACCCAAAACATTCTCCTCCACAGCCCTGCTGAGATGTTCCAGCACATTGTGTTTTTTCATGTTATATTTGATCCTCAGCTTTACACAAGTTTGGGCTAACCTACAAATGCTAACACTAGCTTCAACAGCTCACCCTGCATCTGGGAAAGATGTGCACAGGTGTGCTCTGAGCATCATGCTAGGTTTGGGATAAGCTAGCCCTTTGGATTTAGCTTTTATACTTGATTTTGTCAAAATAGAACATAAAACAGTACAGTACAGTAACCAGCCCTTCAGCCTAAAATGTCCATGCCGAACCTGACACAAGTTGAACTACATCCACATCCCTCAATTCCCTGCATACCCATGTGCTTATTCAAAAGCTTCTTCAATGCACCTACGGCATCTGCCTTTGCCACCACCCCTGGCAGTTCATTCCAGGCACCCACCACTCTCTAAAAAAAAAAATCCTACATATCTCATTTAAACTTTTCCGCTCTCACCTTAAAGTTACGCTTTCTAGACTTTATATTTCTTGGAAACATTGCTGTTTATGCTTCCTATCATTTTATATACTTCTATGAGGCTGCCCCCCCCCCTCCCCCCCCCTCCCCCCCCCCTCCCCCCCCCCCTCCCCCCCCCCCTCCCCCCCCCCTCCCCCCCCCCCCTCCCCCCCCCCCTCCCCCCCCCCCTCCCCCCCCCTCCCCCCCCCCCCCCCCCCCCTCAGATGTTCCAGCAAAACTAATACGTTTTGTCCAACCTCTCCTTATAGCTAAAAACGTATAATCCTGCAAGCATTCTGGTAAACCTCTTCAGCACCCTCGACTACATCCTCCTTGTAATGTGGTGACCAGTACTGCACACAATTCTCCAAATGCAGCTTAACCAAAGTCCTATAAAGCTGCAACAAGACTTTCTGACTTATGCTCAATGCCCTGACCGATGAAGGCAAGCATACCAACAATACAATACAGTACAATACGGTTTTATTTGTCACATTGCACATAAAGTGCAAGTGAAATATTTACCACTCTATTTACTTCTTTTAGAGAGCTCTGGACTTGGAACATTTATTCAAAGAACAAAGAGCAGTGCAACATAGGAACAGGCCCATTGTCCTACAATATCCATGCTGAACATAATGGCAAGTTAAATTAATCTTCTCGGCCTGCAGGTGAACAAAACCTTCCATTCACAGATCAAATAACTTTTCTTGACAACATCAAATTTGTTTATAGGAGCTATGGAGTTGGAAGATTTATCCACAGATCAAATAACTTTCCTTGACAACATCAAATTTGTTTATTCATTGCCATATTAGAATTTAGTTTGATAGCTAAAATGTAATTTATTAAAGAAATAGACCTAAAGAAAAAATTCACCCTAAAGTCATTATGCAAAAAAAGTTATGAACTGTGACCTCAGTTTTAAAATTGTTGTTATTTTTTAACATCACTTGCGACTCCCCAATGTGCCCTAAAATATGCCCTCTCCTTTGTTTTCAGAATAGAAAACAAATCTATTGTTCTCTATTGCAAGGCATTGAGTGTAAGAGTCAGGAAGTCATGATGCAGCTTTATGGGACTTTGTTTAGGAAGCATTTTGAGCATTGCTTGCAGTTCAGGTTGCGTCAATACAGGGTGAATGTGGAAAGGCTGCAGTGGAGGTTTACCAGAATGGTGCCTGGATTAGGATGTATTAACTACAAGGATATTTTGGACAGAATTAGATTGTTTTCTCTGAAATACCAGAGATTGAAGGGAGACTCGATAGAAGTATGTAAAATTATGAGAGGTATATCCAGGCTCCTATTGTCTATTGTATACATGAGGTAGACAGAATCATTTTCCAAGAATGGAAAAATCACATACTAAAGGGCATAGCTTTAAGGTGAGAGGGGCAACATTTTTTACTCAAAGGGTAGTGAGTGCTTGGAATGTGCTGACAGGAGTGATGGTGGAGGCAGATATGACAGTGGCATTTAGGAGTCCTTTGGATGGGCATACGGATATGCAGGGAATGGAGGGATGTGGTTTATGTGCAGGCAGATTAAAGTTGGCCTTGGCATCAGTGTACAGTGCAGATATTATGGGCTGAAGGGCCTGTTCTTGTGCTATGTTCCAATAAGCAAACTTACAATCCGAAGTTAGTAATGTTTTTGAGAAACTGTTGATGTTATACAAAATCTATTTTTCAGTCTCTGAAACTTTCCATGGCAAGAATTATGACTCCCTTTGAAACTTGTACTAAGATGTTTCACAATTTCCTTATTTCACATAAAAACAACTTCATCACCTCCATTTTAGGGAAGAACATTGGATTAGATCTATAAACAGTTACTGATGCACATGTATCATATACCCTCTCCATCAAATGCAGGCAGCACTTCAAAACTGATACATTGCATCTCAGCAGGTAGTGGCGCTGCACTGGGAAGCATTTCACAATGATGTTTTATGGGAGAGAGTGGGCTCCATAGTTTGTCAATGGTACAGAGATGCCTCAATGCATGAGAGAGCAGTGGAAAGATGTGCCATTTTTGCAAAGAACCTGGATATGTTCCAGCAACACAAAAAAGGTAGTCTGAGGAGATTATGGCGATGATCAATGCCAAGGTACAACTTCCATGGATTGGATGTATTGCCATTAAAAGTACAATAACTTAGTCAAGATCAGTGAATGCCTTATCCTACCAATATTATCAACCTCACAGATTTGGTCAACATTCTGTAGCCTTATTACTAACTTTCTAGCAATCCCAATAAAGTATATTTAATTGAATTCTGTCATACTTAGCATAACTGCAAGCCTCTGATCTGTATCTAGACAGTCTGAAGAAGGATTTCGGCCCAAAATGTTGCCTATTCCCTTCGTTCCATAGATGCTGCCGCACCCGCTGAGTTTCTCCAGCACTTTTGTCTACCTTCCATTTTCCAGCATCTGCAGTTCCTTCTTGAACATCAGATCTGTATCTCACAGCTTCCACATACTGCCAGTTAATCAGGTGTGAAAGTTGCATCACTTTTTAGTGCTTTGATGTTCAGATAGATGCTCTTTGCATCTATTTTCACCAATGAGAAGGAATTGGAGAACAGTGAGATAAGTTTGGAGAACACAAATATGCAACGGCAGTTTGAGATTAAGAAGAAGGAGGGCTCTTGAAGAGCCTTAAGGTGGATAAATCCCCGGGACCGGATGGGGTTTATCATAGGTTATTGAGGCAAGAGAGGAGATTTTGAGAGTCTTGACAAAGATTTTTGCATCTTCCTAGCTACAGGCGTGGTCCCGGAGACTTGGAGAGTAACTAATATTGTTCCGTTATGAAGAAGGGAAGTGGAGAGAATCCAGATAATTATAGGATGATGAGCCTCATGTCAGTGGTAGGAAGCTATTGGGGAAGATTGTTCAAGATAGGATTTACTCCCATTTGGAGGAGAAAAGGTTAATTACGGACAGTCCGCATGCCTTTGTCCATGGCATGTCGTGTCTTACTAACTTGAATGAGTTTTTTGAGGAGGTGACAAAGGTGATCGATTAGGGTAGGGTGGTTGATGTTGACTAGGCGTATTTCAGTAAGGCATTTGATAAAGTTCCCAATATGGGCTGATCCATAAAATTAAGATGCACATGATTAATAGTGACTTGTTCATATAGATTTGCAACTGGCTTATTGACAGAAGCAAGAGGGTTGTGGTGGAAGGACAATATTCAGGCTGGAGGTCTGTGACCAGTAGAATTCTGCAGGGATCTATGCTGGGACTGCTGCTGTTTGTGATATGTATATAAATGACTTGGACGTAAACATAGATGGGTTGGTTAGGAAGTTTGCAGATGACACCAAGATTGCTGGGGCCGTGGACTGTGAGGCAGGTTGTCCAGGTACATAGTGGGATATAGATCAGCTACAAAAATCGGCAGAGAAATGGCAGATGGAGTTTAATCTGAGCAAATGTCATGCATGTACAGATGGATCTTGGGGTCCAACTTCATAGCTCCCTGAAAGTTGTAAAGAAGGCCTATGCCATGCCTATCTTCATAGGATAGGAGTATAAGAGTCAGGATATCTTGATGCAACTTTATAGGACTTTGGTCAGGCCACATTTGGAATACTGCATGGAGCTCTGGTCGTTCCATTCCAGAAAGGATGTGGCTTTGGAAAGGGTGCAGAGTAGGTTTACCAGAAAGTTATGTACCTGGATTAGAGGGTATTCGCTTCAGGGAGTAGTTCGACAGACTTGAATTGTTTTCTCTGGAACACCAGAGGTTGCAGGGAGAGCTGATTGAAGTTTTTAGAATTATGAGAGACATAGGGTAGACAGTCAGAACCTTTTTCCAATGAAGATAAATCAAAAACTAGAGGCATAACTTTAAGGTAAGAGGGGCAGAGTTTTAAGGAGATGTGTGGAACAACGTTTTTACACAGAGGGTGGTGAGTGCTGGGAACGCACTGCCAGAGTTGGTGATTGAGGCAGATATGATAGTGACATTTAAGAGGCTTTTGGATAGGCATATGGATATGCAAGGAAATGGAGAGATATGCACAGGTAGATAAGAGATGGTCTGTGCATCCTGTTCAGCATAGATAATGTGGGCTGAAAGGCTTGTTCTTGTGCTGTACTATGTTCTACAAACACGTTGTCAGATACTTAGTGCAAGTTGCAACAAAAGTGGGTACACAACTAGGGGGAATTGACAATGAATACTATAAATGTAGACTTGTTGGAAGACCTGCTAATGCACATCCATCAATTTTCTTCTGTGAGCAGGCCATTTAAAGTATTCATCTGAAGCCTGATATGGCCATAAAGAGGCCCTGGACAAAAGTCATAGAAGATGGTGAAAACTTTGCACCACACTTTCCTTCTCACAACTTGTTCTCATTAACAATAGGAATATGATGTAAAATTGCCCTCACTCACTCATGCCCCCTCACTAGCCTAGTGCCTTGTTCCTTTTAGACAGCAAGCACTGTCTTTGGGTTGAGAAATGAACACAGAGAGAAAAGATAAAGGCATTTCATCACTTACCAGCAATGAACACTTACCAGTCCAAGCTCAGATAAGGACGCGGCAAAATTTGGAAGTTAAATCATAGACTAGTTTTTCTACACAGGCTTCAAGTGAGTAATTTTGAATGGACAGCTAATGGACGAATATTGATGAATATACATATGCATTGGCAGTTCTTCCAGCAAGCCTGTACACAATGTCATAAAACCACAGAGAACTCCAGCAACATTTCTGTACAGAACTTTGCGTAGAGTTTGTAGTCTTGTTTTTTTCATTGTGGATGCTATGTATGACACTCCGAGAACACAGGCACTACAACTATCTCATCTCCATTCTGACACAAATAGAAGCCAACAGGTGTTGAGGTGCTTCCATCGAAGTTCACACATCTTGTTTTGCAGTTTGGATTTACTGCCATTAATGCTTATATCAGTGCAAATGAGGCTGCAAATACCAGATGTTATAGATCCTGCCCTCCATGAAGATTTCTAGGTGCTGTTGAGGGGAATAGCAATATTTATTTGCTGCTATATTGCCAGTAACTCTGCTGTTGCCTTTCAGCCAGCTGGTCAACCATCAGACTACGACTGCTCATGTTGCGAAGCTGCATTTAGAAGCTGTGTTGGGCTCTTTAGCCCAAAGATGCTTGAGGTTGTTTCCATGGCTACCTGCAGTCTCTTCCAGTGAAAATAAGTGGTTTTAGTTGAGCCAAGTGGCAAGTGGCAACTGCTGGGCTTGCCCTGCAGGGGAGCACCCAGTCAGGCAGAGTTATGCTGGAGATATACATCGATGGGCTGTATAGGAGTATTTTGTTCACATTTTTGAGCAATCAAGCATCATTGATAGTTAAACTTTGTTTGAAACATTTCCTTTTTGGCTTTTATTTTGTCATAGCAGCAGGTAAACACTAGGATGGTCATTGCCAGAGTCGACATAGGAAGTAGAATTATTAATAAATGATGAAGTGGCATGTCTATTGTAACACATCAATGCAGAAAAGTGCTGCTTAGTTTGCACCACCACTTGCGCCTCACCCTATCCTCATGTTCCTCATATGTATCTGGAGTTGCTTGCTATATGACTGGTGGTAAATGTAAAACCATCACTTTCATGAGTTGTGCAATATCATATATTTTGTTCACCAAGTCAACCTTCTGAGCAATTCGAGCACGGGAGCCCTTTTGCTCAGGAATAACGCATGGTTTATTTCAATAGCTCATGTGCACTTAACACTGCCAGAACACAAAATATTTACCTGCATTAGATCATTTACTGGCAGGATAGAGGGGATTGAATCCTTCAGAACACCACTTAAATGACATATAATGCTTGCAAAATGCCATGCTTATAAGTCAATAATTCCCTTCACTACAAAAAAGATACATTTTCAACATTAGAATGCCTAATGCATTCATGGACATCAATATGCAAGATGATGCAAATGTATCCTTTTCTAGTCTGGAAGGATAATCTGAATGGATAATGGTTCACAGCTATCATAACATCCACAGTTTCTGGTAAAACCATACTCAGCCTTTATTGCCAAGTTGGAGACCTGGTTTCAACAGTTGATTTCTTGTAATGAGGAGCTTTTACTGAAGCCCAGATGACTTAAACACTGCCTTATGGTTCAAGTTGGAGAACTTTTCATTGAATCACATTTAGTTCCGTACCTCTCTTGAATGCTCTTATTCTCCACCCATTCTTTCTTCCTCTTCAACATGCTCTTTTATCATTCTCTAAATCATGCTACATTTCAAAGAGAGTGTTTATTGTTGCACTGTATCTGCAATCAATTGACATGTGCAAAAGCTTGAAGTCAAGACAAAGGCCTCTTTCTCTATGGACTTTAGCAACATTAAACGACCGCAGGAAGTACCACGCTCTTGTGGCATAACAGCAACACCGATTGCATGTATTTGTAGATCCCTTTAAAGTTAGTGCTGGTGGTATAGAGAGGTGGAGGGGTTGTTTCCTGTTGCCGTGCAAATGTTCAGCTCTGTGTGACTACCTCATCAGTGCAAATTAACAGATATCATGATCCACCAACTCTGCATATTTCTGGCAGATATTTGCCTAGTTAGCACCTTCAACAGTATTATGTCCAGCACAAAAATCACTTTAAAGGTTTGCAGGGATCATTTGCTAATCTAGGAGCAAGTTGACATGTACAAAACAATGGCCATCACGGAGCTGAATTTTGCAGCCACAATTTCCTAGTATGTTTTTAAACTAAAGGGATGAAAGTGCTGTGTATAACCTATATGGAAGTGCACATTTTTTTACCTCAGGAACATGCCCCAGGCTTCCTCTTCAACAAAATTATCAGAATTCAAAGTCACTTTACATATTGAGCAATATGTGTTACATCCTGTGAAACTTCCAAAGTTTGAGCAATCTTCATTACATCCTGTGGAATGTCCAAAAATGTCACAATTGTGTTGGAAATAATACATTACTGACTGTATAAAAGCACTTGTTTGTTTGTGTTTTAGAAAGAAGGCTCAGAGTTCCAAGTTTGGGGAAAAATATACCTTCAGTTGGTTTTTGTTTTTGCAGTACAAAATGCAACCAGTACAATTTAAGGTACAGATCACTCAAATGTTAATTAAAGGGAACTAAAAAAAGATAAAAATTGAAAATACTTTGGTAAACATTAATGAAAGACAGATCTTCAAAGTCAATAAATAAAGTAAGACATGGAGACTCTTCAGAAGGCTTGTTTAGAACTTATGTAGCTTAGTTCATACCAAAGAATTTGATGTGACAGGCCACACCAAGCTCACAAATATCTGATAATATATTTGGGGTGGTTATTCCTACAGAAACCTAGGAATCATTTAGAAAATGTTGAAATGGTTCAAAGATAGCATTGTACAATTTTACTATTGGTCGAGCTGAGGTGTGCCAAAGAACAATCCATATTGTACATAGTCTCTTTGGTGCCCAACTGAACAGTTGCATGGCTATAGATAAATCTTAGCTTCTCCATATTTATGTCAATACTGTCTGGTAATTCAACTGCATAGCCCTCATTTTTAGATACAAAGTCAAAGTCGTCAAAAGAGTTTATTGTCATGTGTCCCTGACAGGACAATCAAATTCTTTCTTTGCTTCAGCACAACAGAACATAGTAGGTATTGACTACAAAACAGATCAGTGTGTGCATATACCATTATATATGTAAATACACACATGAATAAATAAAATGATAAAGTGCAAATAACAGATAAAGGGGTATTAATGTTCAGCGTTTTGTCCGAGCCAAGTTTAATAGCCTGATGGCTGTGGGGAAGTAGCTATTCTTGAACCTGGTCATTACAGTCGTCAGGCTCCTGTACCTTCTACCTGAAGGTAGCAGGGAGATAAGTGTGTGGCCAGGATGGTGTGGGTCCTTGATGATGCTGCCAGCCTTTTTGAGGCAGCGACTGCGATAGATCCCCTCGATGGAAGGGAGGTCAGAGCCAATGATGGACTGGGCAGTGTTTACTACTTTTTGTAGTCTTTTCCTCTCCAGGGCACTCAAGTTGCCAAACCAAGCCACGATGCAACTGGTCAGCATGCTCTCTACTGTGCACCTATAAAGGGTAGAGAGAGTCCTCCTTGACAAACCAACTCTCCGTAATCTTCTCAGGAAGTCGAGGTACTGATGAGCTTTCTTAATAATTGCATCTGTGTTCTCGGATCAGGAAAGATCTTCAGAGATGTGCACGCCCAGGAATTTGAAGCTCTTGACCCTTTCAACCATCGACCCGTTGATATAAACAGGACTGTGGGTCTCCATCCTACTCCTTCCAAAGTTGACAATCAGTTCCTTGGTTTTGCTGGTGTTGAGGGCTAGGTTATTGTGCTGGCACCATATGGACAGTCGATTGATCTCTCTTCTATACTTTGACCCATCCCCATCAGTGATACGTCCCACAAAAGTGGTATCGTCGGCGAACTTTATGATGGAGTTCGCACTATGACCGGCTACACAGCCATGATTATAGAGTGAGTACAGCAGGGGGCTGAGCACGCAGCCTTGAGGTGCTCCCGTGCTGATTGTTATCGAGTCTGACACATTTCCATCAATACAAACAGACCGTGGTCTGTGAATGAGGAAGTCGAGGATCCAATTGCAGAGGGGTGCGCAGAGACCCAGTTCTGCGAGTTTGGTAACCAGCTTGGAGGGGATGATTGCGTTAAATGCCGAGTTGTAATCGATGAATAACAGCCTGACATATGAGTTTTTGTTGTCCAAGTGGTCCAGAGCAGAGTGGATGGCTAGCGAGATCGCATCCACTGTTGATCTGATGTGGCGGTAAGCGAACTGCAGTGGGTCCAGATTTTTGTCGAGGTAGGAGTTGTTTTGAGCCATGATCAACCTCTCAAAGCCCTTCATCACCACAGGCGTTAGTGCCACTGGTCGATAGTCATCGAGGCACATCACCTTGCTCTTCTTGGGCACTGGTATTATTGATGCTCTTTTGAAGCAGGTGGGAACCTCAGACCTCAGAAGTGACAGGTTGAAAATGTCTGTAAAAACTCCAGCCAGTTGTTCCGCACAGGTTTTTAGAACACGACCAGGTATACCATCAGGTCCAGGTGCTTTTCGAGGGTTCACCCCTCTGAAGGATTTCCTGACGTCGGCCTCTGTGACTGAGACTGAAATACCATCACAGCGAATGCGGGCTCGGGAATGCACATTGGTGTTCTCCCTATCAAAGCATGCGTAAAACGCATTGAGCTCGCAAATCACAAAATTTAAATTTTATTCAGTGTAAATCCATCATCTTGCAGATGACGCAAAGCTGGGTGGCAGTGTGAACTGCGAAGAGGATGCTAGGAGGTTGCAGGGTGACTTGGACAGGTTGAGTGAGTGGGCAGATGCATGGCAGATGCAGTATAATGTAGATAAATGTGAGGTTATCCACTTTGGTGGCAAGAACAAGGAGGCAGATTATTATCTCATTGGTGTTAGATTAGGAAAAAGTGCAACGAGACCTGGGTGTCCTTGTACACCAGTCACTGAATGTAAACATGCAGGTACAGTAGGCAGTGAAGAAAGCTAATGGCATGTTGGCCTTCATAACAAGAGGATTTGAGTATAGGAGTAAATAGGTCCCTCTGCAGTTGTACAGGGCTCTGGTGAGACCACATCTGGAGTATTGTGTGCAGTTTTGGCCTCCCAATTTGAGGAAGGACATCCTTACTATTGAGGGAGTGCAGCATAGGTTCACGAGGTTAATCCATGGGATAGCGAGACTGTCATATGTGGAAAGATTAGAAAGATTAGATTTGTATTCACTGGAATTTAGAAGAATGAGAGGGGATCATAGAAACATATAAAATTTTAAAAGGACTGGACAAGCTAGATGCAGGAAAAATGTTTCCAATGTTGGGGGAGTCCAGAGCCAGGGACCATAGTCTAACAATAAAGGGGAGGCCATTTAAAACTGGGATGAGAAAAAACGATTTCACCCAGAGAGTTGTGAATTTGTGGAATTTTCTCCCAGTGGATGAATTTAAAAGAGAGTTAGATAGAGCTCTTGGGGCTAGCAGAATCAAGGGATATGGGGAGAAGGCAGGCACGGGTTACTGATTGTGGATGATCAGCCATGAGGAGATCTATAAGATGATCATTCATTGTGGATGATCAGCGATGACCACAATGAATGGTGGTGCTGGCTCGAAGGGCCGAATGGCCTCCTCCTTTTTTGGCTTCCTCGTAATTTCTATGTTTCTATCTCCAGTTGAAATTGAGCCAATCGCAAAATTGGATCATTTCCAACATTTTCCAGATGATGTTATGACTCACACACCACTTCTTCCCAACTGCAACAACATAAAAAGGAGTGTAAATTTCCACACTTCAGCCATTGTGGAATAGTATTACAAGAATGAGGAAGCACACTCTGCTAATTTATTGCTTTTAAAGGGACAAGTCTCTTTGTCCCTTTAAAAGCAAAAGTATCTATTACAAGATACTAGGATATCTGAATGCTTGGTATCAGAATTATATGCAGATTGTTTGGACACATTTTTAAGTGTATATAGAATGGGCAAAGACTAACAGGGAGTAACATTCTCTAGGTTTTAGTTGCAGATATACATTCCCTGGGTTAGTCAATAGTGACACTGCAGATTGCACTCCGCTATTGTAAGGGTGTGTAACATAGATGGCCACAAAATTGTGACATTTTATGATAGGGTGGGTCTGGGACATTAGACCAGAAAGTTCCTCCAAGTCAAGTCAAGTCAAGAGAGTCAAGTCAAGTGAGTTTATTGTCATGTGTCCCCGATAGGACAATGACATTCTTGCATGCCACCATTACCCACTTGAAGCTCTCTAATGAAGACAGCTTTCACAAGCTCAGTTTTCCAAAGCAGCATTCTATAGAAAGAACTTCAGCCAGGCCTGTATAGACAATAGGTGCAGGACTGTCCAAACCACATTCTATTTGGAGATCATGGGCAATATCTTCACCACTGAATCATTCCATGTGGCCACAGCATATCTTCACCTCTCTGCAGTGTCTCACAAATTGCTGCTCACCGTTGCACAGCATTGTGGTCGCAGCATTTGTAAAGAAATGGTTTCTTAGACTTGAGGAAGCAATAGCTCGTGCAATGTGACTAAAATTTGCTACTTGTGGGAAGACACACGCTGTAAGAAACTTGTAAAATTATAGTCCCCAATTTAAACCAAATGACCCCTCCACATTCCAGTTGTTACCATGAACAGAACCCACTGACAATTGGATACAGTCGTAGAGTGTTAGGGTGGGGAAACCCAGATGACACATAAAAATCCTGCACATCCAGCTCTGCAGGTCCACCTGCACTAATTATAACACATGAATGAATGAACAAAATCCTGCTCCAGTTACATAAAGTACACTTCCGAGTGAGGATCTCTACTCTGCAAACGTAAACAGTGGTGTTCAGATCACCTTGACATATTTTGTGACAATGTAAATGTTCTTGCCCCAGTGGCGCAGAGGATCTGTATCCTTGTATATAGCTTACTAATCCGGTCATGCAAGTCCTTGCAAGGGAACGTGAGAATTCCTTCCCACTTCCCAGCAGTCTCTATCTTCTCCATGGCAGCCAAAAAGTGTGTTTGTCATACGAGTGTTGTTTTGAGAACTGATGCCCATCGCTGATTGTTGCGCAGTTGAGTGTCGGGAGTTGTGCTGAATTGAATGGTGTGGGTCCCATTTTGTTTCAGTGTGTAAACAACCCTGAAGATGTTTTTCACTGAACTTTGGCTAATGTAATGATTTTTGATGCAGGGCCTGATTGGGTTTAATGTTAAATGCTTTCCAATATACTTTGTGTAATCAGAAAAGGTGCAATACAATTTTTAAACAAATGTAAATTACCACAAACATTTACGTATGGCTTCCTCTAAAAATGCTAGATTTGAAGAGCAGCACAAATGTTCAGAATGCTCATACTAAGTTCCTTTGTTTTTCTACTTCAAAGGAGAAATTACATTTTTAAAATGTTTTCAGAACTGACCTGGAACATGATAATCACATAAGACTTTTCCTAATCTCTGAATTAAAATAATTTAATATTGCAGTAATTTGACATTGATATATAGTTCAAGGATTATTTTGAATTTATTTTATCACCAACAAAAACTTTTTGGGAGATCAGTCAATCTTAGAGATAAGATATTATATTTTTTCTTCAATGTTTAATCATCTTTTGTAACTCCTAACACACCTGTTTTATTACTGAAATTATATGTTTCTCATCCTGACTCTATAATATAGCATAATGTAACCTGCGCAAATTGAACCGTAAAGATACCGCAAAATTGTAGAATTAAATCCTTTGTTGAAACCGAGTATCTCTACACCAGAAAGAATGAATACAGAAAACTTAAAACATTTTCCTGTTGTTAACATATCAGGGTTTTAAGTTAAAAAAAAACCCCGGAGGTTCGCAACCTGCTGCCGCAGGTTCTTGCTTGCACACTTAAATATTCCATCCCCTGTTCATTGCATGCCTGAGCTCTGTTGCCGTCACCGTTAGATTCTGCAAGATAATTTAGCTCTCCAGAGAGATGAGGTTGATCTGAAAAGATATATTTTTCTCCGATAAAAACAACTTCCTCTTGCTGCAGATTAGATCACAAAGCACAGTGTCTGAGCTGAAGCCACACTGCAAAGAGCTTCTTCTCTCAGGCAGACTGAGTTTATCAGCTCTTGTGGCCTTAATCATTCTGTCATAAATAACACAAGCCTGTACCTTTTCTGCTCACCACTGACATTTAACAGCTGACACCTGCACTGCTATTGGTAACGCTTCAGTAACCAATGTATACTCATTAAAACAACATTAGTTCTGTAAATAGTACTGCTCTGAAAAAAAGAACATTGTCAGACTTGGCATGTCACATAACACCAATCAACAAAATTAGGTTTCTGCTCCATATTTATATTAAGGTAATACTAATCTCATTTAAATCTTCAGGATCTTATGCAGCATAGAACAGAAATGCAGTTTTCAAAAATTATCAAGATTACAACGTTGTGACTTATTTCAAGAGTTCTGTGTATCAACGTAAGTAAGTTCTTCCAATTTCTACCTTTCTCTAATTCACAACTGCACCCATCAACGTTGCTAGTTCTATTTGTAAAAAATCAGAATACATTTCAACAACCATCTAAATAGTTATGCCTAGAAATTGAGCTCGCAAAAGTGTGTAATGCAATTAAGTGACTCAGAAATTCAGTAAAATACATAGTGTTATATATACAGCTGATTAGACCTTGAAACATTTAACTTGCACAGGCATTGCAGGGCATGGAAAAAATAATTAGATGGGTCTAAAACTTGTCAGGGTCCAGAGGAATATGCCTGGGAGAAAGGTCTGAAATGGGGAGAATATGTTATTTGGAAGTGTGGCTGGAAGCTCACAATGGTTAGAGTGGCCGGGGGTACGTGGGATAGAGAGAATAGAATCACTCTGGGTAAAATTAGTTATTGTGAGATAAAATTGTGTAAAACAGTGGCGCGGCTGTTACAGCTGCTGCCTCACAGTGTCAGAGACCTGAGTTCAATCCTGACTTTAGGTACTGTCGGTGTGGAGTATGCACTTTTTCCCCTTAACTGTATGATTTTCCTCTGGGTGCTCCGGTTGTCCCCACATTCCAAAGATATGCAGGTTTGTAAGTTAATTGGCCTCTGTAAACTTTCCTTAGTGTGTAGGGAATTGATGAGAAAGCAGGATGACATGAAACTAGTGTGAACGATGATCGGCGTGGATTTAGTGGGCCAAACGGCCTCTGTCCATGTATCTGTAATCTAAACTGGTAATCAAAAGAGTGTTGTTCATAATTGTCTGTGTAATTATGACTGTGGCTGGAGTTGTGGGATAGGACTGTTAATTGAACAGTGATGTTCACAGTAATGGGGCAGGATTGGTAGTTAAGTTGATAGTAATGGGGAGGGATCAGTAACTGTGGGTGTGCAATTGGAGGTCATAGGTTGGGTCAGTGGTCAGGTGGGAACAGAAGGAGGTTCAACTTGGTACGCATCGGTGACAGAGGCTTTGTTATAATCCTTTTCTGTATGAGAGGCCTGGGGAACATGCAAACAATGATCATACAAATTAAAAATATGGAATTGATTTTCAGGTGTGCATAGCATGCCAATGGACATTACTATGATTGTCAGCTGCAATAACACATCAAATGCACTGGTGCTCTGGAATGAAAATCACAGGCCATGTACAATTCACAAACTTTCAATTGTGTTTTATCTATCAGTAACATAGTGCACAAAAATATGGTGTTGCTCAATTTCATTTCTAGACACTAACATGTAGAGCATTTTTTTAAAGTTGTTCTCAGTCGTTAAGGTTCCTACCTAATTTCCTTAAAATTGTTAATAATTCATTATGAAAAAAGTATCTACACGCAATACCCCATAATAAATAAGCGAAAACAAGTTTTCAGAAATTTTTGCAAAGTAATTAAAAAGAAATAACTGAAATATCACATTTATAAGTATTCAGATCCTTTACTCAGTACTTTGTCAAGGCACCTTTGACAGAGATTACAGCCTGAAGTCTTTTGGGTATGACACGACAAGCTTGGCACACCTGTATTTGGGTAATTTCTACCATTCTTCTCTCCAGATCCTCTCAAGCTCTGTCAGGTTGGATGGAGAGCGGCGATGCACAGCTATTTTCAGGTCCCTCCAGAGGTTTAATTGGGTTCAAGTCCGGGCTCTGGTTGGACATTCACAGACTTGTAACAATGCCACTCCTGCGTTGTCTTGGCTGTGTGCTGAGGGTTGTTGTCCTGTTGTAAGGCGAACCTCCGCCCCCATTCTGAGGTCCAGAACGCTCAGTAGCAGGTTTTCATCAAGGATCTCTCTGCACTTTGCTCCGTTCATCTTTCCCTCGATCCTGACTAGTCTCCCAGTTCCTACCACTGAAAAACATCCCCACAGCATGATGCTGCCACCACCATGCTTCACCGTAGGTATGGTATTGGCCAGGTGATGAGCGGTGCCTAGTTTCCTACAGATGTGATGCTTGGCATTCAGTCCAAAGAGTTTAATTCCAAAGCGTTCATGGTTTCATCAGACCAAAGAATCTTGTATCTCATGCCTTTTGCCAAACTCCAAGCAGGCTGTCATGTGCCTTTTACTGAGGAGTGGCCACTCTACCATAAAGGCTTGATTGGTGGAGTGCTGCAGATATAGTTGTCCTTCTGGAAGATTCTCCCATCTCCACAGAGGAACTCTGGAGCTCTGTCAGAGTGACCATCGGGTTCTTGGTCACGTCCCTGACCAATGCCCTTCTCCCCCGATGGCCGGGCGGCCAGCTTTATGAAGAGTCCTGGTGGTTCCAAATTTCTTCCATTTAAGAATGACGGAGGCCACTGTGCTCTTCGGGACCTGCAATGCTGCAGAAATTGTTTTATACCCTTCCCCAGATCTGTGTCTCGACACAATCCTGTCTCAGAGGTCTACGCACAATTCCTTTGTCTTCATGACTTGGTATTTGCTCTGACATGCACTGTCAACTGTGGGACCTTATCTAGACATGTGTGTGCCTTTCCAAATCATATCCAATGAATTGAATTTACCACTGGTGGTCTCCAATCAAGATGTAGAAACATCTCAAGGGTAATCAATGGAAACAGGATGAATATCAATTTTGCGTGTCATAGCAAAGGGTCTGAATACCATATGTAAATGTGATATTTCAGTTATTTCTTTTTAATTACTTTGCAAAAATTTATAAACGCCTTTTTTTGCTTCTTCATTCTGGGGTATTGTGTGTAAATTGATGATAAAAATAAATAATTTAATCCATTTTAAAATAAGGCTGTAATGTAACAAAACATGGAAAAAGTAAAGGGGTCTGAATGCACTGAATATGGGTTGAAAGTGGAAAAAGAATTCTAAAGTGGATGATTAACCATTGTCATATTGAATGGAGCAGTAAGATGTGAAAATTAGTCAGACTTACAAGACAAGACACAAACTCAAATTTGCTTCAAATGAAATGGTGGGAACATATATATCAATGCCCCACACGCACTGTCAGACTATCAAACAATTCTAATGGGCTGTGTGTGTGTGTGTGAGTGTGCATGTGTGTGTGTGTGTGTGTGTGTGTGTGTGTGTGTGTGTGTGTGTGTGTGTGTGTGTGTGTGTGTGTGTGTGTGTGTGTGTGTTTGTGTGTGTGTGCGCGTGCATGCATGCATTGATGCCCACGTGTACTTCACAATGGTCCTTGGTGTGGAACAACTCATCAACAAGCCCTTCAGCTAGAGCCAAAAAATAGCAAAATTGGGAAGTAGGTGTACTCTGGCATATATGTCCTGCAATCAACTCCGTACCCTCTAATGATCACTTTCTTTTTCTCCATAATCTTTGTTCAGTTCCATGGACACCGGACTTTCTGCCATAAGGACCAGCAAGTTAAATCACATCACTCATTCAGTGGCCAAAGCTGGACAGCTTTTGTAAGAATAAGAAGGGAAAACACAAGTGGAATCCCCATGAATATATTGGGCAGATCTTCTGAGTCCCAATCACTGGCCATCTGTTCTTTGTCCATGTATTTTCATTCTGGGCCATAGGCACAGACTTTTGCAGTTCAGCTTGATAGTGGACAGTGTTGAGTAATTTCACTGCCATCAATTTGCCTTTTATAAGTAGATAAGATATAGAACCTTATTGTCCAATTGCAGCTCTGACTCAAGGTACTCAGCCAGAAGGATACCTGTATTTACCATATCAAGGTCCTAAAGAACTTTGCATTTGTATAAGAAGATCAATGATAGCATAGATTATATATTTCTAAGAAGTAACAGGGTTGCGCATAGAGAAAAAAAGCAATTGGCATAGACTGAGAAATCCTTCAGCTGCTCAACCAGTGCACCAGCTCAACCAAATGGCCTACTCCTGCACCTATTGTCTATTGTCTATTGCAGTAAAGCTGTGTCTCATGAAAGATCAATCCGTATAGACACATAGAACATAGGTGCAGGAGGAGGCCATTCAGCCCTCCGAGCCAGCACCGCCATTCATTGTGATCATGGCTGATCGTTCCCAATCAATAACCTGTGCCTGCCTTCTCCCCATTTCCCTTGATTCCACTAGCCCCTAAAGCTGAATCTAACTCTCTCTTAAATCCGTCTCGTGATTTGGCCTCCACTGCCCTCTGTGGCAGGGAATTCCACAAATTCACAACTCTGGGTGAAAATGTGTTTTCTCACCACATTCTTAAATGGCCTCGCCTTTAATCTAAGACTGTGGCCTCTGGTTCTGGACTCGCCCAACATTGGGAACATTTTTCCTGCATCTAGCTTGTCCTGTTCTTTTATAATTTTATATGTTTCTATAAGATCCCCCCCTCATCTTTCTAAACTCAGTGAATACAAGCCTAGCCTTTTCAATCTTTCCTCAGATGACAGTCCCGCCATCCCAGGGATCAATCTTGTGAACTTACGTTGCACTGCCTCAATCACAAGGATGTCCTTCCTTATATTAGGAGACCAAAACTGGACACAATACTCGAGCTGCGGTCTTACCTCTTTACTCCTTTACTGAAATCCTCTTGTTAAGAAGGCCAACATTCCATTAGCTTTCTTCACTGCCTGCTGTACCTGCACGCCAACTTTCAGTGACTTGTGTACAAGGACACCCAGTTCTCTCTGTACCTCCCCCTTACCTAACCTAACTCCATTGAGATAATAATCTGCCCCCTTGTTTTTGCCGCCAAAGTGGATAACTTCACATTTATCTATATTATATTGCATCTACCACGCATCTGCCCACTCACTCAACCTGTCCAGGTCACGCTGCAACCTCCTAACATCCTCTTCACAATTCACACTGACACCCAGTTTTGTGTCATCCACAAACTTGCTAGTGTTGCTCCTAATTCCCTCTTCCAAATCATTAATATATATGGTAACCAGTTGCGGCCCCAACACTGAGCCTTGCGGCACTCCACTCGCCACTGCCAACCATTCTGAAAAGAACCCGTTCACTCCTACTCTTTCCTTCCTGTCTGCCAAACTATTTTCTATCCATGTCACGTCAACACGCTACCCCCAATACCATGTGCTCTAATTATAGTCACCAGTCTCCTGTGCAGGACCTTATCAAAGGCTTTCTGAAAGTCTAGATACACTACATCCACTGGCTCCCCTTCATCCATTTTACTTGTCACATCCTCATAAACTTCCAGAAGATTATTCAAGCATGATTTTCATTTCATAAATCCATGCTGACTTGGACTAATCCTTTTACTGCTATCCAAATACCCAATTATTACCTCTTTAATAATTGGCTCCAGCATCTTTCCCACCACTGAAGTCAGGCTAGTTGGTCTGTAATTCCCTGTTTTCTCTCTCGCTGCTTTCTTGAAAAGTGGGATAACATTAGCTATCCTCCAATCCACAGGAACTGATCCTGAATATTGAACATTGGAAAATGATCGCCAATGCGTCCACTATTTCTAGAGCCACCTCCCTGAGGACCCTGGGATGCAGACCATCAAGCCCAGGGGATTTATTATCCTTCAGTCCCTTTAGCCTACCCAATACTATTTCTCACCTAATGAAAATTTATTTCAGTTCCTCTACCCCCTTAGATCCTCTGTCCTCCAGTACATCTGGGAGATTGTTTGTGTCTTCCTTAGTGAAGACAGATCCGAAGTACTTGTTCAATTTTTCTGCCATTTCCTTGTTCCCCATAATAATTTCACCCGTGTCTGCCTTCAAGGGACCTACATTTTACTTTGCTATTCTTTTTCCCTTAACATATCTAAAGAAGCTTTTACTGTCCTTCTTTATATTCCTGGCCAGTTTCCCCTCGTACTTCATCTTTTCAGCCCGTATTGCCAGTTTTGTTTCCTTCTGTTGTCCTATGAAAGTTTGGCAATCATCTGGCTTCCGGCTACTCTTTTCTGTGTTATATATCTATTCTTTTAGTTTTATTCTATCCCTAACTTATCTTGTCAGCCACAGTTGCCTCCTACTTCCCTTAGAATCTTTCTTTCTTTTTGGAATGAAATGATCTTGTGTCTACCGGATTATGTCCAGAAATTCCTGGCATTGCTGTTCCACCGTCATTCCTGCTAGGATCCCTTTTTAGTCTACCTTGGCCAGCTCCTCCCTCATGCCTTCATAGTCCCCTTTGTTCAACTGCATCACTGACACTTCCGATTTAACCATCTCCTTCTCAAATTGCAGATTAAAACTAATCATATTATGATCACTACCTCCAAACGGTTCCTTTACCTCTAGTTCTCTTATCATATCTGGTTCATTGGACAAAACTAAATCCAGAATTGCCTTTTCTCTGGTCGGCTCCATTACAAGCTGCTCTAAGAATCCATCTCGGAGGCACTCTACAAACTCTCTTTCTTGGGGTCCTGAACCAACCTGATTTTCCCAGTCTACCTGCATATTGAAATTCCCCATCACCACAGTGGAATTACCTTTGTTACATACCAGTTTTAACTCCTGCTGCAACTTACATCCTACATCTAGGCTACTATTTGGGGGTCTGTAGATAACACCAATCAGTGTCTTCTTGCCTTTGCTATTCCTCAACTCAATCCACAGTGACTCTACCTCGTCAGTCCCTCTGTCTTCCCTCGCAAGGGACTGAATTCCATCCCTCACCAGCAGAGCTACCCTCCCCTTCTCTGCCCACCTGCCTGTCGTTTCTATAGGATGTATAACCCTGAATATTAAGTTCCTATGCCCGATCCTCCTGCAACCACGTCTCAGTAATCCCCACAATGTCATATCTACCAACCTCTAACTGAGCTTCAAGCTCATCTACTTTACTTCCGATACTTCGCACATTCATATACAATATTTTTAATTCCTTACAAATCTCACCTTTCACATCTATCCCTATTACACTTGGCCATACTCTCCTATCCCTTTGTGATCTTTCTTTCACATTAATTCTGAGGTCATTAACTATCCCTTTATTCCCTTTCCCTTAACTCCATCCTTGACTATCCCATTTGACCCCCCCCCCATTTGACACATATAACAATTATGTATGAAATGCATAAAACTCACCTTCCTTCTAACTCTTGCATCATGGAGATGACTAGATTTTCACCAAATATTGCTCCATCTCTAGTTCATGTCATCTAGGCCTTCAATTATCCAAGAGATTTGGAAGATTGTGATAATGCCTCTGCAGTTTCTACCAATACTTTCCTCTGTAATCTCAGAATCCTGTCAACCTTTTGATATTCCCTTCTTTATTTTGTTTACTTGACTGGTTGGCAAGATTTTGAGGTTGCTGAGGAAAGTAAGGATGGAAATTACAGAGGCATCACCACAATCGTACAACCTCACTTAGATGTATAAAAGGATTCAAAAATGGGAACTATAGAGGGAATAATTTTTTGGGGAAATCTGGGAATCTCCATTATGTCAGATTTAGCAAATATAACGATGATTTGTAAACAATTATGCAGATGAGAACTGTTCTTCCATGTATCAAAACGTTGTTAAATTGTTATTTAAGCTGCTGGAAAAAGTAGTTTATATCTATTGTTTTTAACTTGTGCACCAATGCAGTCATTACTTGGAAGTATATAATAACAAATATAATTTGTGATCTTTTTACAGAAATGTACAACGTATTTTAGGGCAACGAATGCAGATATTTCTCTTTGAATCAAAGTCGCAAAATAAGGAGAAAGTGGTGCTTGGGTAAAAGATCAGCCTTGATATTATTGAATGGTAGACCAGATATTTACGGCTGGACACCCTGCTTACATATTTCATGTTATTACCTAGGTTGGTAAGTACAAAGTACTGTTAATACCATAGATTTGCCTAGCAATGAAAACTACCAAGAACACAAATCCACTACGTCCATGGACTATTACTGGTGCTTTAAAAGTAAGCATCTTTTCTCTGGCCAAGGCTGTTCAACAATTTACCAGAATCAACTCGGAATTGTGATCGAATAATCTTCTAGTAAGGTAAAGTGCAAATCAAACAACATTCGAGAGGCTCAACAAAACAGGGCCGATGCAGCATATTTGATTGTTTTGCATTCTATCACTTTAAATGTTCACTTTCTGCCCAACATTGCATAACATCAATAACTTGTACCACATCTGAAATATCATTTCTATGAAATGTTATCTCTGATTTTTTAAACTGGCTGAACTGCTAAGAATTTCTAGATCATTATTTAACTTGCTGAAAGTACAACTCATCCATGGAGTCAATTATGAAAGAGGTAATAAAGATGCATTTGGATAGCAGTAAAAGGATTGGTCCAAGCCAGCACGGATTTATGAAGGGGAAATCTTGCTTGACTAATCTTCTCTAATTTGTTGAGGATGTAACAAGTAAAATGGATGAAGGAGAGCCAGTGAATGTAGTGTATCTGGACTTTCAGAAAGCCTTTGATAAGGTCCCACACAGGATAATAGTGTACAAAATTAGAGCATGTGGTATTGGGGGTAGGGTATTGACATGGATAGAGAATTGGTTGGCAGACAGGAAACAAAGAGTAGGAATAAACGGGGGTCCCTGTCAGAATGGCAGGCAGTGGCGAGTGGAGTGCGGCAAGGCTAGGTGCTGGGGCTGCAACTATTTACAATATATAATAATAATAATAATATATTTTATTGTCATTACACATAAGTGCAACAAGATTTGGTTTGCAACTTCGAGATTTCGGTTAGCAACCCTCGAGAACAAGGTTTGTAAAAACGAACATTTGACCAGTAACATCAACACAGACTAAAGTGCGAGGCCGGGGGAGACAGTCCATGGGGGTGGGGGAGCGGGGGTGGTACTCAGCAGGGCCGGTTAAGAGCTGCTATAGCTCTGGGAATGAAACTGTTCCTGAGTCTGGTAGTGCGGGCATAGAAGGCCTTGTAAAGTCTGCTGGAAGGGAGTAGTTCGAACAGTCCATTACAAGGGTGAGAGGAGTCTTTATGTATGCTGACGGCCTTCCTGAGGCACCGTGTGTGGTAGATGCCCTCCAAGGCTGGTAGCTGTGTCCCAATAATCTGGGACACAGCTATATTAGACAAATCTGGGACAAAATATATTAATGATATAGATGATGGAATTAAAAGTAACACTAGCAAATTTGCAGGTGACACAAAGCTGGGTGGCAGTGAGTATGCTAGCAGGTTACAGGGTGACTTGGACAGGTTGAGCGAGTGGGCAGATGCATGGCAGATGCAGTATAATGTAGATAAATGTGAGGTTATCCACTTTGGCGGCAAGAACAAGGAGGCAGATTATTATTTCAATGGTGCCAGATTAGGAAAAAGGGAAGTGCAACGAGACCTGGGTGTCCTTGTACGCCAGTCAATGAAAGTAAACATGCAGGCACAGCAGGCAGTGAAGAAAGCTAATGGCATGTTGGCCTTCATAACAAGAGGATTTGAGTATAGGTGTAAAGAGGTCCTTCTGCAGTTGTACAGGTCCCTCGTGAGACCACATCTGGAGTATTGTGTGCCATTTTGGTATCCTAATTTGAGGAAGGACATCCTTGCAATTGAGGCAGTGCAGTGTAGGTTCACAAGATTGTGGGACAGTCATATGAAGAAAGATTGGAAAGACTGGGCTTGTATTCACTGGAATTTAGAAGGATGAGAGGGCATCTTATAGAAACGTGTAAAATTATAAAAGGACTGGACAAGCTAGATGCAGGAAAAATGTTCCCAATGTTTGGGGATTCCAGAACCAGGGGGCACAGTCTAAGAATAAAGGGGAGGAACTGAGGTGAGAAAAAAACCTTTTCACCTAGAGAGTTGTGAATTTGTGGAATTCTCTGCCACATAAGGCAGTAGAGGCCAATTCACTGGATGAATTAAAAATACAGTTAGATAGAGCTCTAGGGGCTAGGGGAATCAAGGGATATGGGGAGAAGGCAGGCACGGGTTACGGATTGTGGATGATCAGCCATGATCACAATGAATGGTGGTGCTGGCTCGAAGGGCCAAATGGCCTCCTCCTGCACCTATTTTCTATGTTTCTATGTATAGTTTTTAAGCTTGGTCATTCTTGTCCTTTTATATTTTAAAATTCCTAACATTAGGATCACTACTCAACAAATGCAATCCCAATGAAACATGCTACAGTTATCTGATTTAATTACATTTAACTCAATCCGGCAATGCTTTCTTAAATTTTTGAAATAGAAAATAAAAGATCAAAAAATCTCTTATAAAGATTTCAATAATCCCGTCCCTGATCTGTGCTATACACTACTCCTTAATAGGTGTAGATTTGGATAATGGTAATATACTTTAAGTTTTCTGCAAGTTCTTGCAATTTATTTGCATTTTTTCCCTTAATCTCCTGTCCCTATTTAACAGCCTACAATACACAGCCCACAAACTACCTTAATACCAACCAAATTAATCCAGTATTTAATTACTCTCAACTGCATGAATAATTTCTGTTGCTAAAAGATCTTTGTCAATCAATACTACACAAAACATTTATTTCATTTTCCCTTCTTTTTCTTTCCTGAATATCATGTGAGCAGGCAAATAATTTTTCAATTTATTTTCACCTTCTTTTGGAATAAGTTGAAAAATGAAATAGGATAGAAGTGGAGTAAACTAATGTGGAACTAACATGAACGCATTGAAAAACAAAAAATATGTACATGGTGGAAAAATGAAATTATATCAAATGACAATACTACACAGCGGGTCAGCCATCAATGGAGGATCAAAAAAAATCATATTTTAGTTGATAATGTTTCTTCAGAATGTTCCTATAAAAGGTCAAGAACCTGCAATGTTAACTTTGTTTATCTACTTATTATTGAAGCCACGATGCGCTAAACATTTTGCTGTATATTCTGTAATATTGATTACAATTACAAAAATAAATGCATGGGTTATACATTACGGCATTATGTTAAGATAATGAAACTATTTAAACTTATTTATTTGTGCAGTGAAAATGTTGATGGTGCAACTTGCCATCTTTACTGCATGGTCATCAAGCAGGGAAGATGTACGATTTTATTAGATTCTCTCTGTACTTTTCTTTACAGAGATGATAGATTTGAAATACAAGCAGAACCCGCTGTATTACTATTGTCAATATTCCGCAGCACTCTCCAAGTTGACTGTGCCTGAACCCCTCTGTCGGTGGATCACCAGCTTCCTGACGGACAGGAAGCAGCATGTGAGGCTGGAAAAGCACATCTCAGATCTGCAAACCCTCAGCATAGGAGCACCGCAAGGCTGCGTAATCTCCCCTCTCCTCTACTCTCTCTACACCAATGACTGAACCTCCACTGACTCACATGTCAAGCTTCTCAAGTTTGTAGACGACACAACCTTGATTGGACTGTTCCAGTATGGGGAGGAATCTGCCTACAGACAGGAAGTGACACAGCTGGCGTCCTGGTGCCAACCTGGAGCTCAGTGGAATTGATAGTAGACTTTAGGAGAGCTCCCCTCCCACCCCACCCCACTCACCATCAACAACACCGCAGTCACATCTGGGAACCATTATCTCCAAGGAAATTAAATGGGGGGCCACCATCGACTCCACAGTCAAAAAGGCACAACAGAGGATGTACTTCCTGTGGCATCCAAGGAAGCACAATCTGCCACAGGCAATGATGGTCCAATTCTATATGGCCATCGTAGAGTCTGTCCTCACCTTCTCCATCATGGTCTGGTTTGGCTCAGCCACCAAGCACAACATCCGGAGGCTGCAGCGAATCGTCCGATCAGCTGGGAAAGTTATTGGCTGCAACCTTCACTCCACTGACGAACTGTACACTGCGGGGGCCAGGAAGCGAGCGGGTAAGATCATCTCTGACCCTGGCCACAAACTCTTTGAATCACTTCCCTCTGGAGGGCGACTCCGGACTGTCAAAGCTGCCACAGCCAGACATAAAAACAGCTATTTTCCATGAGTAGTTGCTCTACTCAATAACCAAAAATCTGTAGCCTTCCTTTGCTCTAGTATTTTATTTAATTCACATATTTAATGGATAATGTTTTATTATTAATGTTTAATGTTTTATGTGTCATTCCTAACTGTCACTGTATGTCATGTTGTCACTTGTGGGCGGAGCACCAGGACAAATTCCTTGTATGTGAATATACTTGGCCAATAAACTTATTAATTCATTCATCATAGAAATAAAGCTGCAAATAATTAAAAGGCAGAATTTCCTGGTGGTTCAAATTCAGCATTAGTAACACAGAGCATTGGGATAACCCACACAAAAACTCACCTCCTTGCTAGACAAGTACTCCAGATAGCAATGGTTTCAAAGTACTTTGAAGATATTCATTGTATAAGGATTATAATTTAATGCACACAGGAATGGGTGAGGATATATGTGTCCCTACTTTAATGGATAGAAAATAACATAGCTTGTTGACTTCAGTGCTTGATTTCATATGTGCTTGATTTCAAAATCAAAATGTGCATCAGAGGGACTACATGACTTTCTGTTCAAAATCACCATACAATGTTGATGCAAGCTGTTGTAGGACAGGTTTAAAAATGTTGGTGTCTATTGAGGGTAGGGCTCCATTGTGGAACTTGTTCTTCCTGTTTCGCTATTTACTATTTTTGCACGCTTTACTTTCTGGCACCTGATTTTTTTGTGAGCCACGTTCCTGTCTACTGAAGCTTGCCATGTAAATTACAAGGGTATATTGGGAACAATTTATACATTAAATATCTGGTATCAGCTAACCAAAGTTCAAAATCTAAAAATGTTATGAATGAATAAAAATGATTTAAGAAATGTTGTGAAATTGCATTCCCAGCAGGAAACTTCTGCCTCCAATAACAAAACAGCAATTTGGTGATATGTCCAGATTTTTCTATGTAGTTATTTCAGATTAAAAAACCATAGAGAGCATGAGACTTGGATTGACAACATTCAGTAATTATTGGGAAGACAGAATTACAGTTTTGTGATATTATTGTATTATTAATGCAAAATGCTTTTCTTTTACTGATTGGAAGGAAAATAACTCACACAAACACAACTCTCCCACAACTGACTGGTATAAACACTGAATTTTCCAATTTCAAGTTAATCACATCCCCTTGGTTCCTTTCCTACATCCAACAGTCCAGCCAGGTTTTCTCCTCCCCTCAATACCAATACTCATTACCCTCCTTACCTGGCATCATCTGCCCATCTCCCACATACCTCCTCATCTGGCTGTCTTCTTCTTTGCTTCACCTTTCCTATCCTCTCCCCCACCTTGTTTCACCTGCTTATCATCTCCCACTTATTTGGTTCCACCTATCACCTACCAGCCTCTGTCTCTACCCACCGCTCGCTGCCCTACCAGGCTACATCTGCCCACCATTTCTGGAACCACATACCTTATTTTTCCTATCGGTTATCAACCTCTTGTCTCATCCATCCCTCTCACTTCCATATATTGGCTGTCTTCATTTTACATTCCTGGACCTGACCCAGAGACTCGATAGTTTGCCTCTGCTGTTGCTGCTTAACCCACTGAGTTCTTCCAGCCTTTAGATTTAGCTCCAGATTATTGCATCGGGATTGACGTATTATGTTTAAATAATTACGTTTATATTAGAAATATGACTGGTCGTTGAGTGTCTGGTCATTGCTAATCCCCTGGACATCGACGATGGGGTGTCAGTGATGATAATATCTGAACAAGAGCAAGTGCTCTTGTTGAAAATTGTCTCTTGTTGGAAATTGTCCTTGCTGGCACTTTTGTGGCACAAATATTCCTTGCCATGTTTGCTGATGAGCTGTAAATCGGTTGAATATTGTGTAATTATTAGCAAACATTTCGACTTCTGACCCTATTATGGAAGGAAGGTCATTGATGAAGCAGAAAAAAATATGATCCTGCCCTGAGGAGCTCTTGCAGTAGGGTCTGGGGCTGAGATAATTGTCACAGACCTCCAGTTCATAAATAACCTTCTACCATTAACTTCCGCTTCCTTCCATGAAGTCAATTCTTTATCCAGTTGGCTAGCTCTCCTGGGATCTCATGCAATTTAAACTTATAGAGCAACCTACTAAGTGGAACATTATCAAAGGCATTGCCGAAGTCCATATAGAGAATGTCTTCGGCTTTATCCTCATTAACCATTTTGGTTACTTCTTCAAAAAATGTAATCAGATTCATAAGACACAATCTCCCACATATGTAACCATGCTGACTATCTCTATTCAGCCTTTATCTATCCAAATGCATTGATCTTTTCCCTCAGTCCAACTCCTGCAGCTCCACACAGAAATGACTGCTTTGGTTTCTGAAGGACCCTTTTCTTTCTCTAGCTATCCTCTTTCCCTTAATGTACATACAATCTCATTGGATTCACCTTAATATTATGTCCCAGAGCTATCTCCTGCCCCCTTTTACCCTCATTTCCTTCTAATGCATGCTCCTAGTCCCCAAATCTCTTAATTTCTATCATTATCAAATCTTCATTACTCCACCTGCCTTGTTCTTCATTAATGCCCTGAACTCTCGTCTTTTAAAAGCATCCCACTTTCCAGACGTCCCATTGGTCACAAATAAACTACTCCAATCAACTTTAGTGGGTTCAGGTCTAATACCATCAAAGTTGGCCAATTCAGAATCTTAACTTGTGGGCCTACCCTGTGATTAACCATAAATACTTTGAAGCTAATAGAATTGTGATCCCAAAAGGCTTGCCCACTAACACTTCAGTTACTTGCCTTTCCCAATTAAGGAAGAAGAGGGAATGACTGAGTTGCAAAAGATAAATTATTATGTTGGTGGCTTCCCTGAGGCTTCCCTGAGGTAGAGGAGTCGATGGCGGGAACTTGGTCTGTGTGATGGTCTGGGCTATATTACTGAGAGGTTAATTTCTGTATGAAGGTTGGGTCTGGGGATGGGTGAAAGTGCAGGGGAGAAATAATGGGTTTTCTAAATATTTTGCAGAAGGTCACTGCGGGGATTCCTTTTAAAACATAAATAATGAGAAGATACAAATCTGAAATATGCATCTTATTGGGATGCATCACAGCTTGGTTTGGCAGAAGCTCTGCCCGAGACCACAACAATTTGCAGAGAGTTGTGAAGCCCAGTTCATCACACAAACCACCACAAACTAACCCCCATCAACTCCATCTATACTTCATGTTTCCTTCGGAAAACAATGAAAATAATCAAGCACCATTTCACCTTAGTTGTTCCGTATTCTCCCCTTTACTGTCGGGTAGAAAATAATGTACCACAACATTCTGAAGAATGGTCTCGACCTGAAACATTGCCTATTCCTTTGCTCCATAAGATGCTGCCTCTCCCCCTGAGTTTCTCTAGCTTTTTTGTTTACCTACAACATTATTAAAGATGTTATAGGACTACTGAACAGTCCTCATAATCTAAGGTGTAGTCCCGATCTCAAAGATAAATCATTGTTGACCTGACTAATATTTTATGTTCACTTTCTCTGTAACCACCAAGGGTGGTAAATCTGTGGAATTCTTTGCCACAGAAAGCTGTGGAGGCCAAGTCAGTGGATATATTTAAGGCAGAGACAGATATATTCTTGATTACTATGGGTGTCAGAGGTTATGGGGAGAAGGCAGGAGAATGGGGTTAGGAGGAAGGGATAGATCAGCCATGACTGAATGGCGGGGTAGACTGGCTGAATAGCCTAATTCCGCTCCTATCACATGTTCTTATGAACTGTAATTCTATAATGTTGTAACCCTATATTCTATACTCTGGTATTTTTCTCTTTGTACTACCGGTTGTACTTATGTACTCATGTATAGTATGTTTTACTGGATAGCATGCAAACACAGTTTTCTACTGTATTTGGTACACATGACAATAAACAATCAATAGTAATACAAATGTATATATCCCATAAACAAATGTAAATAAAATAAGGTGATATTTAGAAAATGAATAACATTGTTTCTCTGAGTATTTGAAAGCATGTTCATTTTTGGGTTGTAGTGTTAAAAAGTAAAAGAAACACCAGATGCTTGCACACTGTTTTAGTACTGCTTCATAAATATATGTCTTTTAATCTGTTTTGAATAGTTAGCCACTCACAATCCAATCCTTTCTAAGATAAAGCACAGTATTACCAGCTGTTGGACAACAATGTTTTGGCGATAGGTAATTGTAATGTGCTACTGAACAGGGACACATTACATATCTGCAAATAATAATTGTGGGAAATTGAATGGCAGAATGTAATAAATGGCATTCCCTTGGAAATGTAATTAAAATTTAAACTCTTATTTAATTACAACTTAGATGCTGGGTTGTAAACTGTAAATACAAATTTACAGATGACATCAAAATCAAAATAGATCAGGGTAAGAAGTTCCAAAGCAGAATGGACATATTTACTTAACTAGCAATTTCTTCTCGCAGAGAAAAAGATGTTCTTTTTGCGAACTAAGAATGAACAACTTTGAAAAGTAGAGAAGAAAAGAAACAACGTTTTTAATTCTAGGAATGCACATATGTATATGTCATAATTTTGCATTTAATAATATTGTGGGAGGTTATTTGTACATAGGAGTGTCCACATGTTAGGTGTTCATATCCCTGGGCCTTTTTGGAAAAATACAGAGAACATTAACAATGTACCGAGGTTTATCTGAGAATAGAAACATAGAAAATAGGTGCAGGAGTAGGCCATTCGGCCCATCGAGTCTGCACCACCATTCAATATGATCATGGCTGATCATTCAACTCAGTATCCTGTACCTGCCTTCTCTCCATACCCCCTGATCCCTTTAGCCACAAGGGCCACATCTAACTCCATCTTAAATATAGCCAATGAACTGGCCTCAACTACCTTCTGTGGCCAAGAATTCCAGAGACCCACCACTCTCTGTGTGAAAAATGTTTTCCTCATCTCGGTCCAAAAGGAATTCCCCCTTATCCTAAAACTGTGAGTAATTCCCCCTTATCCTTATCGTCATCCTTATCCTTAAAGAATGAAATAGTATGAAGGCCATTTCGCCTTTCATACTTTATTTCCACTATTATAAGAATTATCCAACAAAAGCGACTCTTCTGCTCTTTTCTCCCAGTCTTCAAAATATTTCCAAACGTTAAAGCATTTGCACTGACTTGACCCGTGTTCTCTTTCATTTTCCAGTATGATCAGATTGATGTGCTCAAAATAATAAAGATATTTGATAGGATAATTATGAAGAAGCAAGAAGATAAAGGACCAATTTTGTAGGGTTACATATTCTGGTGACAGGATCATATGTTTTTCCAGTCATCCATGATGGAGACCTGAAATAGAATTTCAGCCAATGTTACCTGTGTGTGGGTTTGGGTGGGGTGTCATTCATCATCTTTAGAACCCATTGGAGTAATGTGGCTTCTCAGAGCAAAATGAACAATTGCAAGCAGGCTCTTCAACTTAAAAAATCGCAAGTCTATTCATACTTGCGTTACTCACATTCTCTGAAGGAGGAATTACCACTTCTCAGAAAACCTGCTTGACCTTCCCTTTCTGGCCCAAACACAACCTACGTTTAAATTAATAGGCTCACCACAAACCAAATTCAAAACTATCTTGTCACACTTGGTCTTCACGTATTTGATCTGCTTATTCCAAGACAGGCCAAGGATTAGACATGAGAAAACCTGTTGCTCATGTTCTTCAGCTTTTATTTCAATCTTTAAAATCAACTTGTCTTATGATGGTAGGTTATTATAGGTACGTTGTTGGATCATAAATAATCCATCAGGCTAATCAGGATTATTTCTAAATTATTTCCTCATGAGATAATGGATATAATCCTACCCCAATCTATCATGCAAGGCCAGACTGGAAATATCTGGAGCATTTTTTAACATTAAAAAAATTATTTTAACTGAATCATCCTACCACAACCAGACAGCAGTCCTGAACTACGATCTACCTCTTTGGTGACTCTCGGACTATCCTTTATCGGACTTTGCTGGCTTTACCTTGCACTAAACGTCATTCCCTTATCACAAATCTATACACTATAAATGGATCAATTGTAATCGTGTATTGTCTTTCTGCCGACTGGTTAACATGCAACAAAAGCTTTTCACTGTAACTAGGTACACGTGACAATAAACTAAACTGAAACTGATTTGCTATTTTGTATGGCAAATTTTATTATGAATTTATACACAATAAAGCCTGCGTTATTTAAGAGATTTACGGAATCCAAATTTATTTTCTAGTCATAGAGCAAATATATTGGAGATAGTCAAATTAACTTTATGTTATTTTAAAAGCCACGTGCAGATTTTAGTTCCAGCTGCTAACTCAAACGCAATGTACAGTAATGATAGTTCAAAGTAATTGGCCTCCAAAATTGATTTTTGCAGAATAACATGTTACCACCTCCATATCGGATGTTTAACGAGACTGACAAGGGATGAGTTCCGAGCAACTCATTTTGATAGCACATTATGTATATCTAAATTTAAATACATTTAGGGGAAGCTAAATAAATACATGAGAGAGAAAGAATTAGAAGAAGTTGAGGATGGCAGAATTAGCTAAAAAAGAAGACAAGGAGGTCCTTGTGGAGCATTAACTCTAGGAGATATTTTTTTTTTTACATGTGCTTTACAGTCTAAGTAAGTATTCCAAAGATTTCACACTTACCAATGACCTTGTCACACTGCAGGTTGATTTTGACCCCAGTGCTGGTTGATAAATCTTCGGGGACGGGCATCTGCTCAAGTTGTTCTGGTTGGTCAATTATGGAAAGAGCTTCTTTACTCCCTTAATATAAATAAATTGGTTGCAATATGTAAATAAAAAAACAATCATCATAAAAATTGCAAATCTGAAACAAAAATACATAGTAGGTTCGGCAGCGTCTATATCAGAATAATGTCAAATATGTGTACTTTTGGAAGGAAAGAGTACCCATGTATTAAGAAGGGTCCTGAGTCTGAAGAAGGGTCTCGACCCGAAACGTCACTTATTCCTTCGCTCCATAGATGCTGCCTCACCCGCTGAGATTCTCCAGTATTTTTATCTGCCCGTGTATTAACTGTAACTTTTCATAATTATCATTGTCTATGAATTCTTGGAATATAGCATGAACAGGAAGTACAGGTAAGTTATACAGACAGTAAAGACTGTCCTTCCATTCAAGGGAGCATGACTGATTCTGTGCCTTAAGTGTGTTCCCATCCAACCCTCTTTTATTTTATTCCCAATATCCAAAATTATATTCATGTCTATCTTAATAATATGTCAATGACTAAGTATCTGGCACTCTCCAAGAACGAAAAGAAACATTTCCTTATCTCACACTGAAATTGCGAACCTTTTATAGTGACTCTTGCCTCTGAATTCCTAAAACTCAAACTGGAGAACACCATAGTCCTGTCAAGATAAACACAAAATGCTGGAGTAACTCAGCAGGTCAGGCAGCATTTCTCCAGAGAAGGAATAGGGGACATTTCAGGTTGAGACCATTCTTCAGACTGAGACTCTAGGTCTAGACCCACAATGCCAAATGTGTGTACTTTTGGAAAGAAAGTACTAAGGAATGTCACCTTTTCCTTTTTTCCAGGGATGCTGCCTGACCCACTGAGTGACTTCAGCACTTTGTGTCTATCTAAAGGAATATAAGCTGACTGCAATATCACCTCTGGATGGACCATAAAGCATTCCCAGGCAAAATTAGGGCTGGGGAGGGGGGTCTGCTTCCTAATTAACACCTTATGATGCTTGGACAAAGCTCCATAGACCTGGAATATCTAATTGCGAGGTGCTGACCCTACTACCTGCTGTGGGAATTCACTTAATTTGATTTGTAGAGGAACATGTGCCAAAAAAGACAAAATGAGTGTTCCCCAACTGGAAACCATGGATGAGCCTTGAGGTCCTCTCGCAGGTGAACTCTAAGTTTTCAACGTTCAAGCCAAACAAGCCCAAGTGGTATAAGAAATTAGTTTATGATCGTTATAAAGCCATCGAGGAGGCCGAGAGTGGATTCTGGATCAAGCTAGGGTCCTAGGAAAAACAGAACCACTTACACCTAAGACATTCCCTCTTTCCACCCTCTACTGTTAGGCAGAAGATTCAAAAGCTTAAAGCAAATATCACCAGATTTAAGAACAGTTTGCTTCCTTTTGTTGTCAAACTTTTGAACGGACCTCTTAAATGCTAAAGATGAATTATTGATCTTCCTATCTACCTTGTTGTGGCCCTTGCACTTCTTTTATATCTGCACTTTCTCTGTTGTTATATTCTGTTAATATATTGTTATATTCTGCAATTTTTTCATATATATTGTATGATTTGCCTGGATAATACAACAAAATTGTTCATGATATCTTGGTACACGTGACAATAATAAATTAATCAATCTTAAACCCATGCCTTATCCCGTCCACAGATGTTGCTTTATCCACTGAGTTATTCCAGCATATTGGGATGTGTTAAACTTATGCCATATGGTTATAGGCATCTCTGCCATGAGGAAATATTTTCACTAACTACCTGATCAATTAATCAAGTTTCCCGTCAACCATCTCCACTCCATGGAAAACAAACCCTGCTACTCATGCCTCTCCACATTACTGCATACTCTCCATCCCAGGCAATATCTTCTATATCCATTCCAGTGTAATCACATCCTTCCTATCTCGTGTCAAGCGGAACCACATACAGTGCTCCGGCATATGTGTAACCAATATACAGTTATCCTATAACCATCTTGCCCCTATATTCTATGCCTCGGTAATAATAGGTAGGTATGTTGTATGCCTTCCTTATGCCTTATCCACCTGTGCTAACTTCTTCAGAAATCCTGGGCCATATGCACCAAGGTCTTTCCGCTCCTACATACCTTTCATTGTGTATACCCTAGTTTTATTAGTCCTCCCAAAATGCATCATCTCATACATATCTGGATAAATTTCAGCTGCCATTTCTCTGCCCATCTTAAACCAGTTTTCAATATAATGGAATGCAATTTCCAGGCAATTTCTATGCTTTTACTAAAGTGGACATCCTCAAGTTGTTCTCACATTATAATCTGCCAATTACTTTCTATCTCACTTAACCAGTCTATTCGTGGCTCTTTACATTCTGTTTCCAAAATATCACCTTTCACTTTATTTAGTTTTATCAGCGAATTTTGATACATTACGTCTATTTACCTTTGTTATTAAGACACCTTAGGCCAATTGTTGTCTATTGCCAACTATTATCTGTACTGGCCATTCTTAAGGGACCACAGGATTTGAGTCATCACAACAAATCCCGGACTTGAATACACAGGTTTAATTCCAGGACCAAGTGACAGATTTAAGAGTGAAAATGTCACACGGCTTTATTTCTGGACACCTCTTAATCCCCAGGGATTTCTCAGCAATGCACTGTAAAATTGCCTCTCCAATTCTGCTCCCATCATGCCTGACATGGATTTTGACCTCCCTCCCCCTGCCTCTGCCTCTCACCACCCCCCCCCCCCCCTGCCCCCACTGAATACAGTATGATATTCTAACCCTGCAGATTCAAAGACAAGTAAGAAGGCACATTTTTTTTCACAACTTCATGTGGCTCAACTCTGCTTGTCCCGCCAGGTTAATCTACAGCCCTGCCTGGACTTACGGGAACGACGGCCCAGGCTTATGGCCAGCGCGGAGAAGCATGGCTAAATCCAGCTCAACTTTGCCTGTTAACCCACCATCCCCACCTGGACTGATGGGGACAACGGCCCAGGTTTACAGCCGGCGCAGAGAACCACGGCTCCGGACTGGTGTCCCATCAGTACAGGCAAGGCTGTAGGTTAACCCGGCAAGACAGGCAGAGTTGAGCTGGATTTATCGCTGCTTCTCTGCACTGGCTGTAAACCTGTGCTGTCGTTCCGGTAAGTCCAGACAGGCCTGGTAGGTTAACAGGCAGAGTTGAGCTGGATTTAGCGCTGCTTCTCTGTGTTGGCTGTGGGCCTGGGGTCACCGCTCCTGTCTGACATTAGGATTATTTAAAACTTCAAACATTAAGATAGACACAAAGTGCTGCAGTAACTCAGATGGTCAAGCAGCTTCTCTGGAGTTAAAGGATGGGTGACATTTCGGGTCGGGACCCTTATTCGAACAGGAGGAAACATCACCCATGGTTTTTCTCCATTTGATTTTACGACACTGGTGGCAAATTAACTTTGCAGAAACTGAATGGTATGCATGTAATAATGTAGCAATTCATGCTTTATAAAAGCTGTTATTGATTGTTAGTAATTATATTCAATTTAACAGGTAATTTATTTCAGCAAACCACAAGACAACACACCTGTTCACAACTAAACCAGAGGACAAACAGGTGCTGAGTGCAATTGAAAATTATACCAACAATTCCTTCATTATGCAACCGCAAGAGATGCTACACTTGTCCCTTCACCTCCCCCCTCCACTTCTTTCAGGGACCCAAGCAGTCCTTCCAGGTCCGACAGAGGTTCACCTGCACCTCCTCCAACCTCATCTACTGTATCCACTGCTCTAGATGCTAGCTGATCTATATCGGTGAGACCAAGCGGAGGCTTGGCGATCGTTTCGCTGAACACCTCCGCTCGGTCCGCAATAACCAACCCGACCTCCCGGTGGCTCATTACTTCAACTCCCCCTCCCATTCCGTATCTGACTTCTCTGTCCTGGGCCTCCTCCACGGCCATAGTGAGCAACACCGCAAATTGGAGGAAGAGCACCTCATGTTCCGCTTAGGGAGTCTGCATCCTCTGGGCTTGAACATTGAATTTTCTCAATTCTGTTAACCTTTGCTGTCTCCTCCCCTTCCCACCTGTCCCTCAGCCCTCGGGCTCCTCCTCCTCCTTTTTCCTTTCTTCTTCCCCCCCCCCCCCCCCTCGTCCCATTAGTCTGAAGAAGGGTTTTGGCCCGAAACGTTGCCTATCTCCTTCGCTCCTTAGTTGCTGCTGCACCTGCTGAGTTTTTCCAGCCTTTTGTGTACCCATGGTTCCTTCATTGGTTTGTTAGCTTTCTTTTATATGTGCCATTTATAATACTTGCCATTATGTTTTAATTCTTGAAATAAAATAGCCACCTGGAGTCAATCACGATCAATATAGTTTGCTACATTTCAGAAGGAAATCCACCTTAAGAAAAATCTTCAATGTTTTATCACAAAGGACCTGCATCTCAACTAGTGGGAGCTGGTGACTCAATGGGAAATTAAAGGTCCTGTCCCACTTACGCGATTTTTTCGGCGACTGCTGGCACCCGTCACTAATTACTATCTACCGGGCCCACGACTGAAGCCTCCGAAGCCTCGTATGTGTGTGTGTCAGTGTGCGCATGCGCGTATGGCCGCCAAGAAATTGTATCCCCCCCCCCGTCCCCTGGTACTCCCCATGTTTTGATAGCGATTTCCGTGCCTGCCGTGAAGGACAATAGAGGAGTGGGCTGATTCTGGGAGGCCCATGTAAATAGCTGAGGACCTCCTCCTGAGCCTTGTGGCCTCTCAGTATGTAGAGGCCGACCAGGTTGCAAACGGTTTCTTTATTCCAATACTCTATTTTCTGTCTTTTTATTAATCCTCTACCATCAATGCTTACAATAGCAATCTGTTTTCCATATATTTTCAGTACATTTATGCATTATTATTTTCTATTCATGTAAGCACAATTGGCTGAAGGGACTGTTTCCATGCTGTATGACTTTGACTCAGTCAGTCTATTTCCCTTTCTATTCCTTTTTAGTCTATATCAATATCTCCTCGAGTTCTTACTACGTTAAATATTATATACAAAATTATTTTTTTTAACTTATTTATATACAAATAATTTCAATAATTTCCCATCTAATCTGTTTAAATGAAAGAAAAACAATGACTTTTTTTTAACACACATTTCAAGAATTAATTTAAATTATAGCCTATTCATGAGCAAAGTGTTCCATCCATCAAAATGTTTAAACTGATTAACAGGGTATTTACTTGAAAGGATGCAAAGGTATCATGCAATCATTCAAATCTAACCTAGAATTATTCTGTTATTCAAATCATACTTGGGTTTTAATTATAGTGTAAAAGGAGGTAATTAAAATTATTCAAAAGTTGAAAGTCCAAAAAAGATGGACTAGAAAGGGATAGAAAAGGAATAAAGGTGACTAGGTCAAATTCATACAGTATGGAAACCGTCCCTTCAGCCAACTGTGTCTACCTTAACATAAAATGATAATGCATAAAGGTAAATATAGAAACATAGAAAATAGGTGCAGGAGTAGGCCATTCGACCCTTTGAGCCAGCACCACCATTCAAATATAATCATAGCTGATCATCCAGAATCAATACCCTGTTCCTGCTTTCTCCCCATATACCTTGATTCCATTAGCCCAAAGAGCTTTATCTGACTCTCCCTGGAATACATATATGGAAAACAGATTGCTATTGTATGCGTGAACCCCCCTCCTCCCCACCCTACAATTCAGACATTATTCCACCAGCTTCATTAACCTCTCCTGGTCCCACATGTCTGATTAAGCAAGTGGTTTAACTTGTGCAGCTCTTCCTTGAAATGAAGCATTCCATGAAGAGGGAGTAGATCTCAAGTGGTGGAACCTCAAAACCCAACTTAACCATACCCATGTCAAACATCCTTACAACTGTTGAAATAGATTTATAAACAATCAAAAATTACATTGTTTAAAAATAATATTATTAACACTGAATGTATTTAAAACATAGAACGTGCTTCTATAAAACATAGTTGATGTACAAAAAAAAAATATATATATATATATACATTATTATTCAGTTAATAAAGAAAAAATGTAGGAACAAGGAACTGTATATGATAGTTTACAACATAAAAACACAAAGTGCTGGAGTAACTCAGCAGGTCAGACAGCATCTTGGTGAATGCTGCCTGACCTGAGTTACTCCAGCACTTTGTGTCACCTACCTTAATTGTCCTGGTTGGTGAACCCTCTTAAATGAGTGGGACTGCATGAGGTAAACCAGCATAACGTTTGGACGCCAGATACAAAATGTATCTGGTCCTTTAACTTTGTGTGATTGAACACCACTCCTCAAAGACTCAAAGAGGGAGGTCGGATAAATAATATCCAACTTTTAACTTTGACCATGTCCTGTGCTTCTTGTTGCAGTGCGCAGACAGGGAAATCATAGACACACTGAACAATGGAGGATGGTACGTGTTAAAGAAGGAACTGCAGATGCTGGAGAATCGAGGGTTACACAAAAAGCTGGAGAAACTCAGCGGGTGCAGCAGCATCTAAGGAGTGAAGGAGATAGGCGACGTTTCGGGTCGAGACCCTTCTTCAGTCTGAAGAAGGGTCTCGACCCGAAACGTCGCCTATCTCCTTCACTCCTTAGATGCTGCTGCACCCGCTGAGTTTCTCCAGCTTTTTGTGTAACAATGGAGGATGGTACAATCTGCCTGCTGTATCTGTAAGCCAACTTTCAGTGATCGGTGTACAAGGACACCCAGGTCTCGCTGTACCTCCCCCTGACCCAACCTAACCCCATTGAGATAATAATCTGCCCCCTTGTTTTTGCCACCAAAGTGGATAACCTCACATTTATCTATATTATACTGCATCTGCCACGCATCTGCACACTCACTCAAACTGTCCAGGTCACCCTGCAACCTCCTAACATCCTCTTCACAGTTCACACTGCGTCCCAGTTTTGTATCATCTACAAACTTGCTAGTGTTGCTCCTAATTCCATCTTCCAAATCATTAATACATATGGTAAACAGTTGCGGCCCCAACACCGAGCCTTGCGGGACTCCATTCGTCACTGCCTGCCATTCTGAAAAAGACCCGTTCACTCCTACTCTTTGCTTCCTGTCTGCCAACCAATTTTCTATCCACGTCAACACCCTACCCCCAATACCATGCAGTCTAACTTTAGTCACCAGTCTCCCATGCGGGACCTTATCAAAGGCTTTCTGAAAGTCTAGATACACTACATCCACTGGCTCCCCTTCAACCATTAAGACCTCATTTTTCAAAGTAGAAGAGCAAAGACGTAAAAACAAGAGAGCCCATGCTCATCCCAGATTTGAGATAACATCAATCATCTTGGGTAAGCCAAACTCCATGATATGAGTTGGAATACAGGTTGAGAAGAGAATGATACAGGCGAAAAACAAGTCTATACCTGGTTAATACTAAACCTGGAAATGAATTCACCGAATGTTAATAAAGCTAATCTCATATTATTCTGTTTGATGCTTGATCTAACATTGAAATTGAAACATGAACTTTTTCAACTTGGGTAATAATTGCACATATGGTGGAGTATGTCTTTCCAGCATGTAGTATGTAACCCTCATTATTACTACCTCTAAAATTCAACTAAGTTGGTCACACATGACGCCCTCTTAATTAAATCATGCTGACTGAATTGATTTAAGCCTGGCTGTCTCAATGCTGATCTAGGCTGATCCTCTGAATTTCTTCGACTATTTGATCCTCTGAATTTCTTCCCTTTTAAATAATGGCTCAATCATATCAGTCTTTGAGTTCTCTGCATGATGGCTGCAGTTAGCCAGAACTGGAAAATTATCATTGGTGCCTTTGTTATTCCTTCTTGCACCATGTGTTTCATGACATCCATTGAGGTCTAGATTTTGTGTTTTACTTTCCTTTATTGTGTGTGAACCCTTATATCTCCTCCTGAATGTCTATATTTTCTCCCAGAAACATACCCAATCCAGGTGTGTCATGAGAGGCTCAATGTGGAGAGGATGTTTACTTCTGTGGGAGAATCCAGAACGAGGTCAATGTTTAAACTAAAAAAAATCTATTTAAGCACACAGGAGATAAATTTATTCTATCAGAAAGTAGCCAATATTTGGAAATTCAGTCCTCAAATGCTTTTGCTCAAGCAGTCATAAAGCCATTTAGACATACAGCACAGAATAGGCTTTATGGCCCTTGTCCATGCCAATCATCAATTACCCATTTACTAGTCCTATACTAATCCTGTTTTATTCTCCCTATATTAACTTAACTATAAACCAGGAGCAATTAATAGTGGTCTATAAACCTACCAACCCTCAGATATTTGGCATTGTGATGGTAACCATTGCACCCTGAAGAATCCCATTCAGCCACAGAGAGAACGTGCAAACTCCACATAAAGAACACCGGAGATTAGGATTGATCCAAAAACTATTAATGATGCCACTGTGATTACTTTGAATATGTTTTAAGGCAGAGGCAAGTAGCCGTGGGTGAAAGGTTACAAGGTGTAGGTGGGAATGTAGATTTGAGGTTTTAATTGGATTAGCCATGGTCTCACTGAATAGCAGATATGACTCAAGGAAGTATAATTGCCAGCTCTGACACTGGTTTACCTTCAACTAATTTTTTCTCATTTACTTTACTAAATCTAAAAAATCTAAACATGAAGCAATAATAACTGTTGATATAAACAAGCACAGAGTTTCAAAACGGCCTTTTCCCATTGCTTTACTACAAGTGAAAAAGTGTACACTGCATCTTCAAGTCTTCCAATGCTTTCGCTTCTCTGTGCAAGTGTTTCTGAAATAAATTTAGGTAAGACTTTAAAAATAGTTGAAAAAAAATCATTTAATGAGGAGACAAAAGTTGTCCTTCACAGGTCTATTTGATGTACATAACTTCACACCACATAACAGGAAAACGTGCCGCAAAAGACAAAATAGAATTTTTGAAAAAGTACGTTTCAGTGCAGTGCAGTTCAGAAATGCTTCTATGAATTTAATCCGGACCTGCACAAATGTTGACACCTGTTCTACATTCAAAATTTTATTATTTCATTTGTGAAATATTAACTATGTGAGAAACATCAAATTAGTTGCTGTTGTGCTCGGTTTGAAATTAGTTGCAGATTATGCTTGGTCACATTAAATTACTCACTATATAATTTATAGACACTGTATTTATAATTATTCTTTCAACAATATATTTGAAATGTTATTTATTCATGAAATTTAGACATTGCTTGAGAAGATTTCCCATGAGAAACTGGTGATGAGTTGCTTTCACAAAAATGTTGCACTCTACATGGTGAGGTTATACCAGGGTGCAGGAAGGACAATATTTCCAAGATTTTGACCTGAGGCCAATGAAGAATGGTAGAAATGGAACCAATATAGAATTGTATATTACTTGGATATTGAGTTGCAGCTGTGTGCCTATTGCCATTACCCTCAGTGGTGGGAATTGCCAACTAGGGGGGCTTTGTTAAGGAAACCAAGGCAAGTTCGTAGATTGGATTGTTGAGGCGACATAACCGTTCATGGTCTGCTGATGCTGGAATTAGTGAAGGGTTAATGTGGTGGTTAATAAACGATTCAAATATGTTGTTTATATGTTTTTTAGTGCAATGATTGCAGTCAGTATGAAAATCTGCATTGGAAGGTATTCCATCTTTCCTTACAACATTTTTTTAGTGAGACTAGCAGTATTTCCAATGCAATGCAGCTAAAGTAAGCATAGTCTGGAATTTGCTATGATCGAAATTATGAGTTGATCACACTTTGGTATTTATGTGCAAATCAGACAGCAAATTCGGACAAATATATAGACATGGTTGGCATATTTACTTTAGCTGTATTGAATTGGAAATGCTGCAGCCTTACTGAAAGATTGGTAAAAGAAAAGATGGAATATTGTCCAATGCAGACTTTCTGCAATCATAGCAATAATAAAAACATATAACATTTATGGCATGGATTGAGACTATTTGGTTCATTGAGCCTGTGAAGGCCAAACAAGTGTCCCTAACCTAATTCCACCTTCTAGCGCTAGTTCCTTTTTAAAAAAAAAATACTGTTAACATAAGCCATCGGAGAAATTTTGTTTCTTTATTAACTGTGCAAAAATAACACCTTGGTCTCTGGTATTGAATTAATTATTAAAAGTGGCATCTTATACTAATTTTTACCAGCATTCCTGTCAGGGTACTCTTTTAATGAAGTATTGTTTTAATTGTTTCTCACGAATTGAAATTTCTATATATTACTAAAACTCTCATCTTGTTTGTTTATTTGTATATATGTATATATACTGTGTTTATTTATTTGTATAGATATATATATATAGATATATATCTATATATATATACAAACAAACAAACAAGATGAAAGTTTTAGTGCTATTGTGTATCGTTTTGGCATGGTTTTGGGGAGACACGCACACACACACGTGTGTGTGTGTATGTGTGTGTGTGTGTGTCTCCCCAAAACGGTACACGATACTGCTACGATTTTTGGACCACCTTACTCACCATTGTCCTGTGATATATTTTACAAGTTATACACATTTTAAACTTTAAAAAAAATCACTTTTCTACTTGCCGTGCCTGTCAGCCGTGTTTGACGTCACAATTACATCACAATGGGATCCCAAATTTCTTTATTTTTTAATTCGCCATTTTTTTTTCACATGTACTTGCCTGGCCTCACAACGGGACCCAAAGTTCCACGGGTAAGTTTCCTTCTATTTTACAAACGCCTCCAAGGGTCCTCTATTCACTTTATTAACTTTTATTTAATTGCGCAGTTTGGTGGAATATAGCGTTGGGGGAGTAGTTCCAACTGGTCCGCACTTGGTCTAGTATCCTTTAAAAATATGAAGTCTACTTCCTTCAGCTTCTAAGGTTTTGTTTAAAGATCTTTAAGACACCATTCATGCTTTATTTTTCCTTCTCTCTCTCTCAATTAATTATTTCTTCTTTATTTTACTTCCTGCACCTGATTTGACATTGAATTCTAATTAACACTTCCTAGTTCAGAATCTGCCGTGCTTATTTTTCATCAGTCTGGTTGGCTGCAGAGGTCACACACAGGTTTGCAAAAGACAAACCAATGAAAATTCCCATCCTCCATGGAAATCTAACAATATGCTTATTTGCTGTTCAAGGGAAATCTAACCCTGTGTCTTTTCTGATACCATTTGTTTTCTTTTATTTTTCAATAGAGAACATTAATTTTGAAAGATAATAAATGACAAATAAATCAATTTAGAACATCCTGAGGTCATGAAAGATGGTCTTTTGTAGGCCAGAAGGGAATAAAAGTGATTCGAGGTAGAAGGCAATGGTGAATATACTTAGTGAAAAGATATGTGCTAATATGTGTTTAGGAAAATACTAGGGTTATTTTTCCCTTTGGATAACCAAAGTCAATGGCTAAATGCAAAAGACTCTAGTTCATGGAACTCAAAAATAAAACAGAAAATAGTGATATACTCAGCAAGTCAAGCACCATTATGTGGAGAGAGAAATCAAATTTCTGATGATTCTCCACAAGAGCTGCCTGACCTCCAAAGTTACCTGTTATATTTAACATTTTGGTGCTCCATGAGTATAGACAGGTGTTCTGCTTGTTCCAATATTTGACTTTAAATTTTCAATTCATAATTTTTGTTTCTCTGACAGACATCCATCCCAGGATGTAAACAAACCAGAATCATATTAAAAACCTACCGAGCTTTTATCACAGTTTACTACTGTGGAAGTAGATTGCAGAGGGATCTACCTGCAAGCTATAGAACTTTGGAGTAGATGCTGGTCCTAAAAAAGACCTGAACCAGGAAATAAGTGGCTGTTTTTAAAGACTTGGACAGAAAGCTGAACAGCTGTCATTAAGTATAGGATGAGATGATAAGCAGCTGTTGGGAGGAACCTGGACTGAAGGGAATAACTGCCACATTGGAAATGTCCTGAATTGCAATTACAGCAACACACATCATACACTTCCATTCAGGTTAAGTGGCCTCTCTTTAAAGATAATCAATTCGGGGTTTTTTTTCCAAAAATATGTTATTTAGTAATTTTATTTCAGTTTTCAATATTCGTTACGCAAAAAATGAAATAGTAATAGTTCAGCAAATAGAATCTCTGATATCGTTGAGGACAGGCATGTTTCACATTTGTGAATATGAGGATTTGGTACTCAAGAACATCACAGGCGAATGTGGAACGTTATTGCAGATAATGTGGTCTAGTTGTGGGGGTGGATGTGTGACACAAGTCATTGCATTAAATGTTTCATATTTGTACCACATATGTGGGAAAAGTCTACTCAGGGTGCTGAGAAACAAGCCTCAACCAAAAAGAACTAAACAGGTAATATTTTAAAAACAAATAACTGAATAAACTTTATTCATTCAATATGTATAAAGTTAAAGAGGAAAATATATTTTAAGCTACATAACTATCAAGGGAAATATTAGAATTAAATTAAGGTGATTTCTTGCTCTCAACATAACTATTTTTCAAAATGCTTCCTTTGTTTATATATTATTAGGAAAAACACAATATGGCTGGATTATAAAATACAAATAACACAAGATTCAAACAAAAAAATAATTTTGTTTTGTTCTATATTGTGCAATCAATCCCAAGAGTAATTCCTTTAAGTTCCTCTATCCATTGTGTACTGTTTCTGTTTATGCTACTGATACAATTCCCTTTTTTATAATAGACCTTAATCGTAGATAAGTACTCTGAATATGGATTATTACGTTTTGCAAGCCCAATATCGGCCTTTTCGAAGAAATTGGCTGCGGGTGTGTTTTCTCCACCCTGACTGCAACAGTTCATGAAAGTTCAACTGTCTTGTGTGCTATAGCATAAAACATGTGCAGTTAACTTCCCATAATACAGCACAAAACATTGAGAATTTCAGGAGCAAACACGTGTTAATGTCTGAGAGATAACTGTATAAGAGTTTGGAGCAAATACATAAGTGCCATTTACCTGTCTCACCTGACAGCTGGGAAATGTCCTGTGCCTCTTCAGTTTCCATATTCTGCTGGCACTCTGTGGTGAGGAAAGGAATGATGTGGCGAGTTACTGGATAGATGATAATGAAAATGCTTACTATTCTAACTCTCTAATGGATATGGAAAGATATACCCTTCTCCCTTCAGTTTCAAATAATCTTGAAAAAAAACTGTACATTACTATCTGACAAGGAGATCCTGTTCTTTCGCAGATTATAAAGATTTATAGAAATTTCATTATAGGCAGAGGTTGACAAAATTTGTTATTTATTGTTAATTTCCCACTCCATAATAACCCAAAAATGCAAACTGACTGCAACAAAATTAAGCAGAAAATTAAATGGCCCTAGGTCATTGTATGTGAAGAGAAGCACAGAATTCATTCTCTGGTTGATCTATAGTTATGTTCTCTCTAATTTACTGAGCATGCATCGATGAACCTTGAGTCAGCTTTGTGACACTTGTACAATCAGCAATCAAAAATGAAGCAATTTACAGAAGAATGTCTCATTTACCCAAGCAGGACTGCATATTTGAGCAGCACCGTTCTGCCTTGATTAATAATGAATACACCTCATACAGCGGCAGATGGGCAGAAACGCAGCTTTAGACTCTGTCCTCACTTCGGGAAGGCTCGGTGACCAATTTTGTCAGTTAGCTCCTGCATAGGGAGAAGTGAATCTCCCTAAAATAGCGAAACAAACCAAGGGGAGAAAGGGAACCCGTGCCTTCCTGTTTTACTGACAGATGGCTCCGCAGATTTGGAACAAATGATGGGAAGCTGTTACCCTTCTGTAATGGCACTTTATGAACACCGGTTTTGAGCGACGGCGAACGGGCGGGGGGGGAGGGCGGAGGGGGAGGGTGAACACTCCATGTTCAGTGTGGTGGAAATAATTTAGTTTTTTTTCAGGATTGCAATTTCCCATGATTGACATCCAGATATTCAACAGTTACAAAAGGAAATCTTGCAAAACCAGTAATGCAATTCATTGTCAGGATTATCAAATAACAAATTTGAACTCCAAAATTTACAAACATACCCAACATGTCCACATTATATAATGTCCCTCCAAAGCCCAATGTTCATTTTAATGTTCACCAACCTCCCCTCAACCCCCCCCCCCCCCCCCCCCCGATAAATAAAGATTTATGCAAATACCTGAATACTAATTTGGCTAATAGCAAGCCTTCAAAATAAATAAGTTCCTCCTGCTGCACACCCCAATACTATATAATTCTGAAATGACTAATTTACATAACATGTTTAAGAAGGAACTGCAGATGCTGGAAAATCGAAGGTAGACAAAAATGCTGGAGAAACTCAGCGGGTGAGGAAGCATCTATGGAGCGAAGGAAATAGGCGACGTTGTGACATTTACACAACATTACTATTTTTCAAGTTTTCCGTAGGAATGGAGCAAATTGAGCCTCCTCTTTCGTACGGGAAGTTTCGCCCAATTTATTTGACAATCTGGAACAATTACACGTGGCCGCAAACAAATATAAGTCGCAAATTTGTTGAAATTAGCGATCGAATAAAGTTCTCTATAACACATCTGAAAAACAGAAGTTGTTTTATCCAACTTCCTCAAGATAGTTCAACTAACCTTCCTCATTCTCTAGACCGTGCATGTTAGCGATTCTAATGGGGGAGAAAACAAGTCTTCAATTAATCTCCAGAATTACATTTATTCGAAACTTTCAGAAGTGAAACATCCCGGGGAGAGAGAAGCGTACCCCTGTGGTATGCAAATTCCTCGACCAGCGTCGGAACATGAACTGCCCTGTGTGTCAGCTTATGAATTAATAAACGATAGAATCGCATAATAGTTTCTCACTGCAAAAATGATTCCAATAGATTACGAATGCATATCATTCAGCGTTCAGACTCTGACAATAAACTTCAATGGAAACTATTCCAGAGATACAGCTTTGACATACGCAGTAATGCGCTGCAAAGTTTTATGAATAACAATCCCAACAAAAGTTACATGTATATATATATATATATATAGAAAGATAACTATGTTCAGATTGCGAATGATGGGCCTCCGAAATCATTTCGGTCACAGGTGATTCGAGGCAGCGATGACAGCAATGCTTAACAGGCTAACAGGTGCCCCAACAAACTATGACAAAACATGATCAGACTTTCCGCATTTTTTTTTGTTGCTATTGACAATCCCACAGCATTTTAGTCCCCGTGTGTGTGTGTGTATGTGCCAGTTTTACGCGGTGTGAGGCGAACTTTCGGGTAAAGTTAGAGGAGTTGTGTGGCTGTTCTTCCCTTACCTGGATCCCTGGTCGCTGGCGGCAGACACAGCCCGGCAGTTCCTGCTCCATGTGCAGGCTGCACTTGGAGTCCCTGCAGCTGTACATCGCTCCCCGCTCGACTTCCTCCTTCCAATGCGCCGGCCACGCGCGCACACCCTCGTGCTGGGATTGGTGGAAGAGCCCAGGGCTCGGTCGCGGCAGATGCCCTTGCAGCCGAGCGCTGGGACGAGGCACCGGGCGCTGTTCGCTCATCGTGGTAACGGAGCTGCAGCAGTGTGCAAGCACGGCCATAGTCGTTCACATGCTGCGAGGGGCAATGGGGAAGTGTGGAGCACATGCCACCCGGCTGTTATTCCAAGGATGAGGAATATCAGAGAAGTCGAAGCTTAAACTGCCAGCCATGTCATCTTATGGTTGTGCAAATATTCAGTTTCGAATTACTTAAGGCATCTCCATCTTTATTAAAAGTGGCCAACTTTTTTCCCCACTCGTGAACCAAAACATAAGACCAATCAACTGCAATAACCATGATTTTATAGTATATTTTCTTGGCATCGTCCCTTCCCAAATGAAAGAAGAGTTTGGTGTCCTCTAATATTAATGTTCCTTCATTTTTCACTGGGTAAAAATAACACATTATTTCCCTGTCGCACCTGTCAAATTTGATCAATTTTAGCGATCAAATTTTATCAGTTCTCATGCTATTTTGTTGAATGCTCAGACTACTTCACCCACAGAAGCAACAACTTCTTACCAGAGGTTGGCGTCATTGGCATTTGCCAAGTGATGGCAAATGTTGCATCCAGTCTACCCACTGGCTGTAAACTTCATACAGAACGAGGGGTATTCCCTCCATTTGATCACAATGGCCCAGGCAGCTGGCACAAAAATGCTTGAAGTGTCCATTTAGCAACTTTTGTCTTGGCCCAGCTGATGATCCTAGAACAGAAGCAGAGTTTGTTTGAAGTCAAAGAAGATACAAAGTTCTAGAAAAACTCAGCACCTCTTTTAAAAGGCTGATTCAAGTGAGGGGAGTAGGGTGGGGTGGGGGGTGGGGGGGTAAGAGTCAGGTTGGGTTCAGGAAATTCAATCCATATGCTTTTTGGGATGCCCAATCAGTGGTCAAGACTAAAACCTCAGCCCGCTCCATCATGGCATCTGCTGTTTGGTAGCATTTCTTTCTTTGGAGGCAAGACCTAGTACTGCACACCTGCATGCTTTTCTGCCCAACTCACTGAGGTTTCTCGGCAGTTTCCAGCCATTCTGCAGTGTTGATGGCTCTAGGTTATATCATTTATTGTGGTGACATTAATAGATCTGACTATTCAACCCAGTAAGACTTCTGCGTGTTCATGGCAATGATTTTCATTCTACCATGTCAAGATCTGCAAGTGGCTAAGAGGTCGGAAGTAATGGGGTAGGATAGGATGACAATAGACAATAGGTGCAGGAGTAGGCCATTCGGCCCTTCAAGCCAGCACCACCATTCAATGTGATCATGGCTGATCACCCACAATCAGTACCCCGTCCCTGCCTTCTCCCCATATCCCCTGATCCCCATAATCCCCTCATTGTTCCCGATGTTGGGGGGATCACAGTCTAAGGATAAGGGGGAATTCCTTTAGGACCGAGATGAGGAAAACATTTTTCACACAGAGAGTGGTGAATCTCTGGAATTCTCTGCCACAGAAGGCAGTTGAGGCCAGTTCATTGGCTATATTTAAGAGGGAGTTAGATGTGGCCCTTGTGGCTAAAGGGATCAGGGGGTATGGAGAGAAGGCAGGTACAGGATACTGAGTTGGATGATCAGCCATGATCATATTGAATGGCGGTGCAGGATCGAAGGGCCGAATGGCCTTCTCCTGCACCTATTTTCAATGTTTCTATGTTTCTATGACTCCGCTATCTTCAAGAGCCCTATCTAGCTCTCTCTTGAAAGTATCCAAAGAACCGGCCTCCACCGCCCTCTGAGGCAGAGAATTCCACAGACTCACAACTCTCTGTGTGAAAAAGTGTTTCCTCATCTTCGTTCTTAATGGCTTACCCCTTATTCTTAAACTGTGGCCCCTGGTTCGAGACTCCCCCAACATTTGGAACATGTTTCCTGCCTCTAGCATGTCCAAACCCTTAATGATCTTATATGTTTCAATGAGATATCCTCTCATCCTTCTAAATTCCAGAGTATACAAGCCCATCTGCTCCATTCTTTCAGTATATGACAGTCCCGCCATCCCGGGAATTAACCTTATGAACCTACGCTGCACTCCCTCAATAGCAAGAATGACATTCCTCAAATTTGGAGACTAAAACTGCACACAGTACTCCAGGTGTGGTCTGTTATGAAGGCCAACATGCCATTCACTTTCTTCACTGCTTTGGTGGGTGGATGAGGTGCAACTTCAGGAACATTAGATCCAATGGCATTTCTCAGTCATTTGTACATAATTGTAAGGATTGGGAAGCAACTGATTGGATTATGAATGTTTGTAGGTATTATTTAAATGCACAGTAGGTGGTTTAGGAGAGGCCTCTGATCGCCACACCTAAACAGCTGATAAACAATTAGATTTGGAAGTGCACTTATTCATAATATGTAACTTTTAATGGTTTTTTCTTGATCGGATTAATGTGAGATTTTCTCTATGCTATTGTACAGAGATGAAAAAAATAATTACAGAATGCATTGAGGCATGATCTATTACTCAGCAATTTTAAAGATTAAATTTATATACACTAAATAAATAAATGGATAAAATTAATTGAGGAAAATTATTTGCTTTTTGTAGGAATTGGATGCCAAGTTTTAGGAAATAATTATTGGGAAATTTGGATTAAGAAAGTAAGCTTGTTGCTTGAAAAAGTAATACTTTTATGAAAAAAGTTCAAAAAAAATCGCAGAGCGTGAAGCATAGTTCGTATCAAGGTTCACATAAATTTGTTTCTCTGTTGTAGTAAAACAATGGCCCCACAGCAGAAGCGTCCATGTCGTGGGACTGGAAACTGGAAGTATCCTGAGCTAATTCTGCTGACACTATCATCTATTGCGACATGTGATGACTTCCACTGATTGTCGCCGGAAGGTTGCGTCCTTTTCAGGACGGACAATGACACATTTGTAAAGATGGATATGAAAAGAAGAAGTAAAACAACTGTAATATATGATGTTTATGTGATATTGTTGCTTTTCTGGCTATTTATCTTCTTAAAAATACCTGTTTTATATATACATATTGTGGGCAAACTGGATAGCCAATGAGTATTTCTACTTTAATTTTTCTGTTAAAGATGTCTTTCTAATGTATTTCTTAAGAGTTCTTGAGGGATGGCCCAATTCTGGTTAAAACACCATTTTAATTCCAACTGCAGGGCTTTTATTAAACTTCAGGACAGCAATCAATACCATGTTGTGAAACACAATGAGAAATTAGTTCATTTCCAGAAATGGCAAATGGCACAAATGTGGCATTTATTTGTGCCTTCACCAAATTGCTTTGCACTTGACAGAACATGTCAACTTTGATGAGAAGGTAATACAGTCCTCTGCAAGATTCAGGCAGTGAAAAAGAACTCAGTAAAAAGGAATGGCTCTGGAAAAAGGAATGTCAATTATACCAACATGTGAAGAAGTAGCTTAAAATCATGGAATCCTAATCAGTCATTATTCTCACCAAGCTATTTTAATACAGCTGCAAAACTAGGAACATCTATATAAAAAAAACAGTAAATCTTCATGTGGCCCCCTGGCCAAAACGTACAAGACAAATCAATTCTGGCTCTTCAGTCAATTCCTGTGAATGCTTCTCATCCCCATTGGAGACAGAGGTAAACTGGATAAAAAACACAAAAAGTTACAAAGTGCCAAAGTAACTTAGCAGGTCAGGCAGCATCCCTGGAGAATGTGGATAGGTGACGTTTCAGGTTGAGACCCTTCTTCAGACATAGTAAAGGGTGAGAAGAAAGCTAGAAAAGGGGAGAGTCAGGACAAAGCATGGCGGATAATAAGTCGACATAGGGAAGGGGGTTTTTATGATAGGCAGATGGTTGGAACAGAGATAAGAACAGATGGTTTGAGACAGGTTTGAAGAGTTGTGGATTGTGAAGCCAGTGGGAGGAAAATAACAGGAGGGAGTGGTTTGGAGGAGAGAAAAAGTTAGGAATCCAATTGGGGCACAGAGGAGGGAAGGGGTGAGGAAGAGTAGGAGGGAGGGTTGGAGATGGTTAGTTAGAGATTCCCTAAAATTGGAGAATTCATTGTTTATACAATTGCGTTGTATGCTACCCAAACAGAATTAGTTGCTTGTCCTCCAGTTTGCATATGGCCTCACCCTGGCAATGGAGGAGGCCGAGGACAAAAGGTTCACGGTTGGAATGGGAAGGCGAGTTAAAATCGTTTCCAAAAGGGAGATCTAATTTCTTGAAGGACGAGGTGCTAGATATATTGGCGTACATGAGTGTGCATAACTTGCCAGGGTTTAACAGGACCTATCCTGGAATTCTGATGGAAGCAAGGAGCAGGCTGCTGGGCTTTGACAGAGATTTTTGCATCTTCATTTGTTGTGAGTAGCTAGTGAGTACCACTTAGTACTTAGTGAGGTACCTGTAGATAGTTGTCTCCTTGTTCAGAAAGGGTAGTAGGGATAAACGTGGAAAATACAAGCTTACATCAGTGGTAGGAGAATTGTTGGGAACGATTCTAAGGAACAGAATTTATTCTGACTTGCAAAGACAGGGTCCAGTTAGGAGTTATCATGATCTTGTGGAAATGTGATTGAATTTTTTGAGGAAGTAACTTTTTGAGAAAATTGAGAAGGGCAAGCATTAGATGTGGTTCACATATACTTTCATATGGCTTTTGCAAAGGTCCCATCCAGGCTGGACCAGAAAGTCAAGGCATAAGGGATCTGAAGTTGGATGACAAACTGGATCCAAAATTGGCCGGTTGATGAACGTGTGTTTCAGACTGGAAATCTGCAAAAGGTGGTGTACCACGGTGACCAGTGCTTGGATCTTTGTTGTTTGTAATATACATAAATAACTTGGATGAAAATGTTGGGGGAGTGATTGGTAAATTTGTCCTAATCATGGTAAGTTTGGCAAATTAACCTAAATTTATGAGCTTGTAGATAACAAAGTAGGTTGTTTAAGAATATAGCGGTTAGATGGAATTTAAGCCAGAAATAACACATCTTTGGAGGTCAGTTCTGAAGGGTTATATAGAAGAGGCAGACATAATTATTGCATTTCGTTCCTGTTTGCTGTTTAATTGTCCACCAGCAATAATGTTGAAACAGTAAAGGTTTGATCTAATTTATAGTTAAAGGGAGTGCATAGCTTCACATATTTTTTATTGTTTAGTACACTCCCTCAAACCTATCTTTGGACTGTAACACACATCAATGAATATTAGGCTACTGTCATCCATACTATCACATATATGTTCCAAGAAATTCTTTGGTTCTTCAGGAATTTTATATTCTGCAGTGAGATTAACTAGTGGTTAGATCTCTTAGTGCCATTTTTTTGTGTCTTACACAATGCATTTTCAATGAACAGCTTTTCACAAAATCTACGTTGGTGAGGCCACATTTAATATTGTATTCAGTTTTGGGTACCATGTTATAGGAAAGATGTTGTCAAGCTGGAAAGGGTGCATAGAAGATTTACGAGGATGTTGCCAGGACTCGAGGGCCTGAGCTGTGGCAAAGGTTGAGCAGGCTAGGACTCTATTCCTTGGAGTGCAGAAGGCTGAGGCATGATCTTATAGATCATGAGCGGAATAGATTGGGTAAATGCACAAAGTCTTTTGCCCAGAGTAGGGGAATAGAGAACCAGAGGACAAAGGTTTAAGGTGAGGGGGAAAAGATTACATAGGATGCAAAGGGTAACTTTTCTACACAATGGGTGGTGGGTGTATGGAATGAGCTGCTAGAGGAGGTAGCTGAGGCATGTACTATCTCAATGTTTAAGAAACATCTAGACAGGTCCATGGATAGTTCAAGTTCAAGTGAGTTTATTGTCAATTGTCCCTGATTGCCCAGTCTACAGATTCCAAACAGCCCTGTAGTTGTTCCTCTGCCCACCCCCGATCAGCACTGTACTCACCTCTGGTGGTGCGCTCTTTAATTGAGGAAGAAGCAGCACCGCGGTATGGTCGGATTTGCCGAAGTGAGGGCGAAGGATAGAGCGAAAGGCATTCTTGATGGTGGTGTAGCAGTAGTCAAGGGTGTTTGGTCCTCTGGTGCAGCAGGAGATATATTGGTGGAAGTTGGGGAGTGATTTCTTTAGGTTTCCATAGGAGCTCCATGCTGGCCAACCTCCAAATTTTATACATTACCAGAGGGAACCCTCCCGGCACCAGGGCTGGCCGTTCTGGGTGGTTTTACCCCATATTCTGGGGACCACTGCGGTCTGTGGATTTCACCTCCTCGGGAACCACAGGGTGTGGAAGTCACGGACCGTCTTATCAGTGACTGCAATCGCGAACCCGACATTCACCAGCTACCCGCTTCCGTGGTTGGAACCGGGGTGTCCCCACAGTTCATAGCCAGTTCACCTCACCGGACTTCGCGAAAATATCGAGCAGGAAAACCTCTGTAAAAGAAGAAAACAAAAGTTACCTGTAGTTTAAACTTACCGTTGGCAGGAGCGATTCGCCTGCCAGTCCGGTGCTTACGTCCGAATGATGTAATGACACGCGTGCAGATTGGCGGGGTTCTTCACGGAATCACTCACGTGACTCCGAAGTAAAATTCTTGCTTTGCTTCAGCACAACAGAACACAGTGGGCATTGACTACAAAAACAGATCAGTGTGTCCATATACCATTATATAGATATATCCACACAAGAATAAATCATAGAATCATAGAAAATAGGTGCAGGAGTAGGCCATTCGGCCCTTCGAGCCTGCACCGCCGTTCAATATAGTCATGGCTGATCATCCAACTCAGTATCCTGTACCTGCCTTCTCTCCATACCCCCTGATCCCTTTAGCCACAAGGGCCACATCTAACTCCCTCTTAAATAAGGCCAATGAACTGGCCTCAGCTACCTTCTGTGGCACAGAATTCCACAGACTCACCACTCTCTGTGTGAAAAATGATCTTCTCATCTCGGTCCTAAAAAACTTCCCCCTTATCCTTAAACTGTGACCCCTTGTTCTGGAGTTCCCGAACATCGGGACCAATCTTCCTGCATCTAGCCTGTCCAACCCCTTAAGAATTTTGTAAGTCTCTATAAGATCCCCCCTTAATCTTCTAAATTCTAGCGAGTACAGGCCGCGTCTATCCAGTCTTTCTTCATATGGAAGTCCTGCCATCCCAGGAATCAGTCTGGTGAACCTTCTCTGTACTCCCTCTATGGCAAAAATGTCTTTCCTCCGATTAGGAGACCAAAACTGTACACAATACTCCAGGTGTGGCCTCACCAAGACCCTGCACAACTGCAGTAGAACCTCCCTGCTTTTGTACTCAAATCCTTTTGCTATGAATGCCAACATACCATTCGCTTTCTTCACAGCCTGCTGCACCTGCATGCCTACTTTCAATGACTGGTGTACCATGACACCCAGGTCTCGTTGCATCTCCCCTTTTCCTAATCGGCCACCGTTCAGATAATAGTCTACCCTCCTGTTTTTGCCGCCAAAGTGGATAACCTCACATTTATCCACATTATACTACATTTTATCCACATTATACTGCATAATAAATGGATAAAGTGCAAATAACAGATACTTAATGTTATTAATGTTCAGAGTTTTGTCCGAGCCAGGTTTAATAGCCTGATGGCTGTGGGGAAGTAGCTATTCCTGAACCTGGTCGTTGTAATCTTCGGGCTCCTGTACTTCCACCTGAAGGTAGCAGGGAGATGAGTGTGTGGCCAGGATGGTGTGGGTCTTTGATGATGCTGCCAGCCTTTTTGAAGCAGCAACTGCGGTAAATCGCCTCGATGGAAGGAAGGTCAGAGCCGATGATGGACTGGGCAGTGTTTACTACTTTTTGTAGTCTTTTCCTCTCCAGGGCGCTCAAGTTGCCGAACCAAGCCACGATGCAACCGGTCAGCAAGCTCTCTACTGTGCACCTGTAGAAGTTATAGAGAAGCTCGTGACCCTTTCAACCATCGACCCGTTGATATAAATGGGACTGTGGGTCCGCATCCTACTCCTTCCAAAGTCCACAAATCAGTTCCTTGGTTTTGCTGGTGTTGAGGGCCATGTTATTGTGCTGGCACCATATGGACAGTTGCTCGATCTCTCTTCTGTACTCCGACTCATCCCCATCCCCAGTGATACGTCCCACGACAGTGGTGTCGTCAGCGAACTTGATGATGGAGTTCGCACTGTGACCGGCTACGAAGTCATGAGTATAGAGAGAGTACAGCAGGGGGCTGAGCACGCAGCCTTGAGGTGCTCCCGTGCTGATTGTTATCGAGTCTGACACATTTCCACCAATACGAACAGATTGTGGTCTGTGAATGAGGAAGTCGAGGATCCAATTGCAGAGGGATGCGCAGAGACCCAGTTCTGCGAGTTTGCTAACAAGCTTGAAGGGGATGATAGTATTAAATGCCGAGCTGTAATCGATGAATAACAGCCTGACATATGAGTTTTTGTTGTCCAAGTGGTCCAGAGCCGAGTGGAGAGACAGCGAGATCGCATCCACCGTTGATCTGTTGTGGCGGTAAGCGAACTGCAGTGGGTCCAGGTTTTTGTCGAGGTAGGAGTTGATTTGCGCCATGATCAAACTCTCGAAGCACTTCATCACCACAGGCGTTAGTGCCACTGGTCGATAGTCATTGAGGCACGTCACCTGATCTTCTTGGGCACTGGTATTATTGATGCCCTTTTGAAGCAGGTGGGAACCTCAGACCTCAGAAGTGAGAGGTTGAAATTGTCCGTAAAAACTCCAGCCAGTTGGTCCACACAGGTTTTTAGAACACGACCAGTTATACCATCAGGTCCAGGCACTTTTCGAGGGTTCACCCCTCTGAAGGATTTCCTGACGTCGGCCTCTGTGACTGAGAATGAAATACCGTCACAGCGAATGGGGGCTCAGGAAGGCACATCGGTGTTGTCTCTATCAAAGCGTGCATAGAACGCATTGAGCTCATCAGGGAGTGATGTTTTGCCGACATTCGAGCTGCCTCCTGATTTCACCTTGTAGGTGCCGATTGCATTCAGGCCCCGCCACTGCTGCCGAGCATCTGTCTCATCCTCCAGCTTGGAGCCGAAGTCCCTTTTGGCCTTTTTGATGGCCTTACCAAGGTCGTATCTGGACTTCTTGTAGGCCACTGTATCATCAGACATGAATGCCCGGTGTTTGGTCTTCAGAAGAGTGCGGATCTCAAAAGTGATCCAAGGTTTCTGATTGGGAAACACTTGGAAGGTTTTTGTGGGGATGCAGTCCTCCACACATTTCTTAATGAAGTCTGTAATGACGACGGCGTATTCGTTCAAGTCCGTTGCCGAGACTCCTTGAACATTGCCCAGTCTACAGATTCCAAACAGCCCTGTAGTTGTTCCTCTGCCCCCCCCCCCCCCCCCCCCGATCAGCACTGTACTGTCCTCACCTCTGGTGGTGCGCTCTTTAATTGAGGAAGAAGCAGCACCGCGGTATGGTCGGATTTGCCGAAGTGAGGGCGAAGGATAGAGCGAAAGGCATTCTTGATGGTGGTGTAGCAGTAGTCGAGGGTGTTTGGTCCTCTGGTGCAGCAGGAGACATATTGGTGGAATTTGGGGAGTGATTTCTTTAGGTTTGCCTTATTGAAGTTCCCAGCAATGGTGGCAAATGCCTCGGGGTAAGATGTCTGGTGTTTGTTGACCACGGCATGCAGTTCCTCCAGTGGCTGATGGACGTCTGCCTGAGGTGGGATGAAGACCGCGGTCAGGATGATAGAGGTGAATTCCCTCGGAAGGTAGAAGGGACGGCACTTCACCGCCAGATGTTCGAGGTATGGAGAGCAGGGGTTGGACAGGACTGCCATGTCTAAGCACCACGCAGAGTTGACCATGAGGCAGATGCCCCCTCCTCTCCCTTTCCCTGATGCCAGTGTACGGTCCATACGGTGGATGGAGAACCCTTCAGGCTGGACTGCTGAGTCTGGGGAGCTGGGGGTGAGCCATGTCTCTGCGAAACAGAACACAGAGCATTCCCTCAGCTCCCTTTGATAAAGCAGCCTTGCTTGATAGCTTTAGAGGGGTATGGGTAAAACACAGCTGGGTATGACTAGTTTCCATGGGACATGTTGGACAGTGTGGGCACGTTGGGTCAAAGTGATTGTTTCTATGTTGTATAACTCTATGACTAGATGTATTATGAATCTTCCAATCTAGCTCATTGTGGCCCTTGCACTTTTTTTACCTGCTGTTTCTCTTTAACATTATATTCAGTGTAGGAAGGAACTGCAGATGCTGGTTTAAACCAAAGATAGACACAAAAGGCTGGAGTAACAGTAGGAAAGGCAGCATCTCTGGAGAGAAGGAATGTGTGATGTTTCAGGTGACAATCATTCTTCAGACTGAAATCAGGGGAGAGGGAGATGCATAAATAAGGAAGTTTCAATGCTGTATAACTATGGTTATTCTGCGCTCGGTTTATTTTCTATTTTGCACTACCTAACATACTCATGTATGACATTATCTGCCTGGATTGTACGTAAACCAAAAGTGTTTAGCTATATCTCGGTACACGGTTCAATACTTGGTCCTTTACTGGCACTATTCAAGTGAGTTGACAACTTCACGTTTCTTCACACATTGCTCCATTTCTATGTCCTTGCTCAGCCATGTTCAGTAGCGATGACACCTATGACATCTTTTTTTCAGTCCCTACCCTCTGAATTTTTGTAAACTTCCAAAGAAATATTACTGTGGTCTAATGAAAATGATTTCAGACGAACTATAAGAGAAGATACATATAAAGGAAAAGATTGTTTTTAGAAATACAGGAACAGGAAGTGGTAAAGGAGTAAGGAGAAGTTGATAAAGATATACAATTCTGTTTATGTAGACCATACGTAGAGATATAGGGTGTCAAAACAAAAAGATAAGAATTGACCTGAGTAATTATTGTCCCCAGCCAATATATTGAGTATTGTTTTGATGTAGTGTCAATGTTTTGTAGATTGCACAGAAGGATTTTACAGATCCATTGGTTGTATATGTCACCAGAGATCAGTGGTTCTCTTTTGATCAGGCAATAAAGTGGTTCGTTTTTAATAGAACAAAAATGTCTTGAGAGAATTTGATAAAAATGCTTAAAATTAAGAGGAATTCAGAGGTGGAAATTCAGGAAAAACATGTTGAAGGGAATAGTATAAAGAGGTGTATAAATAGTGGAGAGTTATAATTTTTTTTAATGGAGTGGGTTATTAGGACATGAAATATTCTGCCAGGAAGAATAATGTCAACTAAATCCATAACAGTTTTTAAAGGGAAGTGATGAAATATTTGAGAAGGATTTCTATTTGCATTGTGGATAATGGGACAATATGAGTTGTTCCAGAGGTCTGGCAACCAGCTGAATGGTTTCTTGTAGTGTAAGATTGTGTGATTGTACACACATAAACAGTATCTTATAGTTACAGGGCTCACAATTATATCAAATTTGGTATTGCCTGACCATTATTGCCTGACCATTAATGCGCTTGAGAAGATGGTATGAGCTATTTTCTTGTGAGCAGTTGTTGTCAAATGATTTCAACAGTAGTAAAGTAATAACTACTAATAAGCATTTTAGAGGGTAGTTATGAGTCAACTGCTTTGGTGGTTTTGTTGTTATATATAGGCCAGACAGGCTAAAGATTCCATTTATTTTCTTCTATACGGCTTGAGTGAACTAGAAGGATTATTACAACATTAATTTTTAGATCCTCATTATAAATGATAAAATTTATTAAAACCTCTTCACCTTACAGTTCCACATTATAACTAAATTTAAATCCCGTAGCTAACATGGTGGGATTTAAACTCAAGCCTCCAAGTTAATAGTTTGGTAACTTAAATATTGTGCCATAGATATAAGACACAGAACAGTTCAGCACAGGAACAGGTCCTTCAGCCAGAATTGGTGTTCTAGTCTGTGCTGACTAGGATACTAATTTAAACTGTACACCTGTCTTCTCTTGATCTATATCACACTATTACTTGCCTGTTCTTGCGTCTGTCTAAATGCCTCTTAAATGTTGCAAAGAATAGGAAGTGCCTGGAACATGCTGCCAGGGGAGATAACATCTCCATCCCCCTGGTAGTATTTGACATTTCCCTTCTGGGAAAAAGACTAACTACCTACACTTTCCATCATCTCATAACTTTATATACTTCTATTAGGTCACAACTTAGCTTCAAATGCTCCAAGGAAAAATATGTTTATAGGAAGAATGAGGGAGGGGTGAGGGGAAAGAGTTAGGATGAAGAGAAAATATGTGACTTGGGGATGGGAGGTGACCATATGGAAGAAGGAAAAAGAGCAGAGTGACTTGGGAGGTGGTGGGAGAAATGTCTGCACACAGGGATTGGGGGAGGGGGAGGGGGAGGGGTGGTGTTGCATGGGAAAGAGAGGGGATGTACAGAGTGCAACTTGAAATTGGAGAATTCAATGTTCATACCATTGGGTTTTAGGCAACCTAAGTAAAATATGAGGTGCTGTTCTAGTTTACATATTGCCTCACTGGTAATAGAGGGATGCAAGGCCAAAAACGTTTGTTATGGGAATGGGAAGGGGAGTTAAATTTGTTAGCAACTCCCATCCTTGAGTCTCCAATTTTTTTAAAATCCACTTCCTTCCCCTTCCCTGCCCCTTTCCACACATATCCTTTGCTCTAGCTTTACAATTCACACCTTTCCTTATCCAACACACTTTTGTTACTTTTTCATCTGTATCCCACTATCACTGGTTGGCCTTGTCCCACCCACACTTTTAGAAACATAGAAACATAGAAAATATGTGCAGGAGGAGGCCATTCGGCCCTTCGAGCAAGTAACCCCATTCATTGTGATCATGGCGGATCGTCCCCTATCAATAACCCGTGAATGCCTTCTCCCCATATCCCTTGACTCCACTAGCCCCTAGAGCTCTATCTAACTCTCGTAAATCCATCCAGTGATTTGGCCTCCACTGATCCTCTGTGGCAGGGAATTCCATAAATTCACAACTCTCTGGGTAAAAAAGTTTATTCTCAGCTCAGTCTTAAATGACCTCCCCTTTATTCTAAGACCGTGGCCCCTAGTTCTGGACTCACCCAACATTGGGAACATTTTTCCTGCATCTAGCTTGTCCAGTCCTTTTATAATTTTATATGTTTCTATAAGATTTCCCCTCATCCTTCTAAACTCCAATGAATACAAGCCTAGTTTTTTCAATCTTTCCTCATATGACAGTCCCGCCATTCCAGGGATCAATTTCGTGAACCTACGCTGCACTGCCTCAATCACAAGGATGTCCTTCCTCAAATTAGGAGACATAAACTGTACACAATACTCCAGATGTGGTCTCACCAGAGCCCTATACAACTGCAGAAGAACCTCTTTACTCCTATACTGAAATCCTCTTCTTATGAAGGCCAACATTCCATTAGCTTTCTTCACTGCCTGCTGTACCTGTAAGCCAACTTTCAGTGACCGTTGTACACGGACGCCCAGGTCTCGCTGCACCTCCCCCTTTCCTAACCTAACCCCATTGAGATAATAATCTGCCGCCTTGTTTTTGCCACCAAAGTGGATAACCTCACATTTATCTATATTATACTGGATCTGCCACGCATCTGCACACTCACTCAACCTGTCCAGGTCACTCTGCAACTTCCTAACATCCTCTTCACAGTTCACACTGCCACCCAGCTTTGTGTCATCCGCAAACTTGCTAGTGTTGCTCCTAATTCCCTCTTCCAAATCATTAATATATATGGTAAACAGTTGTGGCCCCAACACCGAGCATTGCGGCACTCCACTCGCCACTGCCTGCCATTCTGAAAAGGACCCATTCACTCCTACTCTTTGCTTCCGGTCTGCCAACCAATTTTCTATCCATGTCAACACCCTACCCCCAATACCATGTGCTCTAATTTTAGCCTCCCGTGCGGGACCTTATCAAAGGCTTTCTGAAAGTCTAGATACACTACATCCACTGGCACCTCTTCATCCATTTCACTTGTCACATCCTTAAAAAATTCCAGAATATTAGTCAAGCATGATTTCCCTTTCATAAATCCATGTTGACTTGGAATAATCCTTTTACGGCTATCCAAATGCCCCATTATTACCACTTTAATAATTGACTCCAGCATCTTTCCCACCACCAAAATCAGACTAACTGGTCTGTAATTCCCCTTGTTCTCTCTCGCTCCTTTCTTGAAGTGGGATAACATTAGCTATCCTAAAATCCACAGGATCTGATCCTGAATCTATTGAACATTGGAAAATGATCACCAATGCATCCACTATTCCTAGAGCCACCTTCCTGAGGACCCTGGGATGCAGACCATCAGACCCAGGGGATGTATCATCCTTCAGTACCATTAGCCTACCCAATACTATTTCTCGCCTAATGAAAATTTCTTTCAGTTCCTCTACCTTCTTAGATCCTCTGTCCTCCAGTACATCTGGAGATTGTTTGTGTCTTCCTTAGTGAATACAGATCCGAAGTACCTACTCAACTCTTCTGCCATTTTCTTGTTGCTCATAATAATTTCACCTGTGTCTACCTTCAAGGGACCCACATTTGACTTTGCTACTCTTTTTCCCTTGACATATCTAAAAAAGCTTTTACTGTCCTTCTTTATTTTTTTTCCACCTTTCTCCCTAATACTCCATCACTCTGAAGAAGAGTCCCAACCCAAAATATTGCCTATCCATTCCTTCAACATATGCCACCCGACCTGCTGAGTTCCTGCAGCAGTTTGTTTTTTGCTCAACATCCTGATAAACCTGTGTTAAAGAAGGAACTGCAGATGCTGGAGAATCGAGGGTTACACAAAAGGCTGGAGAAACTCAGAGGGTGCAGCAGCATCTAAGGAGCGAAGGAGATAGGGGTCTCGACCCGAAACGTCGCCTATCTCCTTCGCTCCTTAGATGCTGCTGCACCCGCTGAGTTTCTCCAGCCTTTTGTGTAATCCTGATAAACCTCTTCTCCACGCTGTCCCGAGCTTCCACATCCTTCCTCTAATGTGGCCACCAGAATTGCACACAATACTCCAAATGCGACCTACGCAAAGTTACTGTACATACAGCTGCAACGTGACTTCCCAACTTTTATAATCAACACAAAAATGGAAATGTTGGAGGAACTCAATGGGTCAGGTAGCAGCTGTGCAGATAATGAACAGACGATGTTTTGCATTGGGACTCTTCAATAAATTGTCCATTTTCCCCACAGATACTGCCTGGCCTTTTGAGTTCTTCCAGCAGTTTTGTTAGCTCATGATTTTAGCATCTGCAGATTCTTGTGTCTCCAATAATGTGTCATAATCAATGCCCCAATTGATGAAGTGTGCCATATGCCTTCTTTACCATTCTACCCATATGTGTTTCCGCTTTCACGGAACTATGGACTTGCTTCCCAAGATCATTGCGCATCAATGCACTTCAGGTCCTATTATTCACAGTGCACTTTCCTCTTACATTTGACCTCCCAAAGTGAAGTGCTTCATACTTGTCTAGATTAAACTCTGCCAACTATCTGCCCGAATGTCTAACTGGTCTATAACCTACTGACAACTTTCTTCACTATCCATAACTCTGCTAATTTTTGCGTTATCTGTAAACTTACATCAGCCACATACTTGCATTATTTGAATGAAAGTGTATATCACCAACATCAGGAATCTGAAGAAGTGTCTCGACCTGAAACGTCACCCATTCCTTCGATCCAGAGATGCTGCCTCTCCCGCTGAGTTACTCCAGCATTTTGTGTCTACCAACATCAGAAATCCCTGTACTGATCATTGCAGAACACTACTAGTTACAGACCTCCAGTCAGAATAACAGCCCTCCAATACTACCCTTGATATTCTATGACCAAGCCACTTTTGAATACTTTCTACCAGGTCTCCATGGATCCAATGTGCTTTAATCTTCTGGATCAGCCTACCATCAGGAAGGAACCTTGTCAAAAGCTTTATTAAAGTCAATTTTGCACAATATCCACTATCCTAACCTCATCAATCATATGTGTCACCTCCTCAAAAACTCAGTCATGTTTGTAAGACCTCCACAGCACAAAGCAAAGGTGAATATCCATAATAAGTCTATGCTTTTCCAGATGTGAGTAGATCCAATCCCAGAGAATCTTCTCTAATAATTTCCCTGTCACTGACATAACAATCACCAGTCTATAACTTTCTGTTTTGTCCCTCTTTCCCTTATGCATAGGAACAACATGGGACTTTGCCTATGGTAATTGGTGATACATAGATCTCTGGTAAAGTCCCAGCAATCTTCTTTCTTACCTTTCTCAACAACATGGAATAGATTCCATTAGGCCCATGCGAATAACCACCTTAATGTTCTTAAGGAGACCTAACACCTCCTCCTTCTTGATATCAGCAGAATATCCTAATTATTGTACTGTATGCTTCAAGACTAAAAAACATTTCTCAATCCATCCTAGTATATGAATTACAATTCCACATGCTTTCATTTTGAACATTATCTTCTAACGTGGGACCTTTTGGAAATCCAAATATACCAGATTCACTTGTTCTCCCTTATCTATTCTGGTTGGTACATCCTCAAAACCCCCCAAAAATATTTGTTAAGCATGAGTTCTAATTTTTACATCCATGCCAATTTTGTCCATTTCTTTTCTGAGGCTATGCTATGGATCTTTTATAATAAGTTCTAGAATTTTCCATTACTGATGACAGCTTACTGGTGTGTAATTTCCTCTTTTTACTCTTCCTCCTTTAATAAGCAGGGTTACGTTTGCCGATCTCCAATATGTAGGAACTCCTCTAGAGTCAAAGGAATTTTGGAAGATGACCACCAGTGCATTCACAATTGCCAGACCACTGGAATGTAGATTATCAGGCCTCGGCGTTTTGTCACTCTTAAGCCCCTGTCCCACTTAGGCGACCTCCACCACGAGTTCTTGCGACCTTGCCCGCGACCCATAGTTGCGGGAAGGTCGCCACGAGGTCGTAGGGGGTCTTCGTCACTCTCCTTCATGATCGAGAGTGGTCTCCACAAAGTCGAGGCTTCAGCAAGGTCGCGGCATATTTTTCAAGATGTTAAAAATTGACCACGACTAAAAACAGGTTGCCGTGGGATAAATCAATACTTTTTTAGTCGTAGGTCTAGTCGAAGTCTGTCATAGTAGGTCGTGATGCTAATCGTAGGTACTCGAAGGTAGTCAAAGGTAGTCAAAGGTAATAGCTCCGGGGTGAAAAAAAGGTCAGTAGAAATAAAAGGTAATTTAAACAGCAGCACTTGACCTCTGTCACTCCAGGGCATGTTCATTCATAGCTGGAGAGATTTTTGGAGTGGAGACCTGTGTTTTAGAGATGGCATCAAAAAGGCAGCTGCGCAAGGGGAGGGCACAACCCTAAAAAAAACCTGCCATGCAGGTGTTGCCCACCCAGGAGGAGGAGTGGCAGGAGGTGATACCACAGGAGGTGATAGTGCAGGAGGAGGTAGCCCTGCATGAGAGACCCCTGGAGGAGGAGACCACGGTGGTAGGATATGTCCCCACCACCACCCCATCCTTCACTGCCTCATTTGAAGGCAGCAAAGCAACCCTTTCTCCTGCATCAGAGGCAGATGCCCCATTGGTGGTGAGGGAGGGCTGGAAGAAGGTTATGCCCCACACCTTCACCAGGCAGCAGGAGGGGGACCTTGGGGAATGGTTCCAGCAGAATGCCATCCTAAGGAAAATGAGGGGTACAGGGACAGGGACAAGAACGGCATGCTTGCCATCCACAGCCCCACATGTGTGGTTAAAGTTCCATCTTTTGTCAAACCCCAGCGCCACTCTCTTCTAGTCATCTGTCCATCACATACCTCCATTCACCAATTGAGACCTCTTCTTGTGCTTCCTCTTCACCCTTGCTCTTACCCTTCTGCCTTTCTTAAAAGGCTGCTGAAGCAAAAGGGCTACTGCAAACCGCAGTAGTTGTATTTTTACTAACATCCTCCAAACTAGATACTTCCTTGCTTGCATGGTTCAGAATGATTTAAAAAAAAACCTGGGAGGTATTTTTTAGTGAGAATAAAATGCAGACATGACATCATTTTATCAGGTAATCATTTGAGCTGTAGACACTTGTCACTGGTGGTTGTTGGTTTTCGGTGTGGTCCTCTGAAGTCGAAGGGGGTCGTGCTCATTCGCGGGCCAATTTGCAAGAGACCATCCTCGAGTAAAACGTACATGGCCGAAGTCAACATAGTCGAAGGAGGTCAAAGGAGGTCTTCTTCGTAGTCTAGGGAGGTCTTCCTGGGATGTCAGGACTGTCTTATGAAGAAAGACTGGATAGACTCAGTTTATACTCTCTAGAATTTAGGAGATTGAGAGGGGATCTTATAGAAACTTACAAAATTCTTAAGAGGTTGGACAGGCTAGATGCAGGAAGATTGTTCCCGATGTTGGGGAGGTCCAGGACAAGGGGTCACAGCTTAAGGATAAGGGAGAAATCCTTTAGGACCGAGATGCGAAGGACATTTTTCACACAGAGAGTGGTGTGTCTCTGGAACTCTCTGCCACAGAGGGTAGTTGAGGCCAGTTCATTGGCTTTATTTAAGAGGGAGTTAGATGTGGCCCTTGTGGCTAAGGGGATCAGAGGGTATGGAGAGAAGGCAGGTACGGGATACTGAGTTGGATGATCAGCCATGATCATATTGAATGGCGGTGCAGGCTCAAAGGGCCGAATGGCCTACTCCTACACCTAATTTCTATGTTTCTATGTAACATAGTCATAGGAGGTCGTACACATAGTCAAGGAAGTTTGTAGGAGGTCGTAGGTCACCGCAACCTTGATTTTTTTTTTGGTCGCTTGAGGTCGCCAGAACTCGGGATGGAGATCTTCCAAGTGGGACAGGCCCTTTTTTTAAAAATAAATTTTTTATTAGAAGTAAACACATAATAAAAAACATTTTGTTTGTTATAGTCATACATTATTAATATTGTTTGTATTATCAATTGTATAATAATTGTACTTCTATATATTTTTTAAATTTTTATATAGATAGAAAATAATAGAGAGGGGGAGAAAAGAAACCAAAACATTAAAAGAGAATGGAATAATCAGCTAATTATACATCATTGGAGATATGTCCATGGATTATAAAATGTAATTCTTCATCTAATCCTTGATTCGGGTTTCAGTCAGGTTCTCGTGCTGAACCTGTTTGCCCTTCAAATATTCAATGAATGAAGGCCATATTCTAGTAAATAGTTCTTGTTTGTCCATTAAGATAAATCATAATCTTTCCAAATGTAGGGTCTCCGAAATTTCCATAGTCCACATTTTAATTGTGGGGGTTATAGGGCCTTTCCAAAATTTTAATATTCATTTTTTCCCAGTTATTAAACTATAATCGATAACGTTTCTTTGGTTTGTTGTAAATAATTGATTTTGTTCTAGTATTCCTAATATTATTAATTTTGAATCGGGGTCCAATTGGATATTGACAACTTCCGAAATTATCTTAAAAATTTCCGTCCAAAAATTATTAATTTTTATACAACTTACAAATGTGTGCGTTAAGTTAGCCTCTGAGTGCTGATATTTTTCACAAATAGGAGATATGCTTGGGAAAATTCTATTTAATTTTGTTTTTGAATAGTGCAATCTATGTAATACTTTAAATTGTATTAAAGAGTGTCTAGCATTTAACCAACAGTGATGTATATGTTGCAAGCTATCGTCCCATATTTTTGGCCTTATTGTTTGGCCTAGTTCATTTTCCCATGATTGCCTATATATTTCCGTCAAGGGTGCATCATTATCAAATAGGATATTATAAATAGAAGATATCAATTTTTCTGTGTTGGGTGTTTATTCAAACATTCATCAAGAATTTCTGTCTTTCTATTTCCATAGTCCTGTGTATTTGATTTAGCGTAGTCGCTAAGTTGTAGGTATCTAAAGTAGTCATTTGAGTAAAGCCCAGAATTAAAGGACGTTCTTTTAGGAAGGAGATGAGGAGGAATGTCTTTAGTCAGAGGGTGGTGAATCTGTGGAATAATTTGCCACAGAGGGCTGTGGAGGCAAAGTCAGTGGATATATTTAAGGCAGAGACAGATAGATTCTTGATTAGTTCGGGTGTCAGATGTTATGGGGATAAGGCAGGAGAATGGGGTTAGTTGGAAGAGATAGCCATGATTGAATGGCAAGGTATTGATGGGCCGAATGGCCTAATTCTGCCCCGATCACTTAAGATTTTATGATCTTATGATTGCAAAATCTCACATGGAAATATAAGCTCTTGCTTTTGAAGTCCGATGTACTCATTTCAAAGATGCGGTCTTCTCCCTGTGCAGTGGGTTGGGCAATTTGATCGTCAAGTCAAGTTTATTTGTCACATACGCATACGAGATGTGCAATGAAATGAAAAGTGGTAGTGCTTGCGGACTGTGCAAAAAAAACTACAAAACAGAATGGAACAGAATCAGTAATTACATATTTATGGGAGAAAAAAAAGAAGAAACAGCAATTTAAAAAGACACCACACAACAGTAAGTTGGTACAGTAAGTTAGTCTCTGGTGAGATAGGAGTTTACAGTCCTAATAGCCTCTGGGAAGAAACTCCTTCTCATCCTCTCTGTTTTCACAGCATGGCAGCTGGAACAGTCCATTGCTGGGGTGGAAGGGGTCCCCCATCATCTTGTTGGCTCTGGATTTGCACCTGCTGATGTATAGTTCCTGCAGGGGGGCGAGTGTAGTTCCTGTAGTGCGTTCGTCTGAATGCACTACTCTCTGCAGAGTCTTCTTGTCCTGGGCCGCTCAGTTCCCAAACCAGGATCAGGAGTATGATGTTCAATTTTTGCTGTTAGTATGCTTCTACTAGATATTTGTGCCCAATTGTATTGTTGTGAAATGCAGAAAAGATATGTATATGTTCATGATGATGCCATATCTACTCAGTATTGGTATTGGTGCAGAATATAATGTTATAGCATTATAGTATTACAATTACCAAGAAAGTACAGACAAAAATAAGTGCAAGGTCTATTGAGAAGTTGGTTGGATAATTGAAATTGGAACTACATCCTAGGTTATGGGAGGTTATTGGAACTACATCCAGTAGTTTGATACCTGTGGGGAAGAAGCTGTTCCTGAATCTGGTGGTTCATGCTTTCAACCTTTTGTATCATGAAATGTAGGTGGAATCGATGCAGGGGAAGCTGGTTTGTGCAAGGGACTAGACTACATCCACAGCTCTCTGAAATTGCTGCAGTCTTGGGCAGAGCTGTTGCCAAGCTAAGTTGTGAGGCATTGTGTTTTCTATGGTGCATCTGTAGAAGTTGGAAAGCGTCCTTGGAAACATGCCAAACTTCCTCAGTCGTCTGAGGAAGTAGACCAGTAGTAAACTATGCTTACATTTTTACAGATATTGGAAGTGAAAATCAATCATATCACTGACAGGTATGGTAAATGAATCAAAAACAATATTTCCCAAAATTTCCCCTGGGGTTCTGCTTATCATGCACCATGACTTAGATGGCAAACTGGGAAGCAACTGATAGGAGTTTAAATGGGGTTTCCATAAAACCTGGTGGGCAATCAGAAGAACCCCAAAGGAAATCCCCAGTGTTGTCATTTACGTTTCATTATAACTGTATCTCCCAGTGTCTCTTTCCTACCACTTTATTTTCTGAGTCACTGTTTGTTTTTGAGTAAAGTTATAGTCCGAGAAATTCCTCTACTTATTAATGATAATGACAACATGACTTGACAATGATGGTGGAAGCAGATTTTATATTAACTTTTCAATAATATTCTATAAGGTATTTTAGATCGGCACATGGATATGCATGGAATGTTATAGTTCATGAACAGGCAGATGAGATTAGTTTATCTGGACATCATGTTCGGCACAGACATTATGGGCCGAAGGAACTGTTCCTGTGCTGTACCTTTCTGTGTTCTTTGTCAATCCTGAAAATATTTGAAATCATACTCAGCATTACAAGACACCATAAAACAGCACTCAATGGACATAATTTGTGTGAAATAATTGGACCTTTGCAGATTTCTGTTAGACGACACATGTTTGAACAGTGAAGGAGACACAGAACAAGGAAAGATGACTAATGAGCAGTTATATAGATTGTAGATAATTCAAGACTACTTGAACATGGGCCGCCTCGAACTAAAACCATGGATTTACCATTTAGGAATTGAAACAGTGGCCAGAATCATGTTAACTGGGAGCCTGCACTTTTGGCTCTCCCTTATCCATTCTACTTGTTACATCCTCCAAAAATTCCAGAAGATTAGTCAAGCATGATTTCCCCTTTATAAATCCATGCTGACTTTGACTGATCCTGCCACTGCTTTCCAAATGCGCTGCTATAACATGTTTAATAATCGACTGCAACATCTTCCTCACTACCGATGTAAGGCTAACTGGTCTATAATTCCCCTTTTACTCTCTCCCTCCTTTCTTAAAAAGTGGAGTTACCTTCCAGTCCACAGGAACCGATCCAGTCAAGAGAACATTGGAAAATGATCACCAATGCATCCACAATTTCCAGGGCCACCTCCTTGAGTACTCTGGGATGCAGGCCATCAGGCTCTGTGGATTTATCTGCCTTCAGTCCCAACAGTTTACCTAACACCGTTTCCTGACTAATGTTGATTCCCTTCAGTTTCTCCCTCTCACTAGATCCTCGACCCCATTGTATTTCTGGGAGATTGTTTGTGTCTTCCATCGTGGAGACAGAACCAAAGTACTCGTTTAACTATTCTGCCATTTCCTTGTTTCCCATTATAAATTCACCTGTCTCTGATTGTAAGGGACCTACATTTGTCTTCACTAATCGTTTCCTTTTTACACATCACAGAAGCAGAGTCAGTTTTTATATTCCCCACAAGTTTTCTTTCATGCTCCTTTTTCCCCTCTTAATTAACCCTTTTGTCCTCCTCCATTGTTCAAATTTCTCCCAGTCCTCTGGTTTGCTGCTTCCTCTGGCCAATTTATATACCTCTTCCTTGGATTTAACATTATCCTTGATTTCTCTCCTAAGCCACGGTTGAGCCGCCTTCCCCGCCAGACAGGGATGAACAACTTTTGGAATTCATCCATGCGGTCTTTAAATCTTTGCAATTACATCTCCACCATCAACCCTTTAACTGTAATTTGCCCGTCTATCCTAGCCATTTCCTGTCTCATACCTACAGTCTTCTTTCTTTAAGTTCAGTACCCTAGTTTCTGAATTAACCATATCACTCTCCATCCTAATGCAGAATTCAACCATATTATGGTCACTGTTGCACAAGGGGCTCTGCACAACAAGATTCCTAACTAATCCTTCCTCATTACATAATACCCGTTCTAGGATGACTTGGTGACTTGGACAGGTTGGGTGCGTGGGCAGATGCATGGCAAATGCAGTTTAATGTGGATAAATGTGAGGTTATCCACTTTGGTGGCAAAAACAGGAAGGCAGATTATTATCCGAATGGTGTCAAGTTGGGAAAACGGGAAGTACAACGAGATCTGGGGGCCCTTGTTCATCAGTGAGCATGCAGGTACAGCAGGCAGTGAAGAAAGCAAATGGCATGTTGGCCTTCATATCAAGATGTGTTGAGTATAGGAGCAAAGAGGTCCTTCTGCAGTTGTACAGGGCCCTAGTGAGACCACACCTGGAGTATTGTGTGCAGTTTTGGTCTCCAAATTTGAGGAAGGGCATTCTTGCTATTGAGGGAGTGCAGCGTAGGTTCACAAGGTTAATTCCTGGGATGGCGGGATTGTCATATGTTGATAGAATGGACAGGCTGGGCTTGTGTACTCTGGAATTTAGAAGGATGAGAGGGAATCTCATTGAAACATATAAGATTATTAAGGGTTTGGACATGCTGGAGGCAGGAAACATGTTCCCGATGTTGGGGGAGTCCAGAACTAGGGACCACAGTTTAAGAATAGGTTATTAGCCATTTAGAACTTAGATGAAGAAAAATGTTTTCACGCAGAGGGTTGTGAATCTGTGGAATTCTCTGCCTCAGAAGGCAGTGGAGGCCAATTCTCTGAATGCTTTCAAGAGAGAGTTAAGGGGCTGTCCCACTTAGGCGACCTAATCCGCGAATTCAGAAGAGTGTCTTCGACCTTCAAGCTCGAGGGCACTCACCTGGAAAACCTCGAGCTGGATCGACCGTCCGCGTTGAAACTGCGAGCTGGATCGACCGACCGCACACACACACACACACACAAACACATTGCAAAGGCGGGGGGCCAGGGAAAGCGGGGGAGCGCTGTCTGAAATTCACACCCGCGATGAAGAAAGTAAAACGGCTGTACAGTAACGGTAAGTCCTTTAGAGAGCGCGGAGTGGGGGGGAGGGGGAAGAAGGGGAGAGGGGGGAGAGAAGGAGAGAGAAGGGGAGAGAAGGGGTGCAGAAGGGGGGGAGAAGGAGTGGAGATACTTTTAAGAAATATAATAACGTTTAGCGGGCATTTTACCTACCGGTAGGTCTCCCTTGGTCCTGAAAACTGAATGAGCCAATCAAAATGCCCAGTCAGTGAAGGAGATTGCCTACGGCTGCCCTCAACTGCCTGTAACTAAATAGCGATCCCACTCCACTGCACTACGAGTTAAAAAGACTCATGTCGACCAAATTTTATTCATGGAAATTTTTTCAACATGCTGAAAATGTTTCCGCGACCTAGCTGAGGCCACGAGTATTCGGGACCTTCCCTCGAGCATGAAGGAGAGTTCCAGCGACCTCATAGGACCTCCTAGGACCACGTGTTGACCATGCTGCGAGTTTGAAGGTTGAAGACACTCTTCTAAACTCGCAGATTAGGTCGCCCAAGTGGGACAGCCCCTTTAGATAGCGCTCGTAAAGATAAGGGGAGAAGGCAGGAACGAGGTACTGATTGTAGATGATCAGCCATGATCAAAGTGAATGGCGGTGCTGGCTCAAAGGAACATGATATTATACAAGTATGATATTAAATTAGTTGAGTCCGTCTTTCTATTCATAGCTTCGTCTAATAGGTCTGGAGTCAAATTTTGGTATTCTTGTGTATATTTTTTCAAATAGTCAGGGATTTGAAAATATTTAAAATATTGATTACTTCTCAGATTGCATTTAAGTTGTAGTTGTTGGAATGATAAAAAATTTCAATTTTCATACGTGTCAATTTCAATTTTCAATTTTCCACTGTTCTCTTGATTCAGGATCAGTTCCTGAGGATTGGAGGGTAGCTAATGTTATAACACTTTTTTAAAAAGACGGGAGTAAGAAAACAGGGAATTATAGACCAGTTAGCCTGACATCGATGGTGGGGAAGATGCTGGAGGCAATTATAAAAGATGAAATTGCAGCACATTCGGATAGCAGTAACAGGATTGGTCCGAGCATGGAATTACGAAGGGGAAATAATAAGATTAAATGAGAACTTAACAGTTTAAAGTTTGATCTTTATTTTATGAGGAGTTATGATGAGCGATTATGTGAAGAAGGCCATCAGCCCACATGCACATCAATCTTCAAAGCAGCAGTGTGAAATCACAGGTAACAGTAGTTGACCTGAACATAGTAAGATTGGAGAGAACTAGAACTACCAGGTAACCTTTATAATATGAGGGTTGGGAGCGGTGGGCACTCAATATAGATAAATGTGAGGTTATAATATAGATAAATGTGAGGTTATAATATAGATAAATGTGAGGTTATAACATAGATAAATGTGAGGTTATCCACTTTGGCGGCAAAAACAAGGGGGCAGATTATTATCTCAATGGGGTTAGGTTAGGTAAGGGGGAGGTACAGCGAGACCTGGGTGTCCTTGTACACCAGTCACTGAAAGTTGGCGTGCAGGTACAGCAGTCAGTGAAGAAAGCTAATGGAATGTTGGCCTTCATAACAAGAGGATTTCAGTACAAGGAGTAAAGAGGTTCTTCTGCAGTTGTATAGGGCTCTGGTGAGACCACATCTGGAGTATTGCGTACAGTTTTGGTCTCCTAATTTGAGGAAGGATATCCTTGTGATTGAGGCAGTGCAGCGTAGGTTCACGAGATAGATCCCGGGATGGCGGGACTGTCATATGAGGAAAGATTGAAAAGACTAGGCTTGTATTCACTGGAGTTTAGAAGGATGAGGGGGGATCTTATAGAAACATATAAAATTATAAAAGGACTGGACAAGCTAGATGTAGGAAAAATGTTCACAATGTTGGGTGAGTCCCGAACCAGAGGCCACAGTCTTAGAATAAAGGGGAGGTCATTTAAGACTGAGCTGAGAAAAAACTTTTTTACCCAGAGAGTTGTGAATTTATGGAATTCCCTGCCACAGAGGGCAGTGGAGGCCTAATCATGAGATGGATTTAAGAGAGAGTTGGATAGAGCTCTAGGGGCTAGTGGAGTCAAGGGATATGGGGAGAAGGCAGGCACGGGTTATTGATAGCAGACAATCAGCGATGATCATATTGAATGGTGGTGCTGGCTCGAAGGACCGAATGGCCTCCTCCTGCACATATTTTCTATGTTTCTATGTTTCTATGTAATCGCTCATCGTAACTCCTCATAAAATAAAGAGCAAATTTTAAACTGGTAAGTTCTCGTTTAATCTTACTATTTTACTTCGGAATCACGTGAGTCCAAGCATCACACACTGCATCAATTGACCATGGATGAGTGAAAGAGATTAATGAATTCAGACATGACATAATTTGTTAAAGATGTTGATGCTTTAATCATCAAAAGAAAATAATCGTGACCCTTCCCATCCCAAAGTATAAAACATAATCTAAAATAGAACTGGCAAAAAACCCCGGTCCGGCAATTGGTTTATTGTAAAACCTTTGGAACGTTTGTTCATTGGACCATCCTGCAGCCGCTAGGATGTGGTCGAGAGGGACATCCATTGCCCTTGCTGCTGATGTAGATGCAGCCCTGGTGGAGTGAGATTTAAACGTGTCAGTGTCCACTCCTGCACTTGCCAGGACCTCTTTTAACCATCTAGAAATGGTTTGCACTGATACCTGATAAACTGATAAGTTTTTTGTAACTTATGAGTACAGATGATTCGGAGCCTCTGAGGCTCTTGGTGACTTTATGTATTGTAGAATGTGTGTTACTACACACAACCGTGGGTCCATGTGGTATGCCAAGAACACAAACTTGAGCTCTGACACCCCCGGTCTGCATTGTTTTTATCAAATCATAAAAAAAAGGTAATGTTATTAACAGATGTAGCCATGTTGTCCAGTTGTAATTTGTGTAACATCTAGACCTGTCATGCTGAGACCAGCGCCATGAGCATAACCACCTTGAGGGTAAGTTTGGATAATGGCAGGGACGAAGCTGGTGCACACTGGTGAAGCAGTGTGAGCACCACGCTCACCTCCCATATTTCCGTGTACCGGGGTCTGGGTGGTATAGAATGAAAAATGCCCTTCATAAACCTTGTTATTAAAGGGTGTGTTCCTACAGAGTGGTGACCCGATCCCAGCACTAAGTATCAGGATAATGCGCTCCTGGCACTATTAATGGCACTATAGCTCAGTTTCTGATCAAAGTAAAGTGTTGATAGAAATTCCAGCACATCCATGATTCATGCTGTGTCATATGTTATGAAACTTCTTGATGTGAGAGATGCAATGTTTTTTAGTATTGTTCCTCCAGGCCGCAGTATCACATCCACCGTACGTTCTGATAATCCGAGCCCCAGGTATGGTCTCCTCAGAATCTGCAAACCAATAAATTGATTCGGTCATGTAGTGGATGGTTACTCCCCATCACTGGGTGAACCAGCAATTTTCTGCTTTTGGGGACAGCCATAAAAGGCTGTGTTATCATTGCCAGGACCAGTGGGAACCATGGCTGTGTAGGCCAGTCAGGCACTACTAAAATGCCTGTGGCGTTGTCTTGCTTGATTTTTTCCAAACACCGACTGATGAGGCAAAATGGGGGGAAAGCACACAAAAACATTGGCACGGACTGGAAGGGCCGAGAAGGCCTGTTTCCATGATGTAATTGTTATATGGTTGTTAACATTCCTGCCCAGTCTATCGAGAAAGCATCTACTGCCACTGCCCCTGGGTCTGGTCCCCATTATACATATCTGGGTAACTGGTGATTAAGTCTGGATGCGAACAAATCAATATCCGATACACCATACCGGGTGACAATGTTGTTAAACACTTCACGATTCAACATCCATTCTGTGTTGTCATTGAATTTCCACGATCTAGTGTCCACCACCATGTTGTATCTACCTGGTAGGTAGATGGCTGAAACCCAAATGTTCCTTGTAATACACCAGTGCCAGATAAGGTTAGCCAATTTATCACAAGATTCCACCCATGTGATTAACATATGCCACCGCTGTAGTGTTGCCAATCTGAAGTTGAACATGCATATTGCATATTGCTGCAATAAGCCTTCAGCCCATAGAGTGCTCCCAACAACTCTAAATAGTTAATACCATGTTGCTGAAGAATTAATGACTCCTGAACATTCCATCTACCACCGCAGCTAGAGATGGTATTTGTAGCTCACCATTTAGGGCGCTTGCATCGGTTTGTAAGATAACCGATGGCGTATCAACTAACATTTTTCTGGTGCAATGACGAATATTCGTTACCCACCATTGTAATTCAGCAATGGCCTCTGCTGGCAATTGCATAGGTCTACTGAAGTGACCTGCATGGAATTTGAGTGCCTGCTCCTTGGCATGTTGTAAATTTTGATAGTGCAAAGTCCCGAACCGTACAGCTGGAAAGGCGGCCACTAGTTTGCCAATTATACTATCTACCTGTCTAATAGAATGCTGCTGCAACGAGATTGTTACAGGCTTCTATTAATTCTGATCGCTTGCCCCAAGGCAGAGTCACAGACATGTGACTTGAGTTAACGGTAAATCCCAGGTAATTAATTACCCTGGTAGGTATCAATTTGGACTTAACTGGATGGATGAGAAACCCCAATCTCTCAAGCATGAGCTTGGTGGCTGAAACAGATGATTCAGCTGATTTCGTAGTTTCCCCTATGATTAGAATGTCATCCAAATATGCCATGACAATATGATTCTGAGCTCGGAGTAGCCCCAGGACTGGTTTAAAATGTTTTGTAATTAGCCTGGGAGCTGAAGTTAGCCCATTAGGCAATGCTTTAAACTGCCACAATTGTCCCATCCAGCTAAACTTCAAATATCTCCTGTGCTCCCTGTGAATGGGTACCGAGTAGTATGCATCTTTAAGGTCAATGCATGCCATATAACCTCCTTTAGAAACCAGTTGTATGGCAGTAACAAAGTTATCCATTTTGACGTGTTTATACTGCACAAAGGTGTTAAGTTCAGTCAAGTCTAGGATGATACGGCATCCTCCATTCGCTTAGTAAATATGTTAGATACAAATTGGTGAGATTCATGAGACAACCTCTCAATTACCTCTTTTTTGTGTAAAGTTTCAATTTCAGTTTGTACATCCAAAGTTTCCTGTTGTGAAAAAACATATGTGCGGTTTTGTGAATGTTGTGTGGGTGGTGGCAAATTGAGAAGGAATTCAATTTGGAAGCCTTGTGTACTGTGCAGTATAAACGGATCTAGTGTGATCCAATGCCATTCATTCAAGAAATGTTGCAATCTTCCCCCAACTTGTGACTGAGTCATGTGTAATGTGTTCCGCAAGGAACTAGATTCACCTACCTCAGATGTTACTGGTGGTATGGTGCTGGTTTCCATCCCCGAGATTTGGGGGGTAGGACTGATGGCGGGTGCCCTCCGCGCATCTTGGAAGTGGGCCGGCTTGGGTCTTGCTCTAAAAAAGACCTCTATGCCACTTGTTTGGGTCTCCCACCAGTTCCAGTGTACCGCCTGGTGTTGAAGGGAACGTAGGGGTGCTGCCGCCGGTATGAGACCTTGGGTGTAGTCGGGACTTACATCAGGCGTACTGTCTTTGCCTCATCGTCCAGCTCCCAGACCTGCTTCGGCAGATCTTCGCCGAACAGGTAATTGGGTGGTTGGACATTGCTGGCCTTACACAGCGCAGTGAATTTGGGGTTCAGTGCCGGCCGGATGGCATTTTTCCGCAAGCAATTAATTTCAAAATGTGCATTGCACATTAATGCCATGGCGTCCTGCTGTGTGTCAGATAGGGGCTCCCTATCCACTGACCTGGCAAAGGCTGTAATGCCTGAGGCAAGCAATTAAACAATTTTTTGGAGCTTCATCTCCCAGGCTCTGATGCCCACTCCAATGTAACCCCAGATGGAGTGATTTACGGCCGGCACATTCAAAGAAGCACAGTTAACAGGAGTGTGGTACTTGTTGGCAGTCTCCTCCATGGCCAGATCTTGGAGCTGGTGAGAGGCCAGATAATTGATGCTACTGGCTAGGTCTTCATCCAGGAGTTCCCCTGATTGCGACGGGATGGCAAGTTTTGATACCATTACGGGCACTTCTGATTCGTGTCCCCGGGTATGCTCACCAGCTGTACCACCAAACTCTGAGTCAGATAGATACTGACCCCGTGTGCTCCCCTCCTCAGAGAGGGAGACACTGTGCAGCCCTGTGCCAGGTGCTGCTGGCGCGGCCCCCCGTGGAGACCCGCGTTGATATAGCTCCCTCCTTTGGAGCATATCATTCTGGAGCAACCTCTCCATCAGGTGCTCTATGTGGGTTAGTCATCTGCAGATGCTACCCAATGAAGGAGGGGAACCCTCGTGGCCCAACTCATCCGAGTCCATGGGCCTAACAGACTTCTGAGTGGCTTTCCGCCCAAGTGGGACTGCCACGGTGCTATCTCCCAGCACCAAGTCTGATGTCGCTGGCTCCACCGCCAGCAACCCGGAAGGCGATATGGGCAGCCGCCCGCTACCCGCACTCCTGCGGTCTTCGGTAGCTGGTTTCACCGCGGACCGTCTCTTCACCTTCGCCATTCACTTTATCCACTTTGGTGGCAAAAACAGGAAGGCAGATAAAAAGTTTGTCCTCATCTCCGTTCTAAATGGCCTACCCATTATTCATAAACTGTGGCCCCAGGTTCTGGACTCCCCCAACATTGGGAACATGTTTCCTGCCTCTAGCGTGTCCAATCGCTTAATAATCTTATATTTTTCAATAAGATCCCCTCTCATCCTTCTAAATCCCAGTGTATACAAGCCAAGTCGCTCCATTCTATCAACATATGACAGTCCCGCCATCCTGGGAATCAACCTCGTGAACCTACGCTGCACTCCCTCAATAGCAAGAATGTCCTTCCTCAAATTTGGAGACTAAAACAGCACACAATACTCCAGTGTGGTCTCACTAGGGCCTTGTACAACTGCAGAAGGACCTCCTTACTCCTAAACTCAACTCCTCATGTTATGAAGGCCAACATGCCATTAGCTTTCTTCACTGCCTGCTGTATCTGTATGCTTACTTTCTTTGACTGATGAACAAGGGCCACCAGATCTTGTTGTACTTTCTCTTTTCCCAATTTAACACCATTCAGATAATAATCTGCCTTCCTGTTTTTGCCACCAAGTGGATGACCTCACATTTATCCACATTAAACTGCATCTGCCATGCATCTGCCCACTCACCCAACCTGTCCAAGTCACCCTGCATCCTCATTACATCCTCCTCACAATTCACACTGCCACCCAGCTTTGTGTCATCTGCAAATTTGTTAATGTTACTTTTAATCCTTCCATCTAAATCATTAATGTATATTGTAAATAGCTGCGGTCCCAGCACTGAGACTTGCGGTGAAGAGCAAAGATATAGGCATTGGAGAGGCCCTGGACAACAATCATTGGATAAAGTGCCAGGTGTCTGATCGAATGAAGAATCACATGTCCTCCTTTTGCTTATGCTAGTTTAATGAAAAACATATGTGAGGCAAATCAGTAGTTGATCTATGCTGGTCTTTGTGCAGCACATGAAGCTCCACCCTCCATTAAATTTCAACCAATCAACAAATGTTGCTAATCTCTTCACCCTCCTTCATTCATATAAACTATCTTTAATTCATCAATACTTGTCAACTCAAGTTCCTCATGTGATACAGCTTTCACATTTTCATCAGTCTGAATAAAGAAGTTTCTCTCTAACTTCATATTGGATTTATGGGTGACATTTTAGATCTATGGCCATCAGGTTTGGATTCCTTCTCAATTAGAAATATCTTCTCTACATTTTCCCTGTTAGACCCCTTCGTATTTCCGAAGACCTCTAACAGATCAATTCTTAGCGTTTCTCTTTTTAGTTGGTCCTTTCAAATCTAGTATCATCCTTTTTTGCATCTTCTGCAGTGCCTATACCTCCTCCATAATGAGAAGGTAACTGATTTCTGTGCAATACAGTCTGTTCCAAATATAATATAAATTTAACTTAAATCCTATATGTCTCACCATTTTATAACTGTTAAAATGTAGCATGATTGTAAATGTGTAAAACATATGTATAGATTTGATTTAAATGGTGTTGCTGCCGCCTCTCCATGATTCTGAACCTAAGCTAGTTGATATACAACTTGCAATTTGTCTGGGAGAAGTATTTCATCTTCTCATCTCATTATCTAGGCTCACTTTCCTCATTGATAAAGGCTTGCCTCAGAATAAGCAGATTTTATAAATTTGATACCTCTGTTGTTTGACACTTGTGAAAACCTTAATGTAAGTGTTAGACTCTTGTTATAGGTTCAAGCCTTCCCAAAAGAATGATCTCTCCAAAATGATTAAAGATTTATTCAGAAAGTATCATGTTTTACCATTGCTCATAGAAAAGTTAAGCAGTATTAATTTCTCCTTTCCTTTCAGTAGATCAAAATTATTTAAGTAATTAAAAAAATATATTTCCCTGTTCTTCAGATCTATTGATAAGATATCTCTTCCACAATTCTATTTAAACATCTTTGAGGTCTTGAAGGGATCACATTGAGCACACAAATTTTAATTATTCAAGTCTTCATATCTATTACATTTCAAGTTGAGTGAATGTAACACTTATGAATGCCTAATACATACTGTGATTAGTAATTATTTACATTGTTATTTGTGACAAACTAAAACTGCATTGTGATGATGATTTTCAGCAACTACTTTCCAACAATGTATTTTGCCCCATTTCTCGGCACAACAAATTAAAATCTTCAAGAAGTCAAACACTCGGTCACAGGTAAAGCCCGAGATCTGTTCAATCTCTACTGGTAGAAAAATAATATCTTTTGAGTTTTAACAGAGAATGTACATTGCCCTTTTCTTTTTTCAGCATATGGCATTTTATAACTATTAATGTTGATTTTTGATCATTATTTACGGTTTGATTTTTAACAGTTGCAAATGCTCATTCTCAAACTGTTCTCTTTCTGTAGTGTGTGTAAACCACGACTGATAGCATCAAAATATTGTCACTTGCTTATCTTTCCAACAAGACACAAGTTGATCTTAAATTAGTGACTCTTACTTATGGCTATTTATTTAGGTAATCATTTATTATTAAAAAAATATTTAGCACCCATACATTAAGAACTTGTGCTTTTCTGAATTTCTTTATTAAGTGAGAATAATGAGGTGAGAAACTAGATCAATAGGGCTTGTTTACCAGCTCTTTGAATTCAAAGGCAGTTTTTTATGGTACTCGTGTATACTTGGAGAAAATTGCCTCACACCATACATGAAGGGTGTTAACATTGAGACCATTAATGTACTTAGGAGGTTTGCAGATTCAGATCTCCACTGGTATTACAAACTGCGCCAACATCTGGTGTTTATGAACTCATTGATCCATCTAATATGTTCTCCTTGCCTGCCGAACCTGCTTTTAGCAGAAGAAAGGGCATATACTAATTCTCCTTAAAAGGTTTATCAAAGGTTAGTTACTTGTCGATTTCTTTTAGCTGTTGCTATGATTCTGCAAGGAGTTAGTTGGTTTTTTTAATCATTGTTTCAGTTGCAACATTCTACAGGAAGTGGTGTGGGAGGTGATGAAGACTTTTTTTGTTGACTTTGAGTCTTCTGCACCAGTTTCTCTCAGAAGAAATTGTATAAATAATTACTTTCAATGGCATACAACATGTATGGAAGAATATGTACCCGGGTAGGGTACTAAAAGGGAAGGAGAAGAATAAATGGATGAGAAGCAAAGGCCATATCCACAGGTTTGATTAGTGAGCAATTCTACAACTGATATTCAGGAAGGAAAAGTGTTTGAGACATCTAATTTTCATTAAAGATGCTCTCATAAAATATTCCTGCTGAAACCACAAAAACAACCATGAAGCATAACAAGGCCTACACTATCAGTTGGTATTCAGTTAAACTTGACAGAAAAATGTGATGCTTCTAGCTTGTTCCAGGCTGAAGCTGCAATTTCTCACAGCTTGTCAAAGTTGGCCTTCCTTTGTGATATAAGGGATGTCACTATAACATTTAATTATGTTTCATTTTCATTCCCTACAGAGAGTAAACCATGATTACAGGATCCTTTTGGAAAGGTGCTGCATTACTCACAAGAGCAAATGTCAGGATTTTTGATCATCCTGCACAATCTCAGCATAATGTGGAGGAAATCATTGCTGTTAAATATGTACTTAAGGTCAATGGTGAAGTAGTTAAAGATGATTGGACTGAGGACACTACCCCTAGTAACTCCTGCAGTGACGATGCCAGGCTGGTGATTGATTTCCAATAATGATAACCATTTCCCGTTGTGTGAAGTGTAAATCCAACTTGTTTTCTGATTAATGCTCATTGACTTTATTTTTAACAGTGTTCCTTGAGTCACGTGATGTCAGTGGCATTCACTTTACCATTTGTGTCCTTGTTTGTGCAGAGGCTAAGATCCAGAAGTATATCATCCTGGCAATGGTCATGGTGGGCAGGTTATTAGAAACTAAAGGGCCACCCACTTTGGCGTCATTTGCGTGTCATTTACACGACATCCTAAAAATTGGTTGACGCGTCGTAAAGCGCGGTGGCGTATGTAGTGACACGCGGCAACGGGTGGCGCCACAGGATTTTTTAATGCTCAAAAGTTTACTTGTGGGTGGAGCACCAAGGCAAATTCCTTGTATGTGAATACTTGGCCAATAAACTTACTTACTTAATAAATATATATATATATATATATATATATATATATATATATATATATATATATATACACACACACACACACACACACACACACACACACACACACACACACACACACACACACACATATATATCTCATAACCTAAATAAAATTTCCAGTACAATTTATATATATCAAGAGAATTTGATGTTGTCCTGAAAATTAATAATTTCTATGCGTTCCTTAAATGTTATAAATGCAATAAGCCTCGGTTGTTGCATGAAAATAATTAATATTTAGAAAGTGATCCTTTTTAAATATTTCCTTTCTTTTGTAATTTAAAGAATGTCCATTGTTAAATCATATTTTCAAAGAATTGCTCGTCGCGTGCCATATTATTCTGAACCTGAATCTAAATTATTCCTAATTTAAGTCAACAAAAAAACAGCAATTATTTTTTTAGCTGTATCATCCAGAAAACGTTTTTTTTTTACTTCTGACATGTAATCTTCTTGGAAATGTATGATGCAATGCCGCCACACAAGATTTAGCATATTGTAGAGTGCTGAGTCATCTTTTATGTAGTTTGGTTGGCCTAGAAAATCTTATCTTTATTAGCAGTGTACTTATTATTCAGTGATGAGAATATGTTAAATTGTGTCACATGAAGGCACTTCTTGTGGTTATCATCTGTAACTGCTCACATACCACTGTAAACCGTTTTGTGATCCATAGTATATAACAGCCATTCAGAGAATGTAGTGAGGTCTGGAGATGTGTTCAACCATATGGAAAAAACAGTAACACATAGTAGATTTTGTTCCAAATCTGTGATATGTTGTTAGTGAAATATGTCTTGAAGTAAAGTACTGAAAGGAAAAATAAGTTTGAGGTCTAGTGCCAAGACAAAATGTTGCCGAGCATGGCTGCTGGGAAACTTGTAGCTTCCCATTCCAGTAGCATAAGGAATGGAAAAAATAGGAAGCAGGGCATGACACTTTCTTTATCCTACCAGAAACAAAAAAAACCACAAGTTTAAACAGCATAAAACAAACAGCTGGGCTATTTGTTTTACATTATATAGGGAGGGCTCAGATTTAGACTAAAAACAGAATATGCTGAAACAGTTCAACTTCTGTGGAAAGCAAAACAACTTTATAATTTTAGATCAGAAACCATTCGTCAGACCTGGGAAAGCGAGATAAAAAAAGGTAATTTTAATATGCAATCTAGAGTAATGGAGAAAGGAAAAAATATTTGAATCGGCTATTTCTGATGTAGGTCATCCATCTGTGATAATACATCAGTTTTTCCCTCTCCATTAATATTGACTGGCAGCCAGGGCATGTCCAACAGTCCTGTAATGAGGAACACATGATACAAACATAATATTGAAATCTAGAAATATAGAATATAGGAGGAGGCCATTCGGCCCTTCGAGCCAGCACCGCCATTCATTGTGAGCATGGCTGATCGTCCCCAATCAATAACCCGTGCCTGCTTTCTCCCCATATCCCTTGATTCCACTAGCCCCAAGAGCTCATATCTGACTCTCTCTAAAATCCATCCAGTGATTTGGCCTCCACTGTGGCAGGGAATTCCACAAGTTCACAACTGGGTGAAAAAGTTTTTTCTCACCTCAGCCTTAAATGGCCTCCCCTTTATTCTAAAACAGTGGCCCCTGGTTCTGGACTCGCCCAACATTGGGAACATTTTCCCTGCATCTAGCTTATCCAGTCCTCTTATAATTTTATATGTTTCTATTAAATCCCCATCCTTTTAAACTCCAGTGAATACAAGCCAAGTCTTTTCAATATTTCCTCATATGACAGTCCCGCCATCACAGGGATCAATCTCGTGAACCTACGCTGCACTGCCTCAATCACAAGGATGTCCTTCCTCAAATTAGGAGACCAAAACTGTATGCAATACTCCAGATGTGGTCTTACCAGAGCCCTATACAACTGCAGAAGAACCTCTCGACTCCTATACTGAAATCCTCTTGTATGAAGGCCAACATTCCATTAGCTTTCTTCACTGCCTGCTGTACCTTATAAAAGGCTTTCTGAAAGTCTAGATACACTACATCCACTGGCTCCCCTTCATCCATTTTACTTGTCACATCCTCAAAAAATTCCAGAAGATTAGTCAATCATGATTTTCCTTTCATAAATCCATGCCGACTTGAACTAATCATTTTTCTGCTATCCAAATACCCCATTATTACCTCTTTAATAATTGACCAGCATCTTTCCCTCCACCGAAGTCAGGCTAACTGGTCTGTAGTACCCTGTTTTCTCTCTTGCTCCTTTCTTGAAAAGTGGGATAACATTAGCTATCCTCCAATCCATAGGAACGATCCTGAATCTATTGAACATTGGAAAATAATCACCAATGCGTCCACTTTTTCTAGGGCCACCTCCCTGAGGACCCTGGGATGCAGACCATCAGGCCCAGGGGAGTTATCATCCTTCAGTCCCATTAGCCTACCCAATACTATTTCTCGCCTGAAGAAAATGTCTTTCAGTTCCTCTACCCCCTTAGATCCTCTGTCCTCCAGTACTTCTGGGAGATTATTTGTGTCTTCCTTAGTGAAGACAGACCCGAAGTACCTGTTCAACTCTTCTGCCATTTCCTTGTTACTCATAATAATTTCACCCGTGTCTGCCTTCAAGGGACCCACATTTGACCTTGCTATTCTTTTTCCCTTAACATATCTAAATAAGTTTTTACTGTCCTATTATAATCATCTTAATCCCATTTGACCCCTCTCACCCTTTTACTGATATTCCTTTTATCCTCTACATCCCTCCTACTACTTCCTCTGCAACTTAAAATTACCCTTTTTATCTCTTCTTTCCAGTTCTGATGAAGGGCTTCACACCTGAGAATTTTAAAGGGCCTGTCCCACTTACGTGTCCTCGGCACGCAAATTATGCGACCTCGTGGTCGAATTGTGCCGTGATGGCCCTGCGAACGTTGGGCGTGATTACATGCGTACACTCAGCCGTCTGGAGCACGTGACGTCATTTGACGATGGAAACAAAGCTGGAGTAACTCAGCGGGACCGGCAGCATCTCTGGAGAGAAGCAATGGGTGATGTTTCGTGTCAAGACTCTTCTTCAGTCTGAAAAGAAGGGTCTTGACCCGAAACGTCATCCATTGCTTCTCTCCAAAGATGCTGCCGGTCCCGCTGAGTCACTCCTGCATTTTGTGTATATCTTCAATTTTCCTGGCCCCGCTCTGGGAGTAGAAGTGGGGGCGGATCCGGCCAGCAAAGACCGTGAGCCCCAGACCAAGCTTGGCCATCGTTTGCCTGCTTCTGCTGCTGTTGAAGGTGAGATGTTGCATCGTGCCAGGGTCTTGGGCCTGTCCCACTTTGGCTGTCAGTTCCGCGACAGGCCGTTGACGCACAAAGATTTAGCTCACTACAAAAATGTTGGAGCCCCACGCGATGTCGCGCACAACTACATACCTCTCCGTGCTTCTAAGTGGGACCGGCCCCGCGCGGCCATATGATGCCCGTACGCCTCAACGCGACCACGAGGTCACGTAATTTGCGAGCCAAGGACACGTAAGCGGGACAGGCCCTTGCCTATTTCTTTTTCCAAAGATCAGTTGAATGGTCCAGCATTTTTATTAGCATTTCAGATTTCCCAGAATGTGTAGTTTTTTTGGTTTTCAGAATCAAACAAACTGATCTAAATTGTTTACTTTTCTTTCTCCAACACAGTGTGAACAATGTCTCTGAGTGTAGTATGTACTGAATTGGCAGCAATGGTATATGTGCAAGACATAAAATGCGCTGGAATACACCTCGGTAATGAATAAATATATGGAGGTTACTTAATTAATTATGCAAATCAGGGTAGCATGAGTGTGTAAAAAGGATCTAGAAAGGTTTCTCGGGTTATAGAAAGTTTGGTGCAATATTGGAAAAATTTAGATCATTCGCACAGAAATAAATAAAAGAAAATGCAGTGTTTTTGAAATGGATAGAAATTGAAAGAGGTTAGCGTTGAAAGGGACCTGAACATCCTTGTATACAAATCAATGGAAAATGATCAATATACATTTCAATGGAAATTATCATGCTGGTACAGTAAGGAATTAGGAAGGCATATGGTACATAGGACTTTATTGTAAGAGGATTTGAGTACAAGAATAAAAATATCTTACAGCAATTATACAAGGCCCTATTGAGACTGTACCTGAGTGTCGTGCTAAGGTCTGGTCTCCAATAGTTCTGATCTGAAATTATAAGGTTGTTTTGCTTCCCACAGAAGTTGAACGGTTTCTGCATTTTCTGTTTTTAGTTTAAATCTGAGCCTTCCCTACATTATGTGAAACAACTCGCACAGCTGCTTGTTTTATGCTTTTTAAACTTGTGGTTTGTGTTTGCTTCTGGTAGGGCAAATAAAGTGTCATGCCCAGAAGCTAATGGGAGCTAATCTCATGGAAATGTACACAATTCTTACGTAGCTTGACAATTGTCAAAGCAGCTTGATATTTCTCCTTCCCCACAGCACAGTTACAATCTCAAAATGAAGATCTGATTATTCAAAATTGAGATTGGAAGACATTTCTTCATTGAGGATAGTAACCTTTTGTGATTGTCTACTCAGTGGCTGAATATATTCAAGGCAGAGATCGATCGATTTTTGGATATTAAGGGAATAGAGGAGTTCCAAAATGTTTGGCAAGGTGCATATTTATTTGAGTTAAATTTACACTGAAAAACACAAATAGAATAATGAATTGAACATGATGTATTTCTCAGAGTTTTGAAGGATGTGGTTAAAGAGTTATTGAATAAATGAGTTATCACCTTTCAAGTTGTTACAACGTTCCTGTGAATTTGAGGGTAACAAATGTGACCTTCTATTTATGAAGGAGGAGAGGGAAAATTAAAAAAATCAACCTGTCTGTCTAACATTAATAATAATAGGGAATATATGATGAAGTGTGCCTCAATAGAACTCCGAAAAGCATTATGGGATTGACCAAAATCATTGTGGATTTATGAAATCGTGTTTGCCTAATCTTTTAGAAATCTTTAGGGATGTGATTTGTAGAATGGAATAGAGGGGAACTATGGATGTGGATGTGGTGCATTTAGAATCTCAGGAGCCTATTAATAAAGTTCTCAGAGGAAGTCCAGAAAGCCAAATGGGATTTGGTGATATTTAATGGGAAGTAGCTAACATTGTACTTTAGTAACTGAATGCTCATGTGAAGCTACAAGAAGAGAACGCTGATTGTGTATTTGTTTTTACTGTAAGAAGATTTAAATATAGCTGTGAAGATATCTTACTGCAATTGTATAGACCTTGATGAGTTTTGTGTAAAATATTGGCTTCCTTTTCTAAAGTAGGATATATTTGCCATAGGGGAAGTACAACAAAGATTCTCCAGACTGCTGCCAGGTATGATTTTCTGTCGGTGGTGAAACTGAATAGACTGGGGCTATGTCTGAAATATCGATCACTCCGCAGAATCAGAGGCCATCTCATTGAAACATACAAATTTATTTCAGGACTTGATGGGATGAATGATGAGAGGAAGTTTCTTCTGGCTGAGGACTAGAATCAGAGGTACAGTCTTAGTTAATGGGGCAGCCTTATTTACTGGAGTAGTGAATACTGCACATTACACAAGTACTCAAATTCGGGACCAGCAAATAATTGGAACTACTACCTCTTTCACCTTGACTTATGTGCTACAACTAAATACCTAGTCCCCGACGGCAGCATTTTGCAGAAAGCATGGGTTTATCTCTTTGATGTTAAGAATCATGAAAAATGAGTCTCGGCCTCACAGAACTTACTTCCGGGCTGCTAAAGAGGTTGCAAGCTCCTCCCCTAGCATCATCTAGAACCCTTTCACCATGTGGACCTAGCCTCTCAATTCCAGGACTGCTCTATTCAACAACATTAATGATTGGGATGTGGAGAAGGTTACATTCAGAGAAATGGGAAACATTGGCAATGGAAATCGCATCACAACCCACTTGTTTTAAATTAAGGCTGTGCCATTGAAGGCATACTTGCAGAACAGAATGATGCACTAAAGTAGTGTTGGGAAGGTTGCTTGTAACATGGAAACTGTGGCAGGCTCCTAAGGGGATAAAAAAAAGCACCCTGGACTCACCAGAAGATTTGGACAGATTGATGTTTTCTGATGTCCTGTGTTAAAATGTTGATTTCAGTTTAACTTTATGTTAATTATAATGTAATAGTGGACATATCATAAAACCATTCTTCTCAGATATGTACTGTGTATGTTCATCTTCAGTGTCTTCATCCTCGTTTGGAAAGTAAAACCAGGAGCGGTCATATACATCAACTGGCAGAGAGGGTTGTAGCACAGAGAAACCTAGAGATACAACTACAAAGGTCCCTGGAACTAGTAGCACAGGGTGGCTAAGAAGCCATATGGCACATTTGCTTTAATCAGTCAGGACAATGAGTACAGAAAATTGGGCTGTCATGTTACAGCTGCAGGACTTTGGTGAGACTACACTTGGAGAATTGTGTGCAGTTCTGGCCAGCTTGCCAGAAAATGAGTTTAAGCTAGAGAGGGTGTACAGAAATGATTTACCAGGTTGTGGCCAGTTCTGGAGATCTTGAGTTTTAAGGAAAGGTTGGATAGACTGGGACTGTTTCCACTCAGCAAAAGAGGCTGAGGAATGACCTCAAATAGATTTATAATATCGAAAGGGCATAGATAGATATGATGTATGGTCTTTTTGTAAGAGTGGGAGAGTCCAAAACTAGAGGGTATAGGACTGAGGTGTGGAGGGGAAGATTTAAAGTGGTACTGAGGGAAAAAAATTTATACAGAAACTGCTCAGCATATGAAACAAATTGCCAGATGAAGTGGTAGAGACAATGCTTAGAAGTCATTTGGACAGGTACACAGATAGGAAATCTGTGGGATATGAGCTAAACCCGTGCAAATTGGATGAAAAGAAGGCACCCTCAGACACGCTTCTTGCGTATAGCGTGCACAGCCTAAAGTTGTAGGACAACTTGTTCTATTTGATTTTATTTGTTTGTGCATGCCAGGTTGATTGCATTCATCAAAACGGGGCAGACCACGTGAAGATTGCAATCTCCCACCCCTCCGACATGCTTGTCATTGCCCAAATCCTTTTTGCAGTCTGCTGCAACAAAGAGGGAAAGCATGTGCACATGTCTTGTTCAATATATTTTCGTAAATGTAACATTACTTGTTCAACATGCTCCTGAGATGAAAGTTATTGGACTTAAATCCTAAAGTAGTAATAACTGTCGGGGTTGAGGTAAAATGCCTGAATGTTAGTTTTGAATCTTTACAGGTGGGTGATGGAACTAGTGAATTGAGATTGAAGCTATTGATGCAGTTAGCAGAACATGCTATTTGAAAATTAAGTCACTCACTTTGTCCAGCAGTGGGATGTCATTGGACTTCTGACATTGAATTCATGTAGCACTCCCATCATTCCTCTCATTACCACTTGGAAGGTTTTTTTTTTCTCTCTTTCTGCACCACAGTGTCCATTACAGTGTCTGAAATGCCTGATCGATACCCACTTGCATGTTGAATCCCTGTGAAGCAATCTCAACATTGAATCCGTTTTGGAAATATGTAAGTGTTCATCTTACTACAGTATATCTTCCTTTAAAGGAAAGTACAAAGCACTTGCAATGTTAGATCCTACAGTAATGTATTGGAGGCAGAAATGATTAAAATAGCAGGCAGCACAAACATAAGAACTTGCTCAATAAAAGATATAGTATAATATGGTACGTTGGTCGTGGCTGCTATTTTACAATAATTCCTGCATAAACGTGCAGTGGTGTGGATTGGTCATGCACCATGATAGTTACATCCACTTTCTCATTGCATCATTGTTCTGGTAATGTCACAGGAAAATAGATAGATAATTATTTTATTGTTTGGTATGGAGGAAGATTCAAAACAAGATAATGATTTATTAAAATGTCAAGATGCATTACGGCAGCATCTAGAAACTATGCAACTAAGTATAAAAGGTCAATGTAACTACTTTTGTCCAACAGTCAAACTCAGTTGGGGTGCAGTTTCAAATAGGAGAAGATTGTTGAGTTTACTAAAGGGGCTGTCCCACTGCAGCGACCTAATTGGCAAGTTTAGAACAGTTTAGGAGAGTTTGAAAAAATGTCATGTTGAAGACTTCCTTCGACTATGTAGAAGACCTCCTTCGACCTCCTTCGACTATGTTGAAGACTAGCTTCGACTTGCTTCTGGTAAATTGGACACCTAATAGTGGAGAGTGAAAACAAAGACCTCCTTCTACCTTCCCTCAACCTCCCTTCGACTATTTTGAAGATTATCTACGACTACCTTCAATTACCTTCGACTACCCTCGATTACCTATGACTAACATGCCGACCTACTGCAACCTACTTCGACTAAACCTACGAGTAAAAAAAGTATTGATTTTTATCCATGGTTACCTTTTTTTACTCGCGACCTAGCTGAGGCCACGAGTCCGCGGGGACTACTCTCGAGCATGAAGGAGAGTTACAAAGATCTCCTAGGACCTCATGTCGACCATGTTGTGAGTATGAGTCAAGGGCAAACTTGTCAGAACTCGCAGATTAGGTCGCCGCAGTGGGACAGCCCCTTAAGATTGCTCCTGGTTGGTTAACCAATAGTATGGGCTACAATGGCAGATGGGATAATGTAGCCAATCCACAGTTCATGAATTCACAATTGATTAAATCTTGACTTTATTCCAAACCACATTGACACATGTGACATGTAGGCTGCAGAAGTGTGACAGTTGGAACTGTTGGATTATGAATAGTACTAGCTTTCCCACTCCACTGGTTTGTGGGCTTTATGAGCCATATAATTTTGAAAATTTAAATTTAGTTTTACTTTCATAAAGGAGATCAGTGTCTGAACTGACAAGGAGGCACAGAGAGGAAACACGTAGAACAATGAGTGTTGGTGAACAGCAAGAGTTTAATTGCCATAAGCGCCAGGAATGGAAGAATTATATTCTTACTTGCTGCAGTTTTTACAGGCACATTAATGCAACAACATAACTGATAAATATATAATAAACAAAAATACAAGACGGTCAGTTTTACAAGGGAGCCAGACCGTAACAATGCAAACTGAAGTATGTAGTGCACCCTTTATACAAAATCCACTGTAGTTCAATGCTGAGATAGAATTGTGATAAGGGTGGTGCAATGTGCTTCAGGAGCCTGGCCGTTGATGGGAATAAATTGTTCATAAAGGTAATGGTTCTTAGGTTTGTGCACCTTCTTTCTGATGGTAACAGTGAGATGAGAATGTGAGCAGGGTGGTGTGGATTTTTGACATTAGCCTTCTTGAGTCGATGCTTCATGCAGATCCTTTTGATGGTGGGGTTAATACCAATTATGGACCAGGCAATGTCCACCAATTTCTGCAGCTTCCTTTATTATTGGAACTTTAAATTACCAAACCAGACTCTGATGCAATCAGCCATTATTCTCTCCATGGAATTTCAATAGAATATTCAGCGTCACGCCGAATCTCCTCAAATTTTAAGAGGAAGCAGATGTGTTGGTGAGCTTTTTTGTGATTGTATCAATGTGCTAGGCCCAGGACAGATCATCAGAGTGTGACCCTACAAACCTGAAAACTTGACTCACTCCACCACTCTCTGACCAATGACAACAGGTTCATGGACCCTCGGCTTTCCCTTCCTGAAGTCAACGGTCAATGATTTGCTAATGTTGAGAACAAGATTATTGTTCTGGCACCATTCAACCAGATTATCAAAACCCGGGATTGTGGAAGTGTATATTAGAATGAAGAGTAGAGGATATGGGATTATAGACTTTGGGTTTTGGGGAAAGGATTACTAGGTAGGAGGCAGGACTATTGTAGGGGGAGTGGGAATGTTTGGACACAGGCATCTGTCCTTGCGCTGCAATTTCATGAAAGAGAGTAATGAAATGGGGTCTGGATATGGGAAATGAAAGGGAATATTTAAGGGTGGGAGAGGAAAGATTGGGAAATAGAATATTGCATGAGGACAAGGGGGCTATGGAGAATACTATGGTGGAAATAATTGGATCCTAAGATAATGGATTGGTATTGATATTGGTTTATTATTCTTACTTGCATTGAGATATAGTGAAAAAAATAGCAGTCAAATCAAACTAGGCTAGATTACAATCAAACCATACAGAAGTACAACACGTAGCACAAACGAAAAATAACCGGAGTGCACAATGTATTATTACAGCATTACATTTTTTCCACTACAGAGTACAGAGGCCACAATGAGGTAGGTTGAGAATTTAGCATTACTAATGCTAATGCGGTGATGCATCTACTGAAGCTTTTGTATCTGCTGCCTGAGAGATGATAGAAGAAAAGGGAATGACCAAGGTGTAAATATTCTCAATTATGTTGGCTGCTTTTCAGAGGCATCTTGAAGTGGAGATGGAGTCAGCGGAGGGGGGAGGCTGGATTTTGTGATGTACTAGGCTGCATCCACAAGTCTGAAATTTCTTGCAGTCAAGGGCAGAGCAGTTGGCAAACCAACCTTTGATACGTTTCAATAGGAAGTTTTTTGTTGTGCACCTGAAACATTGTTAAGAATAATAGGAGACTTGCCAAATTTCCTTAATCTTCTGAGGAAATAGAGGTGTTGGTGTGCTTTCTTGGCTGTAGCATCAGTTGTTGGACCAGGACAAATTATTGGCTATATTTACACCCAGGAACTTAAAGTTCTTGATCATCTCCACTTCAGCACCGTAGATGCTGACTAGGGCTTGTACACCACCCATTTCCTGAAGTCAGTGATCAAGTCCTTCATCTTGCTGATATTGAGGGGAAGTTTGTCGCCTTGACACCGGGTCACTAAGCTGTCTATCTCTTTCCTGTACTCCGTCTCATCATTTTTCGACTTCTGGAGCACTATAATGATGCCATCTGCTAACTTCTAAATGGAGTTAGGGCATTTTGTGCCACACTGTCAAAACTGAATAAGGAGTACAATAAGGAGCAGAGTGCCCATCGTTATGAAACCCTGGTGTTGTGAATTATCATGGAGGATGTTTAGTCACTTATCCTTACTGACTATAGTCTACGGGTCAGGAAGTCGATAACTATTTCCGGTAATACGATTCTACTGTAGCATTATATATGTATGGATATTCCATTGGTTAGCACTGGTTTATTGGTTTATTTTTGTAACATCTACCAAGAAGCAGTGAAATCCTGCTTTGCATGCTATCCATTAAATAGTATCATACAGACACTGCAAAACAGTTAAAAAAACAAGGCACAAAATGTAGTGTTATCACTACAGAGCAAGAGCCTGATAACAGCAGGGAAGAAGCTGTTATTGAATCTGGTGTATATGCTCTCAAGCATTTGTATATCTGCTCGATGGAAGAGGGTGGTCCTTAATATGTTGGCTGGTTTTCCGAAGCAGCATGAAAAGTGGATGGAGTCAATGGAGGAATGTTGGTTGGTGTGATGGACTGGGTTCTGTTAACACATTTCTGAAATGTCTTGCAGTATTGGGCAGAGCAGTTGCCATACGATGCATCTGGAAATTATCTTCTATGGTGTATATGTAGATATTGGTATGATATGTAGATATTCGATCATTGGAGACGACAAATTTCCTCTGCCTTCCAAAGAAGTGGGGGCACTGATGTGCTTTCTTGGCCTCAGCATGAATATGATTGGATCCGGATAAATTGTTGATGATATTTACACCTCAGAAGTTGATACTCTCAACCATCTCCATTTCTACGCCATTAATGTGGGCAGGACCGTGTTCTCCACCCTGCTTCCTGAAGTTCATGACCTGCTCCTTTGCTGGCATTGAGGGAGAGAATGTTGTCTTGATATTATGCTACTTAGCTCTCTATCTCGTTCCTGTACTCGGTCCCATCATTGTTTGAATTGGAATTCATTATTGTGATGTAGCCTGAAAACTTGTAAATTGTGTGAGAACAGTATTAAGAGCAGAATGTATTGGGAGTGTAGCGAGAGGCATAGGGTGCAACCTTGTGGGGCTGAGAATTATCATGTAGAACTTTTTGTCCCCTGCCCTATCCCAAGCGTTTATATCTTCTGCCCATCGAACAGAAGATACAAATGCTTGGGAGCACATTCACCCGATTCTTCCCTGCTGTTATCAGACTTGGTCCGTAACTGTAACACTGTATTTTGAACTCTGTTTGGTTTCTCTTTTGCAATATCTGATGTATTTATGTGCAGCATGATTTACTGGATACATCCCAATAAAATGCTTCCTACGGCGCACCTATAGAAGTCGGTGAGGATTGTCGGGGATATGCCGAACTTCCTGGGCCTTCCAAGCTAGAAGAAGCATTGGTGTGCTTTCTTGGCCATTCCACATCGGTGGTTGGTCCAAGACAAATTGCGGGAGATATTTATTCCTAAGAACTTGAAGCTTTCAACCATATCTACTTCGGCACTCTTAGTGTATAACGGGGTGCGTGAACCATTTCGCTTCCTGAAGTCGATCACAATCTCCTTTGCCTTGCTCACATTGAGGGAGAGGTTGTTGTTTTGGCACCAAGTTACGAGACTGTCAATCTCCTTCCTGTACTCAGTCTCATCATTATTTGATGACTGGCTGATGTAAATATTAATAATAATAAACATCATATTTTTGTGTCTATCTTTGGTTAAACCAGCATCTGCAGTTCCTTCTTACACACGTAAATATTAACATTATAAATATAAATGGATTACCATTAAAGAAGTGAGGTGTTGCATTTTGGGAAGTCTAACACTGGCAGGAACTATACAGTGAACAGTTGGGCTCTGGGGAGTGTTGTAAAGCAGAGGGATCGAGGAGTACATGTACATAGTTTGTTGAAAGTGACATCACAGGCAGATAAGGTGGTCAAAAAGTATTTTGGCACCTTGGCCTTCATCTGTCAGAGTATTGAGTATAGAGAAGGGTCTCGACCCGAAACATCACCAATTCCTTCTCTCCAGAGATGCTGCCTTGCCCGCTGAGTTACTCCAGCTTTTTGTGTCTATTTATTGAGTATACAGTCGATATTGGGAGGTCATGTTGCATTTGTATGAGATGTTGATGAGGCTGCATTTAGAGTTATTGTGTACAGTTTTGGGCACCATTTTATAGGAAAGATGTTGTCAAGCTGGAAAGGGTGCAGAGAAGATTTACAAGGATGTTGCCCTGACTCTAGGGCCTGAGCTATAGGGAGAGGTTGAGCAGGCTGGGACTCTATTCCTTGAAGTGCAGGAGGATGAGGGGTGATCTTATAGATGTGTTAAAAATCATGAGAGGAATACATCGGTTAGATGCACAGAATCTCTTGCTCAGAGTTGGGGAATCGAGAACCAGAGAACATACGTTTAAGGTGAGGGGGGGGGGGGGAAGATTTAATAGTGACATGAGGTAATGTTTTTACACAAAGGGTGGTGGGTGTATGGTACAAGCTGCTGGAGGAGGTTTTTGAGGCAGGTACTATCACAACGTTCAAGAAACATTTAGACAAATACATGGATAGGACAGGTTTCGAGCTATGGGCCAAATGCAGGAAGGTGGGACTAGTGTCAATGGGACGTTGGCTGGAGTGGGCAAGTTGGGCGGAGAAGCCCGTTTCCACACTGTAAGAATCTACGACTCTATAAATGCATGGTGCAGAGCCAATAGTGTTTCTTTTTGGGGCTGATCAAATCTGAACAATTTGGCTAATTTCAGTAGTAGAGCATCATCAATTAATTTATGGTACAAAGCTTTGAGAACATAGTAATGTAGGTAATTATGATTATTGTCTTTGGCAGAGCAGATTCACGATCACACAACACCGACCTCGTCTTAAAGCAAAGTCTTCTAAACACACTCATAAAAATTAACTGAATTTGCACCACTTAGCTTTTTGCTCAGAATCATTTAGAAACTGGCAGATTAGCAAACTCTGCAAGTTATGAGTCTAGCGTGGAGAACTATAGATTATGTAAAATAACAAGTAACAGAAATGAAACGCCTTGGGGAAAGTGATAAATAGACTGAAGAATGGTTTCGATTCAAAACGTTGCCTATTTCCTTCGCTCCAGATGCTGCTTCACCCGCTGAGCTTCTCCAGCATTTTTGTCTACCTGTGATAAATAGACTCATTTGCAAAATCCACCAGATAATGTGACATAAATAGGCAGACAGGAACATAGAGTAGAGTTCTTCAGAAATGTATGTATATTTGGACAAGGGTTGCAAACATGTTTAATTGGGTTATGCTGTATTAAGAAAGGGCAGTTGAACCTGTTTTTTAGTTACCTGAAACTTATCAAATGAATGGGTCTGCAGGCATTAATCAGGGTAAGTACCCTTTGATGAGAAACAAGTTTCAAGCAGCAATATATGTAGACTTTCTACAGCCACTTTCATTCACAGTATGAGCTGTTCTGGATGCGCAGAGTGGCACATTGTGGAATGGCTCAGAGAGCGTGAGAGGACACATGGGTTATTAAATGTGTGGCCATTGGTGTTATTGTATCAATCCATACGAGTCTTCTGCATGCAGACAGGAAGGGCTTTGCATAGCTCTCCTTGTCTCCTCGTCCTCTCTCCACCAGCAACCAGTGCCACATTATCTAATTCTTGTCTTCCTCCCATTCTGTGCCCAGACCACAAGGAAATTCCTAGCTTTGGATGCCCTTGACAAGCACTGCCCTACTTCTTGTGATGTACATAAAGGAAGTAGTCCAGTACTTACTCGTTTTAAATGGAATTATCAGAATTGCCAGACAGAATCATGTCAATTCAAGTCAAGTCAAATTGCCTTATGCAATAGTGTGGTGTGATACAGAAGCAATACAAATATTGCTCATAGCAGCAACACCAGCACAGACTCAGACAAATACACAAAAACATAAATTTTACATAAATTACATGTAAAATTCCATAAGCCAGTAAAAAGAATAAAGACTGCAAAAAAGAACAAGACATAAGTGTAGTTACTCAAATTTTATGCAGTCTTGATAAAGTCTTCCAGAAAGTTTGTTATATGTTTTAAAGGTTTTATTCGCATCACTAATAACTATGACCATGAAGCAATATCTTTTTGAGTAATGGCCCTTTAGTATTTGAGAGTGACTAAATGTTTTTAATTAAAAAATGTTGGTGTTGATGCCACCAACCACTGAGATGCTGTGCAGATTTTGTAATGAATACTAGTAGGCGTCTGTCAAGCAGGTGTTAAAACACTCTGTAGGCAGTAATTTCAGGGGCTGGTTTCAGTCCTTTACCAAATTATATTTTGTGTTAAATGTTGGTTTTAGATGCCACCCTTTTCATTTATTTGGCATCTAAAATACTTGACCAAAGTATTTCCACTTTACCATTTCTGGGGATGAATCTACAGTTTTAGGATTGGATTGCTGATGTACCTCAAGATCTATTGGTGTTTCATAGCAAATGAAGGGATTGCCAGTGGCAACTTGAGAGGAAAGATAAAATATTGAAATTGTTGAACGATGAGTGAAGGGCAATAAATATTTTACAGTGGGATGGAAAATGAAGTTATCTGGCACACAATAAGCTATGAGGCAGAAGCATTTATTTATGGCTAAGAGAAGCTATGCAGACAAAGATAGGAGATATGAATGACTTGAATACAGTACATTATTGATTGAATACAACCAGTCTAGATTCATAACAAATCTTATATGAGACCACAACGATAATTTAAATAATTTATTTTTGATTTCAGATACTCAAATTATTTCAGATTTCCAATCTTCATATATTTTGTTTTTAGGAGAATATAGTTAATTCTGAAATGAGATTCATTAACTTACAACAACATCGTTTAGTTAGTGATAGCATGTGGCTATAAATGATAGTGGTCTGTATTGTGCAGATTATTGCCAGATAAGTCAGCCTGCTTCGCTGCTTCTTGGACCCTGCAGTAGATCTGCACTCTCTTGACTCTTCAATAGGCACATAATCTGAAGCTGAATTGGGTTGATGGGAATTTTAACGCAAAAATTTAAGGGACAAGGGCAGTAGGTAAGTTATTTTAACATATTGTGCCTTATGTTTTAGATATTTAAGTGCTTTCATATTGATCACCATTACTTTTTTTTTAATTGAATAATTGCATTTTAATTTTTTTACTTAAATTTTAATGGTTTTTAGATGTCTCTAAATGGTGAAGGTAATCAAAATACATTAATATTGATTACAGCTAGTAAAGCCCTGAGCGTATCAAAGAATATCAAGGGTATTATTACTGGGAGGTGGCATCTGCTCATTGCCCTGTCGCTGCCTAAGCCATGTCATTGAATGCACGGTGTGAAGGATCAGGAAATAATCTCAGGTTCGCAAAGACTGGTACAGGTATGCTATAATTACAAGTGGCAACCTGGGCAGTGGGATATTGAACTAACACAACCCAATCTATCATTTCCCTCCATGTGCATGGCTGAGGCACACAACATAGAAACATAGAAACATAGAAAATAAGTGCGGGAGGAGGCCATTTGGCCCTTTGAGCCAGCACCGCCATTCATTGTGATCATGGCTGATCGTCCCCAATCAATAATCCGTGCCTGCCTTCTCCCCATATCCCTTGATTCCACCAGCCCCTAGAGCTTTATCTAACTCTCTCTTAAATCCATTCAGTGATTTGGCCTCCACTGCCCTGTGGCAGGGAATTCCACAAATTCACAACTCTCTGGGTGAAAATGTTTTTTCTCACCTCAGTCCTAAATGGCCTCTCCTTTATTCTAAGACTGTGGCCCCTGGTTCTGGACTCGCCCAGCATTGGGAACATTTTTCCTGCATCTAGCTTGTCCAGTCCTTTAATAATTTTATATGTTTCTATAAGATTCCCCCTCATCCTTCTAAACTCCAGTGAATACAAGCCTAGTCTTTTCAATCTTTCCTCATATGACAGTCCTGTTATCCCAGGAATCAACCTCACTGCTTGAATTCCATACTTGTTTTGTCATACCTTTTTGAAGCACTAGCTTTCCCTCTCCACCCTCCTTGATGCAATTATCGTTTTGGTATTCTCAAAATGCTAAAATACATTAACCAGTGTTAATTTCAAAAATATAAACGGAATATTCCGGTTCAGTTACTTTATTTTTAATATATGATTGATATTGAATACCAATGTTGTGTGAGACCTTCTAGTTGATCAAGTGGCAATGCCAATATCACCTGGGTGTCCAGGTTGTGATCATGGCTTGGATTTCAATTTTGTATTTCTTTTAAGCTGCTTCTTTATAAAAGTTATCACCAAAAGCTAAAAGATTAGTCACAAATAGTGCTTGAATTGTATTCATGCCCCGGTTTCATCAGGATTTAGTTGTTAGAAGCAATGCAAAGGGAAACATTTTGTGTATGACTTGAAGTTGACGGGAGTTATGTGAAATTTTAACATCAAGAATTACTGGGTTAGGATGGGCCGAATAGTAAAAACCTGTTAAAGTCTCAAACCCGTTTCCAACTTACCCTGTCCCAACAGTAATTGAGGTAAGATTTGAGCCATTAACTTAGAAAAGCAAATTGAAGGATTGCCTTTATTGCAGAGAAGATGGAAAATAAAAATCAGGAAGTATTTCTCAAATATACCTCAGAGAGTATATGGGGAATGCTGGATAGAGGTTTGCAGCCCTGATTCACATAATAATCTAGCAATCTTAAGACTTTGGCCATGCAGGAACAACAGTTTTTCCAGATTATCTTGTTATTCCTAACATATTTCAATATTTTACTTATGTTAAACACTAGTAGGCGATAGTGGTTTATATACCACCACAATAGGTGACAAATCATCTTCTCTGATAATGATTTTGAGCATAGAAGTTGGGAGGTTACATCGCAGTTGGTGTGACCGCATTTAGAGTATTGTGTTCAGTTCTGGGCACCATGTTATAGGAAAGATATTGTCAAACTTGAAAGGATTCAGAGAAGATTTACGAGCATGTCGCCAGGACAAGAGGGGCTGAGCTATAGGGAGAGGTTGAGTAGGCTGGGTTTCTAATCCATGGAGTGCGGGGAAGATGAGGGGTGATCTTATTGAGGTGGATAAAATGAGAGGAATAGATTGGGTAGATGCACAGAATATCTTGGCTAGAGTAAGGGAATCGAGGACATAAGTTCAAGGTGAAGAGGAAAAGATTTAATAGGAATTTGAGAGGTAACATTTTCCACACAAAGAGTGGTGGGTGTATCCAACAAGCTGCCAGAGGAGGTTTTTGAGACAGGTACTATCACAACCAGAGAGAGTAGTTGAGGATGGGACTATCCCAACATTTAAGAAACAGTTAGACAGGTACATGGATAGGACAAGATTAGAGAGATATGGACCAAGCACAGGCTGTTGGGACTTGTATAGCTGGGACATGTTGGCTGGTGTTAGCAAATTGGGCAGTAGGGTCTGTTTCCACACTGTATCACTCTATGATTCTATGACTCTCTCATCCTCAGATTTCCCCTTGAGTTCCAACTACAGATGCACCGTGGAAAGCATTTTATTGGATTGCTTCCCCGCATGGTTTGGGAACAGCTCCATCCAAGACCACAAGAAATTGCAGAGAGATGTGGATGTAGCCCAGACCATCATACAAACAAACTGCCTTTCCATTGACTCCATCTACACTTCATCAAGGCCGCCAGCATCACCAAGGATAAGTCTCACCCCCCCTTCTCCCCTTTCCCATCTGGCAAGAGTTACAGGAGTGTGAAAACATATACCTCCAGATTCTTGGACAGCTTCTTCCCACCTGTTCTAGGGCAACATATTTGTAAACTAGTATCAGCGGTTGCTTGTCCCCATCGATTTCAGAACAATTAAAAATGCTGGCTAATTGGAATTTTACTGCCGGCAGTTCGGGGAAGTTCCACTCTGTTAGTTCCGGGGATGAAAGCGTTCTCTTATAGAGGCTGGGCCTGTATTATTGGAGTATAGGAGAGTAACAGTGATCTTACTGCAAATATAAAATTACGAGTGGTCCGAACTGGTTTTAGAATAAGGCACATGTACTGAACACAAAAGGAAGAGGACTTTTTTTCTTTGAAATGGTTACAAACCTTTGTGGTCCTTTGGCCTGCTACTGGAAATAGAAATTTTCCCCACATTCAAGGCTGAAAGAGTTCAGATTTTAGTTTATAAGAGAGTGAAAGATTATGGGAAAAGGTATGAAATTGTAGCAAAATTCCTACCGAATTTAGAACAAGTTTGAGGCCGTGACATAACACTGCTCCTAATTCTAGTTTATTTTTACGAATATTTCACTTTACCATTGGTTAAAAAGCATACAGGAGAGGGTGATAAATGATACAGTAAACAAAACTATACACATTAAAAGTAAAACCCCTGTCTCACGGTGCGAGTTGGCCCACGAGTGACCCCGAGTTTTCACTCGTGGTGATCACGTACAGCCAACGTAGCGGGAACGTGGGACCTCGCGCGATCAACTTGTCCACTCCTGGCGCTAACGGCAGGTACCCGCGAAACTTGTGAACTCGTGAAAAAAGTCAAACATGTTTGACTTTTTCCACGAGTCAAATTTAGTGTTCAAGTTTAAAATTGAAACATTTAGACTCGTTGTAAGAACGTAGGGCCCGTGCGTTTAACGTAGTGATTCGTGAGTCTACCGTGGGAACCCTTTAAAATATTTCAGTGCCATTCACACTCGAGTCTTAATCACAACATTTAATTCACCCTAGACTAAATATTATTTGTTTTTTGGTCATTTTCGTCTTATTTTCCCATGTGTACAATTTTATATATAATGTATATCCTAAAAATATGTTAAAAAAACTAGGAGTGAAAAAAAAGTTTAATTACCACAGGAGTTGGAAAATCATTCTATTAGAATGATTTAAAAAAAACATTCCAACGTCTAAACACTGGGCTTCAGCCCTATCCTACCCTTTCGGGGGGTGATTACTGCAGTTATTTATTGGAAAATTAGCTATAAAAACCATGGAGATGAATCAATGAACATTGGATTTTCCTGACGCGTAGATCTGGTGTTGCGGTCCGGCCAAGAGGAGGTGATGTGGACACGGTTTCAGTTATAGTTCTAGAGGAACATTGCTTCCGATCTAAGTCTCTTATGCACTCCTCAGAAGAACTGGGTGTGCTCTTCGCCATTATGGCTCCCAGCCTACAGGTTTCTGATCTGAACAACTAACTTCTTCCCAATTTCTCCTCCACCCACTCCCCCACCCCCCCCTATTTCCCTCTCCTCCTCGGCGCTCTTGTTCACTCACACCTTCCCTCCCTCCCCCCTTCCCTCTCGCAGGGCTTGGTTCAAAGGGAGCAACGAGCCAAGCGGGGTCTGAACCCTTTCTGAAAACTAGCGCAAAGAGAAAAAAAAGTATTGTCAAGCGCTCCAAACTTCGTTTAAAATAAGTAAATCCGACCTTGGCTAATAATTTAAAAATAAATCCTTATACAAAACTAACACCCTACAAACTCTCTGTCTCTCACGCTGCCTGTTGCCTTGTGGGGGGTGTGTGTCGGAGAGAGGGGGTGTGGGTGTGGAGGGGACCCGACGTGAATGTTACCACTATAGGATGGCGAGGTTGGGCTCTGAGCTGCAGTGATAGAGAGCAGAGAGAGAGGGAGAGAGAGTGGGTGTGCGCGTCAGCAGCAAAGTTATATACAACGGGGGTATACAAAAGGCTGGAGAAACTCAGCGGGTGCAGCAGCATCGAAGGAGTGAAGGAGACAGGTGACGTTTCGGGTTGAGACCCTTATATACAACGGGCTTGTACGCGCTGGCAAGATGGGTTTCCTTTGTTCTCATCCGGGGCTTCAGAGAGATCGGAGAGAATTAAGCCTCCCTTGCACACCACTCCTAACCCAAGAGCCTTGTCACCCCAGACAGATTAATGACACCCCCCCCCCTCACGCCTGGGCACCAAAGCAGCTCAGGAGGCGAACCCTGAGCTCCGTCTCCCAACAATCTGATGCGCATTTTCCCTCTGTAGGTCATATTAATAGATGCAGCCGCGCTGATTTCTATCTTTAACTCAAAGCCGCAGGATGGAGATGTTTTCTTTAACATTGTTGCTTTATTAAAACATACCTTCATTCACGGTTGGCTCAAGTGTAACAGGAGAGGAACTTGGTAACTCGGGAGAGCACCTTGGAACATCGCATAAATAACATGCCCGTGGGAACTCGGTTAAACACTTGACCATAAACTTTGAATCTCGTGCATAACCACGAGTCCGTTTTTTTTCTTTCACTTGGGGTCACTCTTGGGTGGACTCGCACCGTGAGACAGGGCCTTAAGTAAAGCAAGAAATGTGAGAAAAAAAACAAAAGGATATTAGCTTCCAGTATCCTGAGTTTTCTGTATTAAAAATAATAATAGATTTTTATAGCAAGGAGTTCAGTTCAGTTCAATTTATTTTATTGTCACATGTGCCAATGTACAGTGAAAGGCTTTTATTGTGTGCTAACCAGTCAGCAGAAAGACAATACATGATTGCAATCGATCCATTTACAGTGTATAGATACATGATAAGGGAATAACGTTTAGTGGAAGGTAAATCCAGCATTAAGTCCGATCAAGGGCAGTCTGAGGCTCATCAAAGAGGTAGATAGTAGTTCAGCACTGCTCTCTGGTCATGGTAGGATGATTTAGTTGTCTAATAAAAGCTTGGAAGAAACAGTCCCTGAATCTGGTGATGTACTTTTTCGCACTTCTATACCTTTTGCCTGATGGGAGAGGGGAGAAGAGGGAGTGGCCAGGATGTGACTCATCCTTGATTTTGCTGCTGGCCTTGCCAAGGCAGCGTAAGGTATAACTGGAATCAATAGAAGGGAGGTTGGTTTGTGTAATGGTCTGGGCTGCATCCACAATTTGCCGTAATTTCTTGCGTTCTTTGATGGAGCTGTTCCCAACCCAAGCAGTGATGCATCCTGATAACATGCTTTCTATGGTGCATCTGTAGAAGTTGGTGAGAGTTGTAGGGAAAATGCTGAACCCCCTTCCTAAGCCTTCTAAAGAAGTAGAGGCATTGGTGTCCGTTCTTGGTCGTTACTTCAATATGGGTGGTCCAGGGGAAGTTGTTGATGATATTGATACCTAGAAATGTGAACGTTTTCAACCATCTCTACTTTGGCACCGTCAATGCAAACTAAGGTTCCTGAAGTCGATTACTATCTTCTTTGTATTGCTGACACCAGGACATGAGGTTCTTAATCTCCTTCCTGTATTCCATCTCATCACTATTTGATATCTGGCCCACAATGGTGGTGTTGTCTGTTAATTTGAAAATTGAATTCAATTTGTACATGGTTGTACAGTTGTGGGTGTACAAGGAGTAAAGAAGGGGGTTGAGAACACATTCTTGTGGAGCCCCCATGTTGAAGATTATCGTGGAGGATGATTTGTCCCCTATCCTCACAGATTGGGGTCTGTTGGTCAGGAAGCCGAAGATCCAGTTGCAGAGATGAGTGCTGACACCGTCCCACTAGTTTGAATGCAAGAAACTGCAGATGCTGGAAACCTGAGCAAAACACAAAGTGCTGGAGGAAATCAGTGTGTCACGTAACATCCAGGAGGGAAAGGACAGGCAATGTTTCGGTTCGGGATTCTTCTTCAGATTTTCATACCATTCTTTTTCAGAATTGTACTGAATAGTCATCTACAACAATTACACAGCTGACATCCAACGTGGGAACTCTTTTGTGTGAAGGGAAATTGCTGATATGAATTATCATGTTCAAAATTAACAATATGAGGGAATTCCACAATTACTATCATAAGTGCTGTGGGTAAGATACTGGACCGGCAGCTAAAGATCTGAATCGTTGATGTAGGGACACAAGTTTGCATCACAGCAGCTGGGGAATATAAATGCAAATAATTAAATAAATATTAAATATAAATTAAAAAACACCAATAATTACAGAAAGCATAACACTTAATTTTTCATTAAAACCTCTCTATTTCTTGGATGTCCTTCATGGAAGGAAATGTGCCAATCTGGTCTGTCCTATATGTGACTCGGGGCTCGCCAATGTGGTTAATTCTAAACTGCCTCCTCAGAAGCAATTAGGGGTGGACAATAATTACTGGTGTTGTCAGTGATGTCCGTATTCTGTGATTGAATAAAAACTAAATTAATCCTGCACACTCACAAGAAAGCAATGACTGCAGTGATGTAGCTCATCTACCGTTTGTTCTGCCTGAGTGCATCTTCCCCTCTGTGACTGAAGGATTGTGGAATTAACCCTTGAATACACAAAAGGCAAACCCAATATTCATTAGTTTAAATTTCTTCACATTATTAAAGCCTATGCTATAGATCAAGCTAAACAGTAGCAGCTTGCTGACATCAGTTTAATGCAGCCTTAGTGGGAAAACAGAATTCAATGAGCTTTATGGGGCAAGTTTTGTAAATTCCTTCACCTACAATCTGCCAGTATTAAATTAAAATGAAACGCTCTACACAAAGATTTACAAACATAGTACAATAGGACTAAAAGAAAATCTGCTCCCATAGATTCATGCATTAATTTTGGCCGAGATTCTATCCTATACAACTCATTGGAAGAAAGAAAATACCACAACTTAAACTGAAAATTTAATTTAATATTAGCAGAATTAAAAACCTTTTTGATTTGTTGAATGATTTACACCAGCACATTCTAGGTAGAAATCATCTGTCTTTTGGTCTGTCTGGCTTGATAGTTCTTTTGTATGAATGCAATTCATTAAGCATCATGTCGATCAAACAAGTAAATTAGAACATAGACAGTACCGCATGGGAACAGGCCCTTCAGATCACAATGTCTGTGATGACCATGATGCCAAGTAAACGAATCTCATCTGCCTGCGCTTGATCCATATCCCTCCATCTCTTGCATATCTAAAAGCCTCTTAAAAGCCACTATTTAGAAAGCTAGAAAATCAATATTCGTACCACTGCCCAAGGGAAATATGATATACTGTTCCTCCAATTTGTGTTTAGCCAATTCTCCTTCCCATTCCCACACTGACCTTTCTGTCCTAGGTCTCCTCCATTGTCAGTGAGGCTAAATGCAAATTGGAGGAACAGCATCTCATAAAATCTTTTTTTCATAGCATTGAATTTGCAATATTAAACAGCAGCACTTACTCCAATTATACAAGAAAGGCAAGTTGAAATTGTTTTCCTGGGATCTTCAAATACATGATGATTTTTCAATTACTTATGATGTGTAGAGCTGGAATTAGCATCCAAGATATGTTAAAGTTGTAAAAGATGGTCTGCCCCATTTAATCATTTCTAATTATCAGTAAATATTTCAGTCAGACACTGTAGAACTCACAATCCATTTCCAGTGAGTGATTTGTTTTTCTGTAAAGAGTGTCAAAAGGACTGTTACAATACTTAAACTGCCATGAGTTCAGTGTCAGCCCTATGGCATAAATTAGTTTCCTTTATTTCTGTTATGCATTATGCATATCAGCTGCACACAAATTGCTTCCTGTGTTGCTTATTTTCTTGTTAAAATAGGTATGTTGGTAGAATGCTTGCAAAACAAGTCACTCAGTTGAAAAACAGGAAGAAAGAGTAGCATGGATCCTTATATGAATTACACCAGATAAGTATTTCTTAAATGCGTTTAACTGTTTCCCTTCGAAATATATATTTTTTGTGGTCTTTTGGTATTTTATTCATGGATTAGTCACAGAGATGTTTAGTAACCCTTGACACGATGAAACATAGTGAAATGACACTGAAGGAAAAAAACGTTAAACACATTGATGCTACAAGCTGGAGCTGAAAGCCACAGTCAGCATCTGTTATCCGCAGTCGGCTATGTGCTTTTCTTGGAACTGGTTCTGTGGGACAGCTAGACTGCATACACGAAGAAAAGTCCCGTTTATTTCCGTCGCTCCTCTTGCTAATACCCCGTAGACTTCTGCAAAGTGGTTTCCTCTACCTCCCTTTTCTACTGCCTATTTACCACATTCTAAATTAAAAATAAAGGAAAGCAGCAAAAAATGGCACACGTGTGCCCACATTGTCCTTGTTCAGTGGGAATCATGTTGGTGAATTTATTTTCATTTACCAATAATAATGCAGTGTGGAATTATTCTACTAGTAGAAATATATAAGGTTTAGTCTTACTTAATATTTGTTTACTTTTATATCTGCAAATTCATCATTATATCTATCACACAAATACAAAATGTGGAACATGCTTGAATTCTGCAATAAAAAAAAGTCTGCAACATTCAGTAGATCATGTAATATCAGTGGAAAGACAAAGATAAAATATTTCAAATTAACAGGCTCTTATCTAAGCCCAGAACATTGGGGTGGATCGCATGGATGTCCTGTGAGTGAGAGTAGCTGGTATTAAGTCCATATCTGGCATGTGGGAGTCAATTAAAGACCAGCTCATCAGAGTTCAGGAACAGCATGTTCCAATAAGGAGGAGGGGCAAAGATGGCCAAATCAGGGAACCTTGGATGACAAGAAAGGTCATACATTTGCTCAAAAAAAGACAATGAAGAAGGCTATAATTGTATGCACCAGGATATAGATAAGTTACAGATATCGGGGGAGAATTGGCAGATGGGGCTTAATCTGAGCAAGTGTGAGGTGTTGTGTCAGGTCAAGTTAAAGGATAAAATATATAGTTAATGGCAGGATGCTTAAGAACAATGATGTGTAGAGGGATATTGGGGTCCAAGTCCACCGCTCCTTGAAGTGGAATCACCAGTAGATAGAGTGGTAATGAAACCATATGGTATGCTTGCCTTCATTTGTTGTGGCATTGATTATAAGAGACAGGAAGTTATGATGCAGCAATTGACCCCAATGTTCTGGGCTTAGATGAGAGGATATTAATTTGAAATATTTTATCTTTGTCTTTCTACTGATATTGTATGATCTGCTGATCGTTGCAGCATTTTTATTTTTATTGCAGAATTCTAGCATACCATATTTTGTATGTGTGTGATAGATATAATAATGAATTTACAAATATAAACGTAAACAAATGTCTAATATTGGTCTGAAGAAGGGTCTTGACCCAAAACATCACCCATTCCTTCTCTCCAGAGATGCTGCCTGTCCCACTGATTTGCTCCAGCTTTTTGTGTCTATCTTTAGTATAGGTTAGGTCACATTTGGAATGTTATGTTCTGTTCTGGTTTCCTCCATTACAGGAAGGATATGAAGGCTCTGGAGAGTGTGCAGAAGAGGTTTATCGGGAGGCTTTCTGGATTAGAGAATATTTACTACGAGAGAGTGGACAAATTTGGATTGTTTTCTCTGGAACGTCAGAGGCTGAGGGCAGACTCGATCGGTTTATAAAATTCTGAGAAGCATGTTAGAGTAGATGATCAGAATTTTTTTCCCAGGGTGGAAATAGCAAATACTAAAAGGCAAAATTTTAAGGTGAGAGGAGGAATGTTTAAAGGAGATGTGTGGAGCAAGTTTTTCTCGCAAAGAGTGGTAAATGCCTCAATCACACAGCCAGGGGTCGTGATGGAGGTGGATATGATAGTGCCATTTAAAAAGCTTTTAGAAAGGCACATGGACATTCAGGGAATGGAGAGAGATGGACCATGTCTAGCACAAGAAATCTGTTTAATTTGTTGTCATGTTTGGCATAATCTCTGTGGGCCGAAGAGCATGTTCATGTGCTGTATTGTTCTATGTTCCATGTAGGCCAAATGCAGCTCAACTCATTTTGAATTTCCATGTGTCTGACATCTAATGCTACCTTTGTGTCCATCAGTATTCCATCACTATTGAGTTGTTGCAGATTTTTCTGGCACCTTATTTTTACACCTTCCATTGATGGAATATCTAGTGCATCTCCAGTCATGCAAATGAGGCTGCTGTTCTTAATTAACAAGTACATTTTTGTTAAACATATTATATGTTTACATTATTTATCTGTATTTATTTTCAATTAATTATTAGAAGTTTAATACACTTTAAAATATGGACTATTTAATAATTGTAATATAATTTACTGTCTCAACATGTAATATGCATCTGGTTGAGTACTTAAGGGCATGTCCCACTTACGCGACTTTTACAGGTGACTGCCGGCACTCGTGATAGGTCGACCACACAGGCAGTATGGCCGTGAGAGGTCTATGGTTGTGAGAGGTCTCCAAAGAGTTGTAGCGTCTCTCTGGTCGCAGCTGAATTTTCAACATGTTGAAAATTTCGGCGACCTATCACGGGTGCCAGCAGTCGCCTGTATAGGTGGCATAAGTGGGACAGGCCCTTTAAATCACCAAGGCTTAGAAAGCTATGGGCCAAGTTCTGCCAAAACTTAGTTAGTATAGATGGGTAGATGATGATTGGCATGCACATGATGAGCCAAAAGGCCCGTTTCTGCTCTGTGTAACTCTATGACCATGTCATTTTATGATATTTTAAATATATTAGTTCAATTTCAATGTTTACTTGGGGTTTTCTGTTTTTAAATGTCTGATTATCAGCAATTTTAAGACTAAACTGACCTGCCAGGAGCTTCCTAGGAATTGCTGGTGGAGAAGGGGTTGGGGTGGTGTTGAGCCACAAGACATGCATGTCATCAGGATATCTGGTTGCCACTAATGTTCTGATCTAATTTTGAGACATCTGGAGAAATGAGAGTTCTAGTGGATGGCAGCCACATTACCTCAAACAATTACTGCAGTCATTACATTAGCTTGTGGGGCAAGCATGGATGTTTAAATATTACTTAACCTCATAAGTTTTCACCCTCCACAAATGCTGTCTGATCTGTTGAGCATTTCCATTATTCTGTCATCTTCAAGTGCGTCAATGCACACCTCCGGATTCAGGAACAGTTTCTTCCCAGCTGTTATCAGGCAACTGAACCACCCTACTGCAACCAGAGAGCAATCCCGAACTATTATTGGACTTTCTTTGATTGGACTTTATTGATTTTACTTTGCACTAAAGGTTATTCCCTTACCATCTATCTGTACACTTGAATGGCTCGATTGTAATCATGTATTGCCTTTCTACTGGCTGGTTAGCACGCAACACAGGCTTTTTACTGTACCTCAGTACACATGGCAATAAATTAAACTGATAAAGAAGTTTAGTGAAAGGAAAAAAGCAACATTTCCATTCTTCTAAAATGTTGGTTAAAAAGTTAAACAAAAATGAGGAGCAGAACATAAAGTAACTATAATACATTGACATATAGATCATCAAGAGTTCTCCTTGTCTTGAAGAATTTAGATGAATATTTAGTTTAGTTTAGAGATACAGGGCGGAAACAGGCCCCTCGGCCCATCGGGTCCATGCCTACCAGTGATCCCTGTACATTAGTACTACCCAACACACTATGTACAATTTACAATTTTACCAAAGCCATTTAACGTCTTTGGCGTGCGCGTGGAAAATGGAGCAGCTGACGAAAACCCACGCGGTCAGGGGGAGAATGTACAAACTCCGTATAGACAGCACCCGCAGTCAAGATCGAACTCTATCACTGTGCCACTATGCCACCCTGTTTTCATTAATGTTATTAAGTACTCTTATCACGATCCACAGAGGGAACACATATCATCTTTTAGAAGTAACAGTACCTGCCTCTTTAAGATCACTGGGAATGCAATGGTCGCTGCCCTATGCCTAAAAGATGTCACTGCTGATTGATTGTCTCTAAATTTATGCAACCTAGCTGCTCATTAGAGGGGCAGCCATTGCAGGGTACTGACAGACACACTCCCAGTATAAGTTGTTCAGTTTATATCCTTGTGCAATTTTAGGATTTTTAGGTCCTCTTGAGTATCTAGAATGATATCCATTCTAGTTCATCTATATCACCACTAACTTCCATCCGGCACTCAAATTCACCTGGATCATTTCCGACATTTCCTTACCTTTTCTAGACTTCACCATCTGCATCGTAGGTAACAGACTACTGACCGACATCTACTCCAAACCCACTGACTTCCATGGCTATCCGGACTACACTTCTTCCCACCCTGCTTCCTGTAAGGACGCTATCCCCTACTCCTAATTCCTCCATCTACGCTGCATCTGCACCCAGGATGAGGTGTTCCAAATCAGGAAATTGGAGATGTCCTCGTTCTTTAGGCAACGGGGGTTCCCCTTTTTGACTATAGATGAGGCTCTCACCAGGGTCTCCTCTATATCCCGTAGCTCCGCTTTCACTCCCTATCCCCCCCATTCGTAACAAGGACAGAGTCATCCTTGTCCTCACCTTCCACCCTACCAGCTGTCGCATACAGTCGCATTAGCTGTCTCTGATATCTGCACCACCACCAACAGGATCCTACCACTGGCCACATCTTCCCATCTCCTCCTCTTTTTGCTTTCCGCAAATCCCTGGTTAATTCGTCCCTTCCCATCCAAACCACCCCCTCCCCTGGTTCACAGAAACATGAAAAACAAATGAATGTTGAGCCAAAGATATTTAGAAAGACAATAGCAAAATATTGGGAAAGATATATACATAAATATAATTTAGCTGCTAAAAAGAAATGAAGAACCTATTTCTGATTAACAGAATTAAATCCATGATTGGCAGGCAAAAGTCTTTCGGATCAGTGTGTGTGGGAAGGACTGGAATAGCAGGTGGATAATTTATTCAGCATGGCAAATTTCATGAGGTTAATGCTATAAGTGTTTGATTTAAACTGTCACAGAATGTGAAAATATAACTGTTTAGTTCACACCAACTATTTCCATGCCAAATCTGATAAATGAGACAAGACTTCCTGCAAAAAATGAAAAGTAACATATGGAAAGTAACACATCCTAAATTATTATGTTAAGTCTGCAAACTCACTAGTTAAAGAAACATATCTGATAGTAACTGTGTCCTTGTGTATGGGGAAACTTTCACAGTCCGGCTCAATTACATTTACAATAGATAGATAATGCTTCCAATAATCCTTAATGAATAGAATAAAGTGCATTTATAGGCAAAACCTCTTTATCTCTGGCCTATCCAGCAACTGAATGTAGATATCCCAGGTACTAAAATTCCAATCTGTATGAAGAACCAAAAATCAATCTGTATTTAAAACACTGTGTGCGTGTGTGTGTGTGTGTGTGTGTGTGTGTGTGTTGGTGGTGTGTGTTTGTGGGTGTATGTCACATTCCATTTTTTTTCAGATAAGATCTTTGGCCTTTGATTCCATGGTCCGCCAAAACCAGACGCTCAAACGCCGCCATTTTTTTCATTTTGCTAGATATTACGCTTTTACATTCACTAATGCACTCCTCATTACATTTAGACATTTTTATGTACACTTTTGTAATAAAATCCTCCCCCCCCCCAATATTTCAAAATGTTAAAAAAAATCAAACAGCTCTCACCCATAGAATGTTGGTGAACGTTCCATCGTGTGATGTCACAATGTCCAATCGGAATGGATTCATTTACATATGCCTTTGCCCCTGCCCCAGCTCCCCCCCCCCCCCCCCCCCCCCACAGCCTGTGTCGAAGCGCGTGATCATGTGTGTGGGAATAGAAAAAGAGGATTGGGGGTGATAGGAGTGGGGAATAGATGGACTGCCCCTACCCCTCCCTTTCCCACTCTACTCCCCACTCTTCCCGCTGTCTCCCCCCACCCCCTCCCCTTCCTCCACACTCGTCTCCCTCCCTCCCCTACCCCATCTCCCTCCTCCCTTCCCTCCCCATCCCTCCCCCCTCCCCCCTCCCCCCACAACTCTCTCCTCCCCCACTCTCTCTCCTACCCTCTCCATCTCCCTTTCCTCACCCCTCTCCCTCTCCTCCCCGCCTCCTCCCACCTCCATCGCTCTCTCCCCCCACCCCCTTCCCCCTCCCCACTCTTCCACCTCCCTCCACACTCTTCCCTCTCTCTCCCCTACCCCATCTCCCTCCTCCCCTCCCCCACACCTCTTTCCCCCTCCTCTCTCTCACCCCCTCCCCCACCCCTCTCTCTTCCTCCCGCTCCAGCTCCCTCTCCTCACCCCTCTCCCTCTCCCTCCTCCTCCTCCCACCCCCATCCCTCTCTCCCCCACCCCCTTCCCTCCCCCCCCACCCCCACCCCTCTCTCCCCCTGCCCCCTTCCCCCTACCCCTCTGTCCCTCTTCCATCACTCCCCCTACTCCTCACTCTTCCACTTCTCTCCCCCTTTCCCCACCCCTCTCCCTCCCCACCACTCTCCCCCCCACCCCTCTCTCTCCCCCTCCCTTCCCCCTCTCTCCCCAACCCCTTTCCCTACCCCTCTCTCCCTCTTCCACCACTCCCCCTACCCCCTCCTCCTGCCTCACTCCCACTTCCACCACTCCCCCTACCCCTCTCCCCCTCCCTCCCCACTCTTCCACTTCTCTCCCCCTTCCCCCACCCCTCTCCCCACCCTCTCTCCCCCTCCCTCCCTATCTCCCCCCACCCTTCCCCTACCCCTCTCTCCCTCTTCCACCACTCCCCCCTCCACCCTCCCCCTCCCCCTCTCCTAATTCCACCACTCCCCCCTACACCTCTCCCCCTCCCTCCCCACTCTTGCACTTCTCTCCCCCCATCCCCCACCCCTCCCCATCTCCCTCCCCCACCCCTCTCTTTCCCCTCCCCTACCCCTCTCACCCTCCATCCACACTCCCCCCTCTCTCCCCTTCCCCTCTCCCTCCCATCCATCCTCCCCTCCTCCTTCCTCTCTCCCCTTCTCTCACCCCTCTCTCCCCCTCTACCCCATCCCTCTCTCACCCCCTCCCTGAACCCTCTATCACCCCCTCTCCCACCCCCCTCTCCTCCTCCCCTTCCCCCTCTTTCCCCATCTCGCTCTCTCCACACCCCTCTCCCTCCTCCCACCCCCTCTCTCTCCTCAGCCCCACCCCTCTTCACCCCCATCTCCCCCCACCCCTTCCACTCTCTCTTGCACCACTCCCTGCTACCCCTCTCCCCCTCACTCCCCACTCTTCCCCTCCCTCCCTCCCCCTCCCTCCCCCTCCCCCACCTCTCTCCCTCCCCCCCCCCCCCACCCGTTGGAGGAACAGACCCAACGGGTCTGCACTTGGTCTAGTATCTTATAAAAATAGAAGTAATGCAAGCATGGATGATTATATTTTGTAGGAACAGAGCTCCTTCTATCACAAATTCACTGTGTTCACTTCAAGAATCCCAGCAACCCTCCACGTAAGACAGATGTTTAAATGCACCTCTTCCGACTGTGTCTGCTTCATTCAGTGCTCCCGGTGTGGCCTTCTTTAGAATTAAGAGACCAAGCATAGACTGGGTTATCATTTCGCTGAACACTTGTGCTCTGTCTGCTCCCTCCCCTTTCCCCTCCATATCCTCATCTCCCATTGGCGTCCCACTTATCCCTCTTATCCTTCCTCTTTCCATTCTTCCCTGTCCCCTTTCACCCCTATACCTTCCTCCGGCTTTACATTTCTCTCCAACTCTTCTCCCCATAGCTTCCTTTTGTCTTCTTTTGACCTCAATTCACCTTAATGACTCACTTCATCCACCTGTCCACGAAATGCTCACTCACCTTTATCCACCTATCACTTGCCAGCCTTTGCTTTGCCTCCACCGCTCTTTTCCAGCTTTCTCCCCAACTCCAATCTTGACCCAAAACGTGCCTGTCCATTTCTTTCCACAGAAGCTGCCGGACTTACTAAGTTCCTCCAACACTTTGCTTATTGCTTATGATTCCAGCGACTACAGTTCTTCGTGTCATTGCAAATTCTTCTTTCAGTTGTACCGCCAGAAAAAGCTTCAACTAAACACTACTTTATCGCGGACATCCCATCCCTTCCTTCTCGCTTAGCTAACAATTTAAAACAAACTTCTTCTGTAACATTTCTCATTCAGATGATAGGGCGTAGTCTTGAAACAATTCTATTTCTCTCTTGTTGATGCTGCCTGACCTGCTGATTATCTCCAGCACTTTTTTCATCCCACTGTTCAACCTACTTCATAATATTTTTTTACATATCTGCAGATCAGCACTGGAGCTTACATTATGTCTATTTCCATTAGTAGAGCAAATCCATGAAAGAATAGGATACTATGTGTCACATTGGTGGTTGGGAAGCTATTGGAGTGTGTTCTTTGGGATAGGATTTACACTCATTTGGAAGAGAATGGGCTAATTAGGGAAGCCAACATGGCTTTGTATGCAGCAGGTTAACAGACAATAGACAATAGGTGCAGGAGTAGGCCATTCGGCCCTTCGAGCCAGCACCACCATTCAAAGTGATCATGGGTGATTATCCACAATCAGTATCCTGTTCCTGCCTTCTCCCCATATCCCCTGACTCCGTTTTCTTTTAGAGCTCGATTTAAAATACTCTCTCTTGAAAGTATCCAGAGAACCAGCCTCCACCGCCTTCTGAGGCAGAGAATTCCACAGACTCACAACTCTCTGTGTGAAAACTTTTTTCCTCATCTCCGTTCTAAATGGCTTACCCTTTAATCTTAAACTGTGGCCTCTGTCGCACTTTTCGATCGAATTTTTTGAGGAGATGACAAAGGTAATCAATGAGGATAGGTCAGAGGATGTATTCTACACGGGGTTTAGTAAGGCATTTGATAAATAAACCTAATTAATTCAGAAGAATAAGATGCATGGGATTCACAGTGAGTTGGTTGTTAGGAGCAAGTGAATGTTCATAGTGAATGGCAGGGCCCCAGGGAGTGTTGTAGAGCAGAAGGATCTAAGGTTCATGTACCCAGATCCTTGGAAATTGTGCCAAATGGTAGATGGGGTGATCTAGAAAGCTTTTGGTACATTGTCCTTCATCAGTCAAGGTACTCAACATATAAGTTATGATAGACATAAAATGCCAGAGTAACTCAGTGGGTCAGGCAGCATTTCTAGAGAAAAGGAATACCTGAAATGTCACCTTTTCCTTTTCCTCAGAGATGGTGCCTGACCCGCTGAGTTATTCCAACATTTAGTGTCTATCTTCATTGTAAACCAGCATTTGCAGTTCCTTCCTACATGTAGAAGTTAGGATGTTAGCAAAACATGGATAGATAAGTTGGAACCCTTCTTCTAAGTGATTGTAGGAGCTGTCTCTTATTTTTTTATGCATGGATCTTTATTGTAAATGATCTTTATTGTAAACTAGACTAAGTGGGACCCGTTGGGTCCCTGTCACACAGGAGGCTTGGTCCCCCAACGCAATATTCCACTACTCACCCATAGCCCCCAACTACACAGGCGCAGCTCATTTCCCCTCAAACCTAGCACTCTCTCCCTCTTCACACTCCCTCTTCTTTCCCCTCCTCCTCCCCTCCCCAATCCCTCCCTCCTCTCTCTCCCTCTCCTTTCCTCTACGCTCAATCACTCCCTCCCTCCCTCCCTCCATAACTCTTCTCCTCTCCCTACCCCCCTCATATCCCTCTCCCCCACCTCCCCCACTCCTCACCTCCCCCTATTCCCTCACTATCCCTCCTCACCTCCCCCACTACCCTCCTCTCCCTCTATTCCCCTCTCCCCCACCTCCCCCACTCCCTACCTCCCCCACTCCCCCTCCTCTACTCCCCCTCCTTTCCTCCCCCCTCCTCTCTATTCCTCCACTCTCCCTCCTCACCTCCTCCTTCTTCTTTTCCCTCTCCCCTAACCTCCTCCAATCCCTCCATCATCTCTCCTTTCCCCTACCCTCAGTCACTCCCTCCCTACCTACCTCCATAACCCCTCTCCCCTCCCTACTCCACTCCTCTTCCTCTATCCACACTCTCCCCCCCACTCTCCCTCACCAGGATCTCGAGGTTGCTGCTCCTCTCCCTTGTTGCATTCCCTGGAGGAGCATCATGCGTCGGCGTGGATCCTTGGCTCGGCCCGGAAGAAGCAGCAGCTACAGCTGCGCCAGCATGTGGGCAGAGCTCAGACAAAAGACGGGAGAAGAGCCATGGGGGAGAGGGGGGTATCACAGTGGAGGATGCATGAGCCAGCGAGAGGGACCAGAGGGGAAGGGGCTGGAGCTGCGGGGCATTGTGATGGCGGTGCGTTTGGGATTCACAGTGGGCGCTGGACGTTCTCCTCCACGGGGGTCAGATTCTCCGCGTTCCGTTTGGCAACATTTCCCCCACCGGGCCGGACCATTTCCGGTTCCTCCGAAAATTGGAGGTTGGAGATCTCTGCCGGCCAATCTCAGCTCCAGTAAAGACGTGATGGCGCAGGTAGAGGCGGCCCATCCCGCGGAGTGACAGGAGAAGAGACCAATCCGAGCGGCGCTGACTAGCAGGAGAGGAGATCGATCTGCACATGCGCGGTTTTTAAGATCTTTAAACTTTACTAACTTTTACAATAGACTTGGTGCACTTGCAGCATAGTAGAATGTTGAGTGAGCTGCCGAAGAATTGTAGCGCTATCGCGTAACGTTTTTGCACAAATAGAAAAACCGTGCAAACCGGAAGAACACTAGATCAGAGTTTTCGTTATGCATAGATAAAGCTTCATTAGCCTATGGGAAAATAATTTTCTTCTCTTCTCAGTCTAAATGAGCAAGCCCTTCATTGTAATGCCTGATTCTAGATTCCTCTCCCAGGGAAAACACCTGCCCTGCATCTATCGCATGGAGTCTCATAAGAATTTTGTAAACTTCAATGAGTTCTCTTGCAATTCTTCTGAACTCAAGATAATCCAGGCCAACTCTTCTCAATCTCGCCTCATATAACAGACCTGCCATTCAGAAACCAGTCTAAAGAATTTCAATGAAATTATAGGATCTTTTATTTAGTCAAGGATACCTACTTCTCTAAAGATTCACAATTCATCTCTGAAACCTATTTGTCCTGCAGGGGGATTTACAGTAAATCAAGTTTAATGATTATGTTAATTTTGTTGCATTACTTTTGGAATTTGATACTAACTTGGCAGTTATGGGAATTCAATCTCATATGGAAAACCAGACATTAAGTTAGCACATCTGAGAGTACCATTTTAATGCAGCCAGAATATTAAAAAAGATAATGAGTATTTAGTATGGTGGATGCCAGTCAAGCAGGCTTATGTTCTGGGTGGCACTGATGTCTTAAATGCAACCAGAGCTACTCCCAACATGGTAAATTTCTTATACTTACTAACAGGATGCAGGTGTTGCTGGCTAGGCCAGTTTTTATCACAACCTCCTAACTGCATTTGAGTAAGACCTTAACCTTGAAAAACCCCATTTATTCTCATTCAGTTTCCTGTGTGTCAACCAATTTTCAATCCATGTCAGTACATAACCATTATCCCCTGCTCCCAATCCCATGTTCTTTCTCCTTGCACAGTACCCTCTTACTGTATGTGGAGCTTTGTAAAAATATCAATACATCACATATACTAGATTTCCCTTATCTATTCGACTAGTTACATCCTCAAAACTAAAAGTGTCAAATGTGAATTCAGTCTGAAGAAGGGTCACCTACTCCTTTTCTCCATAGATGCTGCCTCACCCGCTGAGTTTCTCCAGCAATTTTTGTTTACTTTGTGTCAAATGTGATATCTTTCATAAATCTAATGATGTTGATCGTTTTCTCGATAATTTGTCATCACATCCTTTATTCCAGCATTTCCTCTCATCTTGATACAAAACACATTGGTCTGTAATTCTCTGCTTTATCTTTCTCCTTTTTTTGAATAGTGAGATTTAATTTTACAGCTGTCAATCTGCAGGAACCATTGCATAATCCATGGAGTTTCAGGAGATTACACTGTTCCTTCTTTTAGTACTTTGGAATATGGATTGCCATGCCCTGACTATTAATTATCTTTCTTTAATTTCTCCAACAGTTTTTTCTACTAATATCAGATTTCTTCAATTCCTCCTTTTCAAAATAAGTTTGTTCCGTAGTAGTTCTGGGAAGTTACAGTATCTGCGTCCTGTTCCCTGAAGACAGAACCAAAGTATCTAATTGCTCTGGCATTTCTTTGTTCCCCATTATAAATTCTCCTTTTTCAACTGTCAGGGAGCTATAATAGGGAGCTATATTTGACTTCACTAATTGTTTTTATGAACTTTAATGTTCTATCCATTGGCTCTCATATCCCATTTTGCTCTCTAATCAATCCTGTTGACCATTTCTGTTGAATCCAGAATGCTTCCAATCCTCAAGGTTGTCCCTTTTTCTAGCAGCCTGGCATAACTCCTTACTGGATCTAATGTTTTCCTTATGGGCCTGTCCCACTTAGGCGATTTTTAAGGCGACTGCCAGTGACTGTCAAGTCGTAGCAGGCTGCTGAAAAACCGGCGACTGGAATGGCGACTGTCAGAATGGATCACACACACACACACACACACACACACGTGCACACATCGCTTCCTTCACTAGCCAGTTATGCAGGCAGGGGACAGGGGACAGTAATGCAAGCGGGAGGAGCGCTGTCTGAGTGAAATTCACACGGTGCAAAGCCAATGTAATACAGTGGCACAGCACGATGAACAGGAAGGTTGGCGCTGTAATTAAGATGGCAAAATCACAGTGTACGGGAAGTGTCACGTAAGACCTTTAAAAGACGGGGGGAGAGAGGGGGAGGGGGGAGAACATGGGAGAAGGGGGGAGAAGGAGTGGAGACAACCTTTAAGAAGCCAGAGATACATGGCTGTGAAGCTCGGAGGAGTAGGACGGGTGTGGAGTGGCGGAGCCTAACGGCAGCGGCATGACTGCAGTCCATTTCTCTTTTTTTTATTTTGTCTCGTTAAATGTATGTTTTGACTAGTTTTTATTATTTTCTGAGCTGTGTATATGTTGGGGATGGGGGTGGGGGAAACCATTTAATCTCTTCCCTGTACGGAAAATTAGCGGCGACCAGAATGAAGCCGTGCCAAGTTACGAGAATGCCGGAACTACTCACCACTATGCAGGCAACACCCCGGCAACCTCCGGCGAACATGTGGTGACTTCATAGTCTCCTATAATCACCTAAAAAGTCAGGTAAGTAGGTCAGGCCCATTAACTACTTCCAGTAAGCACGTTTAGGTTGAATTTTCATTTGTTTTTGCACAAAATATGTCTTCTTGTCTTGGCATAAACTCATGGGGGAATGGTGAGCAGATTATTGTGGAATAATTGATGCTTGATAATCCTCCCAGTGACATCATCAGTGAACGATTAACATAAGTAAATTGACCCAAAACCCCAAGTCCTATGGAGCTGCATCTTGACTTCCTGACTCCTATACTCAATACCCTGATCATTGAAGGTGAGCATACCATATTCTTTCTTTACCACTCTATCTACTTGTGGTGCCACTTTCGGGGATCTATGAACTTGGATCCCAAAATCCCTCTGCACATCAAAGCTATTAAAGGATTTGCTATTAACTGTATCCCTTCACCTTGTATTCAACCTCCCGAAGTGCAGCACTTCACACTTGCTTGGATTAAATTTCAATTTGCTTGAGATTAACTCATATTATTAACATGTATTTGTGCCTGGTAATTCTAGAAGCTCTTTTGGTGTCAGAAACATATGGGCAAGTCTAAATTATACCTTGGAGCCTCTGACTAAACCCCAAAAATAAGCTTCCTTTGCCTATGCTCTAATGATGAGTGAACAGCGCAGATATCCTGCACGTTATATCTCAGACCCCATGTAGCATGAACGTTTATGACTCATCAGAATGTGGAAATACTCAGTAGGTAGGGCAGCATTTATATCGAGAGAAACCAAGTAAATGTTTCAGTTAAATGAACTTTCAACAGAAATGGTTTCAATGTACGTTTAGTGATCTGAAAACTAAACTGTTTTTCTTTTGCCACAGTTATTTCAAGAACCACAGCTGGCACAAAAGTAATCTTTTAAAATCTTTGGTTATCCATGATAAAATTGGTTACATTTTAATGACTAAGCATAACTAATATCTTGGTGCCTGAGAGGGGACCATCTGAAGTGCATAAAATTGTTAAAGGCTTGAAGGGTTAAATGTGGGGAAGATAGCTGAGGAGTTTAGAATGAGAAGTCATGATCTTAAAGGCCACTGATGACCTAAATTAGGTTGTCACTTGAAAGGTGTTTTTGTGGAAGCTCTGTAATTGGTTGCATTCAAAACTAAGATAAGTAGGTTTCTGGATATTAAAGGCAGATGGGGATAGAACAGGAAACCTATGTTTGAGGTAAAAGATCAGCCGTGAACACCATAATAAACAGAATGGATTTAAGGTACTGGATTACAGATGATCGATGGTCGTCATGGGCATGATGTACAGAAGGGTCTGTTTCCATGCTGTATCTTTCAATCTATAACCTATACCTGTTCCTCTTTCTCATACTCTCTTATTCTTTTCATCGTTGAAATTCATACCGATTCTGCAATGTTCCCTCGAGGCAGTTGCTGTGTTTGTGCACAAAGTTCTTCCTCCCTCGATTTCACAATGATCCAGTGAAAACATTGCTTCCTTCCTGTCTCTCTAAGACCACAGTACATCCTTCATTGATATGCCAGCATGACACTTCCACCCATTGCAGCGGCAGGCCACCTATCCCACTGAAAGATACTTGGACTATTTAACCTATTCAGCCCAACATGGTTGGATCAGACCAGCTGCTGCACTAGTAAATTACTCACCAGTCTTATGCAAAAGTTCATTCCGTAGAAGTTAATTCAGTGGATGTTCAGAAAGGAATTGGAATTAAAATGTTATGGATAAATAGAAGACAAAGTTAATTATTTATCTAATACTGCGATAAAGATTGCAAATATACACTGATAATTCTGCAAAAAGCCAGGCAGCATTTGTGGAAAGAGAAACTGAGTTAAGGATTCAGACTGAGGACCTTTCATCTAAACTAGGAAAGGAGAAAATGTTGGTTTTAAGTTGCTAAGAGGTTGATAGGGGATAGGATAGGACAAAGGGAATGTACAGTGCATTCGAAAGTATTCACATTTTGTTACGTTACAGCCTTATTTTAAAATGGATTAATTTTTTTAAAAAATCATCAATCTACACACAATACCCCAGAATGAAGAAGCAAAAACAGGTGTTTAGAAATTTTTGCAAAGTAATTAAAAATAAATAAGGGATCGGTTTTCCAATAGATTTTATATACCTGTACTGCAATTGGTATCTGCATGTGATACATCATATTACATACTTTTTAAAATCTCAGTTATAACCCAAAACTTCCCAGAAACCAATCCACATGTTAACTAATGCTTTTACAGAATTTCAGAGTTATACAGCACAGAAACAGACCTTTCCACCAAACTTGTTCAAACCAACCAAATTGTCCACCTGACCTCATCCAATTTGCCAACTATTGGCTCTTATCCTGCTCCCATATCACCTTTCATATCCACGTAACTGTCTAAATAACCTTTAAACTTTGCAATTGTACCTGCCAATACCATTTCTTTTGGCAGCCCAGTCCACATACCTACTATCCTCTGTGTTAAAAGGTTGCCTCTCAGATCCCCTTTAAATCTTACCCTTCTCCTTAAACCAATGCTCTCTAATTTTAGACTATCCTCTCTTGGGAAAAAAAACAGTGATCATTCACCTGTACCCCTGTTATTTGATATACCACTATAAGCCATCCCTCGCACTCCTAGCTTTTCTGATTGCAAACAGAGGTGGAAATTATGCAGCTGTATTTAGAGCAAATTGTTGCTGAACTTGATGAATCCAATGGCACTCACCATTACGCAGGCACACACAATACAAAAACCTCGGCCAAGAAATTGTTCTGAAGGAAGAAGGTGCACTCAGATAGAGTGTGAAATATTTAAACTTCCCTCGTATAGTATTATCTGATCTGATTTAATAGCATGCAAATCAAAGCTTTTCACTGTACTTTGGTATACCTGACAATACAATGATAAACCAAAACCTAAAAAATTATCAGGCATCCATAATGCTTTTACATTTTTATTTAAAAATAGGTGCAAGGGAAATTAACCAGCCCTGCTGCAGTCCCTAGAGGTTCTGCTACAAGAATTAGAGGTACTCTGCAACAGATTACTAGCCATCGTTTTTAATGTGTTGATGGCTACATCTTGCATAATGATTCTATTCACATGTTTTTATTTTCTGATTCATAAATCAGATCACTGATAACATGTGATGACACCATTTCTTTTTTAGCTGAAATTAAAGAAAAACAAATCCCAATGCAAATCCCCAAAGAAAAAAAACGATATTGTTGGCCAAACTCAAAACTGGGAAGCAAGTATGTACAGTATGTATGTGAAAGGCCAACAACGCTAAATGACAGGTTCAGAAACTGGATGTGAAAATAACTCCTTAGTGCTGCATTTTATGCCCACTAATTTTAAAGTCCTTATTTTTCATAGGCACCTTTCCATGCAAGTTTAAATCCTGTAACGTAAATTTAAAGCATTATCTATTTTGAGCATCAGAAATTGAAAACACTCTTTTTTTAATTTTACCGTGAGAAGGTCAGATGAATTCTTTGTTAGAAATGTAACCAGTTTTGGTTTTTCAAATTGTCTTATCATTACCAGCACCTTCTATTTTTGTTTCTTTTACTAATGCTGTACGAATGTTACAGTTTTTACTTAGTAAGAAAAGTTTATTATGAATGTAATTAACATTTCATAGTTGTATTCTTCAAAGGATTCGTTGTGGATTCTGGATTCTTCTTGTACTGCAAGGAAAAATTGTAATGAGTTTGAAGAAAGTTGCTCAATTCAAATCTTCTGCGCACCCAGCAATAGATCTTGTTCCGCTTTCCCAACTCTTCCAACTACATGCATTGCATTTACTTCCTTATCTGGTCTTTTCCATGTGTTCTTTTTTTGCTTGCATCCTGATTTTTTTAAACTTCTGCTTCCCTTTTCTTGACCATTGATTCTTACCAAGGAACAGTTGCAATAATTTTAAAGCCTAATTCTAATGTGTGTTTCCTCTTTAAAGATTCAAAGATTGGTTTTGTCCTCTTTTTTTAACATTTTTTTAACTTTTGTTTATTGAGCGCTTTCCTATTCTTGAATATGTCTTCAAAAAAACGCCTTACTACACCACCATGTTCAGCTTCGAATTCAGAAACTTAGCTACTGTATATTGAAAACTTTCAAAATAAAGAACAAAAAAAATGGAATCCTACCCATCCATTTATTTCATTAACATGTAAGGCAAGTAGCCTAACGTTTATTTTCTTAGATTTGATTCACCAGAGTCCTAACTCCCAATCCAATATGGAAACATAAAAAGTCACAGAATTCAAAATGTCAAAACTCTGTTACTCTGCTTCTCTTTTATGGGTGCTGCTTGACCTGCTGAGTGTTTCCTGCAATTTCAGTTTTCACTTCAAATTTCCAGCATTTGCATTTAGCTTACAATAAACTAAATATTTTATTATTATGAATGTTTGACAACAACATAGCAAATTCTCAAACTACAAACTGATGTTTTGGAAATTAATTGCAATGCAAGAGCGCTAATGTACTAATTTTAATTTGCATGCAGCTGATGGGCCAAATAATACACGTATTTTGCTTATAAATTATCAATATATAATGGCCGACTAATGGAAATCTGTCTATTAAAATTATGCATTAATATGGAACATAATATAACTAAATGGTTTCCAAATTAGGAGTGAACTTGGAATACAAAAAGATTACTTCCCAACGATCTTAGAAATCTTTTTGGCTTGAAATTTATTATAACATATAATGTTTGAGTAAATTAAATTTTCACTTACACATTAATGCATCAATTTTCATATGGTAATTATGTGCAGGATGTGATATGCCACTGGTAGAGAAGGATGCTTTCCTGCCATTGAAACTCTATCTTATTATAATTATTAGAAAATTAAGACGAATGAGTAAAATCAAAGGTTCTTCTGGTTAGCTAATGGAAAGCAATCATAGATAAGTTGATGATAGTATTGTAAGATGTAATAAGCATTTAATGACTAGTCATATAATCGGAAACAGTCAATTACAGAGCACAAGAGGGCATAGATGAATTTGATTCAGACTGGAAATAGAGCCAAATTCAAAGAAAGTTATTTTAAATTCACAAAAGAGTTAATAAATACATAAAGTAACTCAAAATGTATATTCCACTTATCTCTTAAATATGTATTTGGCTATTACTAATGTGAAAGTTATTAGCTTTAATGCTTTCATTGGGTTATAACTTTCAGAAAAATTGATGTGCAATTTGATTGATCATACTTGTTTGAGTACTGTGGGTCTCTTCTGGGTGCCAAAATTCCTTCAGATACAGTATACGTGTGAACACTTTTGCCATGAATTGCTTTGGATGCGGACTTGTTGCTGAGTTTATGATGATCAACACTAGTTATTTGCTGGTAGTAGGCCATGGAGGCAGATTATGACCAGTCAATTTGAAATGTTTAAGAAGAGATTATCGGTGAGACCAAGCACAACACCTACGCTCAGTTCGCAATAACTAACCTGATCTCCCGGTGGATCAGCACTTCAACTCCCCCTCCCATTCCGAATCCAACCTGGGCCTCCACCACGGCCAGAGTGAGTCCCACTGTAAATTGGAGGAGCAGCACCTCATATTTCGCTTGGGTAGTTTACACCCCCGACATCAGTCTGAAGAAGGGTCTCGACCTGAAACGTCACCTATTCCTTCGCTCTATAGATGCTGCCTCACCCGCTGAGTTTCTCCAGCATTTTTGTCTACAGTCAATTGGAAATGTTTATTTGACACCATTTGTACCATTTTGGACTATTGTTTCAGAAGATGCCCTCCTTAATATCACAGCTGAATGTGAGTTGAGCAGTAAGAAGGACTCATCCCTACTCAACGTCTTGAAAATCTTGCTTAAGAAAGAACTACAGATGCTGGAATAATCGAAGGTAGACAAAATATGCTGGAGCAACTCAGCGGGTGAGGCAACATTATGGAGAGAAGGAATAGGCGATGTTTCGGGTTGAGACCCTTCTTCAGTCTAATGTCGCGGGGGGGGGGGGGGGGCATTAGAAAGGAAGAGGCGGGGACAGTAGGCTTTGTGGGAGAGCTGGGAAGGGGGAGGGGAAGGAGGGAGAAAGCAAGGGAGATCTAAAATTAGAGAAGTCAATGTTCATACTGCTGGGGTGTAAACTACCTAAGTGAAATATGAAGTGCTGTTCCTCCAATTTGCGCTGAACCTCACTCTTGCAATGAGGGAGGCCCAGGACAGAGAGGTTAGATTGGGCATGTGAGGGAGAGTTGAAGTGCTGAGCAACTGGGAGATCAGGTTGGTTATTACGAACTGAGCGGAGGTGTTGGGCGAAGTGATCGCTGAGCCTGCGCTTGGTCTCGCCGATGTAAAGAAGTTGACACCTAGAACAGCGGATGCAGTAGATGAGGATGGAGGAGGTGCAGGTGAACCTCTGCCTCACCTTGAAAGACTGACTGGGTCCTTGTATGGAGTCGAGGGGGGAGGTAAAGCGACAAGCGACAATGGGTACTTTCCCTTGCAACCGCAGGAAATGTTATACTTGTCGTTTTACCTCGCTTCGCCCAACACCTCCGCTCAGTTCGTACTAACCAACCTGATCTCCCGGTTGCTCAGCACTTCAAATTCCCCTCCCACTCCCAAGCTGACCTCTCTGTCCTCGGCCTCCTCCATTGGCAGAGTGAGGCCCAGCGCAGGTTGGAGGAACAGCACTTCATATATTGCTTGGGTGATTTACATGGATGAACATTGACTTCTCTAATTTTATCTAGCCCTTGCTTTATCCATCCTTCCCCTCCCCCTTCCCAGCTATCTGACAAGCCTATTGTCTCTGCTTCTTCCTTTCTTCCCCCCCCCCCCCCCCCCGACATCGGCACAGCTTGTAGAATGGAGGTTTCACAGCCCCAGTGAATGGGATGCAACCTTGACCTCTGCTGCTGAATGTGTGGAGTTTGCACGTTCTCCCAGCAACCACATGGGATTCCCCTGAGAGCTTCAGTTTCCTCTCCCACATAGGTCGGCAGGTTAAGTGGCCACTCCCATTGCCTCTATTGTGTAGATGAGTGGCAGAAACTTTTGAGAGTTGACCGAAATGTGATAACAATAAAATAGGATCAGTGAAAGATTTATCTAAACAGGTGCGTAATGGTCAGTGTGGACTCATTGGCAGAATTGTCCATTCCCGTGCTGTATGATCCTGGATCTCAATTATTGATATTTGGTACCAATAGCATTCAAGCAGTGTGTTTGAGATTCTAACCACCTTTGGAATGCAAATTGCCCCTAAATCTCTACCTCCAATCCCAAACCTATGCCATCTATTTTTTTTTTCAATACGGCAGTTTGGGGAAAGACTTACTCCATTTCACTCTATCTATGCCTCTCAGAATTGTATAAATCTCTATCAAGTTCCCCTCTCATTCTCCTCTGCTCTAAAGAAAACAAGCCCAGTCGATTCAGGTTTTCCCTCACAATTAAGCCTCTCCATTCTTGGCAACACCCTCGCCTGTCCAATCATGTCCTTCCTATAATGTGGGGATCAGGAGTGCACAAGTACAACAGCTGAAACCTAACTACTGTTTTATGTGTACCATAACCTCCCTGATCTTATTGGAGGTGGTCTTGGAGGGGTGGATGTTCCGCAAATCCTGGACAATACAGTTCACCCCCTCCATGACACACTGGTCAACCTGAAGGGCACCTTTAACAACAGACTGGTTCCACCAAGATGCAGCACAGACCACCACAGGAGATCCTTTTTCCCTGTGGCTATCGAACTGTACAACTCCTCTCACTTCTGTCATGGGGTAGACTGCCTCGCCTCTCCCCCCCCCACCCCCCCCCCCCCCCCCTCCCCAAACGTTGCACATCCCCGATCCTGGGATTCCACTCAACACATTAATTTCATGTTTCATGTATCGTGTTGTGTTTTATAACTGTTGGCAGACCAATTTTCCTCCTGGGATAAATAAAGTACTATCCTATCGTATATTCTGTGCCCCAGCAAATGAAGGCAAACATCACATAAATGTAGAGTTTGTTCTGTGTGATCTTTGTGCTTTTATTTTCTGTGTTAGTGCAGCACAAATAGCAGGTAGAATGTTGCAATGTGCCTTCTGCAGAATTTGTCAAGTCATGGAAACTGCTAGTATCCTGATGACTACATCTATGGGAATTGTGTCCAGGTGCAGCTTCTCACAGGCCATGCCAAGGAACCGGAGCTGTGGCTGGATGATCTCAGGACCGTCCGGAAGTATTAGGGCTCCATAGGTAACTGTTATAGTGAAGTGGTCACACTTCGGGTTCAAGAAGAGAGTAGATGGGTGACCACGTGGAAAGGGAGTAGGCAGAGAGTGCATGTGACTCCTGTAGCCATTGCCCTTCAAAACAGAAGTACCCTTTTGGATACTGTGGAGGGGGATTACTTGTCAGGCGTGAGCAGCAGTAGGACTGACATATGATGAAAGAATGAATGGGACTGAACAAAGAATGGATCGACTGGACTTAAATTCACTGGAATTTAAATGGATGAGAGGGGATCTTATAGCTACATATATAATTCTTAAGAGATTGGGCAGGTTAGATGCAGGAAAACTTTTCCCCATCTTGGGGTAGTCCAGAACCAGGGGTCACGGTTTAAGAATAAGGGGTAGGCCATTTAGGACTGAGATGAGGAAATACGTTTTCATCCTGAGAATTGTGTATCTGTGGAATTCTCTGCCACAGAACGCAGTGGCCAATTCACTGGATGATTTCAAGAGAGAGTTAGATATATAGAGTTAGAGTAGCTCTTAGGGCTAATGGTATCAAGGGATATGGGGAGAAAGCAGAAATGGGGTACTGATTTAGGATATCAGCCATGGTCATATTGATTGGTGGTGCTGGCACGAAGGGCTGCATCGCCTACTCCTGCACCTATTTTCTATGTTTCTATGTTTCTGGGGCTTTGGCACTGAGCCTGGCTCTGAGGCACAGCAGGGAAGGGGTGATGTTAGGCAGATCCATAGGAGTAGGAAACTCATTAGTTAGAAGGGCAGACAGGAGATTCTGTGGCAGAAATGGAGACTCCAGGATAGTGTGTTGCCTCCCTGGTGTCAGGGTCCAGGATGTCTTAGAGCAGCTGTATGACATACCCAAAAACCAGGACCTTCAAGGTAGGAATCTCCAGATTACTCCTGGTGCCACGTGCTAGTAAGAGTAGAGACATGAAGCTAGGACAGATGAATGTGAGTAATTGGTGCAAGGGCCATGGATTCAGATTTTTGGACCATTGGGATCTCTTGAAGGGCAGAGGTAAGCTGTACAAGATTGATGCATTGCACCTGAATTGGTGGGGCACCAATATCCCGGCAGGCAGGTTTGCTGGTGCTGCTTGGGTAGGTTTAAGCTGGATTGGCAGGGGGGTGGAATCCAATACTGCACTGAGGCAGGTGAGATGCTGGAGGTTGTTTTGGAAAGTGATGAAAGCAAGCCCAGTGCACAGGATAGGAAGCAACATGGCAGGGAGCAAGGAAGGTTGAATTGAATTACATTACTGTTGCTGAATTACTGTTGGTTGAATTACATTCATTTTAATACATAACAAGTAAGACAGGTGATGTCAGGACATGGATAGGTATGTGCAACTGGGACATTGTAGCCATTATGAAAACATGGTTAAAAGAGGGACAGGTCTGGCAATTTAATGTTCGATGGTACAGGTGCTGCAGTAGAGATCGAGGTGGTGGTTAAAGTAGGAGGGGGTGTTGCTTTATTGATTAAAGCAAATGTCACATCAGTAGTTTGAGATTATGTTATTGATAGTTCATCTAGTAAAGCTATATGGGTGGAGCTGAGAAGTAAAATGGTCAATGGGAATTAGAAGAGCAAATTTGCCAGGAGATCGCAGGCAGTTGCAAGACAACTTGGGCTGTTATAGTAGGGGATGAGTAACTTTTCCAATGTCAACTGGGACTGTCATAGTGCCAATGACTTAGATGGGGTGGAATTTGTCAAATGTGTCCAAGAAAGTTTCTTCAGGCAATATGTAGAGGGTCTGACAATGGAGAGGGCAAAGCTTGATCTACTCTTATGAAATTGGGAAGGGCAAGTGACTGATGTGTCCATGATCCAGCCTTTAGGGACCAGCAAACACTTCTATTAGCTTTAAAATAATTGTGGAAGAAGGCAGAGCGGGCCCACAAGATAAATTCTGAATTGGGACAAAACCCACATTTATGGTATTAGATAGAAACTTGCTACAGTTGATAGGCTTCCATTGTTTGCAGGCAAAGGAATGTCCTGAAAGTGGGGCTTTTTAAAAGTGTAATGACAAGTGTTCAGGACACGCATGTTCTGGTTAGGGTGAAGGACATGCATGTGGTGAGAGTAAGGAAGCTTGGATGACAAGAGGAAAAAGAAGAAGGCATGGAACTGGGGGAAAGTGTATCCATGTAGGATTTTCTTAGAAAGGAAATCACGAGGGCAAAAAAGGGAGAAGAGATAGCTCTGGCAGATAATAGTAATGAAAATCATGAGATTTTACGTACATTAAGGGGAAATGGGGGGATGGCTAGAGAGAGAATAGAGCTCCTCAGAAAACAAAGCAGTCATCTCTGTGTGGGGCCACAGGAGATGGGAAAAGTCCTCAATGAGTATTTCTCTGTTTTTACCATGGTGAAAAACATGAAGACATGGAAACTTAGAACAATTTATCGAGATGTTTTAACGACAGTATGTATTACACTTGAGGAAGTGCGGGATTCTCCAATGGCATATGAATGTAAATACATGTCACAGGCCTGATCAGATCAGTAAGGCAAATTCAATGCTGGCATTTATATTAAGAGGTGTGGAATACAAAAACAGAGATGTAATGCTGAGGCTCAATAAGGAACTGGTTAAGATGCATTTGGGATACTGTGAGCAAATTTGGGCCCCATACAGTTTCTGAGGAAGGGTGTGCTGGCTCTGGAGAGGGCCCAGTGGAGGTTTACAATAATTATGCCAGGATTGAGTGGGTTAACATATCATGAGCGTTTAACAACACTGGGCCTCTACTCGCTGGAGTTTAGAAGGTTGAGGGGGTACCTCATTGAAACTTACAGAATAATAAAAGACATAGAGTGGATGTGGAAAGGATGTTTCCACTGGTGGGTGAGTCTAGCACCAGAAGTCATAGCCTCAGAATTAAAATGCGCTCTCTTAGAAAGGAGGTGAGGAGGAACATCTTCAGAGGGTAGTTAATTTGTGGAGCTCATTGCCATAGAGGGCTGTGGAGGCCAAGTCAGTGGATATTTCTAAGATATAGACAAATTCTTCATTGTAATGGGTGTCAAGGGTTATGGGGAGAAGGTAGGAAAATGGGATTAGGAGGCAGAGACCAGCCATGAATGAATGGCGAAGTAGACTCGATGGGCGAATGGTCTAATTCTACTGCTGTAATGTGAACGTGATATACCCAAAGACATTGTGAGAAGGTGGAGAGGAAATCCTGGCTAAGATATATGAATTATCATTACACACGGGTGAGGTACCAGAAGACTGGAGGGTGGCTAATGTTGTGCCTCTGTTTAGGAAGAGCTGCAAGGAAAAGCCTGGGAACGATAGACCAGTTAGCCTAACATCTGTGGTAGACAAGTTACTGGAGGGGATTCTGAGGAATAAGATATATGTGCATTTGGGTGGACGGGCTGATTACCAATAGTCAGCATGAATATGTACGTGGGAGATTGGATCCTACGAATCTGATTAATTTTAAAAAAAGTAACCTAAAAGGTTGATGACGACAAAACCGTAGACATTTTCTTCATGTGTACAATGACTTCAGCAAGTCACTTGAGACATTCCACACGGTAGGCTGCTCTGAAAGATTAGATTGCATGAGATCCAGGGAGAGTTAGTCGACTGACTAGAGAATTGGCTTCATGGGAAGAAGCAGAAGGTTATGGTGGAAGGTTGTTTTTTGGAGGAGAGGCCTGTGATTAGTGGTGTGCCTCAGGGATCAGTGCTGGGGCCATTTGTTTGTGGTTTATATAAATGATTTTGATGAGAATGTAGAAGGCATGATTAGTAAATTTGCAGATCACACTGAAGTGGGTGGTATCATAGATAGTGGAGATTGTTGGCCAAAATGACAACAGGATCTTTATCAGTTGGGTAAGTGAGCTGAGGAATGGATAATGGAGTTTAATGTAAATAAGTGCAAAGTGCTGCATATTGGGTAGTCAAACCAGTTTAGAACTTTGCAGTGAATGGCATGGTCCTGGGTGTTGTAGCGAAGATGAATCTAGGAGGAATCCTCTTGATAGTGAACTCTGTATGTAGTTCATAGTTCCTTGAAAATGGCATCACAGAATTAGGGTGGTCAAGAAAGCTTTCGGTAGATTTGCCGATATCAGTCAGGGGCTTGAGTATAGAAGTTGGGATGTTATGTTACAGTTGTACAAGATATTGGTGAGGTCGCATTTGGAGTATTATGTTCAGTTTTGGTCATGAGGATGTCTCTAACATCCTTCCTGCTAGAGGAAGGATGTTGTTAAGCTCGAAAGAGTGCAGAGGAGATTTACAAAGGTGTTGACGGGACTTGAGGGCCTGAGATATAGGAAGAGGTTGAGTAGGCTGGGACTTTATTTCTTGGAGCATATGAGGAAGAGGGGTGATCGTATAGAAGGGTATGAGATCATGAGGGGAATCGATATGGTAAATGCTCAGAGTCTTTTACCCAGAGTAGGGGAATCAAGAACCAGATGACATGGGTTTAAGATGAGAGGGGAAAGATTTAATGGGAACCTGAGGAGCAACGTTTTTCACACAGTGGGTGGTGAGTATATGGAATGAGCTGCCGGAGGAGGCACGGTGACGCAGCGGTAGGTATGCTGCCTTACAGCGCTTGCAGCGCCAGAGACCCGGGTTCGATCCCGACTACGGGTGCTGTCCGTATGGAGTTTGCACGTTCTCCCTGTGACTGCGTGGGTTTTCTCACAGATCTTTGGTTTCCTCCCACACTCCAAGACAGAGGGGTTTATAGTGTTAATTGACTGTGTACATACATGTAAATTGTCCCTAGTGTGTGTGTGTAGGATAGGTTAATGTGTGGGGAATGCTCGGCGGCATGGACTGGTTGGGCCGAAGGGCCTGTTTCTGCAGTGTATATTTAAACTAAACTAAACTAAGGAGATAGTTGAGGTAGGTTTTATAACAAAATATTGATAATATTTGGACAGGTATATGGATATGAAAGATTTACAGGGATGCAGGCCAAACGCAGGCAGTGTAGGTGGGGCATCTTGGGCAGCTTGGGCAAGTTGTGCTGAAAGGCCTGTTTCCTTGATGTAGTACTCTACGATTCTTTGACTATGAGCTTTCCTCTGGTTCAGTATGCAGTGCCTGTAGTTCCAGTCTTTACCAGTAGTTCACCAGCTTGCCATTTGACTTAAACATCTATGTGGTTTTTGTGTGTCTGAATGCCAGTAAACAAACTGCTGAACAAATTTGCATATTACACTGAAAGCTGAGCAGATGTGTTTGGAAAGTCTTCACAGTAAATACTTCTTGTCAGCCCACTTTTAATCTTTCAAGCTAATCCTTTCCTCAGAGACAGAACATTAATGCCCAGGAACAAAGGGTATTTTAGTGAGTGGTAAACACGTCCATCACAGGTACTGACCTCCCCACCATCAAAGGGATCTATAGGAGGCACTGCTTAGAGCAGCCGATATAATCAGAAATCCACACCACCCAGGCCACATTCCTATTTCACTACTGTCTGAACTACTATCTACCTCGTTGATGTCCCTCGGACTATCCTTGACCGGACTTTGCTGTCTTTACCTTGCACCAAATGTTATTCCCTTATCATGTATTTATACACCGTAACTGGATTGATTGTAATCATGTATTGTCTATCTGGTGACTGGTTAGGACGCAACAAAAAGCTTTTCACTGCACCTCAGTACACGTGACAATAAACTAAACTAAACTAAATTAATGCATTGAAATCTGAAATCTGTGACCACCAGGCTACTCCCCACAACCATCAGGCTCTTGAACACTACACGATATTAACCTCAAGTATGAACTTCTGTGGACTGTCTTTGGTTGCACTAAGTATTTGTATTGTGGTTACTGATTTTATTGAATTTTTGCATATTATATAATATCAATGTGTATTGTGTTTACAGGCTTGTTATGCTGCCGCAAGTAAGAATTTAATTGTTCAATTGTCGATATGTTCAATTAAAATACTCTCAAAAAACCCGTGACTATTTGTCTGGCAACTACAATTAATAACTTTATTTTTTTAACAATTAATAACGTGATAAGAAACTTCATTTTGCTTTTGGCATCTTTTCAAATCTCTTGATGCACATAATGAAGCAGTTATCAGCTGTCGTATCATTATACTTGATATTAATTTTTAACCTTAAAGACTGTGTGCTCAGTCTCCCGCTCTTTCTTCTCTACCCATGACTTTAGAGTCTGGCTCCTACACCATTATTAAATATACTAATGATACAACCATTGTTGGATGAATAACATGTAACACTGAGAGTACAGCTATGATATCAATAATCTGATTGGATGGTCCCAGGATGTTGCCCTTCATATTGGAAGGTTCAAGGAGTTGATTGATAGACACATTGTGCTTGAGTAACTCAGTGGGTCAGGCAGCATCTCTGGAGAAAAATGTTGGGATCCTATTTACTACTTTATGTCTACTTATCTGACACTGTTCTGGCTTGTTATGTTATATATCATAATCATAATCATAATCATAAACAAATCATAATCATACTTTATTAGCCAAGCAAGTTTTGCAACATACGAGGAATTTGATCTGCCATGCTGTCATATGAATAAAAAGCAACAGAACACAAAATACATTTTATCATAATCATCCACCACAGTGATCCATCCACATTCCTCACTGTGATGGAAGGCGAAAAAAAGTTCAATCTCTTCTCTTCATTGTTCTCCTGCGATCGGGAGCTCGAGCCTTCCGTTGATGGGACGATCTTGACTCCTGTAGCCAGCGGCAGGTCATAGAAACATAGAAACATATAAAATAGGTGCAGGAGGAGGCCATTCGACCCTTCGAGCCAGCACCGCCATTCATTGTGATCATGGCTGATTGTCCACTATCAATAACCCGTGCCTGCCTTCTCCCCATATCTTGACTCCACTAGCCCCTAGAGCTCTATTCAACTCTCTCTTAAATCCATCCAGTGATTTGGCCTCCACTGCCCTCTGTGGCAGGGAATTCCATAAATTCACAACTCTCTGGGTAATTTTTTTTTTCTCACCTTAGTCTTAAATGACCTCCCCTTTATTCTAAGAATAAAGAATAAAGAACCATTGTTAGATGAATAACATGTAACAATGAGTTAGCAGTCTTGTTGTGCGTGGCCCCTTGGGCAAGAGTGACCATAATATGGTTGAGTTCTTCATTAGGATGGAGAGTGACAAAATTAAGTCAGAACAAGGGTTCTGAACTTGAACAAAGGTAACTTTGAAGGTATGAGATGTGAATTGGCCAAGATAGATTGGCAGGTGATTCTTAAAGGGTTGACAGTGGATGTGCAATGGAAGGTATTTAAAGACTGCATGGATGAAGTACAAAAAATGTTCATATCAGTTTGGCAAAAGAATAAATCAGGGAAGGTGGTGCATCCATGGATAACAAGGGAAATCAGGGATAGTATAAAAACAAAAGATGAGGCATACAAATTGGCCAGAAAAAGCAGCCTACCGGAGGACTGGGAGAAATTCAGAATCCAGCAGAGGAGGACAAAGGGCTTAATTAGGAAAGGGAAAATAGATTATGAAAGGAAACTGGCAGGGAACATAAAAACTGACTGCAAAAGTTTTTATAGATATGTGAAGAGCAAGAGACTAGTTAAAACAAATGTTGGTCCCTTGCAGTCAGAAACAGGTGAATTGATCATGGGAAACAAGGACATGGCAGACCAATTGAATAACTAGTTGTTAAAGAAGGAACTGCAGATGCTGGAGAATCGAGGGTTACACAAAAAGCTGGAGAAACTCAGCGGGTGCAGCAGCATTTTAGAGAAATGCATGATGACACAGTGGTCTACAAGAAGGCCATCAAAAAGGCCAAAAGGGAGTTCTGCTCCAAGCTGGAGGATGAGACAGATGTTCGGCAGCTGTGGCGGGGACTGAATGCAATCACCTCTTACAAGGCCAGCAGGGGCAGAGGAACAACTACAAGACTGTTTGGAGTCTGTAGACTGGGCAATGTTCAAGGACTCGGCAACAGACTTGAATGAATACGCCACAGTCGTTACAGTCTTCATAAAGAAATGTCTGAAGAAGGGTCTCGACCCGAAACGTCGCCTATCTCCTTCACTCCTTAGATGCTGCTGCACCCGCTGAGTTTCTCCAGCTTTTTGTGTAACCCCCAATTGAATAACTACTTTGGTTCTGTCTTCACTAAGGAAGACATAAATAATCTGCCGGAAATAGTAGTGGAACGGGGGTCAAATAAGATGGAGGAACTGAGTGAAATCCAGGTTAGCCGGGAGGCGCTCTATCCCTCGCCCTCACTTCGGTAAATCCGACCATACCGCGGTGCTGCTTCTTCCTGCCTACAGGCAGCAATTAAAGAGCATACCCCCAGAGGTGAGGACAGTACAGAGCTGGTCAGCAGGGGCAGAGGAAAAACTACAAGACTGTTTGGAGTCTGTAGACTGGGCAATGTTCAAGGACTCGGCAACAGACTTGAATGAATACGCCACAGTCGTTACAGTCTTCATAAAGAAATGTGTGGAGGACTGCATCCCTACAAAAACCTTCCAAGTGTTTCCCAATCAGAAACCTTGGATGAACTGTGAGATCCGCACTCTTCTGAAGACCAGACACCGGGCATTCATGTCTGATGACACAGTGGTCTACAAGAAGGCCATCAAAAAGGCCAAAAGGGAGTTCTGCTCCAAGCTGGAGGATGAGACAGATGTTCGGCAGCTGTGGCGGGGACTGAATGCAATCACCTCTTACAAGGCGAAACCAGGAGGCAGCTCGGATGTGGGCGATACATCCCTCCCTGATGAGCTCAATGCATTTTACGCACGCTTTGATAGGGGGAACACCGATGTGCCTTCCCAAGCCCCTATTTGCTGTGATGGTATTTGAGTCTCAGTCACAGAGGCCGACGTCAGGAAATCCTTCAGAGGGGTGAACCCTCGAAAAGCGTCTGGAGCTGATGGCATACCTGGTCGTGTCCTAAAAACCTGTGCAGACCAACTGGCTGGAGTTTTTACGGACATCTGATAGAATTTTTCGAGGATGTAACTAGTAGAGTGGATAAGGGAGAACCAGTGGATGTGTTATATCTAGACTTTCAGAAAGCTTTCGACAAGGTCCCACATAAGAGATTAGCATACAAACTTAAAGCACATGGTATTGGGGGTTCAGTATTGATGTGGATAGAGAACTGGCTAGCAGACAGGAAGCAAAGGGTAGGAGTAAACGGGTCCTTTTCAGAATGGCAGGCAGTGACTAGTGGGGTACCGCAAGGCTCAGTGCTGGGACCCCAGCTATTTACAATATATATTAATGATTTGGACGAGGGAATGCAGTACAACATCTCCAAATTTGCAGATGACACCAAGCTGGGGGGTATAGTTAAGTGTGAGGAGGATGCTTGGAGGCTGCAGGGTGATTTGGATAGGCTGAGTGAATGGGCAGATGCATGGCAGATGCAGTATAATGTGGATAAATGTGAGGTTATCCCCTTTGGTGGCAAAAACATGAGGGTAGACTATTTTCTGAATGGTGGCAGATTAGGAAAAGGGGAGATGTAACGAGACCTGGGTGTCATTGTACACCAGTCATTGAAAGTAGGCATGCAGGTGCAGCAGGCAGTGAAGAAAGCAAATGGTATGATAGCATTCATAGCGAAAGGATTTGAGTATAGGAGCAGGGAGGTTCTACTGCAGTTGTACAGGGTTTTGGTGAGGCCACACCTGGAGTATTATGTACAGTTTTGGTCTCCAAATCTGAGGAAAGACATTCTTGCCATAGAGGGGGTACATAGAAGATTCACCAGACTGATTCCTTGGATGTCAGGACTTTCATATGAGGAAAGACTGGATAGACTCGGCTTGTACCCACTGGAATTTAGAAGATTGAGGGGGGATCTTATAGAAACTTACAAAATTCTTAAGGGGTTAGACAAGCTAGATGCTGAAAGATTGTTCCCGATGTTGGGGGAGTCCAGAACAAGGGGGTCACAGTCTAAGGATAAGGGGGAATTCCTTTAGGACCGAGATGATGAAAACATTCTTTACACAGAGAATGGTGAGTCTCTGGAATTCTCTGCCACAGAAGGTAGTTGAGGCCAGTTCATTGGCTATATTTAAGAGGGCGTTAGATGTGGCACTTGTGGCTGAAGGGATCAGGGGGTATGGAGAGAAGGCAGGTACGGGATACTGAGTTGGATGATCAGCCATGATCACATTGAATGGCGGTGCAGGCTCGAAGGGCCGGATGGCCTACTCCTGCACCTATTTTTCTATGTTTCTATGTTTCTATGAGAGTATAGAAGTGATATCATTAAAGTGATTCAATGGTGCCAGAATAACAATCTTGCTCTTAATGTTAGACACAAAATACTAGAAGGGTCAGGCAGCATCTCTGGAGAAAAGGAATAGGTGACATTTCGTGTCGAGACCCTTCTTCAGATTCTTAATGTTAGCAGGTTCATTGGGCTGACTGACCAATTCTGGAGTAATTCAACTGGTTATACAGCAACTCTGGAGAAAAGGAATGGGATCCTTTTTCTCCAGATATGCTGCCCGACAAATATGACAATTAAACACTCTTGACCCTTGAAATCGCTGCATTTTCCATTATTGCCACTAGTGGCAAATGTACTGTTTGGGCTGCTGCAGAGTTACTCAAGCCTTTCTTTGTGATATCCTATTATCACTATTTTCCTTACAATGGCATTTACAATGGGTCCCCTCACCAGCCGCTAATGTTCTCCATGCATGCAGCCTGACCCATTTAATTATTACTTTGTGTCTCCTTATCAGACACAATTCTAGCTTGCCATCTTACATATTGAAGCAATGTGGCCTATTTTTACAATTAAAGAATGTTATTACTTTAAACTGATATATCTTTGATGAGTGTTGCTCACTACATTGGTAGCAACATTCCTGTGCCGAATTCACTTCAGTCATTTAGGCTTATTGTTGAAGCTGTTGCATATGTCGTCATTGCATGACCACACATTTCATTCACTGACATTATGCATCTGTGTACTTTTGTAAACCATCTCCATGGATGTTTTTTTTAATATGTTGGTTCTGAAAACTCGTGCTTACTTTTTTTGCCCCCAATGAGCCAATAAAAATGCCTGGTCAGCAAAGGAGATTAAATAAAACTACCTACGGCTACCTCGACTACCTACAATTACATGGCAACCCCACTACCACTGCACCTACGACTACAAAAGTATCGATTTTCTCCATGGTGACCAATTTTTGGTTGCAGAAAATTTTGCAGCATGTTGAAGAATTTGCTGCGACCATACTGAGGCCGCAACTAGTTCCCAGAATGCGGGAACTCCTTTCGACCATGAAGGAGACTCATCAGAGACCACCAGCAAACATGTGCCGACCATGTGACGATCATGAGGCGAGCGCAGAGTCTCCTGCACTCGCCTAAAAAGTCGCCTGTGGAACAGGCCCTTAAAGATGGCAGAGTCAGGGGATATGGGGAGAAGGCAGGAACAGGGTACTGATTGTGGATGATCAGCCATGATCACATTGAATGGCAGTACTGGTCTATTGTATATTTCTATACTCTTTGAGGTTGACAGATTGGAGATGTTGTCCCATCATCTCAATCAAAGCATATTTTAACTTGGATGGAAATGGGGGTGGGAGAAACTGTTTTTAATCTCTTCCTTTGGGGGGGATGCGATCTTTTCTTGTCGTATTCCCCGTCTCCGTGTCTGTCTGCGCTGAGGCCTAATCGTGGAGCTGGCGTCCTCCAACTGGGACCGACCTCGAGGCTCCGGAGGCAGAGCCAGGACTTTCCAATACGAGGCTGGCCGACTTCGGGGTTGTGGTGGCGTTACGGCGGCGGTGGCGACCCGACTTCGGAGCCTCGGAGGCTTGGCCGCGGGCCCAGTAGACTCAGCCGCGGGCCCAGTGGACGACAACGTCGGGAGCTCGCAGGTCCCAGTTGGTGACCAGTTCTCCGGAGCTCCCACAACGACAGCTTCGGCCGCTGGACTGGAGGGTGGCATCTTCGGCTGCTTAGACCGTCCCGGGCCGCGGAGTTTGAACCAGCCGTTTGCGGAGCTCGGATGCGGCCGCTGGACTTACCATCACCCAGTGGGTGGCCCAACATCGGAAGCCTGGATTGCCTCAACGCAGAGGGAGAACAAGGAGAAAAGGACTTTAAGACTTTTGCCTTCCATCACAGTGAGGAGGTGCCTGGTGGACTCTGGTGGATGTTAAATCTGTGTTTATTGTGTGTTTTGTTATTTTATTCTATGTTATGACTGCAAGGTATACAATTTTGTTCACACTGAAATGTCTGAATGACAATAAAGGATACTTTACTTTACTTTTTACTTTAATCTGTTAAATTGTTTTTTATATCTGATCCCATATATCTCTCTGGATGTGACTGCTTTCTTTCATAATTTAATCAGATGAGTTGCACAGGCATCATTTTGCCTTTGTCATCAATTTCAATATTATGGTGTGCTCCAAAATACATATGCATCCATTCTACTTGTAAACTGAAGGAATCCCGTGTTCTATCAGCCCCTCTTAACTTGATATTGTTCTTTTGTGCCAGCCTAAATTTAAGTCCCATTTAATCACCCCACCCCAACATATATAAAGCCATAAAATGCCTCCCACAGCTTTGATTCTTTGTCAAGTCTTCTTCATCGCCAGCGTACTTTTGTGAATTCTTAGTTAATGTCTCCTCATTGATCAAGCCTCTTATCCTGAGGATCAAGCAAGTGAGCTTTTGATACATGTTTACTTCACGTATATCCTCCTTTAGATAGGGAGACTAGACCTGTTTGCTAGATCTTCATGGTAGGATAGTTTCAGAGACCCATGTAATAGGTCAAGACGTCCCTATTCTTGTATTTAAATCCTCTTGCCATAAAGACCAACATACTAATTGTTTTGGAGATAACAGAAACTGCAGATACTACAAATAAATTCCCCAGTGTCTAGTTCATGCTAACTCTGCATCCAATCTGTGCTTATGTGCTCATCTTTTACAGTCTGAGTCCAAGCTTGATTTGATTTTTTGAGTACATGATTTCTGCTCTTTATCAGCGTTAACTATTTTTCCACAATTTTACCTGACCAGTTGGGTGTTTATGTAATTTTCTGCTTTTATTTTGTATTTGCAGCATCTGCAGTATTTTGTGTTGTTTAGGTACTTGGGTGAATTTTCACCTCGTACTCACAAAGTGGAAGAACTAAGGGAGTGCATTTCAAATTCCAGGAATATGAAAATACATAAAATGAAAAAAAGATGGGATCAACCCTGCAGTAAGTAATTGGTCAGGTCCATTCTCACATCTAATGATAATTCATTGGTTACTGCAATAAAATAATCTTAAATACCAAAAGGAATGTGGCAAAGTATAAATTTAGAAATATTCCTAAAACCAGATTTTAAAAAAGTACTATATTTTATGTACTATTAATTGCATTATAACTGTGACCATTAATCAAAATTAACATTCATTATTGAAAGAATAGAAAACAGAATGGATATAAATGTAACTTAAAATATAGTTTAGAGATTTTAAAGGTTCAATGTTTCAGTCATAACAGCACACAAACAGGCCCTTCACCCCATCAAGTACATACCAACCTATTTGCCCATCTACACTAATACCATTTGCCATATGAGGTCCTTCAATGCCTTCCTGTATAAATGTATGTCTAAATACCTGTTAAACAGATAATTGTGTATGACCATCACCTCCTCTGGCATCATGTTCCATTTATCAACCACTCTCTGTTTCCCACTCCAGCGAAAACAAACCAAGCCTATCCATTCTCTTTATAACGAAATACTTTTAATCCACACAACTGCCTGGCAAACCTTCCTTCTCTCCAATCTCTCTACTGTGCTGGAGAAAGAGGAGACATCTTTAAGCAATTTTATGTAAGTGATTGTTTGCTCAGAGTGCCTACCTGCTGGGTAAATAGCAAGCTCCTATGGTTAACAAGATTTGTTGCAACTGAAAAGAAAATGTGATTGTTTTGCACGGAGATGATGTTCTACTGGTGGTAATAGCACAGCACTGGAAAATAAAAATCAAGTTAACAAGTCTGCTGCAGGCATTAGCTGTAATGGTTATCTTGTTGCTGTGATAAATGGCAATAGACACGATCTACCCTATGTAGAGTGCAATTCACTCAACAAAAGTTTTGTTAAAATTGCTTAGCTAGCAGAACAAAATAATAATTTTCTGGTTAGAAACCAAACATAAGATATCTGAGGAAACTGCAGAGTTAATTATGAAATGAACATTGATCTTCACTTTTCATTGAAAAGGACAATTATGTAATAAGAAATAGTCCATGTGATAATAATAAGTGGCTAAAACAATTGCTCATGACAAATTTTGTATTGACAATCAAAATGTACGTTTTATGTATTTTCATTTTTAAGACTTCCATAATGTGGTACAACATTCACCACTTCATGCTTCCAAAGTAACAATTTAAAAATTATTTATTTAAATTTTATTTCTGAGTCCTTGCATTGTCGAAGAGCAGAAAACATTCCATCAATATAGAAATAGAGGGAAGGTAATTCAAGCTGCTGCTAAACATGGTTAGACAGAGGTTACAACCCCAGAGGTCTGACTGTTCTGCTATGAGGCTTAGATGACTACACGCACCATCATTTCGCTTTGCAAGTTGAGTGATTGGATTTCCAATGCCAGTAATAAGTCAGAAAGCACATTTTCTGTAAGTTTAATTTCACTTGAAACATGGGCTTCATGTCACACATAGACTCGAGGCAGATTATTGCAATGAGCTGGTGCAGATCACTTAATGTTTTCATGTGTAAGCAGCATGATTCATGATCTTTTGCACTGTTGTGCACATTGGCTGCATGCAACTGCCAGAGCCGCCCATGCCTGCAAGCCAAATCATGTATCACATTTTGATCTGATTGCTTAAAATAATTGTTCTCAATTTCTAGATATTCTTGGATGGGTCAGAGTGAATTTCTGTATAGAGTGCTTTGGCAAAATGTGAGAAAGCACATTTATTCAAAGGTAATTTGGAGATGATGGTGACCGATATTGTCTGAGATTAACCACTCTGTGCAAAACAAAACTTTCCTTTCCAATCCTTTTCAGGGCAGTCACGGTGGCGCGGCGGTAGAGTTGCTGCCTTACAGTGAATGCAGTGCAGTTGACCTGGGTTCGATCCCGATTACGGGTGCTGTCTGTACGGAGTTTGTACGGTCTCGCCGTGACCTGCGAGATCTTCGGTTTCCTCCCACATTCCAAAGACATACAGGTTTGTAGGTTAATTGGCTTGATGAATGTAAAATTTGTCCCTAGTGGGTGTAGGATAGTGTTAATGTGCGGGGATCGCCGGTCGGCGTGAACCCGGTGGGCCAAAGGGCCTGTTTCCATGCTGTATCTCTAAACTAAACTAAACACCTTAAACCTATGCCCTCTTGGAATGTCCCATATACCCTCTTGCAGATAAGTGATGATCTTGGGCCAGAGGGCCTGTTCTTGTGCTGTACTGTATTATGTTCTATGGTCTTTATTCTAAGTTAAACCTATGCCCACTTGTTTTTCACCCCCATGGACAAAATATTTTGACTATCTTCTCAAACCATGCATCTCATAAGCTTTTATACATCTATTAGGTTACCCTTCAATTTCCTTCGCTACAGCCAAAACAAACTCATTCTACCAAACTCTCCCCATAGTTATACTCTTCTAATCCATGCAATATCAGTGAATTTTCACTGCATAACCTCTAGTTCAAGCATATCCTTCCTTGAGTGAGAGACCAGCACTGCACTCAACACTCCAAGTGCAGCCTACCTAGTATTTTGTAACGTTGCAACATAATGTCCCAACTCTTATATTCCATGAAGACAAATGTGTCATATGCCTTCTGCACCACCCTATCCATCTGTTGTCACTTTGCGGGAACCAGGGACGTAGACCTCTAGTTCTCTGTCCATGAACATTCCTCAGTGACTTAATAATCACTCTCCATATACCAGATATATCTGGTACTTGCTGGTTGCATGAAATGACCAGAATTTCCCCTTTACGACTGTGTTAATACTTATCTTGACAAATGACGTCTGCTAGCACTTGGAATAGGCGCTCATTCAAGGAGTCCAATCTCATGTGTCTATTCAAATGGCATACAAGCAGAACTGCTTCCATTTGTTCTCATATAACCATATAACAATTACAGCACGGAAACAGGCCCTCTCGGCCCTTCCAGTCCGTGCCGACCATTTATTTTCCCCTAGTCCCATCTACCTGCACTCAGACCATACCCCTCCATTCCCTTCACGTCCATATACCTATCCACTTTACTTTTAAATGTTAAAATCGATCCTGCCTCCACCACTTCTGCTGGAAGCTCATTCCATACAGCCACCACTCTCTGAGTAAAGAAGTTCATAGAAACATAGAAACATAGAAATTAGGTGCAGGAGTAGGCTATTCGGCCCTTCGAGCCTGCACCGTCATTCAATATGATCATGGCTGATCATCCAACTCAGTATCCTGTACCTGCCTTCTCTCCATACCCTCTGATCCCCCTAGCCACAAGGGCCACATCTAACTCCCTCTTAAATATAGCCAATGAACTGGCCTCAACTACCCTCTGTGGCAGAGAGTTCCAGAGACCCACCACTCTCTGTGTGAAAAAATTCCTTCTCATCTCGGTCCTAAAGGATTTCCCCCTGATCCTTAAGCTGTGACCCCTTGTACGAAAGGTAAATCATGTCTGACAAATCTGATAGAATTTTTCGAGGATGTAACTAGTAGAGTGGATAAGGGAGAACCAGTGGATGTGTTATATCTAGACTTTCAGAAGGCTTTCGACAAGGTCCCGCATAAGAGATTAGCATACAAACTTAAAGCACACGGTATTGGGGGTTCAGTATTGATGTGGATAGAGAACTGGCTAGCAGACAGGAGGCAAAGGGTAGGAGTAAACGGGTCCTTTTCAGAATGGCAGGCAGTGACTAGTGGGGTGCCGCAAGGCTCAGTGCTGGGACCCCAGCTATTTACAATATATATTAATGATTTGGACGAGGGAATTCAATGCAACATCTCCAAATTTGCAGATGATACCAAGCTGGGGGGTATAGTTAGGTGTGAGGAGGATGCTTGGAGGCTGCAGGGTGATTTGGATAGGCTGAGTGAATGGGCAGATGCATGGCAGATGCAGTATAATGTGGATAAATGTGAGGTTATCCACTTTGGTGGCAAAAACATGAGGGTAGACTATTATCTGAATGGTGGCAGATTAGGTAAGGGGGAGATGCAACGAGACCTGGGTGTCATGGTACACCAGTCATTGAAAGTAGGCATGCAGGTGCAGCAGGCAGTGAAGAAAGCAAATGGTATGTTAGCATTCATAGCGAAAGGATTTGAGTATAGGAGCAGGGAGGTTCTACTGCAGTTGTACAGGGTTTTGGTGAGGCCACACCTGGAGTACTGCGTACAGTTTTGGTCTCCAAATCTGAGGAAAGACATCCTTGCCATAGAGGGGGTACAGAGAAGATTCACCAGACTGATTCCTGGGATGTCAGGACTTTCATATGAGGAAAGATTGGATAGACTCGGTTTGTACTCGATGGAATTTAGAAGATTGAGGGGGGATCTTATAGAAACCTACAAAATTCTTAAGGGGTTGGACAAGCTAGATGCTGGAAGATTGTTCCCGATGTTGGGGGAGTCCAGAACAAGGGGTCACAGTCTAAGGATAAGGGGGAATTCCTTTAGGACCGAAATGAGGAAAACATTCTTTACACAGAGAGTGGTGAGTCTCTGGAATTCTCTGCCACAGAAGGTAGTTGAGGCCAGTTCATTGGCTATATTTAAGAGGGCGTTAGATGTGGCACTTGTGGCTAAAGGGATCAGGGGGTATGGAGAGAAGGCAGGTACGGGATACTGAGTTGGATGATCAGCCATGATCACATTGAATGGCGGTGCAGGCTCGAAGGGCCGAATGGCCTACTCCTGCACCTATTTTCTATGTTTCTATGTCTATGTCCTGGACCTCCCCAACATCGGGAACAATCTTCCTGCATCTAGCCTGTCCAACCCCTTAAGAATCTTGTAAGTTTCTATAAGATCCCCTCTCAATCTCCTAAATTCTAGAGAGTATAAACCGAGTCTATGCAGTCTTTGTTCATAAGACAGTCCTGACATCCCAGGAATCAGTCTGGTGAACCTTTGCTGCACTCCCTCTATGGCAATAATGTCCTTCCTCAGATTTGGAGACCAGAACTGTACGCAATACTCCAGGTGTGGCCTCACCAAGACCCTATACAACTGAAGTAGAACCTCCCTGCTCCTATACTCAAATCCTTTTGCTATGAAAGCTAACATACCATTGGCTTTCTTCACTGCCTGCTGTACCTGCATGCCTACTTTCAATGACTGGTGTACCATGACACCCAGGTCGCGCTGCATCTCCCCTTTTCCTAATCGGCCACCATTTAGATAGTAGTCGGTTTTCCTATTTTTGCCACCAAAGTGGATAACCTCACATTTATCCACATTATACTGCATCTGCCAAACATTTTCCCACTCGCCCAGCCTATCCAAGTCACCTTGCATTCTCCTAGCATCCTCCTCACAGCTAACACTGCCCCCCAGCTTAGTGTCATCCGCAAACTTGGAGATATTGCCTTCAATTCCCTCATCCAGATCATTTTTTGTATATTGTAAATAGCTGGGGTCCCAGTCTGAGCCTTGCGGTACCCCACTAGTCACTGCCTGCCACTGTGAAAACGACCCGTTTACTCCTACTCTTTGCTTCCTGTTTGCCAGCCAGTTCTCTATCCACATCAATACTGAACCCCCAATGCCATATGCTTTAAGTTTATATACTAATCGCTTATGTGGGACCTTGTCGAAAGCCTTCTGGAAGTCCAGATACACCACATCCACTGGTTCTCCCCCATCCACGCTACTAGTTACATCCTCGAAAAATTCCACAAAATTCGTCAGACATGATTTACCTTTCGTAAATCCATGCTGACTTTGTCCAACGATTTCACCACTTTCCAAATGTGCTGCTATCCCATCTTTAATAACTGACTCTAGCAGTTTCCCCACTACCGATGTTAGACTAACTGGTCTGTAATTCCCCATTTTCTCTCTCCCCCCCTTCTTAAAAAGAGGGGTTACGTTTGCTACCCGCCAATCCTCAGGAACTACTCCAGAATCTAAAGAGTTTTGAAAGATTATCACTAATGCATCCACTATTTCCGGAGCTACTTCCTTAAGTACTCTGGGATGCAGCCTATCTGGCCCTGGGGATTTATCGGCCTTTAATCCATTCAATTTACCCAACACCACTTCCCGACTAACCTGGATTTCACTCAAGTACTCCTTTGACCTGCGGTCCCCTGCTATTTCCGGCAGATTATTTATGTCTTCCTTAGTGAAGACGGAACCAAAGTAGTTATTCAATTGGTCCGCCATATCCTTGTTCCCCATGATCAACTCACCTGTTTCTGACTGCAAGGGACCTACATTTGTTTTAACTAATCTATTTCTCTTCACATATCTATAAAAACTTTTGCAGTCAGTTTTTATGTTCCCTGCCAGTTTTCTTTCATAATCTATTTTTCCTTTCCTAATCAAGCCCTTTGTCCTTCTCTGCTGGTCTCTGAATTTCTCCCAGTCCTCTGGTATGCTGCTTTTTCTGGCTACTTTGTACGCATCATCCTTTGCTTTGATACTTTCCCTGATTTCCCTTGTTATCCACGGATGCACTACCTTCCCTGATCTATTCGTTTGCCAAATTGGGATGAACAATTTTTGCAGTTCATCCATGCAGTCTTTAAATGTCTTCCATTGCGTATCCACCGTCAACCCTTTTAGAAATGATTGCCAGTCAATCTTGCCCAATTCACGTCTCATACCCTCAAAGTTACCTTTCCTTAAGTTCAGAACCATTGTTTCTGAATTAACAATGTCACTCTCCATCCTAATGAAGAACTCGACCATATTATGGTCACTCTTGCCCAAGGGGGCACGCACAATAAGACTGCTAACTAACCCTTCCTCATTACTCAATAGCCAGTCTAAAATAGCCTGCTCTCTCATTGGTTCCTCTACATGTTGATTTAGATAACTATCCCGCATACTTTCCAAAAAATCCTCTTCCTCAGCGCCCCTGCCAATTTGATTCACCCAATCTATATGTAGATTGAAGTCACCCATTATAACTGTTTTGCCTTTGTCGCACGCATTTCTAATTTCCTGTTTTATACCATCCCCAACTTCACTACTACTGTTAGGTGGCCTGTACACAACTCCCACTAGCGTTTTCTGCCCCTTAGTGTTTCGCAGCTCTACCCATACCGATTCCACATGCTCCAAGCTAATGTCCTTCCTTTCCATTGCGCTAATCTCCTCTCTAACCAGCAATGCTACCCCACCTCCTTTTCCTTTCTCTCTATCCCTCCTGAATATTGAATATCCCTGGATGTTCAGCTCCCAGCCTTGGTCACCCTGGAGCCATGTCTCCGTGATCCCAACTATATCATACTCATCAATAGCTATCTGCACGTTCAACTCATCCACCTTATTACGAATACTCCTTGCATTGAGACACAAGGCCTTCAGGCTTGTTTTTACAACGCTCTGACCCACTATACAATTCACCCTCATGTTACCCCTTAAACTTCTGTCCCTTAATTCTCATGTAATGCCCTCTTGTTTGAATCTTCCCTACCCTCAATGGGAAAAGCTTATCCACGTCAACTCTGTCTATCCCTTTCATCATTTTAAAGACCTCAATCAAGTCCCCCCTTAACCTTCTGCTCTCCAAAGAATAAAGACCTAACTTGTTCAACCTTTCTCTGTAACTTAGTTGCTCGAACCCAGTCAACATTCTAGTTAATATCCTCTGTACTCTCTCTATTTTGTTGACATCCTTCCTATAATTAGGCGACCAAAATTGTACACCATACTCCAGAATTGGTCTTACCAATGCCTTATTCAATTTTAACATTACTTCCCTACTCCTATATTCAATGCTCTGATTTATAAAGGCCAGCACACCAAAAGCTTTCTTTACCACCCTATCTACATGCGATTCCACCTTCAGGAAACTATGCACAGTTATTCCTAGATCCCTCTATTCCACAGCATTCCTCAATTCCCTACCATTTACCATGTACGTCCTATTTTGATTTGTCCTGCCAAGATGTAGCACTTCACAATTATCATCATTAAACTCCATCTGCCATCTTTCAGCCCACTCTTCCAAAGGGCCCAAATCTCTCTGTAGACTTTGAAAATCTACTTCATTATCCACAACACCACCTATCTTAGTATCATCTGCATACTTACTTATCCAATTTTCCACCCCATCATCCAGATCATTGATGTACATGACAAACAACAGTGGACCCAACACAGATCCCTGAGGCACCCCACTGGTCACCGGCTTCCAACCTGACAAACAGCCATCCACCATTACTCTTTGACATCTCTCATTCAGCCACTGTTGAATCCATCTTGCTACTCCGCCATTAATACCCAAAGATTGAACCTTTTTAACCAACCTTCCATGGGGAACATTGTCAAAGGCCTTACTGAAATCCATATAGACAACATCCACTCAGCTCTCAGCTGTGTGTGACCCGCATTTTTTTGTCTGTGATGACTCCGCCAAACGTGTTACATGATAATTGATGTCAAATTGTTTAAGAAAGAACTGCAGATGCTGGAACTATCGAAGGGAGACGAAAATGCTGGAGAAACTCAGCAGTATCTATGGAGCAAAGGAATGGGTGATGTGTCGTGTCGAGACCTTTCTTCAGATTGATGTCAAATTAGTGATTTTATTCAGCAGTTAGATTTTTATTGTTGTTTATATCCTATAAAGATTAGATCTATCTATCTATCTATCTATCTATCTATCTATCTATCTATCTATCTATCTATCTATCTATCTATCTATCTATCTATCTATCTATCTATCTATCTATCTATCTATCTATCTATCTATCTATCTATCTATCTCATCTTGACCACTTCCTGTTTGCACTGTGCTTTGATTTTAGAAAAAACGCTACCACATATGGCCATCTTACTTAGAGTCCTCTTCCGCTGCACAGGCCCTGGGGATTTTTCTCATCGATGTAAAATAAAAGACTTATTAGTGTTTAAAAAATCTTGAGATTCTCTCTCCTGTCAATCACCGCCATGAAGGCCACAAGGGAGGGGGGAGGGACTATAAAACCTGGAAGAGTGTGCGTGGCTCAGTCTGTCTGCAAGATGGTGATGGAGAGGTCATGACTCTCTGTCTGAGTTGGGAAACTACAGAACACTATGATAATGCAATGTACTTGAATAAATGATTTGTTAGCCCTTAATGAAAATGAAATGAGTTGTTTGGCCTGCCCTGTGCTTGAAACTGCAATGGCAATGGAAATGAAGTGAAAATGCAATTGGCTGTTTGGCTTGAGCCTGCCATGTGCTTGAAAGTGCAGTGGCAATGGCAATGAAATGAAATGAGTTGTTTGGCCTGCCTGAAACCACTAATTTCAGCCCACAAGGCCCCTATTAGCCGAGAAACCAGTCATTTTTGCCCAAAATGCCTGTATTAGCCCAGGAAGAACATTTTGGCCCAAAAGGCTGGTGCCAGGCGAGGAAAAGACCAGAAAAAGTGTCTTTCACTGAGATTTCACTCTTTTTGTTCCAGAGCCCCTTTGGCCCATCGGGCCTGTAGTAGCCCAGGAGTCCCATCGGCCCATCAGTAAGTATTCACCCTGCAAGTATTAAACCTCACCCCAGTATTTTTCTCCCTCCCATCATTTGCTCCCTGTGAGATCCAAGCCAGGATAGACTTTCCTCCTTCATTGCTGTGATCTGCAGAAAAAGATGAAAAATGCCTAAAATTGATTCTCCCCCTTCTCTCTCACAGAGTCTCTCACCTATTTGGGGCAGAATTTCTGGCAGTTTCTGAGCTGCCAGTCCACCAGGCCTGAGTGACTGAGCTGCCAGCCCACCAGATCTGAGTTACTGAGTTGCCAGCCCAACAAGCCCTCGGGTAACCAGTCCCTTCAGCCCATAACACCCATACTAGCGCTCCAGAAAGCACCCCCCCCCCCCATTGGCCAGCAATATTAGAATTGGTGGAGGTGGAATATTGCGTTGGGGAACCAGCCCTCTCGTATGAACATGGGACCCAATGGGTCCCACTTAGTCTAGTCCTTAAGTAAAAATCTCATCTTGCCCTCTCCTGGTTTGTGTTGCTTTTGAATTTGCGCTAAAATGGTATGCGCCACCTTACTCGCCATTCTCCTGTGCTGTAAATGCACCAAGTTTTGTTCCGATCGGTGGAATATTACAAAGGTTATGAACATTTAAATATCGTTAAAATTTCCCCTTCCGGCACCCACTGCCAATCACCGGTGGCGAGGAGAATAAAGCTGAAGAAGCGGAGTGAGCAGAGTGTGGAGAGCGAGCTGTGTCTGCCATCATGACAAGCCGGGAGCCGTTGGCCACCTGAGGCCGTGCCTCTCCCCCGGCTGCAGAATGCAACAAAAGACATAACAAGAAAGAACTGAACTGAATAAAACTCATCTTTAACATTTAAATTGTTTTTATATTGTAAGTTATACACATTTTAAGCTTTAATACCTTTTTCACTTGCCGTGCCCGTCAGCTGTGCCTGCGCAGTAATGCCTCTGTAATCTACATCACAGTGGGAACCCAATGAGTGGGAATGGCTGCGCCATTGAAGTGCCGCTAGGAGTGGATGGAGGGGGGGATGGAGTGAGTGTGTGGGGGGGGGGATGACAAGGGATAGAGTGGATTGGGGTGAGGGGAGGAAGGGGGATCAGGAGCTTCACAACTGGGACACATCAGCTGCACCTGCGCAGTTGGGGGCTATGGGTGAGTGGTGGAATATTGTGTTGGGGGACCAGGCCTCCCGTGTGAGAATAGGATCCCACTTAGTCTAGTATATTACTAAAACTCTCATTGCGTACGTGGATATGATATCCCAAAACCCTGTCAAAATGGTACATGATATCGTTACAATTTTTGGCCCACCTTACTCACCATTGTCCTGGGATGTAAATGAAACACGTTTCGTTTGGATTGATGTTATATTTTACGTTATTGACATTTTAAACTTAACAAAAAACACTTTTCAAACCACTTTTCCACTTGCCCTGCCCGTCAGCAGCGTTACAATTACGTCACAATGGGATCCCGAATTTCATTTACATAAAAAGTCGCGATTTAAAAAAATCTAATTCTTCCGTTTTCATTAACAACTAACATTGTGTTTAGATTTATTTTTTTAAACCGCCATTTTCATTGGGAGGGGGGTGGGATGGGGGGGAGGTTTCATTTAAACAAAACATTGCGATTTTCATTGTGGGGGGGGGGATAGGGGGGAGGTTGTTTATCTCTCAGATGGTTCGCCAACAACTCATCATAACAGTCACTGAGGCTTCACCCTGTAAGAGATCTTTCATTTATCTTATCCATTTCTCCCAGACTTTCTCTCTAGCTGAAAGCCAACTTGTTTTCTCTCTTTACCAGCTCTGATAATATGTCTGAAACATTAGCTCTAATTCTCTTTCCACAGATGCTGCTTCACCTGCTAGGTGTTTCCAGCATTTTCTGTGTTTTTATTCATTTCATCTGTTAATGACCACACATTTTTTGGACCACCCTCTCTGTAATGCAATTTTCAAATAAATATACACCTGCACTCCCAGATCCCTCTGCTCTACAACACTCACCAGAGCCCTGCCATTCACTGTGTAGGTCCTGCCCATGTTAGTCTTCCTAAAACGCCATGCCTCACATATCTCTGTATTAAATTCCATCAACTATTCCTCAGCCCACCCGCCCAACCGATCAAGATCCTGCTGCAATTTTTGACAACAATCTTCACTATCTACAATGTCACCCACTTTTGCGTCATATACAAACTTGCTAATCATGCCATGCATGTTCTTATCCAAATCATTGCTATAGATGACAAACAGCAATGAGCCCAGCACCCAACCCTGAGGCACACCACCGGTCACAGACCTCCAGCCCGAAAAACAACTTTCCACCAACGCCCACATCAATTGCAATAATCTACCAGTCAGAATGAAAGTTAGCACAATGTTAAGCTTCCATCCCACAAGATCCTTTCAATTATCCATATGAGTCATTTGTGTGCACAATTCATTTGGTGGGCACCATTACATTTTTAAAAAGTTTATATTTGCACTGTCTTGGAAAGAAAGTAAAGCCTCTGTACCACTTAGGAGACCTGAACAGCAACCTATGGTGACCTTGCCCGCCATCCAAAAAAAAAATCAAGGTCGAGGTGTCCTGTAACCTCCTACCACCTCCTATGCATATGTTGAAAACCTTTCTCGACTATGAAGAAAACCGGCTTCGACTAGACCTGTGACAAAAAAATTATCGATTTTTAAAATGGCAACCTATTTTTAGTCAAGGCCGGTTTTAAATATGATGAAAAAATAGCAGCAACCTAGATGAAGCCTCTACCACGCGGAAACCACTTCCAACCATTAGGGACAGTGACCAAAACCTCCGGTGACCTCATGGAAACCTTGGGTGGCGGGCAAGGTCACCAGAGATTGCTGTTTAGGTCTCCTAAGTGGGACAGGCGCTTAACCACATGCACTTTGGAAATTAACCTCCTTAACTATCACTGCAATAGGGTACAACGAGTCTGTGGATTTAATTATTTGTGTGCAAGTGCATAATTGGATGCTGAATATTGACAGAAGATATTACCACAGATAAGCATGTCATAATTGTATGAAACTCATTTTGTCAACACCTGATTTACTTTGAAGGCATGTGACTCATAAATTTTAAAATGAATATGAGCACCACAATCTATGTTATAAACTTTTCCCTCCTCGCTGATACCTCATTTCATTAACAAATGACAGATTATTGAATTTTATACTCCAAACCATTTTATTCAGAATCTTCATTTCATTTACAAATTCTCCTCGCTACCTTTTGGAAAAAAATGTTCCTCTGATTCTAGGCTCCAGTGTTATAGACAATAGACAATAGGTGCAGGAGGAGGCCATTCGGCCCTTCGAGCCAGCACCACCATTCAATGTGATCATGGCTGATCATCCACAATCAGTACCCCGTTCCTGCCTTCTCCCCATATCCCCTGACTCCGCCGTCTTTAAGAGCCCTATCTAGCTCTTTCTCAAAAGTATCCAGAGAACCGGCCTCCACTGCCCTTTGAGGCAGAGTAGTCCACAGACTCACAACACTGTGTGAAAAAGCATTGTTGTCCACAATCTTGCTCTGGCAGCTCCTGCGACGACATTGGTGCCAAACTGTAATGGCCCTGCTGTTCCTTTGGATCGATCAGCGACGTGGAGAGGGGGAACGTGCTGCATGGGCAACAGCCTGTCCTCCATATGACATTGCCCAGGCTTGCATCCGACCACACATTATCTGCAAACCTACACCTACAACCTGGAGAGGACACTCCAGCTTCTCCTACGGCACCGACACAACACGGGGAGCAACAATACCGGTTATACGTCATCGCTAGATTTGCGTAAATCGAGGCGCCAGGGGTTGCTCCCAACAGTGGAAGGGATTTTCGGATCTCACTGGACAGCTAACGCCCGTCTCAAGCTGGGGCAGCCCCCAGCCAATAAGGTGCTGTCCTGCCAAGATCTGCTATCCTCACTTGGTACATGGGGATCAGGAACCATCCGAACAGCAGATCGCAACCTTCACACCTACCAACAAAACAACACATCAAAAGAGACCAGCTCTAAAACTGGGAACTTGCAATGTCCGAACAAGGATGTCCGACCTATCTGAAAACCTACAGGACATCAGCGATTCCAGGAAAACAGCTGTTATAAACAACGAGCTCAAGAGACTCAACGCAGACATAGCCACCCTTCAGGAAACAAGGCTGGCAGACTCGGGCACACTGAAGGAGAAGAAGTACACTTTTTACTAGCCGGGGAAGGACTCTGACAAGCCCAAAGAGCATGGAGTAGGCTTCGCAGTAAGGGACAGCCTGCTGAACATGGTAGAGCCAGACAGTAATGGCTCAGAGCAACTCCTGATTCTCCGCCTCAACCCCATCGCAGGCCCAGTCACTCTTGTCAGTGTGTGTGCCCCGACACTATCCTCTACATCAGACACATCAGACAAGTTCTATTAGAAACTAGCATCCATCATCAGCAGCCTCCCCTGTAAGGAAGAACTTATTCTCCTGGGCGACTTCAACGCCAGAGTGGGTGCAGACCAGGAATTGTGGTCATCCTGCCTTGGGCAGTTTGGTGTGGGTAAAATGAATGATAAGGACAGCGACTGCTTGAGCTGTGCACTTACCATGACCTGTGCATCGCCAACTCATACTTCCAGACAAAGCCCCAGCACAAGGTTTCCTGGAGACACACATGCTCAAAGCATTGGCATCAACTGGATCTGATCCTAGTCAGACGTGCTGACATCAAGAACGTTCTCCACACATGCTCCTACCACAGTGTGGACTGTGACACAGACCACTCCTTGGTGTGTTGCAAGATCAGGCTGCAACCAGAGGTTTTACCGTACCAAGAAGCAGGGGAACCCCGCATCAATGTCAGCAAGATGCCCCGTCCAGAACGCGTGCAAGTTTGCAGAGGCTTTTGAGAGAGAACTTGGCACCTCATGTCCTGGAGACTCTGCAACAGAGAAGTGGGAAATTCTGCGGGACACCGTGCACCGCACAACCTTGGCTAGCTTTGGGAAGACTTCAAAGACACACGACTGGTTTGAGGACAAGTCAACCGAGATGACACCCGTCATCGAAGCCAAGCACGCCACCCTAGCCGAGTACAAGCGGTAAGCTAACGAGAAGAATCTGTAGGCCCTCAGTGCTGCCAGGAGCAAGGTTCAGAAGAATGCCAGGCATTGCGCCAATGACTACTGGACACAGCTTAGTGAGGTCATCCAGACTGCTGCCATAACAGGAAACATCAGGGGAATGTACAATGGCATTAAGAAGGCACTAGGACCAATCCAGAGCAAGAGAGCCCCCTCAAATCCTCCACTGGGGAAGTAATTGCAGACGAATGCCAGCAGACGGAAAGATGGGTGGAACACTACTCCCTCCACTCCAGCAGGGGCCGCGCGGAGGTCAGGTGAGTGGCGCGAAGTTGGAGTGAAGTCTGCGGTAACTTCGCAAGGACAGAGAGGGACACACAGAGAGGGACATGGAGGCACACAGAGAGGTGCATGGTGGCACACTGAGAGAGGGCCACGGAGGCACACACACAGAGAGTCACAGAGGCACATATAAAGAGGGTCACGGAGGCACGACATCGAGGCAGTGCGTAATGCGTCAAGGCGGCTGCGGGCCGACAGGTCGTTGCCACGCAGAATTTTTGAACACGGTCAGTTTTTCGGAGCCGCCCGTGATATCGGGACCAGCTCCGCACAACTCCATATGGCTCCGGCGATCGAAGTGGGACCGGCTCCGCGAGGCCAGACGGCTCAGGCGACCACGTTAGGTCACGCTCACCGCATGAAGTCGCATGCTGGTGGGACAGGCCCTTACCTTACTGCTTCCTTTGTATGAAGTTCTCTGCCAGTGCTGGCATGAAGGAGCTGCACCACAAGACATGAGGGATGCCACGATCATTACCCTCTACAAGAACAAGGGCGAGAGAAGCGACTGCAACAACTGCAGAGACATCTCCCTCCTCAACATCGTCGGCAAGGTCTTTGCTCGGGTCATCTTGATCCACCTGCCGAAGCTGGCAGAATAAGTCTACCCAGGGTCACAGTGCGGTTTCCGAGCTGGAAGGTCAACAGTGGACATGGTCTTCTCCATTTGCCAGCTCCAGGAGAAGTGCAGAGAACAGCGGATGCCCCTGTATGTTGCTTTCATTGACCTGATCAAGGTGTTCGACCTCGTCAACAGAGATGGCCTATTTAAGGCTCTGCCAAAGATCGGCTGTCCACCAAAACTGCAGAGCATGATAGAATCCTTCCACATGAACACGAAGGGGACAGTGCAGTTCAATGGCAGCTTCTCGGAGCCCTTAGACATCCGCAGTGGCGTCATACAAGGCTGCGTCCTTGCTCCCACACTCTTTGGGATTTTCTTCACTCTGCTCCTGAAATATGCCTTTGGCACTCCAACAGACAGGATCTACCTGCATACTAGATCAGATGGCAGGCTCTTCAACCTCACCCGCCTCAGAGCAAAGACAAAAGTATGTGAAAGTCTCATCAAATTGTCGACACTTATGTGTCACTCTGAAGAAGGGTCTCGACCCGAAACACCACCCATTCCTTCTCTCCAGAGATGCTGCCTGTCCCGTTGAGTTACTCCAGCATTTTCTGTCTACGATCGATTTAAACTAGCATCTGCAGTTCTTTCCCACACAGGTTTGTAAACACAATACTCAATAGTTAATATAATAAAAAACAAACATAAAAATGTTCAATAAATATAAAAAAACAAAATAGTGCGAAAAACAAAAAAGCCCAATGTCCCTAGTGCAATCAAGACAGTTTATAGTCTGGAGTTTATTTGGAGTTCATGGTGTTCAATAGAAGTATTGAACAGAGTCAAGTTGCTTGTGGTTAAATCCAAATGGTGGAGACAGGCAATGTGAAATAGTTAAAGTGTCTACATTGATGAAACCAAGAGCAGTCCGGGCAACCATTTTGATGAACACCTACACTCTGTCCACTGTGGTCATCTGGACCTCCCGGCTGCCTGCCATTTTAATTCCATTTCCCGCATAGACCTGCCTGTCCCCCCCCCCACTCCCGATTTATACTGGCTGCACTCCTTCTACTCGTTCAGTCTAGAAGGTTCCTGACCCAAAAGGTTAGCTCCAAAGATTCCACCTGACCGACTAAGTTTCTCCAGTAGCTCTCCTTTTGCTATTTGTTCCAGCACCTGCAGTCTCTTGTGCCTTGATGAAAATGCTACATTATTAAGTATTTAAAGAAATTAGAGACAAAAATAGTGAGAATTATTTTTTCATAATTGACATGCCATGTAGATTTTTTGTTTAAGTACAAATAGTGTTGATAAGAGAAATATATGATGTAATTATGAATACGTTGCCAAATTCACAATTTATACCTATTTGTCGTTTACAGAAGACTGTAAGAGCAAGCTTTGTGTTTTGACCTCTCCCTTCATCTCTGAATAAAATGGATGAAAATGATCTTGGATGGTAAGAGAGAACTGATTAGGCATATTAGTAACCCATTGCACACCCTGATAGATTGTTTTTCCTATTAAAGTCAGTTGAAAAGGAGGGGTGGAAGATTGCAACCTTCCGTTTCGACTAATGCAATCAACTCGACGTGCACAAACGGAAGATCAAATAGAACAAGTTGTCCAACAACTTTAGGCTGTGCACGCCACACTAAAGAAGAAGAAGAAGAAGTGGAAAAGGAAATTGGCCGGGTGTTAGTTAGACTGTTCATTTGCTAAATTTTCTATATTGTGCCATTTTCTAAGACTAATTTCACACCCAACATTCTATTTGTTTTAAATAGAATCATACATTTCTGATGTCTTGTGTTCCTTATAATTTTATTAAAAATGTCAGAAACATTTTTGAAATTATACTATGGTGGTTTGGTATGCTTTGCCGAGTGTAACAAACCTTGTACATTATTTTACAAGATCCAACAAAGTGAATGAGGGAAATAAAATGCTGAAAATATTCTGATTACGCAGTATGTGGAGAGAGAAATATTAGCAATGATTTAGTTGAAAGACGTTTTGTCCAAAGTGGAAGTAGTTAGAGATACAGATATTTCAGTTTTAAACAAGCACGAAGATACAAAGATGATTAAGAAGAAATGGCAAGATTATTGTAGGTTTGGACAATCAAGATTAAATGACCAAATGGATAAAGCAGGTGAGATTAGTAATGAACCAAAAATAGAAACAAAGGTTTGCTCCATGAGAGTGAAAAATGCAACATTACATGGTTATTTTGTACTTAAACGTCTAGACCTACACATAAAGAAATGCCATTTTTGTGTGCCAAAGGATGATGGTATAGTAATTGAAGTGTGGAGAAAAAAATAAAGTAAATGATGGAAGTAGCATAATGAAGCCTTTAGTTGAAGCCAAGTTGATTTATCGGAAAAAGCATAGACACCTATATAGAAACTGATATTTCTAATGTTTACCAGAATTTGTGGGTGTGGGCATAAAGCCAGTTAGATTGGAGAAAATATGTACAGTATTCTGCAGACAACAGTAAATAGAGATGGGAAATATTCTGCAAGAAAATAATTTATTTCATATGATTATTACTTACTATATAGGGTTATTTGTAGAGAAATACATTTAAACATATCAGTATCCATCTGAAGATTTATATAGTCTCAGCAAGATACTCCAATATGATCTTAAAACAAATTTCACTTTCAATTATAATGGCAACACAAAGAATTTATCTCACCACCATCCCCCCACAAAGACAATCTGCTAAAAATAATTAAGTATCAGGAGATATATCAAATGCATTCTGTGAATAAATAAATGGAAGGTATTAGTATGCTGTCATTCAACTAAATATTGATTTAAACCCAACTGAATTGAATGCAATGTTAGGAAATTTATATAAATGTATATAAAGACATGGGGTTTTGAACTCTGTTAATCAGCAGTTTTAAACCATAGCTGTAACGGACTTGAAGGAATTAAGAAGAAAATGTAGAAAATGAAACAAATAATGGAATTTTATGTCTTTAATTCCAACTTGTTTTAATCATTCAATGTATTCTGTAAAGTGGAAGTCCTTTGCGAATTTATACAAACATAGCTTGGCTTCTGTCAGAAATACAAGAATGGCCCAGGCCTCAATTACATGCTGCTTAACTGAAAGAGCCTTTATCTCACAAAGTGCTCCGCATGAACAATTTTTGCAGTATTATGAGTAAGATTAAAAATTTACAGAGCAACATGGGTCTTCATTTTTTTTTATTTTGCTCATTTCCCTGAAATGACTGTGATCTATAGACTTTTTTTTCACTGACAGGAACTTCTAATACTCATTTTCAGCCTGGAGAATTACTCAAATCTGAATAAAACCACAGCAACAGCAAATGTCAAGGAAGTGGTTTCAACTTATCAGTGAACGACAAAGCATTAATAAGTTGCAGTCAAAGGTGGCACCAGACTCAACCAGCAACTTGTGGAATGCAGATAGCTGGAAAAGCGAGCTAAAATGGTTTTGCACTTTAACCTTTTCATTAGATTATCTCCTTTTGAAAAATATTCATGTTATATTGTCATATATTCATTATGCAAAGTGTGAATAAATATTACTATTAACACTGGGTTCATCACATATAAATTTAACGTAATGAATGAAACAATTGACAGTGTGCAGTTTGTTCTGAAGAGATAGCATGGATTGTGCACAGCGTGTAGATGTCTCAAGAGGAGGTTGTGTCCCAATATCTATAAAACTTTTAATAAGGTGCCATACAGGAGATAGGTTAACAAAGTTATTGAGTATTTGGATAATGTGCTGACATTGATTGAGAATTGGTTATTGGAAAGGAAGCAAAACATAACCTTTTCAGCTTGCCAGGCTGTGCGGTTTTGCAAGAATTGGTACTTCTGTCGCAGCTATTCACACCCTGTATATATTGTAGTCCTATGCTTGGTTGAAGGGACAATATGTCATATTTCCAAATTTGGTGAAAATAAGATGGGATTATGAACACAGAGGATGATGCCAAGAGACTTCAGTTGTGAGCATGCTGAGTGAGAGGATGAGAACATGGCAGGTGTAATGTGGAAGAATGTGAAGTAATCCACTTTGGTGCACCTAAGAGAAAAGCAGGGTACACAAAAGGCTGGAGAAACTCAGCGGGTGCAGCAGCATCTAAGGAGCGAAGGAGATAGGCAACGTTTCGGGTCGAAATCCTAAAGCAGGTTTGGTTAAATAGGTTTACAAGTGATTATGAAAGCAAACAATATGTTAACCATTATTGTGCAAGGTTGTGTCAAGTAGGCTTGTAAATTAATTAGTCAATTCAAATTGCCCGTAATTTGTAGGTGAGTGGTAGAATATTGTGGGAGTGAACTGGAATGTGTGGAGAATAAACGGGATGAACGTAGGATTGGAGCGAATGGGTGGTTGAGGGTTGGGCTGACAGACTTTTTCTGTGTGTCTGGTTAATGGCAATGTCTAAGGTTTATAGCAGTTATATAGATCCTTGATATGACTGCACCATATGATCTTGGCATAAAAGAAGTGCAGCAAATATTTAAGGATGGTGGGATAGCTGTATGATGGGAGAATGCATAAATGTGACCATGTTGTTTGGAGTTTAAAAGAATGAGATCTCATCTAAACATAAAATCATAAAATGCTTGATAGACTAGATGCAAAGAGAATGTTTCCAATGATTGAAGAGGTTGAGAAAAATTGGTATTCAATTTTGGACTGAGATGAGAAGACGGCTCTTCACTCAGAGGGTGCTGAACCTCTGGAATTCCTTATCTCAGATGGCCTTCAGGGTCAGTCATCGTGTTCATTCAAAATAGAGATTGATGCATTCCTGGACATTAAGAAAATTTGGGGCGTGTGAGTACTGTGCTGGAAAATGGTCCCAAGGTAGAAGATTAGCCATCAGTTGTGAAGAAGGGACAAAGGATTGGATCCACATTTTGTACTCTTAATGTTCTTACTCATGGAGTCATAGAGTCATACAACACAGAATCAGGCCCTTCATTCCAACTTAATATATTCCATCTAAGCTACACAAATTTGCCTGCATTTAGCCCACATTCCTCTAAACTTTACCTATCCATGCAATTGCCCAAGGGTCTTTTAAATGTTGTTATAGTACCAGCTTCGATTACCTCCCCTTGCAGCTTGTTACACATACCCACCACCCACTGAGTGATAAAGTAGCCCCTCAGGTTCTTATATGTTACATCTGCTGTATGACCAACCAAATCAAAGGTGATCACCAATTTCTTTCAATGCAAGCTAGTCATAATTAATCAGGATACACTTTAAATCGTTAACTGTGTGAAATACATTAATTCCAGATAGTTGTAAAAAGAAAATTAATGCAGATTTCTAGAATAAAATAATTGAAAACAGAATACATAACTATACTTGCGAAACAAATATTCACATACACTTCATGGAAAGGAAATGAAATGCTGGAATTAGAAAGCAATGCTTGGAATCGATGAATTTAGTGGTACAAATTCCCCTTGTGTTACAATTAGATCAATCACTAAATCTGCAAAAGTAATTATTAAAGAAGGACATTCAGTGTTAAAGTGTCTTTCCTGATATTGATGCTTCTAATGTTGTTTTAGAACCAAGGAATGGAAGACACAGCTTTAATGTAAGAAATGGGTATAATAGTTTTGAAACATATTACAATGATTAATATCAGAATCGTATAAGTACTTAGTGAGAAAAAATGTAACATTCTTAAATTACATGATATATAATAAAGCCATACATAATTTAAAATGTTTTAAAATAGATTCTGTTTTTGATCATTTCTGTGAAATGACAACTTAAGATACTAATATATAGGAAAATAAATCTCAACGTTTCTTTCATTGTAATTTGATGGAATTTTACTTATTGATGTCTACATAAATTAAACCTACCCCCATGTTTCTGTTCCAGAAGATGGAAGTTAAAGGCCTGTCCCGCTTAGGCGACTTTTTAGGCAAATGCAGGAGACTCTGCACTCGCCTCATGATCGCCACATGTTTTGCTGGTGGTCTCTGGTGAGTCTCCTTCATGGTCGAGAGGTGCTCCCGCATTCTGGGAACTAGTCGCGGCCTCAGTATGGTCGAAGCAAATATTTCACCATGTTGAAAATTTTTCTGCAACCAAAAATTGGTCGCCATGGAAAAAATCGATTGTTTTGTAGTCGTAGGTGCAATGGTAGTGGGTCGCCATATCGTTATAGGTAGTCGAGGTAGTCGTAGGTAGTTTTAGTTAATCTCCTTTGCTGACATTTTCATTGGCACATTGGGGGGAAATAATATGTAAGCACGAGTTTTCAGAACCAAGGAAAACTGACTGGTAATGTTAAATGCACGCTAAACTTCACAGCTGTGTATCTCTGGTTTATTAAAAGTCGTCTGGCTTCATAAAAGTGTCTCCACTCCTTCTCCACCATTCTCCCCTCCCCCCGCTCTTTTAAAGGACTTACCGTACACTGTGCTAGCCGTCTTTAACCCTGTTCATCGCGGTATGTGGCTGTATCACCTTGGTTTTGCACCATATGAATTTAAGACAGCGCTCCCCCACTTTCCCTGGCCCCCGCCTTTGCGATGTGTTTGTGTGTGTGTGTTCTGCTCTGACAGTCGCCATTCCAGTTCACGGTCTTTCAGGCGAGTGTCGTGAGCTTGAAGGTCACAGGCAGTCCACTGAAAAGTCGCCTAAGTGGGATAGGCCCTTAACCCATATTAAAGTGTTAATGTACATCATGTACAAATATGGGCTTATTTTAATTGAAAGAAAATGGTATTCAGTAACCTCCTCAGAATAGTAAGAAATGTGGCATGTCACAAATGACTCTTACCAATTTCTACAAATGCAACCATAGAAAGCATCCTATCCGGATGTATCAGAGCTTGGTTTGGCATCTGCCCTATCAAGGACACAAGAAATAGCAGAGAGTTCTGACTGCAGTAATGTACATCACACCAACCAGCAACTCCCTGTCCCCCACCAGCCATTGACTCTCACTACACTTCATGCTGCTCAGGAAAGCAGACAATACCCCTTGACTACTCGCATCCAAATAATACCGTCTTCTCCACCTTTCCATCAGGCAGAAGGTACACAAGCTTGAAAGTATGTGCCATCAGATTCAGGGACAGCTTCTTTCCTGCTGTTATCGGATTCTTGAATGGACCTCTCATAAACTTGGTATTCCTGATCGCCCAATCTACCTTGTTGCAGCCCTTGTGTCTGCAATTTCTCAGTCGCTCTAACATAGTGAATGCATTAGTGATAATTTTTCAAAACTCTTTAGATTCTGGAGTAGTTCGTGAGGATTGGAGGGTAGCTAATGTAACCTCATTTTTGAAAAAGAGAGGGAGAGAGAAAATGGGGAATTACGGACCAGTTAGTCTAACATCGGTAGTGGGGAAACTGCTAGAGTCAGTTATTAAAGATGGAATAGCAGCACATTTGGAAAGTGGAGAAATCATTGGACAAAGTCAGCATGGATTTACGAAAGGTAAATCATGTCTGACGAATCTTATAAAAATCTTTGAGGATGTAACTAATAGAGTGGATAAGGGGGAACCAGTTGATGTGTTATATCTGGACTTTCAGAAGGCTTTAGACAAGGTCCCACATAAGAGATTAGTATACAAACTTAAAGCACACGCTATTGGGGGTTCAGTATTGATGTGGATAGAGAACTGGCTGGCAGACAGAAAGCAATGAGTAGGAATAAACAGGTCCTTTTCAGAATGGCAGGAAGTGACTAGTGGGGTACCGCAAGGCTCAGTGCTGGGACCCCAGCTATTTACAATATATATTAATGATTTGGACGAGGGAATTGAATGCAACATCTTCAAGTTTGTGAATGACACGAAGCTGGGGGGCCGTGTTAGCTGTGAGGAGGATGCTAGGAGGCTGCAAGGTGACTTGGATAGGCTGGGTGAGTGGGCAAATGTATGGCAGATGCAGTATAATGTGGATAAATGTGATGTTATCCACTTTGGTGGCAAAAACAGGAAAGTAGACTATTATCCGAATGGTGGCCGATTAAGAAGATTGTTCCCGATGTTGGGGAAGTCCAGAACAAGGGGTCACAGTTTAAGGATAAGGGGGAAATCTTTTAGGACCGAGATGAGAAAAACATTTTTCACACAGAGAGTGGTGAGTCTCTGGAATTCTCTGCCACAGAAGGTAGTTGAGGCCAGTTAATTGGCTATATTTAAGAGGGAGTTAGATGTGGCCCTGGTGGCTAGAGGGATCAGGGAGTATGGAGAGAAGGCAGGTATGGGATACTGAGTTGGATGATCAGCCATAATCATATTGAATGGCGGTGCAGGCTCGAAGGGCTAAATGGCCTATTTTCTATGTTTCAAACACCATATTCCGAATTCTGCTTCTTAGCTCATTTTGCTTTACCTGTTGTATTCAAGTATTTTTATTGAAATCATGTATGGATGAGTTACCTAGATAGCACACAATAATAAAGCAATAATCAAAACTAACATCTTTATTTCCCAAAAATATACTTTATTTATAAAATATACAGCAATATAGATTGGTTATGGTTTTGCACTAATTCACTATACCATGTATTCACTTACAGCATGCCAACACATCACTAATAGTTCATCCTCAAACATTATGTCAGTGAAACAATTAAGAAGGCCCCTGCAACACTGACCCAGTGCCACCACCAAGACAATGGGCCTTTAAGGCCAAGACTCTATTTGAAGAACTTGAAACTTGATTTGATATTTGGAAGGAGATCGGAGAGGTAACTTCTTCACACAGAGGATTGGACATATATAGAACGATATGTAGAGATTGTAGTGGAGGCAGATACAATCACAGCTTTGAAAATGCATTTGCATAGGTACATTGATAGGTAAGGAGGGTTGTGGGCCAAATGCATGAAAAATGGGATTAGCATAGAAAGGCATTTTACTTCGAAGTCACGTGAGTGACATATCGTCGCTCGCATTTGCAGTCGACAAGTGGAGGGGTGAGTGTTCTCCCCCAAAGGCACCTGCAAAAGAGCTTCAAGGTAAGTTCTAACTAACCTTGAGCTGGTTAGTCCCTGTAAGGCAGTTATTTCTTACAGGTACGATGGAGTGTGGAAAGGGAAGGGGAAAGAAGCCTCCAAGGGCCGTAGGACTTTGGAGGGAAGTCAGCGGCCACTATCCTTGGAGCTGACCACAACACCGGCAGCACCCGCTTCGCGGGCTGAGAGCAAATCGCGGAAGTTGGGGAACCCTGTGCAGTCGTCTGGGCCCGATTCTCCACCACAGCAGTCTAAAAAGCTGCATGCTAGTCGGAGCACCGCGAAGGAGCAGGGTAGGAAAGACACTGACTCCCTGCCGCTATCGCCCAAACAGTCAAGGGCTAACGGCAAACAGGTGCGTAAAACCATGCCACGGTCAGCGGCACGTTCTGTTTCCCCTGTTTTGTGTCATAGCAGGGGCTATGACAGGAGTATTTCAAATGTAATTAGAAACGGGAATAGTGCCGGAGGATTGGCGTACTGCGCATGTTGTTCCATTGTTTAAAAAGGGTTCAAAGAATAAACCTAGCAATTATAGACCTGTTAGTTTGACGTCAGTAGTGGGCAAATTAATGGAAAGGATACTTAGAGATAATATATATAAGCATCTGGATAAACAGGGTCTGATAAGGAACAGTCAACATGGATTTGTGCCTGGAAGGTCATGTTTGACAAACCTTCTTGAATTGTTTGAAGACGTTACTAGGGAAATTGATGAGGGTAAAGCAGTGGATGTTGTTTATATGGATTTCATTAAGGCCCTTGACAAGGTTCCCCATGGAAGGTTGGTTAAGAAGGTTCAATCTTTGGGTGTTAATGGCGGAGTAGCAAGATGGATTCAACAGTGACTGAATGGGAGATGCCAGAGAGTAATGGTGGATGACTGTTTGTCAGGTTGGAAGCCGGTGACCAGTGGGGTGCCTCAGGGATCTGTGTTGGGTCCACTGTTGTTTGTCATGTACATCAATGATCTGGATGATGGGGTGGAAAATTGGATAAGTATGTATGCATATGATACTAAGATAGGTGGTGTTGTGGATAATGAAGTAGATTTTCAAAGTCTACAGAGAGATTTAAGCCATTTGGAAGAGTGGGCTGAAAGATGGCAGATGGAGTTTAATGCTGATAAGTGTGAGGTGCTACTTGGCAGGACAAATCAAAATAGGACGTACATGGTAAATGGCAGGGAATTGAGGAATGCTGTGAAACAGAGGGATCTAGGAATAACTGTGCATAGTTCCCTGAAGGTGGAATCGCATGTAGATAGGGTGGTAAAGAAAGCTTTTGGTGTGCTGGCCTTTATAAATCAGAGCATTGAATATAGGAGTAGGGAAGTAATGTTAAAATTGTACAAGGCATTGGTGAGACCAATTCTTGAGTATGGTGTACAATTTTGGTCGCCTAATTATAGGAAGGATGTCAACAAAATAGAGAGAGTACAGAGGAGATTTACTAGAATGTTGCCTGGGTTTCAGCAACTAAGTTACAGAGAAAGGTTGAACAAGTTAGGTCTTTATTCTTTGGAGCGCAGAAGGTTAAGGGGGGACTTGATTGAGGTCTTTAAAATGATGAAAGGGATAGACAGAGTTGACGTGGATAAGCTTTTCCCATTGAGGGTAGGGAAGATTCAAACAAGAGGGCATGACATGAGAATTATGGGACAGAAGTTTAGGGGTAAGATGAGGGGGAACCTCTTTACTCAGAGAGTGGTGGCTGTGTGGAATGAGCTTCCAGCAGAAGTGGTGGAGGCAGGATCGATTTTAACACTTAAAAGTAAAGTGGATAGGTATATGGATGGGAAGGGAATGGAGGGGTACGGTCTGAGTGCAGGTAGATGGTACTGGGGAAAATAAATGTTCGGCACGGACTGCATGGGCCGATAGGGCCTGTTTCCGTGCTGTAATTGTTATATGTTATACAGCTCCCCAGAGGGCGGACCAGGGGGAAAGCCGCATCCAGGTCGAGCCCCGCTGCAGTGGCCGGCATCGACATGCCACCGGCGAAAGCTGCCAGATCGCGGACCGGTGATGTACATGATGGGAAATCGGGGAGCCCCGCAGGAGCGGGAGGTACCGGTTCACCACCGAGACAGGCTGCCAGAGTGCAGGCCGGTGGCAGCATATTTCGGTCGTGTGGCCCCGCTGAGGCAGCAGGCAGCGAACCATGTGCTGTCTCAAACCCGTATAACGGTGACTGACGGTAAGCCCGCGTGGATGTCGGGGAGCCCCGCTGCGGCGGCTGGCACCGACTCATCACCGCTATTGTCATACCAGACAAGTGGGCCGCTACAGTCCGGAAGACGGCGGACTAGCGGCATGTCCGTGCGGGAGTCGTGTGGCCCCGCAGGTTCGGCAGGCAGCGACTACCTGCCAACATACCCTAGTTATCACCTTGACGAGGTGCGGTATGTTGGTAGAAGCCCCAGTAGTTTTGGAGAACCTGGGGAAGTCAACTTGCTGTCCGCAGATAGCGGCGGCGGTCACATGGCCCGGATGGAGCGTCTAATAGAGCAACTGCTCGAGTGGGACCTGGAATATCGAGGGTCCCTGCGATCTAGGAGTCATACTATGGGTCCACCAAGTATTTCTCCCTCATCTGTGGGCAGTGCTAAGAGTCAGCGGCTAGCTGACTTTGAAGAGTGGTTGGCGCAGGAACCAACGGAGCAAGGAATCCCTGAGGAGCTACTGGAGGTAGTTTCCAAATTGACTCAGCCAGGGCATTCAGGGCAGCCACTGGAGGCCAAACTAGCAGCGAGCATTAATTACCTCACAACCCACCAGCTGCAAAAGAACAGGTGTTGACGGAGGCTATGGAGAAATATAAAGCACCAGATAATTGTGTATCGCTCAATGGGCCGACGGTCAACACGCCCATCTGGGGGAACATTAGTCCCGGGATCAGGGCCCAGGAACTGAAGATGCAAAAGATCCTTAAGTTGTTGACGTCAGGCATCACGGCTTTTGCCAGAACCCTTGACGGGACTGAGATGACGGAGGAGCAACAGGATGCTCTGGCTCTATTGTGCAATACACAATATGAGATAAACTCTTTCAGAAAAAGCTCCATCCGGCCCACATTCAACCTGGAATTTGCAGGGTTGTGTAAAGCCACTGCTACTCTGCCGCCAAGACAGTTGTTCGGAGAGGACCTGTCTAAACAAGTCAAAGACTTGGATGAGGAGGCTAAAGCAGTTGGGCTAATGAAACCGCCGTCATCAACCAGGCCACAAGCGTTTCGGAGGCCCCATCCATACGCAAATACCAGGCCTCGGGGACAACCCGACAGGGCACAAAGAACATATCCGCCGGCTGCACCCCATCAGCGGAAGCCTTTTTTAGGGCAGGGCCAACAGCGGCCAGCATGGAAGATGCGCCATACCCCCACCCCAGCTACACAACGTCCACCAAAAGCCCAGAACATCAAGCTCCGCCGGTGACCATGGAGGTAAGGGGGTCTGGTTCTCTTGAGAGTACTGCATGTACAACCTCACAAGTAGGAGGGAGGTTGTGTATGTTCTGGGATGCATGGGGTGCTATAACTTCGGATATGTTTATTTTACAAAGTATTCAGGGTCATGAGATTGAATTCATAAATGGACATCTTCCCCCAACTCAACATGTACCTGACCGGAAATTTGCACTTTCTCAAAAAGAGAAAGAGGAAGGACATGTAGAGATATTAAGGCTACATGCCAAGGGCGTAATAGAAAAAACGACACATGAACCTATTGAGTTTGTGTCTAACATCTTTACAAAAACTAAAAAAGATGGTGGATGTCGAATTATCATTGATTTAACCCATTTGAATACCTTTGTACAATATACCCATTTCAAAGGGAGACGTTTGAAACGGCTAGACAGCTGATTTCCCAACGGTGCTTTATGACCTGCATCGATTTAAAAGATGCATACTATTCAGTACCTATAAAGGAACACCACCGGAAATTCTTAAAATTTGTCTGGATGGGGCAACTGTGGCAATACAAAGCCCTACCGAATGGCCTTACTACTGCCCCAAGGTTATTTACAAAAATTTTAAAACCAATATTGGCATCTCTTAGACAACAAAATCACATCGTCATGGCATATTTAGATGACATCTTAATTGTAGGGAAAACTCTGGAATTAGCTGAACTAGCAGTAACAGCTACCAAAACGTTATTCGAGAAACTAGGGTTTGTTATCCATCCAGCCAAATCTAAGTTCAACCCATCAGTGGTTATGGACTATCTGGGGTTCACGATTAACACCAATCATATGATTGTCACTATCCCAGCCAGTAAGGCAATGGATATAATAGAGGCATGTAACAGCCTTGCTTGCGCCAGGATACCGACTATCAGACACGCTGCTAAGGTAATTGGAAAGCTTGTAGCTACATTTCCAGCTGTGCAATTTGGTCCATTACATTATCAAAACTTGCAAAGAGCAAAAATCTCGGCATTAAAAGCAAATGCTGGACATTCTGACAGACTTATGCAGCTGCCGATCAAGGCAAAAATCGAGCTACAATGATGGGTTACCAATATTAGTGATTGTTTTAATCCCATCATTATATTGTATTCAATATATTGTCATTATCTCATTTTAGAGACAACAAAATGGATTTTCCTTATAGTCAGTAACATAAAAGTAAAAAATAAATAAATAAACATTTTTTTTTTAAAAAGCACCAACACAGAAGTCCACACACAACATAACCCCGCAGCGGCACCAGAGTTAAGGAAGGTCCAGCCAGCCTCCCTGCCGATCTTCCCAGATGTTCACCTGTGGTCGGGGCCTCCCGAGCACCCGCAGGCCCTCTCGCCGGGAACGATGCTCAGGCCCTCTCGCTGGGAACGATGGAACCCCGACGGAGAACATCCTCAGCGGCCTGGACCTTCAGATCAGCCACCTCCCACCGGAGTCCGTGGCTCCCAAAGTCCACAGGCCGAGCCGGGTGGAGTCGCAGGACTCCGCGATGTTGGTCAGTGCCGCCCGCGTTGGGAGCTCCGCGAACCATAGCTCCACGATGTCGGTGCAGCAGGCCCAGCACTCTGGAGCTCCAAACGGCGATTCCTGGTGAGGCATCGCCTGCCCCTCGATGTTTCCAACGCTGCGCCGCTGCTGCTGGAGCTCTGGTTGGTCCCGGCAGTAAAGGCCGCGCCAATCCAGCAGGTAGGCCGCGGGGGGGGGGGGGGGGGGGGGGGGGAGGGGGGCGAGGACGCGACTCGAATAATAGTCGCACCCTCTCCAGGAAGTGACTGGAGGACGGTATCCGCCTTACCATACCCTCTTCCCCCCACATAAACACATTTAAAAAAACACAGAGCGTCTTCAAACATAACAAAAAAACAAAAAGATACCGGACTGCAGGCGGAGGCAGCTAGCAACAGCACCACCGGATGAGGTCAAGACCCTTCTTCAGCCTTATCCAACTGATCAGTCATGTTACAAACCGACGCAAGCGCCCAAGGCTGGGGAGCTACCGACACCACTTCTAGTTGTGGCGGCAGATGGGACTCGCACGAGTCTACACTTCTTCAGTCACAAGGTATAAACTATTTGGAAATGCTGGGAGCATTTCACGGACTGCGAGCTTACTGCACGAATTTACATCATACGCATGTCCGTCTTCAAATAGATAATACCACTGTGGTGGCATATTTGAACCATATGGGTGGTATCAAGTCAATATCTTGAAATGAATTGGCAAATACAATCTGGCTCAGGTGTATTGAAATAAATATTTGGATATCAGCTACTTACCTTCCAGGTAAGCTCAATACAGTGGCGGACACCAGGTCACGTGTATTCAATGACAACATCGAGTGAATGTTGAATCCCCAAATATTTGCTAAAATTATAGCTGATTTTGGAACACCAGATATTGACCTTTTTGCGTCCAGGTTGAACCATCAGATACCAACATATGTATCTTGGGAACCAGATCATGGGGCAGTGGCGATGGATGCATTCTCGCTCCATTGGGGGAAATGGTTTTTCGATGCATTTTGCCCCCATTCTGCCTCATCAGTCGGGTATTGCAGAAAATTCAACTGGATTCTGCATCAGGCATTCTGATAATACCTGACTGTCCTACACAACCATGGTACCCGATGGTCCTCAATTTGCTAAAACCTCCATGGGCACAAATTACCAAATCTCCAAATTTGGTCACCAACCCCATCACAGGGGAGAATCATCCATGCCATGGTCATTTGAACCTGTTGGCTTGCAGGTTCTGAAGAGGCCACTGTTGGAGTTCGGACTGTCATCAAGGGCCATGGACATCATAACGGCGTCGTGCAGAGAATCCACTAGGAAGCAGTACCTAACCCATATCAGGAAATGGGAAGCCTACTGTAGTCGGCCGAAGACCACCTACAACTCTGCCACGATACCGAAGTTATTGGAATTCCTAGTGGGCCTTCATTTTGATGAGGGACTCAGCTACAGTGCCATAAATAGTGCTAGGAGCGCACTATCGTCCTACCTCAATATAGGAGTGGGATCACACCAGCTGGTTTCAAAACTAATGAGGGGTATTTTTAATACTAACCCTCCACGACCAAGATACATTACCTGGGATGTAGGGGTGGTGTTGACCCTGCTCAGGAGTTGGTCGCCCATGATGGGGTTACAGCTGGACAAACTCACCTACAAAGTGGTGATGTTGATGGCACTGACATCTGCACAACGGGTCCAGACTTTGCAGAAACTGAGATTGGACAGTATGGTCTCGACCCCTGGGAAAGTAACCTTCTTTATAGAGGAGTTGCTGAAGCAGCACAGACCTGGATCTACAGGGCTGCAATTGGAATTCCGAACATACCCCGCTGATGCTACCCTCTGCATAGCCACCCATCTTCGGCATTACATCAAAGTAACACACGCCATTAGGAAGATGGAGCAGGGTCTGTTCATCAGCCACAAGAACCCACATCACCGGGTGACGGTGCAGACTATCTCCAGGTGGCTCAGGGTGGTGTTGGGTGCAGCAGGTATCGATACTAACGTTTTAAAATCTCATTCTACCAGGGCTGCATCCACATCAGCGGCGAGGACCATGGAGGTTCCCATGGATCATGTCCTCGCAACCGCGGGCTGGGCCAGTGAGGCAACCTTTCAGAGGTTTTACAAACAAGCCAGTGGCCGTTCCCGCAATGTTTGCGGAATCAGTTTTAAGTACTGTTCCATAAACATGTTTATCCCCGAGTTATGGGTTTATTATTTGTATTTTAATAAATACATTATTATTTTTCAGCTTGTTCAAGTCTGAAGTACATTAACATACTTCCTCCATCAGTAATTGCGGCAGTGTGGAGCATGGATGTTGTCCAGGGCATGGAATCACAGAGCTTTGAAATCTTCACAAAGTCACTCACGTGACTCTGAAGTAAAATAGTAAGATTAAACGAGAACTTAACAGTTTGAAGTTTGATCCTTATTTTATGAGGAGTTACGATGAGGGATTTCGTGTCCTCCGCTCTCAACCCTCTATCAAAAGTTCAACTGGTATTAGAGTCTCTTAAATCTTATTATCTTCAGTCATTGTTGTTATCTGTGATTCCACACCGCTGCTTTGAAGAATGTCGCGCATGCATGCTGGTGGGGTCTTCACGAAATCCCTCATTCCGTTTGGTCACAGATGCTGATCAATCTGTCATTGCCAATAGGTCAGAGAATAAGCTAGCAGTGCAATTTAGCTTAAAGTTATCCAATAAATCCAGAAGAAAGATAACCTTGTACCCACAAGACCATTAAAACCCCTTCTGGTTCATAAATGAGCCCATCCTAGAAGATCAAAGTAGATCTCCCATCTCCCATTCAATCTGACTTATGTGAGTCTCCAGACTCATCAATGTAGTTGACACTGATCAGCCCACCAAAATCTGTAATGGATAATAAATGCTGTCATTATTCAGTGGGAACCAACAGGATAATAGAAACTAATAGAAACTAAGGAAATTTAGGCTACACATAACTGTGACTATAAACCTCAAAGAGAAAATTGGATATTCCTTCTATAAAGTGTAAATATAGTATAAATAAAAACTGAACGTAGCCCCATTACATTCAGCACACCTTTGGTCTACTCACTCCGATGCAAGGCCTGTTCCTTGCAACCAGGATGTGCTACCCAATCAAAGTAAATCAATTTCAAGGTCATATTTTAAATTCATTCCTTAAAAGGAAGGATTGTCAATAAGGAAGTACTTAGAATGCATTGAATTTGCACTTTATTGTTTTCAGTAGCTGGACAGGAGAAGAATAGGAGAAACAGCCAAAATTTCAGATACATGACATTATCTTGCTGAGACGAAGACATCACTCAAGACAGCTGTGTTCACCGCTGCACAAGATAGCAGACTGAACATGATATTATTATTCAGACAAAGTGCCAGAAATCCAACTGAATGGGAAAATTGCATCTTAAGTGGATGAGATATTACTTACCAGTGCTGCACTGCACCCTTGAGGTCAGGGAAATTACACTCAGCTGAATCAATGCAGTGATGAAGTCAGCAGCTGATACCGACTTATATTTGTGTCATCAGGAAACACGGAAATATTACACACCATCCCTTATCCAAGTTAATTAATTTAAATAATTTTTAAATACTTATTGCATCAGCACGCTCTTCATACAATATAATGGTTATTTTTCCAATTTGTAAAAGACACAATAATTCATAATCTTTGTTAACCAATCCTTAATCCACAGTAATAAGTTATGTTTAACCCTCTGAACCCTGGTCTTATAGAACATAGAAAAGTACAGCACAAGAACAGGCCCTTCGGCCTACAATGACTGTGCCGAACATGGTAAGATAAACTAATCTCATCTGCCTGCACATGATCTATATCCAAGTTCAAGTTCCATTTATTGTCAAATGCACCAATTGGTACAGTGAGATTTGAGTTACCATACAGCCATACGAATAAAAAGAACACAATACACGATAGAATTTAACATTAACATCCTCACAACGGAATCAACATTTCCCACTGTGCGGGAAGGCAATAAAGTTCAGTCATCTTCCTCATTGTTCACCCATGGTCAGGCCTTTGAGCCCTCCGCAGTCGCCGCTATGGGCGGGCTGATGTTCAGGCCCTTTCGCCGGGATGATCGGAGCTCTGGCATCAGAATGGAAGAACACACTCGCGGCTTGGAGTTTCCAAATTGGCCACTTCCTACCGGAGACATCGGTTCCCGAAGTCCACAGGCCGAGCTGGGCGGATATTCAACACTGGCGACCCTCGGCAAAAGATCCCAGGACTCCGCGATGTTAAAGTCTGTGCTGCCCGTGGCTAGACGTTTTGCAAACCACTGCTCCACAGTGTCAATCAGCAGACCCAACACTCCGGAGCTTCAACAGGTGATCCCCGGTAAGGCATCGTCCCGCTCCGTGACGTTAATTCAGTGCTGTGCCACTTTTTAGAAGAATGAGTGGAGATCTTATTGAAACATATAAGATTATTAAGGGTTTGGACACGCTAGAGGCAGGAAACATGTTCCCGATGTTGGGGGAGTCCAGAACCAGGGGCCACAGTCTATTCCCCCAATTCCTCCTCTCCCCCATTCCACCCCCCCCCACAAAAAAAATTAAGATTCTTTAAAACATATTTTTAAACTAAAAATAGCAAAAAAAGGTGAAAGGACAGACAGGTGTTGGCGAGGCGGACAGACAGGTGTTGGTGAGGCTGCCACACTCGATTGCGCCACCCGATGGATTCATTGCAAATCTATGTGCCTATTTAAAAGCCTCTTAAATGCCTCTGTATTGTACAGTATGCTTTTACATGGCACCTTTTCAATGCCTTTTGGAAATACAAACATTCTGTGATTCCTTTTTATTTATTTTTCCATATTTTTTTCACCCTTTCTCTGGATTGGAAGGCTCAAATGGCTTTAGCATGGTCTTGAGTTTTCCAATCCAGAGGGAGGGTCTCATCCAAATCGTTGACTGCCCATTTCCCTTCATAGATGCTGTCTGATCCACTGAGTTCCTCCCATAGCTTGTTTTTTGCTCAATGTGTTCTAAGTTTTTTTCAATTATGGATTACAGCATTTCCCTAACAAATGGTGTTCTGCTAACTGGCTCTTAACTTTCTCTTCATCTCTTCTCTTCGTCCTTTCTTGACTGTCAGTTTTCCAACCTGCTGGAACTTTTTCATAATCTATGAAACATATCATTAATTAGAAGGCTGCGCAGGTACCCTACAGCACTTCCTGAAAAATTACTTTTGTCTCCTACACTCAGGGCTGTATCTTTCATTTAATTTCTTCTAAGATGAGGTCCTGATATTATAGCCAGTGATACTCCTGCTTGAAATATTATACAAAAATAGAACGTTTTTGGACGGAGATATTCAGCGTCACCTCCAAACACTGAAAACCCCATTAGAGCCAGACCCAAAATTGATAATACTGGGAATATCAGAGGCATGTAGCAATCTAACGGATTCTCAACGACGCTTTCTCAATTACAGTCTACTATCAGCAAAACAAATGTACTTAAATTCTGGAAAAAGACAGCAGTCCTTTTAGTGAAGATGTGGATTACAGAAATGACGGATACACTACATTTAGAGAGAATTAGGTTTGTCTTGAATGATAAACCAGAACAAGTAAAAAAAATATGGTCTCGCATTTCTTGAACAATACAAAGGTTGAACACAAATTCGAAACCGATCGTATGGCTTGGTGAGTGGGTGCATGGGTGGGTCGACGGATATATCTCCTCTTTTTTCTTCTTTCTTTCCTTTCTTTTTAATTTAAGGTTCTGTTTGGAGATTGTTAAAACTGAAGCAATGCTAGAGTTGTAAAATTATCAAGTCTTTTTGTACAATTGCTTCCAATAAAATATATATTAAAAAAAAAGAAAATAAATATTCCTAAATAACTCTGTAAAGGAGATGTGTGGGGCAAGTATTTTACACAGAGAGTGGGGTAAAATATTCCAGTTTTAATTAGGGTAATTTTGAATTGCAGTGAAAACATTTGAAAACATACTGAGCTATAGAGAGAGCTTGAGTAGACTGGGACTATTCCTTGGAACACAAGAGCATGAGGGGTGATCTATTGAGGTGTATAAAAAAAAATGAGAGGAATAGATCCGGTAGATGCACAGTCTCTTCCCTAGAGTAGGTGAATCGAGGACCAGGGGACATAGGTTTATGGTGAAGGGCAAAAGATTTAATAAGAACTAGACTAAGTGGGACCTGTTGGGTCCCAGCTTCACACGGGAGGGCTGGTCCCCCAACGCAATATTCCACCTCTCCACCAATTCCAATATACACTCAAAGACACATACACTCACAGACATACACTCAATCACACATACACACTCAATCACACACACACACACACACTCACTCACTCACACATACACACACACACCATATATATATATATATATATATTTCTTTTAAAATTAGAAGTTAATACAGTACAAAACAATACAGTGGCACCTAATTTTAGGTGCCAACTATGTCATAACGTAATACATTCTATGTACAACCTCTAGTTTCATGTTTTTGAAAAGGAAATTAAAAAAAGGCAAGAAATAGAGAGAAGAAAAAGAGGAAAAATTGATAGTAGAAAATAGAAAAACGTGAAGTGTGTATATAAAGAAAGAAAAAGTAGAAAGTAGAAGTAGGAGAAAAAGACCCTTAAAAAAGAAAAATTTCAAATCTTTGTTCGGAGATGTAATTCTACCCACGACCTGACCTGAAATCAGTAATCTTTACAGTAATCTCAAGCTGCATCACATGATTCCAAAAAGTGGATGAAAGGGAACCAACTCCTTAAGAATTGGTGATATTTATCTATTAGGCAGAGTCTCATTTCTTCGTCATATTACTAATCCACATTTTAATAGTTGGTGTAGCTGTATTTTTCCAAAATTTAAGTATCAATTTCTTTCCAATTATTAACCCATAATTAAAGAATACTTTTTGGTCTTTGTTTAACATGATATCTTCTACTATTATTCCAAATATAATCCATTCCTTATTTGGTTCTATTCTTGACTTGAAGAGCTTTGTAAATATATCAAATATATCGCTCCAAAATGTATTCAACTTTATACATCCTACAAATGAATGTGTTATATTGGCATTTTGAAACAAACATTTATCGCATCTAGGAGACACTTGAGTAGAATTTATTCAACCTCGTTTTTGAATAATATAGTCTATGTAATAATTTAAATTGAATTAGATTATGTCTTGCATTAATGGAACAATTATGTGTGTTCATCAGATACTTTTCCCATCTATCTTTCGGAATCTTTATCATTCGTTCATGTTTCCAATCTTCTCTTAGTGCCTCTGTTGAGGGTAATTCTCTATTTAGTATACTATTATAAAAACATGATATTAGTTTTTGTGAATCGGCCTTAATATTCATTGCTTCTTCTAAAGGGTCTAAAAATATATTACATAGTTTGAAATCTATGTATATATTTCTTCATAAAGTCACATATCTGTAGATATTTAAAATATTGATTATCATTCAGTTTAAATTTTGATTTTAATTGTTGAAATGATAACAATTTATCCAATTCATACATATCTTTTGTTTATATGTTTTGTCGATAAGAGATAGTCTGAATGCAGGAATATTCAATATTGGGGTTAGTACTGATAGATTATTTAATTTCAAGGATAATTTTATTTGTTTCCAAATTCTTATTGTATTGTGAATAATTGGGTTCTTCTTATATACTATACTATTCAATTTTATCTGTGAGAACAAGATCGTTCCTATAACGTACGGGAAACACTTCTCTTTCTCCATTCTTATCCACTCCGACTGGTGTGGGGAATTATCCAACCAGTACATTATGTTCTTTATATGCACTGCCCAGTAGTAATACGTAAAGTTAGGTAATGATAAACCCCCAACTTCTTTAGGTTTACACAGATGCTTTCGTTGAATTCTGTGTGCTCTATAATCCCATATAAAATTAGTGATATTAGAATCTAGTTTTTTGAAAAAATATTTTGGAATATATATTGGGATCGCTTGAAACAAATATATTAATTGTGGTAAGATGCGTTTTTATAGCGTTAATTCTACCTATCAATGAGAGCGGTAGCGAGCCTTCGAGCCTGCACCGCTATTCAATATGATCATGGCTGATCATCCAACTCAGTATCCTGTACCTGCCTTCTCTCCATACCCCCTGATCCCTTTAGCCACAAGGGCCACATCTAACTCCCTCTTAAATATAGCCAATGAACTGGCCTCAACTACCTTCTGTGGCAGAGAATTCCACAGAGTCACCACTCTCTGTGTGAAAAATGATCTTCTCATCTCGGTCCTAAAAGACTTCCCCCTTATCCTTAAACTGTGACGCCTTGTTCTGGAGTTCCCCAACATCGGGAACAATCTTCCTGCATCTAGCCTGTCCAACCCCTTAAGAATTTTGTAAGTCTCTATAAGATCACCCCTCAATCTCCTAAATTCCAGCGAGTACAAGCCGAGTCTATCCAGTCTTTCTTAATATGGAAGTCCTGCCATCCCAGGAATCAGTCTGGTGAACCTTCTCTGTAATCTCTCTATGGCAAGAATGTCTTTCCTCTGATTAGGAGACCAAAACCGTACGTAATACTCCAGATGTGGCCTCACAAAGACCCTGTACAACTGCATCAGAACCTCCCTGCTCTTGTACTCAAATCCTTTTGCTATGAATGCCAACTTCAATGACTGGTGTACCATGACACCCAGGTCTCGTTGCATCTCCCCCTTTCCTAATCGGCCACCGTTCAGATAATAGTCTACCCTCCTGTTTTTTCCGCCAAAGTGGATAACCTCACATTTGTCCACATTATACTGCATCCGCCATGCATTTGCCCACTCCCCCAACCTATCGAAGTCACCTTGCAGCCTCCTAGCATCCTCCTCACAGCTAACACTGCCCCACAGCTTTGTGTCATCCGCAAACCTGGAGATGTTGCATTCAATTCCCTCATCCAGATCATTAATATATATTGTAAATAGCTGGGGTCCCAGCACTGAGTCTTGCAGTACCCCACTAGTCACTGCCTGCCATTCTGAAAATGACCCGTTTACTCCTACTCTTTGCTTCCTGTCTGCCAGCCAGTTCTCTATACACATCAACACTGAACCCCCAATACCATGTGCTTTAAGTTTGAATACTAATCTCTTATGTGGGACCTTGTCGAAAGCCTTCTGAAAGTCCAGATACAACACATCCACAGGTTCTCCCTTATTCACTCTACTAGTTATATCCTCGAAAAATTTTACAAGATTCGTCAGACATGATATACCTTTCATAAATCCATGCTGACTTTGTCCAATGATTTCACCACTTTCCAAATGTACTGCTATCCCATCTTTAATAACTGACTCTAGCATGTTCCCCACTACCGATGTTGGACTAACTGGTCTGTAATTCCCCGTTTTCTCTCTCCCTCCCTTTTTAAAAAGTCCTCCAATCCTCAGGAACTACTCCAGAACCTAAAGAGTTTTGAAAAATTATCACTAATGCCTCCACTATTTCTGGGACTCTGGGATAAGTACTCTGGGATGCAGCCTATCTGGCCCTGGGGATTTATCGGCCTTTAATCCATTCATTAGTATTAGTAATTAGTAATATATTAGTAATATATAAAAGTATATTGTCAGCATATAATGAAATTCTTTGAGTCCTTAGTATTATATCCGTGAATATTCGTATGATTTCTAATCCTTTCAGCTAACGGTTCTATCATGAGGGCAAATAGCAATGGTGATAAGGCACCATATATATGACAGTAAACTTTCTTGAATCTACTCACATGACTGAGCGCGGCCTCTGCACTGTGGGGCTTCCGCAGTCAGCGTGACCGCTGCACTTACCGGAAATTACGCAATCAGCACGACCTCTGCACTTACCAGAAATTACGCAATCAGCGCGACCTCTGCACTCACTGGAAATTAAGCAATCAGCGCGACCTGTCCACTAAGCGGAAGTCATAAAATGAGTGGGACTTTTGGACTAAACACAGTCGGACCTAATAAAGAATTTATTCTTTCCAAACAGTCGGACCTAATAAAGCATTTATTCCTCCCAAACAGTCGGACTTCATAAAGCATTTATTTCTGCCAAGCAGTCGGACCTAATAAAGCATTGCAGTTTAATGCACAGGCAAGGCAGCAGGCCAAACAACTCATGGCATTGTCATTAAGGGCTAACAAATCATTTATTGCAAGTACATTGCAGACTCACAGTTCAGTTGATTCACAGGTTAGAATGACAGTCGTGGCCTCTCCCTCACGATCTTGCAGAGTGACTGAGTCACATCCAGGCGTCCAGGGTTTTATAGTCTTCCCCCCCCCCCCCCCCGCCAGAAGGGGTGTTACCTTCATCGCAGTGATTGACAGGCGGGAGGGTCAATCAGCTGATCTCAAGGTTTTTTAAACTCTCGTAACTTTTTTATTTTTCATCGATGGGATAAATCCTCGGGGCTGGCTCAGCGGGGGACGACTGTGAGTAAGATGGCCAAAGGATCACAGCAATACAGGGTAGCGTTTTCTCTAAAATCAATATACAGCGCAGACAGGAAGTGGTCAAGATAAGACTTTTAATTATATAGATGTGAGGGGTAATGTTTTCACTTGAAGAGTTGTGGATCAAGCTCCCAGATGAGGTACTGTCGTTGAGGCAGGGAATATCCCAATATTTAAGAAACAGTTAAACAGGTACATGGATATGAAAGGTTTGGAGGGATATGAGCCAAACACAGGCAGGTAGGACTAGTGTAGCTGGGACATGTTGGCCAGTGTGAGGAAGTTGGGCCAAAGAGCTGTTTCCATGCTGAATCACTCTACGACTATTGATGAAATAGTGGTATCAATTGCTGTTATTTTCAAATGTTGTTATTTGTTCCTTGATAAATTTAAAAAAGCCTGTTACTATCCATGTGCCCAAAGAGCTTAATTTTTAAACTTTCCTTGGAGGTTTGCTGATGAACATAACCAGTGGAGACTATTTATGATGATTTCATGAATTTAATCTGGTGAAATTACTAGTTTTGTGGCAGTACCAGCTGCTATGACAATGGCTTTTGATTAAACATTACAGCATGGATGCAGGCCCATCAGCCTACCGAGTCCATCGATCACCCATTCACATGAATTCTATGTTATCCTACTTTTTGACCTACTCCCAACACATTATGGGCAGTTTACAGAGGCTAATTAACTAACAAACCTGCACGTCTTTTGGATGTGGCTGGTAACCGGGTAACTGAGGAAACCTACACGGTCACAGGGAGAAGATGCAAGCTCCACACTGACAGCATCGAAGGTCCAGGGTGTCGTGGGGCCGTGATGCAGAAGCTTCATTAGCTGCACCGCTGTGAAACCCGTGCTATTTAATCTAGTGCAAAATATTGTAGAAACTTTATTTGAGCTGCCATATATCTATATGGCATGCCATATATCTATATGGGATGCCATATATTTGAGGACGTCATCATCCACCTGCTCCATTATTCCTATCCATACCTGGATAAGCCGGGAAGCACTGCGAGTTATGTTTTTTTTAACTTCTCCAGTGCTTTTAACAACGCCCCGCTTGGGAGAGATCTACATATGCAAAGAAGATCGACTCATCCTTGAATGCCAGTTACCGTAGCATCACTGGTTGTCTCCGATCTATGGACATAAACAACGTCTACCTACAGGCTGGCATCTCTCCCCCAGACATCAATAGAGCTGTTGCAAGGAGGACAGAGCATCTGAAACAAATTACAGATGATAGACTGAAGAAGGGTTGTCTGAAGAAGGGGTTCAGCCCGAAACATTGCCTATCTCCTTCGCTCCATAGATGCTGCTGCACCCGCTGAGTTTCTCCAGCATTTGGTGTACCGACAGGTGATAGACACCCATTACACAACCATGTGGCCCCTCCTAGGCGATTAAAATCCTGTAGGAGCTTCCTAACCCGTGTCACCCCATTGGAAACACCAGCTGAAGCTCGCCTCCAGATGTGAAAGATCAGACTAGCCACTGTCCCTATTTCCACCAAGCTGGGCATACCAGCAGCAGAGCGCTGACCACCAGGTGCTGATGAACACTGGCTGAACTGTAGATGCCTCAACCGACTGCGAACTGGGGTCAGGTGGTCAAGGGTGACAAATTGGGCTACATCAAGGGTACAACAACCTGTGACACACAGACCCAGACAATGCAACACCTACTGCATTGCCCATTGCTGGATAATCCATGTACTATTGCAGACCTTGCTCATAACACCAAAAATGCAACGATGTGTACAGCAAGCCACTATATAACACGAAAGAAAAACAACAACTACTTCTGGCCTGCATTGCTAGGGAGCAAATCGACAAAAATGCAGGTGGATGCTTGATTGGTGTCCTGGATCACCAACTACCTGACTGGACAACCACAGTATGTCAGGCTACAGAACTGTGTCTCATACATGGTAGTGAGCAACACAGGGGTTCCACAGAGAACAGTCCTCTCACCCTTCCCGTTCATCATCTTCACCTCAGACTTCGGATACAACTTTGACTCCTGCCACTGGCAGGAGTTTTCGAATGACTCTGCAATTGCGGGCTGCATCAGTCAGGGGAGGGAAGCTGAATACAGAGGTATAGTCAACGATTTTGTTCAGTGGTGTGGGTTGAATTACCTGTAGCTCAACACCGACAAGACTAAGGGGTTAGAGGTGGACTTAAGGAGATAAACACCCCTGTCTCCATCAAGGGTGTGGATGTGCAGTTTACCAAGGAGTCCAAGTACCTTGAAGTTTACATGGACAGCAAACTGGACTGGTCCAGGAACGCTGAGGCACTGTTTAAGAAGGAACAGAGTCATCTATACTTTCTGAGGAGGCTCCGCTCTTTCAACATCTGCAGTAAGATGCTACAGATGTTCTATCAATCTGTGGTGGTCTGTGCCATCTTCTATGCTGTCGTGTGCTGAGGTAGTAGAGCGAAGGCTGCGGATGCATAGAATCAACAAGCTCATCAGGAAGGCTGGCTCTGTCCTGGGTGTGGAGTTGGATTAATTGCAGATTGTCTTGGAGGGGAGGATGTTCCTCAAACTGCAGAGCATCTTGGATAATACAAGATGCTCTGCATTTTTTGGGTAGATTGCAGCAATACCTGGCAAATTGTGCAAAACAAGATGCAATGGAGCAAAAATTGCACCTCCTAAAAAGAGCATTTTTGTTAAAGGTCGATAACCAAAATATAAACTAACTTTTAAATATCATATCCAGACAGGCATGAGGTAATGATTTTTGGGGCATCAAATATTAATAAATCATATACAGGAAATGGCAGGAACATGATACTATTGATGTACACAGGAATCTCGGGGTGAAATTCCACAGCTCCCTGATAATGTTGAAACAGTGGATAAAGCAATGAAGAAGGCATTGAGATGCATGCCTTCATAGGCCGAAGCATCAAGGAAGTGAGTTCGGATGTTATGTTGTATCTGTACAAAACATTTGGTCAAGCTGCACTTGATTTTAGTATTGGTATTGGTTTATTATCGTCATGTGTATCGAGATAGTGAAAAACAAATTAAAATATACATAAGTGCTATCGAGCCATACACAAGTACAACAGGTAGAGCAAACAGAAAAATATCAGAGTGCGAATATGATTTTATGACATAATAGCAGTAGTTACAGAAAAAGTACCGATTAAAAAATCCTGTACTAAAACACGTCTACTGCATGGTTTCCCACTCCCACACAGTAGCTGGTCAAGATGGTCTGCTACATCCATTTTATGCAATCATTCTACAGTGCCCTCCATAATCTTTGGGAGAAAGACCCATCATTTATTTATTTGCCTCTGTACTCCACAATTCGAGATTTGTATCAGAAAAAAAAATCACGTAGTTAAAGTGCACATTGTCAGATTTTAATAAAGGCCATTTTTATACATTTTGGTTTCACCATGTAGAAATTACAGCAGTGTTTATACATAGCCCTGCCCCCACACCCCCCATTTCAGAGCACCATAATGTATAGGACACAGTAATGTCATGTAAATGAAGGTAGTCATGTTTATTATTTGGTAGCATATCCTTTCCATGCAATGACTGCTTGAAGTCTGCGATTCATGGATATCACCAGTTGCTGGGTGTCTTCTCTGGTCCCGGGCGGATATTCCGCGGGGGGGGGGGGAGGAGGTGTTTTGAGAGGTGGGGACAATCCCCCCATGTTTTGTCAGCCAGAGTTTGAAATTTGGTGAAAGAAAACCTATTAAAAATCTCCGCTTTCCGCGAGACAGTGGGGGTGTCACTGTTAAGCACTTGTTAAATGTCACTATTAACATCGAATTAACATAGTGTTTTGACCTTCAAGTATTACTGAAGGTATTCATGGAGAATTTCTTAAAACTGTCTGATATGGCTACAATGACCATTTGAACTAATTTGCTGTATTGGTGGATGGGAAAGATTTAAACGGGTCAGGTCATCGAGGGATCCGGTTGAACGGGTTTCCTGGTGGGCTTGCAGGCGAGTCCCTCATTCACGGTCACTCATGTTATTTAGTTTTTTTTTCATCCCTCTCTCTCTCCCCCCTCCAAGGGTTCTTCTGTTTGCCTTTATTTGCTTCAGTTTTATTTGTTTACGTGTTATTTATCACATTGTAGCTTTTGAAAGGTTCAAGTGGATATCAGAGGCTTTCTAAGGACTGAATCAGCCCGCTCGTGGGGCTTTACATCGCCCGGCATGGCTTAAAAGCGACTGCTGGACCTTCCATCGCCCCACGGTCAAGCAGTCAAACTGCTGTGTTGAGGCAATCGAAGCTCCCGATGTTGAAGTCCCCGCCGGGCGATGGAAGCTCCCGCGGCTGATTTTGAGCCACACCGGGCGATGAAAGGCCCCGCAAATGATCCAATTCAAGCCCCATGATTCGTGGCAGTCGAAGCTGCTGTCGACTCTGGTGATGCTCTGCCAGGCCTGTATTGTAGCCATCTTTAGCTTATGTTTGTTTTGGGGACTAGTCCCCTTCAGATTTCTCTTCAGCAGATAAACGGCATGCAGAATTGGGTTCAGATCGGGCGATTGCCTTTGCCACTCAGGAACTGACCATTTTTTAGCTTTGAAAAACTCCTTTGTTGCTTTAGCACAGTGCTTCTTAAACTATTTCATTCCAGCTCATTTTTCTGGTCATTGCAAAAAGTGTTCAGTTTCTTGGTAGCCAGTGCTTTCCGATGTAAGCAACAACGTAAAAAGGTGTAATTCTGGGATTTTTCTTTGATGCGAGCAGTGGCTCCTTTCTGTTTCCCCATCATGGCTGCAGCACCGTCTGTAGTCACAGCAACATATTTGCTCCAAGATAAATTTTCATTTTCTATTAATTTGTCAAGCTTGGAGAAAATAAATTCACCTGTTGTTTGCTCTCCAACTGGCAAGCAAAAGAGATTTTTCCCAAGCTTTGATCCTGGAAACAACCATACACTATGAGTTGTGCATAGTTTTTAATGTCTCTAGTTCCATCAAACTCCTTTCATTGGAAAGGAATTTGCACTACTTTATCGACTGCTTGCTTTCCACCATACTGTAGATTGGCAACGATTTTCAAACAAGGTTTGACAACTTTCTCAGCTTATGTGTATGGCGTTTATTCTTTCATGAGCACATGAAAGAGAGGCAAGAAGAAGATGTTTTTTTAGTTGCAGTGTCACTCTTTACCATCGACTAGAAAAAAGTCTGCTGCTTCCACAAATACTCACGAGTGTTTTTGAAAAACTGTATGGACTTGTTTTGATGATTGCTATGCTTTGTTCTTAAATTAGTCTGTAATTTGGAAGAAGCCAGGCACTCGTTGCTATATTTTACACTGCAAAACAGAGGGAGTAGGTCTTGTCTGTCCATCTTGGGGAAGGAAAAAGCCATTCCCGATATATTCATTGTTCCACTATTTTCTTGAGTTTTGAGGAGAGGGTACTTTGGTCCTGGTATTTCCTCTTGAGAATGAGTTTTTCCTTGCCCGCATCAGTCATCATCTGTAACATACGTAACTGTATTTTTAAGTTTGTTATCCTTGGTTTCCTTGTCACCTTAACAAATGACTTAGCTCCTGAACATACCTCCTCTCGAGTCATGTTTAAGAACTACGGATGCTGGAAAAATCAAAGGTAGACAAAAATGCTGGAGAAACTCAGCGGGTGAGGCAGCATCTATGGAGAGAAGGAATAGACGACGTTTCAAACTGCACTACCAGTCGAACAGCAGCGGAGATGATGCTCGGACATCAAGTCCGCACTTCCCTATCAGTTTTGAACCACCAGTTTTGAACCAACTGAAAAACCAACTCTGCAACTTCTTCCCGACTTTTTTAACACTTTTTTCTTTTAAAAAGCAGAATCTTACTTGCCATAAGATGGCTCTTCTCTGTCTGTCTTCAGCATTGTCTCAGGCGTGGGGACACATTGGCAGCACCCACAAAAAATTAAAAACATCTTTGACAGCCAGCTGTCAAAATCAGTGAAAGGTGTTAAGTTTAATGTATGCTTCCAAATTATTTAATTAATAAACCCTCCTCTACCTTAAATAGGGAGTTATGGTAGGCTATCCTAATGAACTCTATTGAAGCAAATTACGGAAACATGTCTCTCACAGTATGTATCAAATTCACGCAATGACCCATGAGTAGATGCAACACTGGATTAAATTTCAAGGTCTTCATTCATATTTCTTTAAATTCAGTTCTCAGAAAGCCTCTGATACCCGCTTGAATCTTTAAAGCTGTGAGCTGTTGATGCAACAAATCAATGTTATAAAATTTTCCGGAGAATTAATTCCATTCTTCTCTCCTTAGATTAACCCAACAAAAAAAATGTTACAAGACAAAATTATGAAATACAATGAAAATATATGCTCTACACCAGGCTTTCTATTCCTATACAGACACAAAGTGCACGAGCAACAGCGAATTTGGCAAAATCCCTAGAGAACAAGGACAGATGACGTTTGGTTCGGGACCCTCTTCAGATTGTACGCTATTCCTATGCAATGGAATTAATAAAATTTAGTTCTATAGCATACCATTAAAAAAAAGGTTTTGTTTAGCTTGTCACATGTACTGAAGTATAGAGAAAGCTTTTTGTGTTCAAACCACAAGGTGAAGTGCCACTGATTGCCATAAACTAGAAAACTGTGCAATGGAATTCTTACAAACTCAGCCACAATGCATGATGGTACACAGTGCAAGATAATACAGAGTGGTTGAGACTGCGCAGATTCAAACACTGTTCCCATCATCAGGACCCCATCAGACACCAAGCTGCCAGTGGCTTCCAAAAAATAAACTGCTTCTGTTGAGTTGCGAGGTCTTTAACCAGCATGACTTGGAAGACAACCTTTCAGTATGCAAAGCAAATCATGGAAATACAATAAACGACCACAACATTTGTGGGATTTGCAACCGCTGCTCATTTCTTCATTCTTCGAACTTACTCAATCCACATTAGCAATGTACACACAATATCCTTCCAGCAAAATCTGCCCTGGGTTCCTTTTATTTTTCAAAATTTAGAACTGGTCCGTTTCTGCTTGCTGTAACATATGAGATGCAAAAAACAAATTTGGATACATTGCCTTTAACTGTTGAATAATCTGCCCACTATTTCCCATGCAGATTAATAAATGAAGAATAGGAATTTGTGTAGATTGTTAGAGTACTATTTCACCTGTAAAATCAAGCTTGGTAAAGGTCAATGGCTTCAGAAGCAAAAGGGAGAAAATTGATGGAACAAAAAAAGAAAATGTTTATAAAATTATTAATTTCATATTCCAGTTTCAATAAATGATTAAATCTACACAGTCGTAATCATCACACAAATTTTCTATGCAAATATGATTTCTTATAATATTGCTAAACAAAATGCTTCAGAAGTGCTTTAGGTGTTTTTACATTAAAAGGATTGCAGGGTGGAACTGTTGTCACCATCTTAGATAAGGGTGATTGATGTCCATACTTTGCTGAATTTTCAGTGCCTTGTGAAATTCTGGAAAGAAAAAGATTAAGTAGTGAATATTCTGATTTTTTCTTTTATTTAAATTCCTTTATCTGCACTCTAGTCATTATTTATTAGCATAGAGTCAGATATATGAAACAGGAAATGCATAAAGTCCTGAACAGAACTAATATTTTTTCAAATGTTTGACAGGATGCTTATGGGCCTGTCCCACGTAGATGACTTTTTAGGCGACTCCAGGAGACTATGCGGTCACCACATGTTCACGGGTGGCTGCCGGGGAGTCGACTTCATGGTCGGAGTAGTTCCCGCATGCTCAGAACTACTCAGAACTGGAGAGTAGCGAGAATTCTCGTGCCATAGGTACAGTGGTAGTGGGTCGCCAGGAGGTCGTAGGTTGTCACCGGTGCTGACCGGTGAATTTTATTGGCTCATTAGGAAAAAAACGTGAACAGTAGTTTTCAGAACCAAGGATGGGGTGTAAGATTGCACATTCACGTGGTCTGCCTGCTTCGGCAAATGCAATCAACCCGGCATGCACAATCAAATAAGATCAAATAGAACAAGTTGTCCTACAACTTTAGGCTGTGCACGTCATACGCAAGAAGAAGAAGAAGAACCAGAACCAAGGATAACAAACCGGTAATGTTAATGTCCGCCGAGCTTCACAGCCGTGTATCTCTGGCTTCTTAAAAGTTGCCTCCACTCCTTCTCCCCACCACTTTTAAAGGACCTAAGTGACCTTTCCCGTACACTGTGCTTTCACCGTCTTAATTACAGCGCCAACCTTCCTGTTCATCGTGGTGTGTCTATATCACATTCGCTTTGCACCGTGTGAATTTCACTCAGCCAGTGCTCCCCCGCTTGCCCTGTTCCCTGCCTGCATAACGGGTTGGTGAAGAAAGAGGTGTGTGTGCGCGCACGTGCATGCATGTGTGTGTGGGTTCCACTCTGACAGTCGCTGTGTGGGGGGGGGGGGGGTGTGGGGAAGGGGGTAGTGTGGTGGGGGGAGGTGGTGGCATGGGTGGGAGGGGGTGGTAGGGCGTGGTGTGGGGGGGAGGGTGTGGTGTGGTCAGGGTGGTGGGGTAAGGGGAGAAATAAAGGGGGGGTGTTGGTGCGTGGGGGAGGAGGGTGCGTGGGGAGGAGTGGCCGCAGCACCACACTCCACCTCCCGACTCCACACAGAACCCCCCGACTCCCCGCAGCGGCTTTCCCGGCTCCCCACAGCGGCTTTCCCGGCTCCACTCTTTTGGACTCAATCAGCACTAGCTGTGGACTTAATCAGCACTAGTTGTGGACTCAGCCCCGCCTCCGGGATTTTATTCTCCAGTGGGTGCCGGAAGGGGCGTTACCTTTATGGTGACTAACAGGCGAGAAGACCAATCTGCTTATCTCACGATTTTTAAAATCTTCATAACCTTTCTAATATTTCACCGATCAGAACAAACATTGGTGGCATGGAGAGGAGGAGAACACTGAGTAAGGTGGCGAAAAAATCCTAGTGATATAGGGTAGTGTTTTTGCACAGGTTTAATTAAAACGCAGACCAGAGGTGGTCAAGATGAGAGTTTTAGTAATAGATAGATAATCAATAAGATTGGATTCCAAAGATAGATATGAATCAAAATAATTCAAGATAATTCCATTAATAATGAAGGAACACCTGCAATGGTTCATTATTGTATATGCCTTTACATGTTTTTTCAGAGGCCCACAGGGGCCGTTGGAAGAGAAGGAGGGGGAGGAATGACACCCGACCGGTAAGCTTAAAAATCCAGCGCGGGGCTTACCGAAATCCATATCGTTCCATTCGGAGAAGTGGATTTTTTGAGGAAACCGCTGATTGGTGGGAAGTGGACTAGGGTAAGCAGCTGATTGGCCATCAGATTTCAGCAGTTCGTAGTGTATTTTGTATTGTGTTGATATTGTATCCTGTGTAAGGGGGGATTATGAAGGCCAGGGCAGTGTACTGTTGTGGATGTCAGATGTGGGAGGTCAGGGAATCTGATAGCCCTTCAGACGTCCACATCTGCGCCAGGTGTGTCGAGATGGGGCTTCTAAAGGACTGTGTTAGGAACCTGGAGCAGCAGCTCGATGACCTCCTTCTGGTCAAGGAGAGTGAGGAGGTCAGAGAGAGGAGCTACACGGAGGTATTCACTCCCAGACCACAGGAGGCAGACAAGTGGGTCACAGTTAGGAAGGGCAAGGGGCAGAGGCAGGGGCTAGTGAGTACCCCTGTGACTGTACACCTGGAAAATAGGGACTCGTGTTTGAGTACAATTGGAAGGGACAACCTACCTGGGGGCAGCTACAGCGGCCGGGCCTCCGGCACAGAGACCGGACCTGATGCTCAGAAGGGTAGCAAAAAGAGGAGGGCAATTGTAATAGGGGACTCTATAGTTAGTGGGTCGGATGGGAGATTCTGTGGACGCAGTCAGGAGACCCGGATGGTAGTTTGCCTCCCTGGTGCCAGGGTTTCGGATGTGTCGGAGCATCCAAAAGATTCTGAAAAGGGAGGGAGAGGAGCCTGATGTTGTGGTACACATAGGTACCAATGACATAGGCAGAAAAAGAGAAGAGGTCCTGAAAGGAGAATTTAGGAATTTGGGGGGAAAGTTAAGGAGAAACATAGAAACATAGAAAAATAGGTGCAGGAGTAGGCCATTCGGCCCTTCGAGCCTGCACCGCCATTCAATATGATCATGGCTGATCATCCAACTCAGTATCCCATACCTGCCTTCTCGCCATACCCCTTGATCCCTTTAGCCACAAGTGCCACATCTAACGCTCTCTTAAATATAGCCAATGAACTGGCCTCAACTATCTTCTGTGGCAGAGAATTCCAGAGACTCACCACTCTCTGTGTAAAGAATGTTTTCCTCATCTCGGTCCTAAAGGAATTCACCCTTATCCTTAGACTGTGACCCCTTGTTCTGGACTCCCTCAACATCGGGAACAATCTTCCAGCATCTAGCTTGTCCAACCCCTTAAGAGAAGGACCAAAAGGGTAACAATTTCAGGATTACTGCCTGTGCCGCGTGACAGTGAGAGTAGGAATGGAATGAGGTGGAGGATAAATGTGTGGCTGAGGGACTGGTGCAGTGGGCAGGGATTCAAGTTTCTTGATCACTGGGACCTCCTTTGGGGAAGACATGATCTGTACAAAAAGGACGGGTTGCACTTGAACCCGAGAAGGACCAATATCCTGGCAGGGAGATTTGCAAAGGCTACTGGGGAGACTTTAAACTAGAAAGGCTGGGGGGAGGAACTCGGGTAGAGGGGGCTAGGGGACAGGGTGTGGGGCAAGAGGCAGAGAAGGAAAGCACTCGGACCCAAAATGTAGGCGAGAAAGAGGAAAAAGATAATAAACAGAGAATAAGGGATGGTGGGTTTCTAAAGTGTGTATATTTTAATGCTAGGAGCATTGTAAGAAAGGTGGATGAACTTAGAGCCTGGATTGACACCTGGAAATATGATGTTGTGGCAATCAGTGAAACAAGGTTGCAGGAGGGCTGTGATTGGAAACTAAATATTCCAGGATTTTGTTGCTTCAGGTGTGATAGAATTGGAGGGACCAGAGGTGGAGGTGTTGCATTGCTTGTCAGAGAAGATATTACAGCAGTGCTTTGGCAGGATAGATTAGAGGGCTCGTCTAGGGAGGATATTTGGGTGGAACTGAAAAGTGGGAACAGTGTAGCAACACTTTTAGGGGTGCATTATAGACCGCCAAATGGGGAGCGAGAATTGGAAGAGCAAATATGTAAGGAGATAGCAGATATTAGTAGTAAGCACAAGGTAGTGATTATGGGAGATTTCATTTTTCCAAAAATAGACTGGGAAACACATTCTGTAAATGGGCTGGATGGTTTGGAGTTTGTAAAATGTGTGCAGGATAGTTTTTTGCAGCAATACATAGAGGTATCGACCAGAGAAGGGGCAGTGCTGGACCTCCTGTTAGGAAATGAGGCAGGTCAGGTGACGAAGGTTTGCGTTGGTGAGCACTTCGGGACCAGTGATCAAAATACCATTAGTTTCAATATAATTATGGAGAGAGTCAGAACTGGACCTAGGGTTGAGATTTTTGATTGGAGAAAGGCTAACTTTGAGGGAATGTGTAATGATTTAAAAGGAGTGAATTGGGACATTTTGTTTTATGGGAAGGATGTAGAAGAGAAATGGAGGACATTTAAAGGGGAAATTGTAAGAGTACAGAATCTTTATGTCCCTGTTCGGTTGAAAGGAAATAGTAAAAATTGGAAAGTGCCATGGGTTTTCAAGGGAAATTGGACACTGTTCGAAAAAAAGAGAGATATCTACAATAATTATAGGAGACATGGAGTAAATGAGGTGCTAGAAGAGTATAAAGAGTGTAAAAAGAATCTTAAGAAATAAATTAGAAAAGCTAAAAGAAGATATGAGGTGGCTTTGGCAAGAAAGGTGAAAGTAAATCCAAAGGGTTTCTACAGCTATATTAATAGCAAAAGGATAACGAGGGATAAAATTGGACCATTAGAGAGCCAGAATGGACAGCTATCTGCAGAGCCAAAAGAGATGGGGGAGATATTGAACAATTTCTTTTCTTCGGTATTCACCAAGGAGAAGGATATTGAACTCTGTGAGGGAAAAAAGTAGAGTAACTATGGAAACTATGAGATTCAAAGAGGAGGAAGTACTGACACTTTTGAAAAATATAAAAGTGGATAAGTCCCCAGGTCCTGACAGGATATTCCCTAGGACATTGAGGGAAGTTAGTGTAGAAATAGCAGGAGCTATGACAGAAATATTTTAAATGTCATTAGAAACGGGAATAGTGCCGGAAGATTGGCGTACTGCGCATGTTGTTCCATTGTTTAAAAAGGGTTCAAAGAATAAACCTAGCAATTATAGGTTATTAGTTTGACGTCAGTGGTGGGCAAATTAATGGAAAGGATACTTAGAGATAATATATATAAGCATCTGGATAAACAGGGTCTGATGAAAAACATCAACATGGATTGTGCCTGGAAGGTCATGTTTGACAAACCTTCTTGAATTTTTTGAAGAGGTTACTAGGGAAATTGATGAGGGTAAAGCAGTGGATGTTGTCTATATGGATTTCAGTAAGGCCTTTGACAAGGTTCCCCATGGAAGGTTGGTTAAGAAGGTTCAATCTTTGGGTGTTAATGGCGGAGTAGCAAGATGGATTCAACAGTGGCTAAATGGGAGATGTCAGAGAGTAATGGTGGATGGCTGTTGTCAGGTTGGAAGCCGGTGACCAGTGGGGTGCCTCAGGGATCTGTGTTGGGTCCACTGTTGTTTGTCATGTACATCAATGATCTGGATGATGGGGTGGGAAATTGGATAAGTAAGTATGCAGATGATACTAAGATAGGTGGTGTTGTGGATAATGAAGTAGATTTTCAAAGTCTACAGAGAGATTTGGGCCATTTGGAAAAGTCGGCTGAAAGATGGCAGATGGAGTTTAATGCTGATAAGTGTGAAGTGCTACATCTTGGCAGGACAAATCGAAATAGGACGTACATGGTAAATGGTAGGGAATTGAGGAATGCTGTGAAACAGTGGGATCTGGGAATAACTGTGCATAGTTCCCTGAAGGTGGAATCGCATGTAGATAGGGTAGTAAAGAAAGCTTTTGGTGTGCTGGCCTTTATAAATCAGAGCATTGAATATAGGAGTAGGGAAGTAATGTTAAAATTGTACAAGGCACTGGTGAGACCAATTCTGGAGTATGGTGTACAATTTTGGTCGCCTAATTATAGGAAGGATGTCAACAAAATAGAGAGAGTACAGAGGAGATTTACTAGAATGTTGCCTGGGTTCCAGCAACTAAGTTACAAAGAAAGGTTGAACAAGTTAGGTCTTTATTCTTTGGAGCGCAGAAGGTTAAGGGGGGGGACTTGATTGAGATCTTTAAAATGATGAAAGGGATAGACAGAGTTGGTGAGTTTGCCCTCGACTCATACTCACAGCATGGTCGACACGAGGTCGTAGGAGGTTTTCGTAACTCTCATTCATGCTCGAGAGTGGTCTCCGCATACTCGAGGCCTCAGCTAGGTCGTGGCGGTTTTTTCAATATGTTAAAAAAATGCTCGCGAGTAAAAAAAGGTCGCCATGGAAATGGCTGTATGTTACATTGTTTAGTAATACAATTGCACGTGTCGTTAAAAGCGATTGGTTGACGTTCAATGGCAAATTACAGCTAAAATAGCAGCTAGGTTCTTTGTTAGTTCACCACATTTCACTGTGCCAACTGGCACGTGACAAATAAATGTATCCTGTATCTTGGAGACAATGGTGTCTGATTTCGGAGGAGAGTCTTTTCTCCTAGACAAGTTAGCTTTTTTTTTTTCCATTGTCCAAAGCAATTTACAAGTGGTTCTTTATTTACTAGTAGAAATCAGACTGCAACCAATTTGGCCTAGCAAATACAAATAATATTCACTTATTCATCACTCATGCTCTGTCTAATTCGTATGATGGAAACACATGTGTACTCATGAAATTACGCTTTTCCACCAGCAGATGGTGATATAGCTCTTTAGAAAATCACTGTGAATGAACACACGTAGGAACATATTATGTTAAAGAAGGAACTGCAGATGCTGGAGAATCGAGGGTTACACAAAAAGCTGGAGAAACTCAGCGGGTGCAGCAACATCTAAGGAGTGAAGGAGATAGGCGATGTTTCGGGTCGAGACCCTTCTTCAGACCTGAAGAAGGGTCTCGACCCGAAACGTCGCCTATCTCCTTCACTCCTTAGATGCTGCTGCACCCGCTGAGTTTCTCCAGCTTTTTGTGTAACCCTAGGAACATATTATATTTACATGTTAAGAAAATTGCATTGATGCTATTTAAAAAGTGTGACACTTTGAAGAGCACCAAGAAATTTCTGAATAACACAATTACAAGTGCACAAAATTCTGGTCCCTGACATTTTGCTTCTCCCAATGCATTTAAAATTCCACAAAAATATTTACAAAGCCCACTAATAATTTCAGCTTTGGGGGACACAGACATTTAGCAGATTTTATATCATGTTGGGATTATCAAATATGTTTGTTGCACTCTTGCCAATGCATCATATGCAAATTACTATAAGCATCAGTGAAGATAACTACCTACCCCAGTACTTGTTCTGGAGAACTTGAAATGTTGGATTTGTTAGATTCTGTGCCAAGCCATTGCCTTTTACCTGTGTAACCAGGGATATCTGGACGACTGCAGAAAGAAAAAAGTAACTTAATATCATAAGTAGTACTACAGCCAGAAGAATTAATTGAAACAGAAATAAATCAAATGTTTACAGATAATTATTTAAACCACTGAAAGAACATTGATAAAATGATAACATTGGCAAATTTCGTAATCTAGAAATCTAACCTGAGACGTTCAATGGAACAGTTTCCTATATTTCAGACTATTTCAAGCATTTGACAGTTTGTATATTACAATGGGACTAATGCAAAGGCAACTTTTCAGATTCATAAACAGCACTTTTAGGTACGTACTAGTTTGTCTCTGTTTGTCGTGGTTTTCTCGTTCGAAGAACAGTGAAGGGTGTAAATTCTGTGTAAGGATTATCCACATCATCAACGTTAGTGCTACCAACGGAGCCACTTCCAAAGAAAAAAAGAAAAAACATTTCAATTTGAATCCAATAACACGAAAATACTTTGTGATTATTGCTGAACAATATGACTTACCTATAGAGTGGAATCTGGCTAATTCTGGGAAAAGGGCTGGTACTGTAAAAGATGTTACAATTATTTAAACAAAACCCCATTAAAACCATGTACTTGAATTTTAATTTATTTGACTAATCACATTTTTAGTTTATGTTAAATTCAAAAACAATAACTGAAAGGATTTTTTTCACTGAACCATACATTTAATTGCCATACATTATTTGTAATATATAAAACAAGATCAATGTTATTTTCGTTATATTTTCTAGATTAAGCATTGAGAGTTGAAGAAGAAAAATTTAAAGGTGCTAATAAGAATCACTCACAAATTGTGTGGCTTAACTACAGCGGTTGAGGGCCGTGATTGACATTTGTCCCAGACTCCAAGCCCACTCACAGCCTAGGGATAACAGTAAATAACCAAGTAACTTATTGTGTCAGTTATATTTGTTTTTAACAAAGAAGGGAAATATGCTATGAATGTTCCTTAACAAATTCCTATTAATGGTTAAAATGGTGTCGTTTAGTTTAGAGATGCAGCACGGAAACAGGCCCTTTGGCCCACTGGGTCTGCGCCGACCAGCGATCCCCACACATTAACCCATCCTGCTCCCACCAGGGACAATTTTTACATTTACCAAGCCAATTAACCTACAAACCTGTACGTCTTTGGAATGTGGGAGGAAACCGAAGATCTCTGAGAAAACCCAACATCTGTAATCGGGATCGAACCTGGGTCTCCAGCTCTGCATTCGCTGCAAGGCAACTCTACCGCTGTGCTACCGTGACTGCCCATGTGGTAATAGAATTGTGCAAGTAAGTAAAAATAGATTTAGATTCAGATGAATTCCTGTCCAGCTAAATAAGCTAAAATGTACAGGATTAACACTGAATATTGATCTATAACATTCCCAGCTCCAAGCTCACTTTTCAGCTCTTGTGTACACTTCATGAAAATTACATAATTTGGTTTGGTGATATTCATACGTTTCAAATGCACGCATTTCCACATGTTGCAGGAGAGAGTATTCCCATTCCAAAAATCCACATGATGACACAAAGCAACCTTTGCTGACTCAAAGATGATATCTTTAAGCAGCTCTCTAAAACACCAAACTATCGCTAATTGAATCAAATAAATATTAGCATATGTGTGCAGGTTCCAGACATAAAGGCTATCTATCATCAAATTTTTGAAGAAAATATCTCAGGATGGGGTAAGCTGCTTTTTCATCATCACTTTGGCATAATTTGCATGCTAGATAGTCCATATAAAATGATTACAATTTCAGATGTGACTTTTGAGATACAGAACTCCTATAGAACTCTTCACTTATGGAAGGTTAGTGCGCCATTTTCATTGAATAATTACAGTTGATAACATGTAGGAGATTGCAGAGCAATCATTAGTAGTAGTAATTGGTATTGATTTATCAATGTCACATACCAAAGATACAGTGAAAAACCTTGCGTGCTATCCACTAAAGTAATCTATATTACTAAAAGTCTGATCTTGACCACTTCCTGTTGTTCTGTATATTGATTTTAGAAAAAAACGCTGCCCCCTCCGCTGTGCAGGACAAGAGGATTTTTCCCATTGATTAAAAATTATTAGTGTTATTAGCGTTTAAAAAATGTTGAGATTCTATCTCCTGAAGGCCACGCCCCTTCCGCAGGGACTGTCAAACCCGGAAGTGTTGAGTGCCTCAGTCAGTCTCTGCAAGATGGGGGAGCGAGAGGGTCACGTCTCTCAGTCTGAGCTGTGAATAACACTGAACACATGTCTACTAAACTGTGAGTGGTTTTACTGACCTGTCAGTGCCCTTATGTGGTGTGAAAATATTTTTTGTAAATGCTAAAGCTGTGTAGCCTTTGGTTTGGAAATGCTAAAGCTGCCCTTGCCTAATTAATGCCCCCTTGCCTAATTAAAGCTGCCTTGCCTAATTAAAGCTGCCTTGCCTAATTAAAGCTGATTTGCCTAATTAAAGCTGCCTTGCCTTCTATATAATTAAAAGTCTAATCTTGACCACTTCCTGTTAGCACTTTATATTGATTTTAGAAAAAAAATGCTGCCACGTACGGCTGTGATTTTTGGCCATCTTACTCAGAGTCCCCCTCCGTTCATCAGGTGCCAAGGATTTTTCCCATCGATGAAAAATAAAAGTTATTAGTGTTTAAAAAATGTTGAGATTCTCTCTCCTGTCAATCACGCCATGAAGGCCACACCCCTTCTGGAGGGAGGGACTATAAAACCTAGAAGTGTGGGCGTGGCTCAGTCTCTGAAAGATGAAGGAGGAAGAGGTCACAACTCACTGTCTTTCAACTGCCAGCCCACCAGCCGTGAGTGAGTGAGCTGGCAGCACAACAGGCTTGAGTGACTGAGCCGCCAGCCCAAAAATCCATTCGGCCACCAATGTCCATATTAGCCCTCTGGAAACCAGTCCCTTTGGCCCACAACACCCATACTAGTGCTCCAGAAACCGCCCCCCACCCCCTCCACTGGCCACCAATATTGGAATTGGTGGAGAGGTGGAATATTGCGTTGGGGGACCAGCCCTCCTGTGTGATGCAGGGACCCAACTGGTCCCACTTAGTCTAGTACCATATATAAATACAAATACAATCAGAGCATATGCATGTTCAACAGGAAAAATAACCAAAGTGTAGAATATAATGCTACAATGGCATTTTAGTGTTACAGTACCAGAGAAAGTGTCAATAAAAAATGATACAACGGCAACAGTGAGGTAAGTTTGGAGATCGGGACTACACCCTAAACTCAAGTGAGATCAGTTCAGTAGTCTAATAACAGCAGGGAAGAAGCTGTTTCTGAATCCGATGGCATGTACTTTCAAGCTTTTGTATCTTCTGCTGGATGGGAAGGGGGAAAAGAGGGAATGACCTGGGTGTAAGTGGTCCTTGATAATGTTGGCTGCTTTTCCAAGGCAGTGTGCAGTATAGATGACGTCAATAGAAGAAAAGCTGGTTTGTGTAATGGACTGGGCTGCATTCACACCTCTCTGAAACTTGTGGCAGTTTCGGGCAGAGCAGTTGCCAAGTCAAGTTGCTTTCTGGTTGAATGCTTTTTAAGGTGCAGTTGTAGAAATTGGTAAGAATCTTTGAAGATGTGCCAATTTTCCTTAGTCTCCGGAGGTGAGGCATTGGTGTGCTCTCTTGGCCACGGTGTCAATGTGATTGGACCAGGATTCATTAATGGTGATATTTGTGCCCAAGAACCCAAAGCCCTTAACCATCTCCATTTCAGCACCATTGATGCTGACAGGAGCATGTACATTACTCTGTTTTGTGAAGTCAATGACAACCTCCTCCATCTCATTAAGTGAGAGCTTGTTGTCTAAACACAGCGTTATTAAGCTCTCTATCTCCTTCCTGTACTTGTTGTTCCATATTACATATTACAAAGGACATAAATCTGTACTGAATTATAGTCTCTTTTGTACACTGGGATAAGCTTGAACAGCTGTGATATCCATATTACTCATAAATGAATATTGTGCAAGATAATTGTAAGTTCAGCAAATCTCCTTCAATGTAAAGGTGGATTTGAGTATTTAAATATTTATTAAAAACTTTGGCAGATGTACTAATCTACCTTTTTTTTTTAAGAAACAATAAATTGCAGAGAGTGAAACACTGATTCTTGACATATGCTGCTTGATCTATTGGGTGGCACAGCTAGTAGACCTGCTGCCTTACCAGATCGATCCTAATCTTAGGTTGTGTGTGTGTGTAGTTTGCACACTTGCCCATAGACCATGTAGGTTTACTTTGGGTGTTACATTTTCCACCCACATCCCAAAGACATGTGGGCTGGTACGGTAATTGGTCTCTGTGTTAAGCCCCTAGCATGCAGGGAGTAGACGAGAAAGTGAGATAACAAAACCAGAGTGACTGGGTGATTGATAGTTGGGGTGGATTCAGTGGGCTGGTGGGCCTGTTTCAATGCTGTATCTTTCAATTAATACTGAATAACTTTGGTATTTTATATTTTTAGGCTGCTTTTTCTGGAATGTCTCAGCTTCCTTAAAAATGGATGAAATCAGGCACTGATCAATATATTTTCCTCACATATTGATTTTTGTTTGCTTAAAAATCCTCTTGGCAACAATTGTTTAACAATGATTTTTTTATAAACTGACCTGGAGCTGGGGACGAGGTAGGAAAGATAAACTGCTTCTTTCTCTCCTCATTATATATTTGGCTCCAAAGAATTTGTCTTCATGAGTATGCCAGTTCATAAATACAGAAAATGAAAGCTAGTGGTGCAGAAGCAAGATATTCGCTTGATAGGAGATAAGCTGGCTACCATGAAACAGAATAGGCACAAATGGTTGGTGAGCTGTCATAAATGGCACATCACAGAATTCAGTGCTGGGACTTCAACTTTGTACAAATTATACTAACGACAAATATAGGGGCACATGGGATTAGTGCTAAAAAGCAAAGGTATGTTAGAGAGTAAATTGTGAAGTGAACAGGATGAGGCCACAAAGGACTATAGCTTAAGCAAGTGGGGAATGATCTGGCATATAGAAATATAATGCAGGAAAATAGGAAATTCTCCATTTAGACTGCAAAAATTAAAAAAAAGTATAACATTTAAATGGTGAGAGAGTGCTGAATTTTGAGATTGACAGTTTTGGGTACTGTCTGACAGCTTCAGATGAACTGTACTTTCATCGATTCCCATCATAATTCCTGTGCCCTGTTCTCACCTTGTTTTTATAAAGTCACCTCACTAACGGTCAGTTCTCATGCTCCTCGTTACCCAATCTGTTTTAACTAATCTCCTTCGTTTTTTGTCTTAAACCTCACTCTTCCAAGCTCTGCTTTCAAAACTGACATCCCTCCATTCTTCCCTCAGTTCTGATGAAGGGTCCCCTACATAACACATTAACTGATTTTTCTTTCCTTGCTGGAATAACTCAATGATTCTGAGATGCTGCTTAACTGGCTGAGTTCTTCCAGAATTTTGTTTTTTATTTTGTTGTACATTCCTAAAATGATATTATTGGAATATATCTGTAATTTATCAATGTTAATGTTCAATAAGTAACAAACAGGTTAGGCACATATATTTTGAATGTTTCCATATTAAATCTATAATACATATACAGTCCAATCCAAACCCTTACTTGCCACACATGAGGACTTGGATCAAATCGTTTTAGAGTTGAATGTCGTGACAAAGGGTCAGATTGAATGTCCGGTGTTGGATCTGCAGGTTTGGCTTTGGGTGGTAACATACAGTCCCAGTTAACGTCCTCATAACTCCTGTGCATTTCGAAAAAACAAACATCACAGCCCACATTAACGTCTGATGAATAAGGAGACATGAAAATCACCAAACTTACAATTGAGAATCGATAGGCAATATCATAAAATAATCTTCAAAGTGAATGCTAGTTATGTCGTAGAATTATCAAATGCCTAGAAAAAGCAAGCATGGCATTTCTATAAAACGGATAAGATACAGTAAATAATGGAATTACATGATAAATAATGGTAACATAGTAAATAACGGATACACAATGGAATTTTAAGCTATATATAAATAAAAATAGCTGGAGAAAAAAAGCTGAAGAAACTTAGTCAGTCAAACAGTATCTATGGAGGGAAAGAATTTGTGTTTTAGGTCAAGACCTTATATCAAGTCAGAGTGAAAAGGAAGATAGCTGAGGGGAGAGGAAATGGTTAGGGATGAGGAGTGGAATGAGACAGGGGCGACTTCCGGTGGCGCTATGGAGTGCAAAGAGGCGCGCCATTTAGCTCCGCTCCAAAAAACGCATTAAAACACCTGTAAAATAAAAACGGACTGAAGAAAAACACTTACCGGCAGCTGCCCTTCATCGCGTAAGTGACGTCATCAGAAATCACCGCGAAACCGACTTGATACCGGTATTTTAAATGAAAAAAACGGCTCATAAAAGGGACCTTCCTACTGCACCTCCGAGAAGACACAGAACTCGGGGGAAAACTCCACAAGAGGAAGGTGAGGACACTTTTCAAGAATCTGAGGAAGACTTATTTCTACTATCGAACACGAGCAAGCTCTAAGAAAGGCTATGGTAAAAGACAAAAGAGAATTGCTGGCTGAAAAGCTCGGAAACGTAGATACAAAACTTGATGACCAACTTAATGCTGTGAAAACAGAAATCTGTGGAAAAATTGATACTCTACAAGTTCGAATCGAGGAGGTGAATTCCTCTTTGAAAGGAGAAATTAAAAGGGTTGATGCGGATATCAGCAGCAAGCTGGAACCCATCATTTTCACTTCAAGAAACAAAGCGACGCCATCAGAGAACTGGAAACTGCAACTACTGACATCTCTCAGACAAAGACTGAAGAAGGAACCATGTCTCTGGGCAATTGGACAAAATGACCAAAAAATGCCTAGATCTCGAAGGCCGTTCCAAACACCAAAAATTAAGGATTGTTGGGGTGAAGGAATGAAAGGAAGATGGAAAAGACACTCGGGACTTTGCTGCCGACTTACTCTTACTCCAATCTGCCTGAGAGACCCAAACTCGACTGGGCACATCGAGCCCAGAGAGACCGACCAGGAGCTGGAGCTCCACCAAGACAACTTATTTTGAAGCTACACCACAAGAAATCTGATTTTTGAAGGAGACAACATAAGAATCTTTAGAGACTATCCATCAGAGGTTGTCAGGAAAAGAGCACTCTTTACCAAGTCGCGAGTTATCCTCAGAGACATATCAAACTTAAGATATGGTCTAATGTATCCTGCCAAACAAAGGGTCACATACAAAGAGTCCGAACGTTTCTTCACCGACCCAGAAGATGCATTTAAATATGCGCAAGATATAGCAAAGGACAAGTAGATAAGTAACATTTTGCATAGCTCTGTATGAAAATACATTGTATTGACTTTAACTGATTACTAGCAGGGCTATGCTTTATTTACCCTGAACTTATACTGCTTGTTGTGTGTTTAATTCACTCCTTCTATATGCATTTATAATTGGGAAATAAAAGTGGTAGGGGTCTTTTAATGGGTTTATAAGTTTATAATGCGTTTTTAAAAATGTTTTAAAAAAGTTTGTATAAGATGGCCGACAGGCTGTTAAGTCTAGACTAAGATCTGAGATAGTAATGGAATGTATGGGAAAAACAAAGAAGAAAAGGGAGGATACATGGGAGAGAAGCAGAGAGAGAGATTAATCTCTCTCTGAACAACCCAGTTGCGAAAACAACTTAAACTCATAATAATTTATCTAACACACTAACACAGTAACAGGAACCAATCAGACGTATTAAGCTGTCTATTTTAATTTAACACTTAACATCTAACCAGGAGACTTACTAAATCTAGGTTACGGTTAGAGAGTCTGTTTATATCCATAAGGTGGTTAAAAACTATCCGATAAAATGGTCTAGACTTCCTGATAGTCGGCAGGACAGAGCGAGGGGGAATATGCTAGAGAAGTTGGCGAGGAGGGGTAAGGCAATAAAGATTTAGGGGGTAGAGGGTGAGATGGGGAAAATTACAGAATGTTATTGGAAGGGTGATTTTGTGTGGATTAGTCAGGAAACCAGGGAAAGCTAGGGTAGTCAAGTAGAGAAGAGAGAAAGTGGGATGCACAGGGAGAGGGCAAGGGTCAATAGACAAAGGGGGGCTAAGCAAGTGGAGACAGGCGCTGGGTAAGTTGTAGCAAGATACGAGGAAGGTTAGAGACAGTATTAGAATGATTGGGGAAGTTGCTGGGGTGTTGATGGATGTTTGAGAAGGGAAGGGAGGAGAGAGAGAGATCTCGCTCTGTCTGCTGAACTGCTGGAGGTACTAATTAACTCCTTTAAGCCTGCCGATTTTAAACTGGCTATGTATGTAACATACTAATCTCAGTAAGAAAATTAATAAGTTTTATATTCCAATTTAACCAGTAAATACCCATTTAGTATGTAGATTTAGAAAAAGATTTCTAACTCTTATCAGATGAATTATTTACTGATCGTTCTCCGTTTGTTCTTTGTTACACTATATGTCGATCAGTCCCTTTTATTTTAGTATTACTCTGCAAGGGGCAGAGCTAACTGAAACCAACCTCTACGGAAGTGTACAAGAAATATCCCACCAGGGGGTGAGCCACACGCACAGTATCTCTATATGCTGTGATTTTTTACTTATTTTTTTATTATTTAGTTTATCTAGCAGACTTTCTATCCACTCTTCTTAAGGCACTTTTTCCTGCAGGGCTTTGGAATTGGGCTCACCCACCCAGTAACCAAAAGGTTGCTTTTAAATATTGTGTTACTCCATCAAAAACAAGGGAAACCATGTAAGCTTTAAAGCAAGATGATCCTTTGACGAAAATTGGAGGAATTACATTTTGTAGTTGGAATATTAAGGGTGTTAATGAGCCAATTAAAAGGGGTAAGGTTTTAGCCCATTTAAATTCAATTAATGCTGATATAATATTTTTACAGGAGACGCATCTCAAGGATGGAGCTCATAACAGGCTGAAGGTTAACTGGATTGGCCAATTATATCATTCTACTTTTCTCTCTAAAGCTAGAGGTACTGCAATTATAATTTGTAAAGGCATACCATTCAAACATAAAGCTACTATAGCAGATAAGGAGGGTAGGTACATCATAGTATCTGGGGATTTGTATTTAACCCCACTTACTATGGTGAATATCTACGCCCCCAACTTTGACAACCCACAATTTTTTAATAAAATAATTAATACAATCTCAGATTCCACCCAGCAAAATCTGATAATTGGAGGAGACTTCAATTGCGTTCTGGACCAATATCTGGATAAATCCTCACAACAAAGGAGATATAATACAAAATCAAAATCTAGCAAACTCCTAAACACGTATATAAAAATTACAATTATAATCGACGTATGGAGGATTGCGAATCCATCCGGAAGAGAATATTCTTTCTATTCCGCTGTGCACAAAACGTATACACGTATTGATTACTTTCTGGTGGACACAAAACTAATACCTTTTACAACAAATCCCAAATATCATAACAATATTATTTCCGATCATTGTCCTCTAACTTTCTCCTTAAAACTAAAAGGAATGTACAATAAAAAAATGTTCTGGAGATTTAATCCTCAAATATTAACTGACCCAGCTTGCTGTGAATATCTGAAGTAACAGATGGAATTGTTTTATGAGACAAATAACACACCAGGTATTTTGGCCTTGTTATTATGGGAATCTTTTAAAGCCTTTCGATTATCTCATATCAAGTGTATCAAAATAAAAAGAACAGGATGGAGCAATTAGAATTAGAACAGATTAGACAGCTTGATTCAGAAAATGCTATAGATCTTTCTATTGATAAGCACAATAAGATAGCAGTAATAATATTCAAGTTAAATCAAATTCTCTCTGCAAGAGTTATCAGGCTTTCAAATTACTAAACAAAAAAACTTTGAATTCGGCGACAAACCGCACAAACTTCTTGCACGCCAGCTGAGAAAAATGAGAAAAGATCATACTATTCAAAAAATTAGATCAGAAAAAGGTGAGCTGTTCATACTCCCTAAAGATATCAGCGAAAGATTTTTACAATTCTATCAAACTTTATACACATCTAAAACTTCAGTAGAAACGATAAAAATTAAAAACTTCCTTAACAATTACAATTTTCCATCACTTAATGTGGCGGAACGTGAAGAATTAGGAGCGCAGATCACAATAAAAGACATTGAAGAGGCTATTAAATCACTGAATAATGGTAAAACGCCAGGCCCAGATGGGATTAGTAATGAATTTTATAAATACTTTCATGAATTAATCTCAACGCGTTCACAAGCCTTTTATATACATGCATTTAAACAGACGCTACCACAAACTTTAGCCAAATCATATTATACTGATACCCAAAACAGATAAAGATCTCGATGAACCAGGACCATATAGAGCAATAGCTCTCCTAAATACAGACCAGAAAATATTAGCTAAAACCCTGGCAACAAGACTAAGTAAATACGTTAGTAAATTAATACAGTGTTAAAGAAGGAACTGCAGATGCTGGAGAATCGAGGGTTACACAAAAAGCTGGAGAAACTCAGCGGGTGCAGCAGCATCTAAGGAGCGAAGGAGATAGGCGACGTTTCGGGTCGAGACCCTTCTTCAGACCCGGAACGTCGCCTATCTCCTTCGCTCCTTAGATGCTGCTGCACCCGCTGAGTTTCTCCAGCTTTTTGTGTAACCCCAGTAAATTAATACACCCTGATCAAACTTAGTTTATACCCAAGAGACACTCGTTCAACAACTTGAGATGTCCGTTTAATATAATGTACTCGCATATAACGATAAAAGAATTATCAATTTTTTTCATTAGATGCAGAAAAAGCATTTGACCAAGTAGAATGGAAATATCTTTTGTGATATCAAATATCAAATGTATTACAAACATTTCAATTAGGAGAACATTTTATTTCATGGATAAAGTTATTATAATAACAAGCCGACTGCCAGAATACTTACTAATCAAACACTCTCACCTAAATTTCAATTATCCAGGGGCAATAGACAACAGTATGCATTATCACCTCTGTTATTTGCCCTTGCGATCGAACCCTTAGCTGAAAACATAAGAGTACATCCGAACATTCATGGTGAAAATACTAAATATTCTAATAATAAGATATCGCTATATGCAGATGACGTACTATTATACATTACCAACTCCCAAGTTAGTATTCCAAACATACTAAATCTTATAGAAGAATTTGGATCCTTTTCAGGGTATAGAATAAACTGGAACAAAAGTGAAATTATGTCAATAAAACCTCAAGACCCGACACACCTTCTAAAATTTCCTTTTAGTATGCTACGGAAAATTTTAAATATCTTGGAGTTTATGTAACTAGAAAATACCCTTCTTTATTTCAAGCAAATTTTTCACCATTCATTACCAAACTAAATGCCCTTATTCAATTTTGGAAAACGCTTCCGATCTCCCTCATAGGTAGAATAAATGTCATAAAGATGATCTTCCTTCCACAAATCCTGTACCTATTTCAATCAATACCGATTTTTCTCCCTAAAAATTAAAAAAAAAACTTGATTCTGTGTACACAAACTTTATTTGGGATTACAAAACTCACAGAATTCATAAACGACATTTATGTAAACCTAAAGCAATCGGCGGATCGTCTCTCCCTAATTTATTTTACTATTACTGCACAACGAATATTAGAAATTTAATCTATTGGATGGACGATACATGCCAACAGGTAAACTGGCTAATAATGGAGAGAGAAGATTGTTTGCCTTTTAATATAGGTGCGATTCTTCTCTCTCCAATAAATCTGAAGAAATCAGCATGTGAGAAAAATACGAATCTGGAGACAGGTGAAATCAACCTTTAAATTGAGAAATTTATCTCTTCTCTTACCAATCGCCAATAATCCCTCGTTTAAACTGTCTACTTTAGATATGGCGTTTATACAATGGGAAAGCTTAGGAATTAAAAAGCTGGGAGACCTTTATGAGATGGGGACTCTCCTCTCATTTCAAGAATTACAGTCGAAATATAATTTGAAAGGTAGCCAATATTTTAGATACCTTCAAATATGAGACTATGTGAAATCACACACACAAGGCTGTCAATATATGGTTCCAGACATACTAGACAAATGCATTAATAGAAAGTCTGATTCAAATAAGTTAATATCGTACCTTTACAATACCCTTTTAGATTTACAAACTCCATCGTCAGAAATAGTTAGGCGAGCTTAGGAAGATGAACTGGGCCTAACAATTTTAAAAGATGGTTGGGAGGAAAGCCTTCTATATATACACAACTGTTCTCTTAATGTTAGGCACTCGCTAATACAATTTAAAATACTGCATAGAATTTATTACTCAAAGTCTAAACTGAATAATATCTTCCCAAATGTCTCCCCTATTTGTGGTAAATGTCTCCTGCGGGAAGCAACCATAACCCACTCTTTTGCCTCCTGTATAAAGTTAGACAATTTCTGGAGGGGAGTTTTTGATATTTTTTCTAAAATACTTAAAATAAAATTGGACCCCGACATACAATTGATCACACTAGGTACGTCAGAAGCCTGTTCTGAGCTAACATTATTTCAAAGATGTTTCCTTAACTATGGCCTGATAACAGTGAAAAAACTAATACTTAAATTTTGGAAACACACATCAGTCCCTACAGTGAAGATGTGGATTACAAACATGTCTGAGACACTCCATTTGGAAAATATTAGACTTGTCTTGGCAGAAAAACCAGAACAATTTTTCAAGACATGGACACCATTCACCGAATTCTTACAAGGATAGTATGGCGCAACAGAAATCTAAATTTAAATCCGATTCTGGGTTGGGTGAGGTGGGCGGGGGGGGGGGCGAGAGAAACGGACGAGGGGCAGGTATATCTCCACTTTCCTATTTCTTTTTTCCCTCTCTTCTATCTACACTCACTTTTAAGCCACACTATGTTTGTAGTCTAGAGGTCTTTTCTATGTGCTTTTTCAAGCTATCTTTTCACTTCTCACTTTTTCCCTCGCTTGTTCTCTCTCTTATTTTCAGGTTATAAGGTTAAAAATGAAGCTGTACAATAATTGTATAATTTTAGATGCCGAATGTTTTATCCTTGTACAATTGCTTCTAATAAAAATAATTAAAAAAATAAAAACATTTTAAAAAGGAATGAGACTGGAGCAGTTGAATAACGCGTGGACTGAGGAAAGCAAATAAAGCCAAAAGGGAAGGGGAAGGTGGTGGAAAAAGGAGCTTTTGGCTGATGAGTTGGGACACAAAGGTTATAAATGCTGGATTCTGGTATGTGAAGGGGCTGTCCCACTGTACGAGCTAAGTCAAGAGTTCTCTCGAGTTTCCCCTGATTCGAACTTGGACAATTACGGTAATTGCCGCTCATAGGTACTTGGGGCCCTCATGGACATTTTTCAACATGTTGAAAAATATGTTGAAAACATATTGAAAAATCTTCACGAGCTTATCGCGTTTCCCCGAGTACCTGCCGTAAGCGTTACGAGTCGCAAAGAGACGTCCTGAGCTCCAACATACCCGCTACGTACATTCTACGTGCTTACCATAAGTTTGATTTTTTTTTAAACTCGGGAGAGCTCTTGAATTAGCTCATACAGTGGGACAGCCCCTTGAGGAAGGTAAGAAACCAAGCAGACGAGGCGACCAGTTTGCAGAGACCTTCATGCTCTCCGTAATTGCTAACCCAAACTCCCGATTGCATGCTATTTCAACCCTTCCCATTCCCACAGCTATCTGTCTGTCCATCCAAGGCCTTTTGCATTGACTGGTTGAGACCCAGCACGACTTTCAGTAAACCTCTAGGTCTCTCTACTCTATGGTAGACACAAAAAGCTGGAATAACTCAGCGGATCAGACAGTATCTCTGGAGAAAAGGACTTGGTGACGTTTTGGGTCAAGACCCTCCTCTCAACCTGAAATGTCACCTATTCCTTTCTCGGCCCGACTGCACCAGCATGACAACCTGTATCTGATCCGATTACTTTGCCGATGGCCACGCTGCCTTCACCTGTACCAAAGTCTCCTGTTTCATCCCAAGGAGTGCCATTTAAATCTCCGAAGCCTGTATCACCACCGAGCGTGTCCCTGGTGATGGGAGGAGATGTAGGACCGTACCATAAGCGAGGTGGTCATGTTTGCAAGCCCACCGTAAAGTACCCAGGCTATGTTTAAACGTCCCCCAGTTTATTGCGACATGCTATGTGTGCTTTATATAATCAAGAGTATACGTTTGGCTTTAGTTCTTTGTAGTATTTAGTAATTTTGCATTTGCATTTAATTCTTTAAGAGGGAGGATGTGGATTAGCGTGTCACTCACACTGCTGGTCTGAACACAGGCTAATTAGTGAGCTCTCTCACTCGGGCAGACTAGCTGAAGTATGGAGATGATAGCACAAAGTGTTTCCTCCACAGAGTTGCTAATAAGACTATGGATTCTAATCACTATGTGCGAGTCTGATCATTTCCTACAGTCCATCAGAAACCCCTCCAGCGATACACCCACCACTGATGTCAAGCCACTCTTAAATAAAGGTAGAACATTAGGCATCCTCCAGTCTTCCAGTAACCACCCATCACATCCCGTCTTTGCGCAGTTAAACAAATAACTCTGTCAGGGCCCCAGCAATTTCTTTTCTAGCTTCCCACAATATCCAAGGATAGGCTTAGTCAGGCCCAGGTGATTAACATACCTCAATATTCTTTAAGACTGTTAGCATCTCCTCTACTGTAATTTAAATATGTGCCTGCACATTGCAACTCCTTCCTCCCAATTCTTTTGTTTTCATGTCCTTCACCTCAGTAAATATGGATGCGAAATATTCATTTAACACCTGGCCCAGGTGAAAGGTGAAGACGAGGGAAAATCTGCCCCTGCGCTATTCCGGGGAGAGAGTGAAAGATGAGGTACAGGAAATAGATGAAATGCAATCGAAGACCCTGTAAAACTAGATTCTCATTAGTTCTGCAATGCGGAACCAGACTTTTGAAAGAAAGAAGATACTTCGTTAAAAGACTTGGTGTATTTCTTTTCACTTTGTTGTAACTTGCATTGGTTAGATTTTTCTTTATTGCTGCTCGTACTCAATAATACTTCAATTTTCTTTGAATTTCAAAATGATTTAAAGGGGACCCAAGAAGCAAGATGGTATATATATATGGAATGAGCTGGAATATAGACATATGGAATATACTGTCCAGTTCAGGTAAGGTTTAACCTTACTGAGAATTGCAGAAGAGCATCTTGCTTTTGATTGCTCAAGGAATCTATTTCATATTTTTCAGTGTAGCTTAGGAATACTGTGCGAATGTGGAAGGTAATTTGTGTAGTAAAGTGCTCAAATTAAGCTTTCATATAAACTATTCCAATTTAAGCCCGAATTAAATACAATTTTGCAGTATTATATCTCAACGACACATTATTCTTTAACAAATCCTTAATTGCTACCCGTAATTAAATCTGTGCAGCGAGGACGCTCTTTCCCCACACGCTGTGCACTCTCTCCCCGCATGCTGCTCGCTCTCCCTCCGCACGCTGCGCTGTCTCTCTCCGCACGCTGCACTGTCTCTCCCTCCGCACGCTGCACTGTCTCTCCCTCCGCACGCTGCGCTCCTTCTCCCTCCGCACGCTGCGCTCCTTCTCCCTCCGCACGCTGCGCTCCTTCTCCCTCCGCACGCTGCGCTCCTTCTCCCTCCGCACGCTGCGCTCCTTCTCCCTCCGCACGCTGCGCTCCTTCTCCCTCCGCACGCTGCGCTCCTTCTCCCTCCGCACGCTGCGCTCCTTCTCCCTCCGCACGCTGCGCTCCTTCTCCCTCCGCACGCTGCGCTCCTTCTCCCTCCGCACGCTGCGCTCCTTCTCCCTCCGCACGCTGCGCTCCTTCTCCCTCCGCACGCTGCGCTCCTTCTCCCTCCGCACGCTGCGCTCCTTCTCCCTCCGCACGCTGCGCTCCTTCTCCCTCCGCACGCTGCGCTCCTTCTCCCTCCGCACGCTGCGCTCCTTCTCCCTCCGCACGCTGCGCTCCTTCTCCCTCCGCACGCTGCGCTCCTTCTCCCTCCGCACGCTGCGCTCCTTCTCCCTCCGCACGCTGCGCTCCTTCTCCCTCCGCACGCTGCGCTCCTTCTCCCTCCGCACGCTGCGCTCCTTCTCCCTCCGCACGCTGCGCTCCTTCTCCCTCCGCACGCTGCGCTCCTTCTCCCTCCGCACGCTGCGCTCCTTCTCCCTCCGCACGCTGCGCTCCTTCTCCCTCCGCACGCTGCGCCGTCTCTCCCTCCGCACGCTGCGCCGTCTCTCCCTCCGCACGCTGCGCCGTCTCTCCCTCCGCACGCTGCGCCGTCTCTCCCTCCGCACGCTGCGCCGTCTCTCCCTCCGCACGCTGCGCCGTCTCTCCCTCCGCACGCCGCGCTCCCTCTCTCCGCACGCCGCGCTCCCTCCCTCCGCACGCCGCGCTCCCTCCCTCCGCACGCCGCGCTCCCTCTCCCTCCGCACGCCGCGCTCCCTCTCTCCGCACGCCGCGCTCCCTCTCTCCGCACGCCGCGCTCCCTCTCTCCGCACGCCGCGCTCCCTCTCTCCGCACGCCGCGCTCCCTCTCTCCGCACGCCGCGCTCCCTCTCTCCGCACGCCGCGCTCCCTCTCTCCGCACGCCGCGCTCCCTCTCTCCGCACGCCGCGCTCCCTCTCTCCGCACGCCGCGCTCCCTCTCTCCGCACGCCGCGCTCCCTCTCTCCGCACGCCGCGCTCCCTCTCTCCGCACGCCGCGCTCCCTCTCTCCGCACGCCGCGCTCCCTCTCTCCGCACGCCGCGCTCCCTCTCTCCGCACGCCGCGCTCCCTCTCTCCGCACGCCGCGCTCCCTCTCTCCGCACGCCGCGCTCCCTCTCTCCGCACGCCGCGCTCCCTCTCTCCGCACGCCGCGCTCCCTCTCTCCGCACGCCGCGCTCCCTCTCTCCGCACGCCGCGCTCCCTCTCTCCGCACGCCGCGCTCCCTCTCTCCGCACGCCGCGCTCCCTCTCTCCGCACGCCGCGCTCCCTCTCTCCGCACGCCGCGCTCCCTCTCTCCGCACGCCGCGCTCCCTCTCTCCGCACGCCGCGCTCCCTCTCTCCGCACGCCGCGCTCCCTCTCTCCGCACGCCGCGCTCCCTCTCTCCGCACGCCGCGCTCCCTCTCTCCGCACGCCGCGCTCCCTCTCTCCGCACGCCGCGCTCCCTCTCTCCGCACGCCGCGCTCCCTCTCTCCGCACGCCGCGCTCCCTCTCTCCGCACGCCGCGCTCCCTCTCTCCGCACGCCGCGCTCCCTCTCTCCGCACGCCGCGCTCCCTCTCTCCGCACGCCGCGCTCCCTCTCTCCGCACGCCGCGCTCCCTCTCTCCGCACGCCGCGCTCCCTCTCTCCGCACGCCGCGCTCCCTCTCTCCGCACGCCGCGCTCCCTCTCTCCGCACGCCGCGCTCCCTCTCTCCGCACGCCGCGCTCCCTCTCTCCGCACGCCGCGCTCCCTCTCTCCGCACGCCGCGCTCCCTCTCTCCGCACGCCGCGCTCCCTCTCTCCGCACGCCGCGCTCCCTCTCTCCGCACGCCGCGCTCCCTCTCTCCGCACGCCGCGCTCCCTCTCTCCGCACGCCGCGCTCCCTCTCTCCGCACGCCGCGCTCCCTCTCTCCGCACGCCGCGCTCCCTCTCTCCGCACGCCGCGCTCCCTCTCTCCGCACGCCGCGCTCCCTCTCTCCGCACGCCGCGCTCCCTCTCTCCGCACGCCGCGCTCCCTCTCTCCGCACGCCGCGCTCCCTCTCTCCGCACGCCGCGCTCCCTCTCTCCGCACGCCGCGCTCCCTCTCTCCGCACGCCGCGCTCCCTCTCTCCGCACGCCGCGCTCCCTCTCTCCGCACGCCGCGCTCCCTCTCTCCGCACGCCGCGCTCCCTCTCTCCGCACGCCGCGCTCCCTCTCTCCGCACGCCGCGCTCCCTCTCTCCGCACGCCGCGCTCCCTCTCTCCGCACGCCGCGCTCCCTCTCTCCGCACGCCGCGCTCCCTCTCTCCGCACGCCGCGCTCCCTCTCTCCGCACGCCGCGCTCCCTCTCTCCGCACGCCGCGCTCCCTCTCTCCGCACGCCGCGCTCCCTCTCTCCGCACGCCGCGCTCCCTCTCTCCGCACGCCGCGCTCCCTCTCTCCGCACGCCGCGCTCCCTCTCTCCGCACGCCGCGCTCCCTCTCTCCGCACGCCGCGCTCCCTCTCTCCGCACGCCGCGCTCCCTCTCTCCGCACGCCGCGCTCCCTCTCTCCGCACGCCGCGCTCCCTCTCTCCGCACGCCGCGCTCCCTCTCTCCGCACGCCGCGCTCCCTCTCTCCGCACGCCGCGCTCCCTCTCTCCGCACGCCGCGCTCCCTCTCTCCGCACGCCGCGCTCCCTCTCTCCGCACGCCGCGCTCCCTCTCTCCGCACGCCGCGCTCCCTCTCTCCGCACGCCGCGCTCCCTCTCTCCGCACGCCGCGCTCCCTCTCTCCGCACGCCGCGCTCCCTCTCTCCGCACGCCGCGCTCCCTCTCTCCGCACGCCGCGCTCCCTCTCTCCGCACGCCGCGCTCCCTCTCTCCGCACGCCGCGCTCCCTCTCTCCGCACGCCGCGCTCCCTCTCTCCGCACGCCGCGCTCCCTCTCTCCGCACGCCGCGCTCCCTCTCTCCGCACGCCGCGCTCCCTCTCTCCGCACGCCGCGCTCCCTCTCTCCGCACGCCGCGCTCCCTCTCTCCGCACGCCGCGCTCCCTCTCGCCGCGCTCCCTCTCGCCGCGCTCCCTCTCTCCGCGCTCCCTCTCTCCGCACGCCGCGCTCCCTCCCTCCGCACGCCGCGCTCCCTCCCTCCGCACGCCGCGCTCCCTCCCTCCGCACGCCGCGCTCCCTCTCCCTCCGCACGCCGCGCTCCCTCTCCCTCCGCACGCCGCGCTCCCTCTCCCTCCGCACGCCGCGCTCCCTCTCCCTCCGCACGCCGCGCTCCCTCTCCCTCCGCACGCCGCGCTCCCTCTCCCTCCGCACGCCGCGCTCCCTCTCCCTCCGCACGCCGCGCTCCCTCTCCCTCCGCACGCCGCGCTCCCTCTCCCTCCGCACGCCGCGCTCCCTCTCCCTCCGCACGCCGCGCTCCCTCTCCCTCCGCACGCCGCGCTCCCTCTCCCTCCGCACGCCGCGCTCCCTCTCCCTCCGCACGCCGCGCTCCCTCTCCCTCCGCACGCCGCGCTCCCTCTCCCTCCGCACGCCGCGCTCCCTCTCCCTCCGCACGCCGCGCTCCCTCTCCCTCCGCACGCCGCGCTCCCTCTCCCTCCGCACGCCGCGCTCCCTCTCCCTCCGCACGCCGCGCTCCCTCTCCCTCCGCACGCCGCGCTCCCTCTCCCTCCGCACGCCGCGCTCCCTCTCCCTCCGCACGCCGCGCTCCCTCTCCCTCCGCACGCCGCGCTCCCTCTCCCTCCGCACGCCGCGCTCCCTCTCCCTCCGCACGCCGCGCTCCCTCTCCCTCCGCACGCCGCGCTCCCTCTCCCTCCGCACGCCGCGCTCCCTCTCCCTCCGCACGCCGCGCACCCTCTCCCTCCGCACGCCGCGCACCCTCTCCCTCCGCACGCCGCGCACCCTCTCTCCGCACGCCGCGCTGTCTCTACCCTCCGCACGCCGCGCTGTCTCTACCCTCCGCACGCCGCGCTGTCTCTACCCTCCGCACGCCGCGCTGTCTCTACCCTCCGCACGCCGCGCTCCCTCTACCCTCCGCACGCCGCGCTCCCTCTACCCTCCGCACGCCGCGCTCCCTCTACCCTCCGCACGCCGCGCTCCCTCTACCCTCCGCACGCCGCGCTCCCTCTACCCTCCGCACGCCGCGCTCCCTCTACCCTCCGCACGCCGCGCTCCCTCCCTCCGCACGCCGCGCTCCCTCCCTCCGCACGCCGCGCTCCCTCGCTCCGCACGCCGCGCTCCCTCGCTCCGCACGCCGCGCTCCCTCGCTCCGCACGCCGCGCTCCCTCGCTCCGCACGCCGCGCTCCCTCGCTCCGCACGCCGCGCTCCCTCGCTCCGCACGCCGCGCTCCCTCGCTCCGCACGCCGCGCTCCCTCGCTCCGCACGCCGCGCTCCCTCGCTCCGCACGCTGCGCTCCCTCGCTCCGCACACTGCGCTCCCTCTCTCCGCACACTGCGCTCTCTCTACACACTCTGCTCACGCTTTATTCTCCTCGACGCTCAGATTGACAGTGGGTGCCAGAAGCGGCGGTTTCAAACATTTTCTAAACCTTCATAACTTTTGTATTATTCCACTGATTGGACCAAAACGTGTTGCACTTGCAGCACAGGAGAATGGCGAGTAAGGTGGCGAAAACCTGTAGTGCTATCGGGTTTGATCAAATTTTAAATAAACGCAAACCGAAGAGGACAAAATGGGAGATTTAGTATAATGCAGATTACACCCACTTGCATCACTTTCTCTGGCAGCTCGTTCCATGTATGCACCACTCTGTGCGTGGAAAGGTTGCCCCTCGGGTCCCTTTTGCATTTCACCTTAAACCTATGCTATCTGTAATCAAATCTATAATAACACTCATACCAAAAACAGATAAGGACCTGGAAGATCCAGGTCAGGCACGTGCCGTCAGGGTAGGCAAGGTAGGCACTGCCTACCCTGACTAAAATTATAACATAGTAATAACTAAATATAAATAATAAAGGCATGGGAGAGTTATGCCTATGTAAGAGATTGATCTCTTAGGTAGGCATAATTCTCCGTGCCTTTCATCCGCAGCACTTGTAACACGGGAAGCTCTGTGCAGCCCACCTGCCGTCAGCGCTGCCTGAAGCTGTCACTTTCAAGCGGGGCTGAAGGCAGCAGAAATTCTGCCTTTCCTGTACTGCACATGTGCATCAGTCTACTGCGCATGCGCAGCACAAGTTTCTTGGCGGGGTTTTCATCTATGGTTTGTCGTGTACCAATAATGTGGTAAGTATATTTTGTGTTTATGCGTTTAAATACCGTATTTCCCGGGGGTGTGGGGGCGGGGGGAGCGCTCCTTTCACAGCGTTTGGGGAGTCTGTGCCAGGGGTAAAGTTGCGGGGAGGGCACGAATGTTATGAATGAGGGGTCGGGAGCATCCACTTCCGACGCTCCTTGCACGGAGGCGTGGAATGCCACCGCTCTGAGGCCGGGGGGGGGGGGGGGGGGGAAGAGAGAGAAGTAGTTCGGGTTGCTGAGTGGTAGCTGGGCCGGACAGCGGAACCAGCCGCCACCTTATCTCCTTCTGCCGGTCCCCGCTCACCTCTGGCAGCTCTCCGTCTAAAAACCTCTCTCCTGCTGCTCGCTGGCCTCACTCATGTCCTTAAATTCAGCGCGATTGAGGTTACTCGGCTGTGGGAATTTAAGGATTTGCAGGAAGCCGCTGACATGAGCGAAGTCGGCGAACGGCAGGTGACAGGTATTCCGACGGAGAGCACTGCCAAAGGTGAGCGGGCCGGCAGAAGCCGCTGAAGTGGCGGCCAGTTCTGCTGTCGGGTCCCGGTGGTCGCTCGTAGCTCCCCGAGCTGCTTCTATCCCCAGCTACAGTGCGTGGCTTCGCGCCCGGAGAGCTGCGGTAGCGGTGAGTGAGTGAGTTACTGGCAGTGTCACCGACACCCTCCTTCTCAACACTCGTGCCCTCCCCACAACTTTACCCCTGGCACAGACTCTACACACGCTGTGAAAGGAACTGTTCCTCCAATTGGTCTAGGATTAGGAAGCCTTGGGCAAATTGAAATGTCACTGCTTTTATTTATTTTTTTATTTAACGGAGAGAACAATCTGTGCATGCGCGGTTTAATTTTTTTTTTTAAGCGGACTGAGTGCCTACCCTGAGTAATTACTCACGGCACGTGCCTGATCCAGGTTCATATAGAGCTATAGCTCTCTTAAACACTGATCGAAAAATATTATCTAAAATCCTAGCACAATGATTAAGCACAGTGATTAATAAATTAATACACCCTGACCAAACAGGATTTATCCCAAAACGCTACTCTTCCTATAACCTGAGACAATTATTCAATATTATATACTCAAAGAGAATTATTAACGAAGATTTAGCAATTATTTTGTTAGATGCTGAGAAAGCATTTGATTAGGTGGCATGGCCCTATTTATTCTCGGTCATGGAAAATTTTCAACTGGGCGAGAAGTTTAGTACATGGGTAAAACTTTTATATACTAATCCAACAGCTAGAATATCAACAAACCAATTGAACCATTAGCAGAAAGTGTTAGGTCCCATCCTGAAATATACAGGTATAATACTAAAGACACTGAGAATAACATTTATTTACATGCAGACGATGTATTAATCTACATTACAAAACCTGAATTTAGTATCCCAAACCTATTAAATTTAATAACTCAATTTGGCTCACTCTCGGGATACAAAATTAATTGGAATAAAAGTGAAATTATGCCAATAATGGAAATCAATCCACATATATTACAACAACCCCCCCTTCAAAATAGTTAATGAAAAATTTAAATATCTCGGAATTTATGTAAAAAAAAACATAAACTTCTTTATTTAAACTAAACTTCCCAACTTTATTGAACAGATTGCATAAGAATATTCAATATTGGAAAACACTACCTATCTCAATGTTTGGTAGAATTAATGCAATATAAATGAATTATTGTACCTTTTTCAATCAATCCCGATATATCTTCCAAAAACTTTTTTTTAAAAAGTAGACTCTATAGTCACTAATTTTATCTGGGATTATAAGAATCACAGAATAAATAAAAAGCATTTATGTAAATCAAAAATAAATGGAGGTTTAGCTTTACCGAATTTCATGCTCTATTTCTGGGCAGTTAATATTAAAAATATGAACTTCTGGTTGGAAGAATTGGACCAGCAACCAGATTGGTTAAAAATGAAAAAGGAAGACTGTTTACCCTATGAAATTGGTTCGATTTTGTTTGTTACCACTAAATTAAGCAAAAAAACCTATAGTGAAAACCCTATAATATACAGTGGTATACGAATTTGGAAACAATTAAAAAAGACTTTAACATTGGATAATCTATCACTACTTCTTCCCATTGTAAACAACCCGGCATTTAAATCTTCAATGTTTGATAAAGGTTTTCTACAATGGAAAAATCACAGAATTAAAAAGATGGGTCACCTCTCTAGGAAAGGCATTTTCCTTTCATTTCAGGAGTTACAACAAATTTATGGACTTCACTCAAATGACTATTTCAGATATCTACAATTTAGAGATTATGCTAAATCAAATACAATGGACTATAGAAATAGAGATCCAGAAATTGATGAATGTTTGAATAACCACCCTAATACAAAAAAATATATTATATCTATAATACCATATTAGACAATGAGGCACCTACGACGGAAATATATAGGCAATCATGGGAAAATGAACTAGGCCAACCAAAATAATGCAAGGTATTTGGGACGAAAGCTTACAACATATACATCATTACTCATTAAATGCTACACATTTCTTAATACAATTTAAAGTATTACAAAGATTACATTATTCAAAAACAAAATTAAATAGAATCTTCTCAAATATATCTCCTATCTGCTAAAAATGTCAGCACTTAGAGGCTAACTTAACGCATACATTTGTAAATTGTATAAAAATTAATAATTTTTGGATGGAAATTTTTAAGATAATTTCGGAAGTTGTCAACACCGAATTGGACCCCGATTGAAAACAAATAATATTAGGAATATTAGAACAGTCAAATGTTTACTACAAGCAAAGAAACTTTATCGACTACAGTATAATAATTGAGAAAAAAAAATTAAAATTTTGGAAAGGTCCTATGACCCCCACAATCAAAATGTGAATTATGGAAATGTCGGAAACCCTACATTTGGAAATAATAAGATTTGTCTTAATGGACAAACAAGAACTTTTTATCAGAATATGGTCTCCATTTATTGATTATCTGAAGGGGCAAACTGGTTCGGCACGAGAACCTGACTGAAACCCGAATTAAGGATTAGATGAAGAGTAACATTTTACAATTTACGAACATATCTCCAATGATCTATTATTAGTAATTTTTCCATTCTTTTTTATTGTACCTTCTTGTTTTTTTTTGTTTTTTCTCTCTCTATTATTTTATATCTATATAAAAAATAAAAACATGTATAGTAGAACTATTAAATAATTGATAATATTTACAATATTAATAATGTATGACTGCCACAAACAAAATGTTTTTATTATTATGTACTCACTTCTAATATTTTTTTTTTAAACCACAAAAAAAACCCTATGCTATCTGGTATTGACTCCCCTAGCCTGAGAAAACAACTGGCTATACACCTTATCTATGCCTCTCATGATTTTGTATACCTCAATAAAGTCATCAACAGCATCATATACTCAAGGGACAAATTCCCAGCTAATCCAGTTTTTACATCTCAAACTTTTCAAACCTAGTAACATACTTTTAAATCTTTTTAAAACTCTTTCCAGTTTTTTACTTCCTTCCTTTGGCATGTTGACCAGAATTGCACAGTACTCCAAAATGTGGCCTTGCCAACATCTGTCACATGACACTCAATATTCTGGTAAGCATGGCAAATGCATTCTTAATCACATTGACCACAACTGTCATCATGTTCATGGAACTATATAACTGCATCCCTAGGTCTCTGCCCGCAGCCGTTGCCTTACCTGCAGCCTGGACAGCACCGGGCCTGAAGCTTCCACGCTGCAGACTCCCACTCCCCCGGGTTTGACAGCGCTGGGTCCTAGTGCTAGTCAGCCAACCCTGGTAATCTCAGTGGCTGTTCCACTGGGTCTTCCCCATTCCCCTCAAACCATGTGACCCCAGCTCTTCCCCACCTACACGACAGTCCTCATACCCCCCTACCACCCACCACCCCTCCACCAGGCCACAGTTTAAAAATAGGGAGTAAGCCATTTAGAACGGAGACGAGCTAGAGCTCTTAAAAATAGCAGAGTCAGGGGATATGGGGAGAAGGCAGGAACGGGGTACTGATTGGGGATGATCAGCCATGATCACATTGAATGGCCTACTCCTGCACCTATTGTCTATTGCCTTGGCCTCAGTCCACTCACCTGCCTTCCTCCGGCCCCAACCCCCATCCCTGCCGTGTGTTCACCATCCCCCCCCTGACCTCCCCCTCTCAGATACCGAACGGTCTGTCCTCAGCAGGGGTCTCACCCAGGCTGGCCTTAGGAGGTGCGGGGCCCAATTGGGAACGATTTTGGTGAGCCCCAGGTTCCCAGCCAAGGTATGTAGATTCATAGAAATATAATTAAAGTCTATTATAGACTTTATATCTCTGTGGTGGAATGGAAAGTAATCAAAATGTGCGCTTAAAAAGTGCATGCGACTTAATGGACCAAACAGATCTAAGCTACATTTTAATATAAAATTGTATACATGTAAGCATACAAGTAACAAACAAAATGTGTAGATCACCTCTGAAAAGTACATCGTTACAATACCACTTGTTTTAGTGACTGTGAAATGAAAAAAAAAGTAATTTAATTAAATAGATCCTGGAAAACCAATAACCATTGGTGTAAAACCAGTCCGGGCATTACATTTTGGACTTCAGCCCCATCCTACCCTTTGGGCCTCTACCCCATCCTAACTGTGTGTTAGGTGTCTGTGCGTGATGTGTGTGGTCGAGGGAAGGAGGGAGAGAAAGGAGGGAGGGAGGGTGGGAGAGAAGTGAGGAAGGACAGAAGGGAGGGAGGGAGGGAAGTAGAGAAAGGAGGGAGGGAGGGAGGGAAGTAGAGAAAGGAGGGAGGGAAGAAGAGAAAGAAAGGAGGGAGGGAAGGAGAGAAAGAAAGGATGGAGCGAATGAGAGAAGGGAAAAGAGAGAGGAAGGAAGGAGGGAAGGAGAGAAGGGAGGGAGGGAAGAAGGGAGGGAGAGAAGGGAGGGAGAGGGCTGGCGGCACGAGCGGATGCCGGGGCCCGGCAGGACGGGTGCGAGCTGAGGCTGATGTTTGTAAACGTTGCTCCAACCCCCAGCCCGGCCCTCCGTATATTGTTCACTGCGTCTCCCCAGGGAGAGAGAGGGGTGGAGCCCGGGCTGTGTGCGTGAGGCACGGCGACTGGAGGGGCGGGAGCGCTGCCCCGGGCCCGACCCCCCTCCCCGTCTACCTCTTTCTTCCCCCTTCACCGCTCTACTCTCTCTCCGCCCCCTCTCTCCCCCCCTCCCCCCCCCCCCTCCACCCGGGGCACATCTACCCGAGCCGAGAGTAGATTACTCTGGCGCGGGGCCCTCTTACTCGCGTGGCCCAATTGGGATCAATCGGTCCAATTGGCTTAAGGCCGGCCATGGCCTCACCTTTGTCTCCCCCCCGTCCCCGTCCCCCCCCGTCCCCACCTCAATGAGTTCTGCGCCCGCTGCGATTTGGAGCTCTTCTTCCGTCGCCTCCACCTTATACCGTTCTTCCATGGGAAGGAATCCTCGCCCCCATTGATGATCCCTTTTCCCATCTCCAACGGACCGCCTCTTCTTGGACCCGACCCCCCCCCCCCCCATGGCCATTGGTACAATGAAATTTGGGGGTCACCATCCAACGTTGGAACGGGAGAACATTATTAGCGGCTTGGACTTCCGAATCGGCCACTTCCTACCGGAGACCGCGGCTCCCGAAGTCCACAGGCTGAGCTGGGTGGAGATTCACGCTGGCGGCCCTCGGCAAAAAAGGGTTCACAGGGCTCCGCGATGTTGAAATCAGCACAACCAGAGGCTGGGAGCACCGCAAACTACAGCTCCATGATATTGAAGCAGCAGGCCCAACACTCCAGAGCTTCAAACGGCGATCCAGGTAAAGCATCGCCTGCTCCGCGGTGAATCCAATATGTATTTTAAAACCAACAGTTTAATGACAACATACTGTAGGATCTAAAAGTGTCACACTGTCACTGTCGGGTAGTCATGGTCCTCTAGTCGTGGGGGTGGGGGATTGGGAGGGGGGGCGGGGCCTCACAAGTGAAATAGCTTAGGGCCTCTCTTCATCTAAATCCGGCCCTGGCTATCCCTCAGAAAGGATTGAAATAATTTCCCTACACTTAAGTGTTAAACTAACTGGCCTGCAACTACCTGGGATGGAATACTATATTCCATCTATCTATATGGACAGAGCGAGAGAGCGAGAGAGCGAGAGAGCGAGAGAGCGAGAGAGCGAGAGAGCGAGAGAGCGAGAGAGCGAGAGAGCGAGAGAGCGAGAGAGCGAGAGAGCGAGAGAGCGAGAGAGCGAGAGAGCGAGAGAGCGAGAGAGCGAGAGAGCGAGAGAGCGAGAGAGCGAGAGAGCGAGAGAGCGAGAGAGCGAGAGAGCGAGAGAGCGAGAGAGCGAGAGAGCGAGAGAGCGAGAGAGCGAGAGAGCGAGAGAGCGAGAGAGCGAGAGAGCGAGAGAGCGAGAGAGCGAGAGAGCGAGAGAGCGAGAGAGCGAGAGAGCGAGAGAGCGAGAGAGCGAGAGAGCGAGAGAGCGAGAGATATATATATATATATATATATATATACACATATATACAAGGCTCCCACTAAGGTCTCCTCGATATCCCGCAGCTCTGCTCTAGCTCCCCCTCCCCCCCCATTCGTAACAAGGACAGAGTCCCCCTTATCCTCACCTTCCACGCCATCAGCCGTCGCAAACAGCATATAATCCTCCAACATTTTCGCCACCACCAACGGGATCCCTCTACTGGCCACATCATCCCTTCTCCACACTTTTCTGCTTTCTGCAGAGACCGTTCCCTCCAAAACTCCCTGGTCAACTCGTCCCTCCCCACCCAAACCACCCCCTCCCAGGGTACTTTCCCCTGCAACCGCATGAGATGCAACACCTGTCCCTTTACCTCCCCCCTTGACTCCATCCAAGGACCCAACCAGTCTTTCCAGGTGCGTTAGAAGTTGACTTGCACCTCCTCCAACCTCATCTACTGTATAAGCACTCAGAACCAACATGTAGGGGAGAAAGAAGAAAAATATAATAAACAGATAATAAGAGGTGGTGGGTTTCTTAAATGTGTGAGCAGAGAGACAGAGGGGTGTAAACTGAGGATAGAAGCAATAGGTAGCAAGGTGAAAAGTAAAAGTGGCAGGCAGACAAATCCAGGGCAAAAATCAAAAAGGACCACTTTTCAACATAATTGTATAAGGGGTAAGAGTGTTGTAAAAACAAGCCTGAAGGCTTTATGTGTACAGTTCTGGTCTATTGCGTACAGTTCTGGTCTCCAAATCTGAGGAAGGACATTATTGCCATCGAGGGAGTGCAGCGAAGGTTCACCAGACTGATTCCTGGGATGTCAGGACTGTCTTATGAACAAAGACTGCATAGACTCGGTTTATACTCTCTAGAATTTAGGAGATTGAGAGGGGATCTTATAGAAACTTACAAGATTCTTAAGGGGTTGGACAGGCTAGATGCAGGAAGATTGTTCCCGATGTTGGGGAGGTCCAGGACAAGGGGTCACAGCTTAAGGATAAGGGGGAAATCCTTTAGGACCGAGATGAGAAGGAATTTTTCCACACAGAGAATGGTGGGTCTCTGGAACTCTCTGCCACAGAGGGTAGTTGTGGCCAGTTCATTGGCTATATTTAAGAGGGAGTTAGATGTGGCCCTTGTGGCTAAGGGGATCAGAGGGTATGGAGAGAAGGCAGGTACGGGATACTGAGTTGGATGATCAGCCATAATCATATTGAATGGCGGTGCAGGCTCGAAGGGCCGAATGGCCTACTCCTGCACCTAATTTCTATGTTTCTATGTCTCAATGCAAGGAGCATTCGTAATAAGTTGGATGAGTTGAATGTGCAGATAGTTATTAATGAATATGATATAGTTGGGATCACGGAGACATGGCTCCAGGGTGACCAAGGCTGGGAGCTGAACATCCAGGAATATTCAATATTCAGGAGGGATAGACAGAAAAGAAAAGGAGGTGGGGTAACGTTGCTGGTTAGAGGGGAGATTAACGCAATAGAAAGGAAGGACATTAGCTTAGAGGATGTAGAATTGATATGGGTAGAGCTGCAAAACACTAAGGGGCAGAAAACTCTAGTGGGAGTTGTGTACAGGCCACCTAACAGTAGTAGTGGATTTGGGGATGGCATCCAACAGGAAATTAGAAATGCGTGCAACAAAGGTAAAACAGTTATAATGGGTGACTTCAATCTACATATAGATTGGGTGAATCAAATTGGCAGGGGTGCTGAGGAAGAGGATTTCTTGGAATGTATGTGGGATAGTTTTCTAAACCAACATGTAGAGGAACCAACGAGAGAGCAGGCTATTCTAGACTGGGTATTGAGTAATGAGGAAGGGTTAGTTAACAGTCTTGTTGTGCGTGGTCCCTTGGGCAAGAGTGACCATAATATGGTTGAGTTCTTCATTAGGATGGCAAAAGAATAAATCAGGGAAGGCAGTACATCCGTGGATAACAAGGGAAATCAGGGATAGTATCAAAACAAAAGATGAAGCAGCCTACCAGAGGACTGGGAGAAATTCAGAGTCCAGCAGAGGAGGACAAAGGGATTAATTAGGAAAGGGAAAATAGATTATGAAAGAAAACTGGCAGGGAACATAAAAACTGACTGCAAATGTTTCTATAGATATGTGAAGAGAAAAAGATTAGTTAAAACAAATGTAGGTCCCTTGCAGTCAGAAACAGGTGAATTGATCATGGGGAACAAGGACATGGCAGACCAATTGAATAACTACTTTGGTTCTGTCTTCACTAAGGAAGACATAAATAATCTGCCGAAATAGCAGGGGACCGGGAGTCAAACGAGATGGAACTGAGTGAAATCCAGGTTAGCCGGGAATGGATTGAATGCCGATAAATCCCCAGGGACGGATAGGCTGCATCCCAGAGTATTTAAGGAAGTAGCCCCAGAAATAGTGGATGCATTAGTGATAATTTTTCAAAACTCTTTAGATTCTTGAGTAGCTCCTGAGGATTGGCGGGTAGCTAGTGTACCCCACTTTTTAAAAAATGAGAGAGAGAGAAAACGGGGAACTACAGACCAGTTAGCCTAACATCGGTAGTGGGGAAACTGCCAGAGTCAGTTATTAAAGATGGGATAGCAGCACATTTGAAAAGTGGTGAAATCATTGGACAAAGTCAGCATGGATTTATGAAAGGTAAATCATGTCTGACGAATCTTATAGAATTTTTCGAGGATGTAACTAATAGAGTGGATAAGGGAGAACCAGTGGATGTGTTATATCTGGACTTTCAGAAGCCTTTCGACAAGGTCCCACATAAGAGATTAGTATGCAAACTTAAAGCACAGGGTATTGGGGCATTTCAGTATTGATGTGGATAGAGAACTGGCTGGCAGACAGGAAGCAAAGAGTAGGAGTAAACGGGTCCTTTTCAGAATGGCAGGCAGTGACTAGTGGGGTACCGCAAGGCACGGTGCTGGGACCCCAGCTATTTACAATATATATGAATGATTTGGACGAGGGAATTGAATGCAACATCTCCAAGTTTGTGGATGACACGAAGCTGGGGGGCAGTGTTAGCTGTGAGGAGGATGCTAGGAGGCTGCAAGGTGACTTGGATAGGTTGGGTAAGTGGGCAAATGCATGGCAGATGCAGTATAATGTGGATAAATGTGAGGGTATCCACCTTGGTGGCAAAAACAGGAAAGTGGACTATTATTTGAATGGTGGCCGATTAGGAAAAGGGGAGATGTAACGAGACCTGGGTGTCATGGTACACCAGTCATTGAAAGTAGGCATACAGGTGCAGCAGGCTGTGAAGAAAGCGAATGGTATGTTGGCATTCATAGCAAAAGGATTTGAGTACAAGAGCAGGGAGGTTCTGCTGCAGTTGTACAGGGTCTTAGTGAGGCCGCACCTGGAGCATTACGTACAGTTTTGGTCTCCTAATCGGAGGAAAGACATTCTTGCCATAGAGAGAGTACAGAGAAGGTTCACCAGACTGATTCCTGGGAAGTCAGGACTTTCATATGAAGAAAGATTGGATAGACTCGGCATGTACTCGCTAGAATTTACAAGATTGAAGGGGGATCTTATAGAAACGTACAAAATTCTTAAGGGGTTGGACAGGCTAGATGCAGGAAGATTATTCCCGATGTTGGGGAAGTCCAGAACAAGGGGTCACAGTTTAAGGATAAGGATAAGTCTGGATAATTCTGGATATTCTGGATAAGTCCAGAACAAGGGGTCACAGATTAATGATCTCTTTTAGGACCGAGATGAGAAAAACATTTTTCACACAGAGAGTGGTAAATCTCTGCCACAGAAGGTAGTTGTGGCCAGTTAATTGGCTATATTTAAGAGGGAGTTAGATGTGGCCCTTGTGGCTAAGGGGATCAGGGGGTATGGAGAGAAGGCAGGTACAGGATACTGAGTTGGATGATCAGCCATGATCATATTGAATGGCGGTACAGGCTCGAAGGGCCGAATAGCCTACTCCTGCACCTATTTTCTATGTTTCAATGTTTCTATGAAATGTGCAATGTTTCTTATTCTACAGACGCTTGCCTGACTTGCTGACTATTTCCAGCATTTCCTGTGTTTATTTCAGATTCTGACCATCTGTAGAATTTTGATTTTCCATTTATATTGGTGCTTGCTCCTGAATAAAAACATGTCTGGAACTTTGACTATCATGCATTCTTATAACACACAGGAAAAAGTTGGTAAGAATGAATCTATATTTAAATCACAATTAATACACAAGTAAATAGAGTTATATTTCCTTACCTTTGTGTGGCTGAAGTGTACATGTATTTTTTGGCTTTTCTGTCTCTTATACTGTCAGGTGTTGGATCACTGGTCATCTATGATAAATTAAAGATAATGCATTTTTATAAATATGAAACATCTGAATAAAAACTGTGCCACTAATTATAGATTATTTTTACTAGAAAGACAAAGTTTGTATTCAAGTATATATGCAATAACTGGACATACCTGCTCTGTAGGATCCACATTTAAGTTAAAAGTATGGGTTTTCAGATTAACAGGAACTGCATGTGGTGATGGTGTCACTCGAACTGGGCTTGTCCAACCTTGAAAAAAAGAATAATTTAATCAATAAGCATAAATCAGTTAACATGTTTCTGCATGTTTATACTCAAAGTCTTACTTCACAGTTACAGCAAATGAAGAAATGAATGGAGAAATACTGAAAACATTTTAGAGAAGGCTGATTGTTAACAATAAACCTTCATATTCAATTCATTAATAATTGAACATGATAAAAAATTATGGGAAAAGATAGGTTTGGTCCTTAAGTTAAAGTCCTAAATCGGGGCAAGATATTTTTAATGGCATTAGATAGGAACTCGCAAAGGCTAACTGGGAAAGGGTGTTTGTAGTAAAGGGACCCCAGACAAGTGGGAGACTATTAAAAGTGAAATATGTGGATTTCAGGGCCAACATCCACCTGCCATTTCATTATAGCCCATTATGACTTCTCAAGTGTCATTTTTCACTTCTGGAACCAGTAGAAATCTAGCTGAGGCTGATTAAAACCCTCCTGACTGTGTGACTAGTTTGCATGAATTAGGATGCTTAATCCAGCATCTAGAGACCTGCAGGACAAAGGTGAATAGGAAGTAATTATCACTGCTACGCAGAAAGAAGGTTGATTTGGAAAGGTACAATACTAAGTTAATAGGAGTGGATTTCCAAGTATGAATTGCACCATTGAATGGAACATCCATCCATCCAATTACTAAAACTCTCATCTTGACCACTCCGTCTGCTTTGTAAATAGATTTGCGCTAAAACGATCCCCCATAGTGCTACGATTTTGCGTCACCTTACTCACCATTCTCCTCTGCTGCAAGTCAAATAAGTTTTGTTCTAATCGGTGAAATAGCACAAATGTTATGAACGTTTTGAAGGTTTCCCCTTCCCCACACCCCCCACCCCACCCCACATCCCCCTTCCAACCCCACATCCCCCTTCCCCACCCACCCCTCTTTCATCCCCCCCTACAAAACCCTCACCCACCCTCCCCCACATCCCCATGAGGCAGAGAATTCCACAGACTCACAACTCTCTGTGAGAAAAAGTGTTTCCTCGTCTCCGTTCTAAACTTGTGAGTCTGTGGAATTCTCTCGCTCAGAGGGCGGTGGAGACCGGTTCTCTGGATATTTTCAAGAGAGTGGTAGATAGGGCTCTTAAAGATAGCGGAGTCAAGGGATAAAAGGAGAAGGCAGGAACGGGGTACTGATTGGGGATGATCAGCCATGATCACATTGAATGGCGGTGCTGACTCAAAGGGCCAAATGGCCTGCTCCTGCACCTATTGTCTATTTTCTATTGTCTATTCCATTTCTCCAGAGATGTTGTCTCACCCGCTGACTTACTCTGCCTTTTTGTGTCTGTCTCCGTTCTATTGACTCCAATTACACCTCATGCTGCCTCCACAAGGCCACCAGCATAATCAAGGTCAAGTCACACTCCAGCCAATCCCCCTTCTCTCCTCTTTCATCGGGCAAGAAGTATGAAAACATTCAGGGACAGTTTCCTCCCAGCTGTTATCAGGCAACTGAACCATCCTACCAACAACTGGCGAGCAATCCTAAGGTACCATCTACCTCATTGGAGACCTTCGGACTATCTTTGATCGGGCCTTACCTTGTACTAAATGTTATTCACATTATTCCCTTTATTATGTACAGTGCATTCATTAAGTATTCAGACCCCTTTACTTTTTCCACATTTTGTTACAATCTTATATTAAAATGGATTAAATTATTTTTTTATCATCAATCTGCACATAATACCCCATAATAAAAGTGAAAACAGGTGTTTAGAATTTTTTGCAATGTTATTAAAAATAAATAACTTAAATATCACATTTACATAAGTATTCAGACCTATACTCAGTACTTTGTTGAGGCACCTTTGGCAGCGACTACAGCATCAAATCTTCTTAGGTTTGACGCTACAAGCTTGGTACACCTGTATTTGGGTAATTCCTCCCATTCTTCTCTGCAGATCCTCTCAAGCTCTGTCAAGTTGAATGGGTAGCGTCGATGCACAGCTATTTTCAGGTCCTTCCAGAGATGTTCGATCAGGATCAAGTCCTGGCTCTGGCTGGGCCACTCAAGGACATTCACAGACTTGTCACAAAGTCACTCCTGCATTGTCTTGGCTGTGTGCTTAGGGTTGTTGTCCTGGAGGAAGGTGAACCTCCGCCCCAGCCTGAGGTCCAGAATGCTCTGGAGCAGGTTTTCATCAAAGATCTCTCTGTACTTTGTTCCATTCATCTTTCCCTCGATCCTGACTGGTCTCTCAGTCCCTGCTGCTGAAAAACATCCCCACAGCATGATGCTGCCACCAACATGCTTCACTGTAGGTATGGCATTGACCAGGTGATGAGCAGTGCCTGGTTTCCTCCAGGCGTGACGCTTGGCATTCAGGCCAAAGAGTTCAATATTGGTTTCATCAGACCAGAGAATCTTGTTTCTCATGCCTTTCGGCAAACTCCAAGTGGGCTGTCATGTGCCTTTTACTGAGGAGTGGTTTCCGTCTGGCCACCATACCATAAAGGCCTGATTGGTGGAGTGCTGCACATTTAGTTGTCCTTTTGGATGGTTCTCCCATCTCCACAGAGTAACTCTGGAGCTCTGTCAGAGTTACCATCACGTTCTTGGTCACCTCCCTGAACCAAGGCCCTTCACCCCCGATTGCTCAGTTTGGCCGGGCGGCCAGCTCTATGAAGAGTCCTGGTGGTTCCAAAGTTCTTCCATTTGAGAATGGCGGAGGCCACTGTGCTCTTCAGGACTCCTGCAATGCTGCAGAAATTGTTTTATACCCTTCCCCAGATCTGTGTCTCGACACAATCATATCTAGGAGGTCTCCAGACAATACCTTCATCTTCATGGCTTGGTTTTTGCTCTAACATGCACCGTTAACTGTGGGACCTTATATAGACAGGTGTGTGCCTTTCCAAATTATGTCCAATCAATTTAGTTTACCACTGGTGGACTCCAATCATGTTGTAGAAACATCTCAAGGATAATCAATGGAAACAGGATGAACCTAAGCTCAATTTTGAATGTCGTAGCAAAGGGTCTGAATAATGTAAATGTGATATTTCAGTTATTTATTTTTAATAATTTTGCAAACATTTCTAAACCCTTTTTGCTTCTTCATTTTGGGGTATTGTGTGTAGATTAATGAATGAATTTAATCCATTTTAAAATAAGGCTGTAACGTAACAAAGTGTGGAAAAGGTGAAGGGGTCTGAATACTTTCTGAATGCACTGTATTTGTACACTGAAAATGGCAGGGCACTGCAGAGTGTTGTATAGCAGAGGAATCTAAGAGTGCAGGTACATAATCCTTGAAAGTGGCAGCACAGGTAGATAAGTGGTCAAAAAGGCTTTCGGCACATTGACCATCAGTCAGTCAGGGCTGGATTTAGATGAAGAGAGGCCCCAAGCTGTTCCACTTGAAAAGTCCCTCCCAATCCCCCACCCCCACGACGAGAGGAAGGTGGTCGACCAGATTGGCACCGATTTGCAGCTGAGCATGGCCAATGAATTAAGGGGCTGGAAAGCTGCACTTATTTATTTATTTATTGCCAGTGCTAGTGTCGAGTCATTGGCTTAAAACACTATTATTCTGAAATGGAGGGCAAGGAAAATTACGGAAGGGTTGTTTAGAGACTACATGTGACAGCATATGTAAGAAAAGCCTATGAGAGTGTCAAAAATACACCTTGCAGAGCTCTCTCTTAATTTTTTTTCTCTGTTGTCAGCCGGGCAACCCTGGCAGCTTTTTAAGTTGTCAAATGACAGTTCGGGTAATCATTTAAGATGGCTTGCATGACGCGTGCGATAATGTGCTCGGAAGAAGTGTGTAGTTACCAGTCGGAATTATGCACAATGAAGCATTCACATATTACTTCTGCTTCAAATAAAGTCACAAAACATATTCACCAATCAAGACATGATATATACCACAATGACATGCAGCAAAATTATAATACAGTATCTCAACTCTTTTTACACATTGCAATGAATGCAATTTCTATTATTGCTTTCCATTTCCAAACAAAAATGTGGTTGGATTATTCAGCGTATGATCAACCTCAGGGACACCAAGCGCAGGCTTGGCGATTGCTTCGCACAACACCTCCACTCAGTTCGCAATAACCAACCTGATCTCCCGGAGGCGCAACTCCCCTTCCCATTCCGAATCTGACCTTTCTGTCCTGGGCCTCCTCCATGGCCAGAGTGAGGCCCACTGCATGTTGGAGGAGCAGCACCTCATATTTGCTTGGGTAGTTTACACCCCAGCGGTATGAACATCGGCTTCTCTAATTTCAGGTAGTCCTTGCTTTCTCCCTCCTTCCCCTTCCATTCCCAGCTCTCCCACAGCCTACCGTCTCCATCTCTTCCTTTCATTTTCGTGTCCCCCCGACATCAATCTGAAGAAGGGTCTCGACCCAAAACGTCGTATATTCCTTCGCTCCATAGATGCTGCCTTACCCACTGATTTTCTCCAGCTTTTTTGTCTACCAATGGGATCCCACCACCGGCCACATCTTCCCATCTCCTCCCCTGTTGGCTTTCCGCAGAGACCGCTCCCTCCGTAACTCCCTGGTCAATTCGTCCCTTCCCACCCAAACCACCCCTTCTCCTGGCACTTTCCCTTGCAACCGCAAGAAATGCTACACTTGCCACTTTACCTCCCCCGTTTGCTCCATTTAAGGACCCAAGCAGTCTTTCCAGGTGCGGCAGAGGTTCACCTGCACCTCCTCCAACCTCATCTATTGCATCCACTGCTCTAGGTGTCAGCTGCTCTACATCGATGGGACCAAGCGTAGGCTTCGCCCAACACTTCAAAGGTTCACTTGTTGTCACATACACTATTTGGTGTAGTGAAATTCAAGTTGCCATCGCAGCACATTGAAAAGAATACAAACATAACAATAATAAAGTAATTTAAACATAAAAACATCCCCCCACAATGGTTCCCACTGTGAGGGAAGGCACAAAGTCCAGTCCCCATCCCCATGTCCACCCATAGTCGGGACTATTGAGGCCTCCACAGTCGCCGCTACGGGGGCCGATGTTCCAGGCCCTTCTTGCCGGGTGATGGTGCTCAGGCGTAGGGAGAACCCTCTCAGCGGCTTGGGATGCCTGGAACGGTTGCATACTTACCAGAGACCGCGGCTTCCGAAGCCAACAGGCTGCGCTGGATGGAGCTCTACCACTGGCGATCTCGGCGAGAGATCCCAGGCTCCCGATGTTAAAGTTCAGTGGGTGGACGCTCCACAGACCCGCAGCTCCGCGATGTTCAATCGCCGGGCCCAGCATACCGGAGCTCCAACGCGGCGAACTGGGCAAGGCATCACTCACACCGCTCCGCAATAGCACTCCAGCGCTGTGCCGCCGCCAAAGCCGTGGTTATGGCCGGTCCCGTCAGGAAACACCGCTTCAGACCCCGATGAAAGGCCGCGAGGGCGAGTCGCAGTTGCTGCCGGGAGGAAAGCCGCCCCCCCACACCAGATAGGGACTGAGAAATGCAATTTCCCCCTCCTCCCTCCCCCCCCCCCAACTTAAAAAAGACTAAAACCTCCAACACAAAACACTTTATAACTCACTAAAATTTAAAAAAGGTGAAAAAACAGACCAGCTGCAGGCTGTGCAGCCACACCCATACAGGGGAGAGGGGGGGGGAGGGGGGGAGGGGGAGGGGGAGGGGGAGGGGGAGGGGGAGGGGGAGAGAATTGCAATGTTGAAATATCTTTTAGGCAGGTACATGGATAGGTATAGGCTTAGATGGATATGGGGCAAACGCACACAGGTGCAACTAGTGTATATGGGACATGTTGGTCGGCATGGATAAGTTGGACTGAAGGGCCTGTTTGCATGCTGTATGACTCTATGACCGTCCTTCCACAGATTTACTTGTCTACAATTCCCAGGTGCTTCTTTCCCAGGTGAACCCGGACATGGTTCAACAACAACAAGCCCTGGTTCACTGCAGTACTCAGACAGATCAGACGGTCTAAGTAGGAGGCCTATAGGAGCCGGGATGCAGACCTCTACAGGCAGGCCAAGTACAAGCTGAGAAGAGGAATCAGTGCTGCCAAGGAGAGGTACTCTGAGAGGTCGAGGAGTAAGTTCTTAGCTAGTGACTCTTCTGTTTGGAAGGGCTTGCAAGAAATTACCAGCTACAAGAGGAAAGCCCCCGGCTCTTTGGACAATCGTCAGCTGACCAACGACCTGAATGAGTTTTACTGCAGGTTTGAAAATCAGAAACGTAACCCTGGTACCCCCTCCCCAAACAACACAGCCAGACCCCAGTCTACAAAGAATGAACCCTGCACCCTCTCCTTCCCATTCACCACTTCACACCTACTTAAGGAAAGACTCCAGTATGAAAAGACTGGACCATTTCCCACCCCAACCAACACTTCACACCCACTCACAGCCTGACCTCAGTCTGCAAAGACTGGGCCTTTCTACACCCACCCCCCTCCAATCACCACTTCACACCCAATCACCCACACCCTCTGTGCTGCACAACTTAACTTATCCAATATCAACAATATAAATAGGGGAGGTGAAGAGGCTTTTCAGAGGACAAAAGAGCCGGAAATCTCCAAGACCTGACAAAGTTTCCCCCTCTACTCTTAAACTCTGTGCCATACAGACATTTTTAACCAGTCCCTGCAAACATGTACTGTCCCTGCCGGTTTCAAAGTCTCCATTATTGCCCCTGTACCCAAGAAGGCAAGATTACACGTCTTAATGACTACAGGCCTGTCACACTGACCTCTGTAGTCATGAAGTCACTCGAAAGGCTTGTGCTGGCCAAGCTGAAAAATATCACCCTGCTGGACCCTCTGCAGTTTGCATATCGGGCCAATAGATCTGTGGATGATGCAGTCAACCTGGGCATGCACTTCATCCTACAGCACCTAGACCGCCAGGGGACCTATGCGCGGATCCTGTTTGTTGATTTTAGCTCTGCATTCAACACCATTGTGCCAGAGCTACTACACTCCAAACTTTCCGAGTTGACTGTGCCTGAACCCCTCTGTCAGTGGATCACCAACTTCCTAACAGACAGGAAGCAGCATGTGAGGCTGTGTAAGCACATCTTGGACCCACAAACGCTCAGTATAGGAGCACCGCAAGGCTGCGTACTCTCTCCTCTACTATCTCTATACCATCGATTGCACCTCCACAGACACCTCTGTCAAGCTTCTCAAGCTTGCGGATGACACAACCCTGATTGGACTGATCCAGGATGGGGAGGAATCTGCCTACAGACAGGAAGTGTTACAGCTGGCGTCCTGGTGCCGTAGCACCAACCTAGAGCTCAATGCTCTTAAGACAGTAGAATTGATCGTAGACTTTAGGAGAGCTCCCCCTCCCCTCACCCCACTCAGCATCAACAACACCACAGTCACATCTGTGGAGTCTTTTAAGTTCCTGGGAACCATCATCTCCAAGAACCTTAAGTGGGGGGCGACCATCGACTCCACAGTCAAAAAGGCACAACAGACGATGTACTTCCTACGGCAGCTGAGGAAGCACAATCTGCCACAGGCAATGATGGTCCAATTCTACACAGCCATTACAGAGTCGGTTCTCACCTTCTCCATCATGGTCTGGTTTGGCTCAGCCACCATGCACGACACCTGGAGGCTGCAGTGAATCGTCCGATCAGCAGAGAAGGTTATTGCAACCTTCCCTCCATTGATGAAATGTACACTGCAAGGGCCAGGAAACGAGCGGGCAAGATCATCTCTGACCCCTCTGACCCTGGCCACAAACTCTTTGAATCACTTCCCTCTGGAAGGCGACTCCGGACTGTCAAAACTGCCACAGCCAGACATAAAAACAGTTTTTATCCACGAGTAGTTGCTCTACTCAACAGCCAAAAATCTGTAGCCTCCCTTTGATCTGGTATTTTGTTGCTTCACATGCTTGATCAATGGTGTTTTATCATTAATGTTTTATTATTATTAATATTTAGTGTTTTCTGAGTCATTCGTAATTATCACTGTATGTCATATTGTTATGTGGGCGGAGCACCAAGGCAAACTCCTTGTATGTGAATAGTTGGCCAATAAACTTACTTACTTACTATGACCGTCCTTCCACAGATTTACTGGTCTACAATTCCCAGGTGCTTCTTTGCAGCCCTTTCTAATTGGAGGCACAGGCTCAGAAGGATAGGAACCAAATGCAGTACAGGGACTAGCTCAGGAAGGCAATTATTAGGAAACAAAACGTAGGTCTCAGGATGATATGCTGGAAAGTTGAACAAATTAGGCCATGTTATTTGAATTAAATAACGACAAAGGGGACAATGACACTGCTGTTCTACTCTGCATAAAGGCAAAGAAACATGGCAAATTTCTGACATTCAAAATCAAAACAGCAGTAAGGTAGGGGGTTCTCAGGAGAAACTTAACCATATAATAGATTTTGAGCTTTATTCAGAAGAATTGAGAAAGTTTTGTTAGATATAGAATTAAGTTAACTTCTCAGCAGTTTTTAGATTATGAAAAAGACCACGTAAGATTTGCACACTGCAGTTCTCAATGACCACATCTTTGCGTTGCTTATCCTGTATTACTGTGGGATTAAGGGATCAGTGATGAATGAAAAGTATGAGCCAAAAGAACAACAACAAGATGCTACTTACATATTTGCAGTTGGTTTATACCCATGGTTTATACCCATGTTACCTTACTTAACTTTGCACCTTGTTGATTTGCCAGTCTCCCCCCCCCCCGAAATTTGCACTACTGCTACTGTACACATATATATATATATTTTACTGTTCCATTATTCTATGTTCGCACTTCTGGGTGAGATGCTAACGGCATTTTGTTGTCTCTGTACTTGTACACTGCTCAATGACAATGAAGTTTGAATCTGAATCTAAATGAACATGGTCTTCATTGATGAACATTGAAACTTGTAATCATGAATTGTGTTTAAGGAACACAGATGACTGGCACATGAGGAATAAAGATTATTTAAAAATGTGGTACAAATAATTTAAATACTCAGGATGAAGGGCTGGTGCAGTGGTTGGATTCTTCCTGCAGCCAAATAGCAGTCTTTTAAAAAATGTATGATTAACACGCGATGTTAAATCATCACAGCTGTTTTGGCAGTCCTGGTCATGTTGTTTTGCACAGGACTTACATAATTAACAGCCTGCTATTCTTTAGTTGCTGAGTAACCTATTTGTCAAGTGGTGCAAATCACATTAAACACATCGACTCATGATTCACCATAGTAATTGGCAGCTGAATGGCTCCAGGAATACTTAGAGGAACTAACGTTTCATGGGCCAATTTTGCCTCCATAGACCTTCGGGCTATCAAAACATCAATAAGGTTCTTGACAATAGTTGGAATAAGGTATGGAAATGTGTGAAGGTAGATCTAATTGCCTTGGTGACATGGATTTTGAAATTTAGATTCAGTCAGACAGTGCATGTTTTAGCTATTTAAACTATCCAAAATAATATTAACACAATAATAACACAAAATAATAGAATAAAATAAAACCCAAAGAGGATGAAAATCAGAAGAAAACAGAAGAGCAGAAAATATATTGACAGTTGAATGAGCTGAATAAACATATCCACTTAATATTGTCAACTAGTTTGAAATCACCATGACAATCAGGCCAAGGACATTGATGAAAAAAATCTATATTTAAATGGTATCAAACATCAATGAGGGAAAGGTGACACCCATCTTATCGCCTCTGGCAATCTCTCCTCCGCACCCTCCAATTTACAGTTCCCCAATCCCATTCTGTCCATTTCCATCTACTTCCCCAAATCCACAAACAGCACTGCCCTGGCAGACCCTGTTCATATCCCACTGAAAGAATCTCTAAATACCTTAATTCTCCCTTGCCCCCTTGTCCAGTCCCTTCCGACCTACATCTGAGACACTTCTCTTCACGACACCTTGGTTCGCTCATCCATCCCCATCCAATTCACCCCCTCCCCAGTCATTTCCCCCCCCAGCAACCTCAGGAGATGTAACACCTGTCCTTGTACCTCTTCTGACTTCCATATATGGATCTCCGCAGCACTTCTCTTGATACAGAGGTTCACATGCATCTATTCAAACCTTGTCTATTGCCTTCAGTGCTCCTGATGTGGCCTCCTTTATATCACCACAACCAAGCTTCGTCATGCAACTTTTTCACTTAATGATGGAACTTGGTCTGCAAAGGCCTACTGGATCTCCCATTGTAAACCATTTTTTGAGCTACTCAAGTTTAATATGAAGTGCTGTTTTTTCCAGTTTGTGTGTGGCCTCACTCTGGCAATGGAGGAGGCCAAGGAAAGAAACGCTGGAATGGGAAGGGCAATTAAAATGGTTTACAATGGGAGATCCAGTAGGCCTTTGCAGACCAACATTGAATTATCCCATTTTAACACTCCCCTCTCCTTACCTAGCCCCGCACTACACTGATAAAGCCACCAGGTAGTGATACCCTGAATTCAATATGTTTTATCAGGCACAAGTCAGTTTGGATGAAGGGTGACAACCAGAAACCTCCCCTACACAGATGATGCCAGGTCCACTATCCTCCAGCTGCTCTCCTTTTTTAAAACCATGGGGAGAGACCGTGATCACCAAGACAGTTCTCTCAGGACACTGGGGAGAAACCATGATCACCAAGGAGGTTCTCCCAGGATGAGTATTTGAGTAAAAGAGAATATCTGTTCTTATTAGAACAGTTCTGGCAGTCCCTTGGGGACAAGGGCCATGGATTGCGGAGCGGAATAGTTGACGAGGAGTCGGTCGGCTGCGGGCTTAGAGGTGGATCCATGCTGGTTGGATAACCAACCTAACACCTTATTCAGCCAAATTGTCAGCAGCAACAGGAGCAGGAGTACAGGGTATTCGGAATACCCTGAGAATAAGCGTCAAGGACCTCAGCAAGGGGACCCCCTTCTCACGAGACCTGTTCGTGAAGAGGGTCTTGCTAGAGGCCTGCAAATTTGAGGCCAAGGACATCTACTGCCTCCAGGACCTTACTGGGTAACGGATATTTTGATGTTACCTTCAAATCAGGCACGTGCCGTCAGGGTAGGCAAAGTAGGCACTGCCTACCCTGACTAAAATTATAACATAGTCAATACTAAACATAAATAGTAAAGGAATGGGAGAATTATGCCTATGTAAGAGACCGATCTCTTAGGTAGGCATAATTCTCCGTGCCTTTCATCCACAGCGCTTGTAACACGGGAAGCTCTGTGCAGCCCACGTGCCGTCAGCGCTGCCTGAAGCCGTCAATTTCAAGCGGGGCTGAAGGCAGCAGAAATTCTGCCTTTGCTGCACTGCGCATGCACATCAGTCTACTGCGCATGCACAGCGCAAGTTTCTTGCCGGGGTTTTCAAATATAGTTTGTCAATATTTTAAGTGTATGTTAGGTTACAAAGAGAGAAGAATGGAGCTCGTGTACCAATGATGTGGTAAGTACATTTCTTGGTGATGTTTTTAAATACCGTATTTCCCGGGGTGTGGGGGTGGGGGAGAGCTCCTTTCCAAGCGTTTGGCGAGTCTGGCCCAGGGTAAAGTTGCGGGGAGGGCACGAATGTTATGAATGAGGGGATTGGGATAATGCCACTTGCAACGCTCCTTGCACGGAGGCGTGGAATGCCACCGCATTGAGGCCGGGGGGGGGGGGGGGGGGGAAGAGAAGTAGCTCAGGTGGTTGAGCAGCCGCCGGGCCGGACAGCGGAACCTGGCTCCACCTTAGCTCCTTCTGCCGGTCCCCGCTCACCTCTGGCAGCTCTCCGTCTAAAAACCTCTCTCCTGCCGCTCGCTGGCCTCACTCATGTCCTTAAATTCCGACAGCGAATTACTCGGCTGTGGAAATTTAAGGATTTGCAGGAAGCCGCTGACATGAGCAAAGTCGGCGAACGGCAGGTGACAGGTGTTCCGACGAAGAGCATTGCCAAAGGTAAACGGGCCTGCAGAAGGCGCTGAAGTGGCGGCCAGTTCTGCTGTCAGGTCCCCATGGCCGCTCCCGGAGCTGCTTCTATCCCTAGCTACAGTGCGTGGCTTCGCGCCCAGAGAGCTGCGGTAGTTGTGAGTGAGTGAGTTACTGGCAGTATCCCTGACACCCTCCTTCACAACACTCGTGCCCTCCCCACAACTTTACCCCTGGCACAGACTCTCCACACGCTGTGAAAGGAACTGTTCCCCCAATTGGTCCCTTGAACAAGTGTTGTCATTCAATAAGATGACAACTGATTCAACTATTCTCTGTACTCCCCGTTTTTCCCCACCATCTCTCCGTCTGCCATCACCCTTCACCCCCCCCCCACCCCCTCAGAATAAAGGAGACTAGGAAGCCTTGGGCAAATTGAATTGTCACTGTTTTTATTTTTGTATTTATTCAACGGAGAGAACAATCTGCGCATGCGCGGTTTAATTTTTTTTAAAAAGCGGACTGAGTGCCTACCCTGAGTAATTACTCATGGCACGTGCCTGCTTCAAATATCCGACGGGATGGCGGTGATGGAAGACTTCCGGGAGAAGGGGAATGAAGCTCCGCTGTCGCTGCTGAAAGTGCAGCCGCTCTTCACCCTCCCCACCCAGAAGGAAAGGTTGATCACGGTGCATATGTTCAACCCACATGTGCCCGTAGTGGATGTCCTCACCTTCCTTGCTCGCTACGTCGAGGGAACAGGGAACTGTGTGGACGTGAAGGACCTGCATGGGATTTGGACGAGAAGCTGCAAGTCAAGGTAAAGCTGAGAGTGGACAAGGACGGAGCAATCATCCATCCACCCTCCCTCCCTCGGTTTTCGTGATCGGTGGAAACCGAGGATACCTGAGCTACGTTGGGCAACACAGGCTGTGCAGGAAATGCAACAAGTCTGGGCACGTGATGGCCCAATGCACTGCAGTTGTCTGCAAAAACTGCAAGATGGAGGGCCATGAGACAAAGGACTGTCAGGCCAGCAAGAACTGCAACCTGTGTGGGGAGGCAGGCCACCTTTACACGGCTTGTCCTAAAAGAGCCTACACCTACTCACAGGCGACAAGAGGGGCTGCTGCCAGCACCCCCAAGGTGGGCGAGACACCTCCGACCACTGATAAGACCCCAGCAGAAAGGGGGAACAGGGATGAGGACAGCCCAACTACTTTGAGCCCCCAAGTGTCAGAAGGAGACCCCTAGCATCCTGCCCATGAGGGATAGTCGAGGGAGGAGGGGGAACAGCAGCAGAAATGGACAACGGTGAAGCACAAGAAGCACCAGAGGGTTCAGCCCAAAGAGCCGAGGCCGGAAAGGACTGGTCAATCCAAAAGTAAACCCCCAAAAAAGGTATATTTCTCTTACAGAAGGCAGAAACCTCTCCTCGTCGAAGGATGAGGCGACCGGGAAGTCCCAACGATGGAGGCAGAGGAAGAACACGGGAGAGGCCACAATGATCACCCCCCACCCCCAGGAGACAGAGAGGAGAGAAGCGGCCGAAGTGCTCCAGCCCCTGGACATCGGGAGCAGTGCAGCGGTCGAGGGGCTCCAACCCCTGGAGACCTGGATCATCGCAGCGGCCAATGGGCCCTAGCTCCGGGAGCAGCGCAATGGCCGATGGGCCCCAGCTCCGGGCGACCGGGAGCAGCACAGAGGCCGTTAGGCCCCAGCTCCGGGTGACCGGGAGCAGCGCAGAGGCCGTTAGGCCCCAGCTCCGGGTTTCTGGGAGCAGTGAACCAGCCACCGTGACCCAGCTGCAGGCGACGGAGGAAGCGGCGCCCCCAAAAGGGGGTGGAACGAGTAGGTCCCCCCCAACGACACCTTGGGTTACGCCACCTGAAACCCACCTCATCGAGAATGCCGGCACTGGGTTCCTGAGCCCAGGAAAGGCGAGGCAATTCACCGAAGCAGTGGGCATGAAGGGACAAGAGAATGGTCAGTGAGTCTGAAGACAATGGAGCTCAAACTGGCATCTTCAAACATGCGCAGTATAAAGAGCACTGCGGAAACTGCGTGTTAATGCCTTACAGTACCTGGCCAAGGTCAAGGCAGATGTGACTTTTCTTCAGGAGTGCGGGCTGCCACACCTCCGCTGCTATCAGAGGTGGTCGCGATGGTGGCCCGACGGACTGTCGGTGTGGTCGGGGGGTAATGATTGTCGTGCTTCCGGCCTGGGGATTTTGCTGCGGGGAGGGAACTTCGCCATCACTGAGGTCAGGGAGGTGGTTGGGGGGGCATCTCCCTGTGGTGGAGGTTATGTACCGTGGCTCTCCGCTCCGGTATGCCTCACCCATGCAGAGCGAGTGGCTGGCCGTTCTCCAGCAGCTCCCAGTGCTGCTGGCCACGTCCTGGCAACTTGTTCTGGCCGGTGACTTCAACTGCATCATTGATGCGGCTGGACAATCCGGCAGTGCCGACAGTAGACTGGACAGCACGTCCAAGTTCCTAATGAAGATGGTAAAAGACGCAAAGCTGCGCGACGCCTTCAGCGACCCTGCAGGCGGGTCCCAGCCGCGGCTCACCTGGTCGAGATCGGACGGTTTAGCCCGATCTCAGATAGACTTCGTCTTCACGACGAAGGCCGTCACGGTGAGACACACCAACCTCACGCCGGTGAGGTCGAGGAGCTAAAGAGGGACTACGCATGTTGGAGAACGGTGAAGCCTCTCTTTGACTCCCCGACACTGTGGTGGGAAGCAACCAAGGAGAACATTAAGAGGTTCTTCATAGTTAAAGGGGTTCAGAGAGCAAGACTGAGTTAGAGGGAATTGTGCCAACTCCAGACAGATTTGCAACAACTGCTCCTTCTGCAGTCGAGCGGGGTGGATGTGAGGGATGTGAGAGAGGTGAAGGACCGGCAAGCTCCGCTCTTTACCTCTGAATCCTCCAAGATCATCTTCCGATCCAGGGTCCGCCATGTGGAGCAGGATGAGACGTGCTCACGTTCTTCTTCCATATGGTTCACAGGGGGAGCTCTGTGATGAACAGCCTTAGGGAGGAGGACAGCTCAGTAGCATCCTCGCAGATGGACATGCTGAGGATCTGCAAATCATTTTACACAGATTTGTATGACCAAAAGGCCCAGAACTTCCTGTCCTCGATCACGGAGGTCTTGGAGGACAGCAAGCTGGAGAGTCTAGACCAACCACTGACCCTAGAGGAGCTGACTGGCTCCATCCGTTCCTTTGATCACGTTGGTGTACAACAACATGCTTCTAGCTGGCAGCATGTCAGACTCCATGAGGAAGGGCTGCATCACCCTAATCTACAAGCAGAAGGGGGAGATGAAGGATATAAAGACCCATAACATTATTGAATGTAGATTACAAGATCCTGTCTAAGGCCATTGCCAACCGGGTCAAGTGTGCTCTGGGACAGGTGATCCACCCGGACCAAACCTGTGCTGTACCTGGCAGGAAAATCTCTGACAGCCTAGCGCTGCTGAGAGATACCATCGCCTACGTGCAGGACAGACGGGTGGACGCCTGCCTAGTCAGCTTGGACCAGGAGAAGGCCTTTGACAGGATATCGCATACATACATGAGGGACGTGCTCTCCAAAATGGGTTTTCGGGACGGAATCCGAATTTGGATCAAACTGCTCTACACCAATATCCGTAGTGCAGTCCAAATCAATGGGTGGGAATCAGACAGTCTCCCTGTAAGGTCTGGGGTCAGGCAGGGTTGCCCTCTCTCTCCTGTCTTGTTTGTCTGCTGTATTGAACCCTTTGCCGAATTCATCAGGAAGGATGCGAGCATAAGAGGAGTGACATTGCCAGGCAGTGGGGGCATTCAAGTAAAAACCCGGTACATGGACGGTGTCGCTGTCTTCTGCTCGGATCCAGGGTCGGTCCGCAGACTGATTAGTATCTGCGACCAGTTTGAGTCGGCCACGGGAGCCAGGGTGAACCGCAAGAAGAGCGAGGCCATTGTCTTTGGCAACTGGAAGAGCGAGGCCATGCTCTTTGGCAACTGGAAGAGCGAGGCCATGCTCTTTGGCAACTGGCCCAACAGATCTTCCATCCCCTTCACCATCAAGCCTGACTTCTTGAAGGTGCTGGGGATCTGGTTCGGGGGGGCTGAGGCGTGTAACAAGAATTGGCTTGAGCAGATAGCCAGGGTGGGGAGGAAGCTGGAGCTGTGGAGGCAACGCTCCCTTTCCATAACGGATAGAAATTTGGTCATCAGGTGTGAGGTGCTCTTGGGGCTGCTTTCCTTAACGCAAGTGTGGCCTGTCCCTCCCTCCTACGCCACAGGGATCGCCCGGGCCGTCTTCCAGTTCATCTGGGGGTCGAGGATAGACCGGGTGCGACGGGCCACAATGTACAAGTCAGCAGACAACGGGGGTAAAAGCGTGCCCAACGTCGCCCTCACCCTGATGGCCATCTTCGTGTGTGGCTGCATCAGGCGGTGTCTAGAGCCAAGGCACATGGGCACCAAATGTCACTACCAGCTGAGGTTCTACGTGTCCCCGGTGTTGCAAAGGATGGGCCTGGTGCAGATGCCACGCAATGTGCCAGTTAGCTGGACATTGCCGCCCCATCTGTGGTCTGTGGAAAGGTTCTTCCGGACCAACACCTTTGACCACATGTCCATTGGGCAGTGGTCAGCACGGAATGTCCTGCAGGCAATGCAGGGAAAGGACTCGATGGATCCGGTGGCGTGGTTCCCTGAGCAGACTGCCCAGCTTGTCTGGCAAAATGCCTCATCGCCAGAACTCACCAACAAGCCTCGCAGTCAGATCCTTCTTGAACCTCACTGCCAGCGCAGGCTGCCCTCGGGACGGCTGCTATGAAGAGGAGACGGTTGCCCACCTCTTTGCAGAGTGTGGATTTGCAAAGAGTGTGAACAGCTTCGTCACAGAGGACTCTGTGATTTACGGACCGTTCCCAGGGACACATTCAGAGACTGACATCGAGTGCTGCTGGAGGGTCATCAACTCAGTGAAAGACGACCTTTGGTCTGCTCGAGCGTTGTTCACCATCCAGCAAAGCGAGACGTCTGTCAGGGAATGTTGCCGACTGGCCCGCTGCAGACTGCAGGAGTACGTGCTGAGGGACGCACTGAAGCTTGGTGCAGCCAACACCAAGGCTCAGTGGGGGAGGGCCACAGTCTAGGGTCCTTCCGCTGCTGGACATGGGGGCACGGCATGGTGGAGACGCCCCTCAAAATAAGGGAAGGGATCCCACGCCAGTGGGCCACATGAGTGGCACGGGTGGGGGACAGATTTGTGGAATTTGAAAAAAATGTATAAACTGTATTGATCAATTTGTATAGCCTCCGAAAATGTCGGATGGATTTTCCGCAAGGTTCATGTATTGTATATATTTATTACTTGAATAAAGTCTATTTTGGAAAAAAAAAGTTTTAGCAGTCTTTTATATGCGAATTTAAACCAAAATAATACGTGATCGACCGCAGCCATTCACTCCATCTCTCAAAAACAAAAACCCGTATTCAATTTCAGTTCAAATGTTACCCTGTCGTATATAAATAATATAGCCAAGCCAATATTCCAATCCACTCCCAGCAGACAATGTACCCTTTACCAGCAACCAATCTCGCCCCCGCCCAACCCAGCGCCCTCCCCATCCCCACCCCTTACCCACCCAGCAACCAGTCTCGACCCCGGGATCCCATGTAATGCAGCGAGCAGGGACGCTGGCGCCTTGGGTCGTACCTCCCACTCTGGCGCGCATGGCTTCGGCAGACACGGATTTCGAGTTCCAGCGCGCCTCTGCCGCCATGTCGAGCAGCAGAGGCCGCATGCCGATGGCGGTGCGGGCCCGGTAGTCGCCGCCCGGTCCCTTGTAGAAGGGCGCGCTGGGGATCCGCGGGCCACCCACGTTGGCCACCACGCTCCTGAAGCCTGTGGTGGAGTCGAGCAGCGGCACCTCCTGCCGGTGAGGCGCCAGCGGGTACAGGTCATCCGGAGGGACCGCGTAAGGGGACCACTTGGCGAAAGCGACGTTGTTCTGGTCTTGGAAGCTGGTGAAGAAGTGCCGGTCCTCGGGGCCTCTCACTAAGGGGATTACGGTCTGGGCCGCCCTTGCCGGCCGCACTAAACTGACGGCGGCCGCCATTCCCTGCCTCTAGTGATGTCTCGTCAATGGGTTCGTGGCCTCGACCCTGCGGAGGTGCGGGCTCCGGCCGCACTGTCTGCAGACGGACGTCGCTAAAGGCGACTGCGGGAATCACAGGCCCGCGCCTTGTCGCGCTGCCTGGCAACCGGGGCCATAAAGGAACGTCCGCTGCACGGTGACGAAGCGCGTTGTCGTCAGGGCAACCGGCCGCGCCGAGAGCAGAGCAGAGCGGAGCAAAGGCCACTCGGCCCCTCTGGCCTCTTCCCGCGACCAACAACACCAGGGCAGCAAGGAAGCGGGTCCAACTGGTTCACACCGATGAAGATGTCGATGAAACTAGTCTCATTTGGCTGTATTTGGTCCATACCCCTATAACGTTTTTCTATTCATGTAACTGAAATATATTTGAAACATTTTAATTCCACCTCAATCACCCTTCTCCCTTGTCCCTTCACGGCCTTGATTCCACCACTGTCCAGAAATCTATCTCAGTCTTAAATTCATGCAGCGATTGAGCTTTTACTGTCAAATATATTTTAAACATAATTCCACCTCATACACCCTCCACCACTGTCCAGAAATCTATCTCGAGCTTGAATCTATTATGTGCTTGAGCTACAATGTAGCAATGTTACAAAATTTTGAGATTTTAAAAATCAAGTCTGCAATTTATCCCATCAGATAAAGCATAAAAAGAAGTTTAATTTGACATCTAATTTACTTTCATATCTTCAGTATTAAGAAAGTTATGGCCATTTTCATACTCGGAAATGAGCATCTTGCTTCCCATTGCCTTTCAATTGACTTAACTCAAAAGCTGTGATCTGGAAAAGTTAAAAGTCCATAACATTCTTAAAAATTAAGAGAACTCAATGAAATTTTCAGTTATTATAGATTGAAGCATTCTGAAACAAATATTAAACAATCTTACTTGGATTACCTGAAATTAAAGCATATAATTAGTTAGTTATCTAATTGTAGCTAATTACAAAATTCAATGAGTAGATCTAAACATCTATCAATTTCTTAAGAAAAGATAAACTTTTTTAAAATTGCCTAAGTGTCCAAATAACATTCACACAATAATCCACAATATAACATAATTTTTAAATCTCATTTTCATGAATTACTGTGCCAAATGGAAGGAATTTAGTGTTAAATGCCTGTAAATTAATGGCCATTTAAATCAACTAGCGAGTGGGTTTTAGTGGAATGCGGTGGATTAGAACGTTGCGGTTAGCGGTGAAGTCGGGGGGAAAAATACTGGGGGTTCATACATTTTTTGGGGACCCCATTTCGCAACATAAAAATATTATTAATGCCTCCTGAAAAACCAACTTTTAATATAAAAATAAAGTATTTACCTTTTTTTCTCCCCTACGGAAAATGCTTCCAGTTGTCTGCGCTCATGGCTTTTGAAGGTGATTTTTAAATTACTCTAGTTAATAAATAATGTAGAGTAATTTAAAAATACCACCATTCATGATGTCGGAGCGATTTTTCTTCAGCAACCAAATCGCCCGACATTGATCGATTTGTCCTGCCTGTTGAAAAACGGCACTTTAAGCCCGCCCCCCTCTGCAAGGCGCGAAAGTCACGCACACGGGGAGCGGCAGAAGTGCAGCGCCGGTAACGGTACGTATTGTAACATACCTATACAATGCATTCTGGAGTAGGAAATTTCAAAGATTCACCCCTCTGAGTGAAAGAAAAATCTAATTTTATTTTAATCATTGGACCTTTTATATTGAACCTGCCCTGTGGTTTTAGACTCAACCTGAAGAAACTTGTCAAATCCTTAAGAAATTTGATAAACGTCATTTAATGCACCTCTAACCTGAAACAAATCTGACCCAGTAATATAGTGAATCATTGTCAGTCATGAATTGTTTCAAACTTGTTCCTAGTTTATTTTATTTTGTGAAAATCTGGAAAAACATTGCTCTGGTTATGGTCTTTAAAACCACATAAAATAAGCTTTCACTTCAGGTGTTTAATGGTCACATGTACTGACAACAACATTACATTTTTATTTTCAGCATATTAACAGACATATATATGTAACAGATGCAGATAAATATAATAATTGAAAAAGAACAATGTTAAGAAAGATAATATAAGTGCAATAAACTTGTTGACCAAAGACACAGTCAACAGAAGTTGAAAGTTGCTGAGGAAAGTGTAATGCTGTGTTCAAGAACCTGATGGTTGCAGGGAAGAAGCTATTCTTAAAGCTGTGGTCACGGTTTTCAGGCTGCTGCACCTACTTCCCAATGGTAGTAGTGAAATAGGAGCTTGGCCAGGGTGATGTGTGTTTTTGATCTGATTGGCTGCCTTTTAGAGCCTGCACCTCTTGTAGTTTCCCTTTAGTTGGTGAGGAGTCCAGTATCTGAAAAAGCAGGGAACTGCAAGTGTTGGAACCTTGATTTCAACGCAAAGTGCTCGAGTAACTCAGTTGCTCAGGCAGCATCACTGAAGGACATGGATAGGTGACATTTCCGGTTGTGTAGATTAACCATATTAGTCTGCTTTTACTATATCACCACAAATATTATGCATGCTGCACATTCCATATCTTAGTCCGGATCTTAATCCCTACCCTGGATTGTTATTATAGCACGTCACTGTCTCATGTTCAGACTAGATGCAGACCACAGAGGCGATAGCATGAAATGTGTCCTCCGCTTGTGTTGCATTAAAGACGAAAGAGTTATTACTCCTATGTATGGGTCTCATTACACAACATGGTGTCAGAAGTGGGATGTAAACCCACGCCACCATTTAGAGACCAGAATCTGGTCTCTGATGGCGACCTCATTGAGTGTTGCTGCACTTTTGAAGAGGACTTCACCGTATATATCTGTGCAGCACATCATGCTGCGCCGCCAGACATTCGTGCCTCTATTCTGATCAATTTGGCTGGTACAGAAGCCATTCAATGTGCACGCCGATTCCACTACGCTCCGGCTCAGGTAAATGCCGCGGGTATTCAGATCGTCCTGGCATACTCTATAGACGATCCCGTCTGCCTATTGAACAAGTTCAGACAGCTGTGTGAGCTGTGCACCAATCTCGTATTGGAGCGTAACTGATTTTTTGAGTGCAGCCAAGGCAAGGTGAGCCTGTCGAAGCCTAGATCAGTTCTTTAAAGCACATCACTAGCCGGTGCGAGTTCGAAACCTGTGTGATAGTCTCATCCGTGACTGACTGGTATAAGGTATTCTCAATGACAAGGTGCGAGATAAACTTATACGTGATTCAGACCTCACTCTGGAAAGAGCTGAGAATCGCTGAGGTGTTGCAGAGTTGACAGACTCTCACACTAAATCTGAAATGACTGAAATGCTACCTTTATTGTCATTCAGACCTTTCGGTCTGAACAAAATTTCCTGCCTGCAGTCATACATATAATAAAAAACAAACACACAATAAACACATATTTAACATCCACCACAGTGAGTTCACCAGGCACCTCCTCACTGTGATGGAAGGCAAAAGTCTTAAAGTCTTTGCCTTCCCTTCTCGTTCTCCCTCTGCGCTGAGGTGATCCAGGCCTCCGGTGTTGTCGTCCACTGGGCCGCGGCCGAGCCTCCGAAGCCGGGCCGCCGCCAGAACAGCTCTGAAGTCGGGTCCGCCGCCGGAACGCTGGAATACCGCCACAGCTCCGAAGCTGTGTCCGCCACCGGAACGCCACAGCTCCGAAGCCGGGCCACCGCCGGAACGCTGGAACACCGCCACAGCTATGAAGACGGGGAAACGACCGGAACACCACCACAGCTCCGAGGGTGCCAGCTCCGCCATTAGGCCTCAGCACAGACGGAGACGGGGGACACGACAATAAAAAGTCGCATCCCCCCCGAAGGGAGAGATTAAAACCCTGTTCTCTGGGTCCGGGTCCCCTCTCTGCATATAATGTAAATGTTGCCAGCAGATCCGATGCCGGATTTATCAATAATTGTGGGAACTGTGGTGATTCACATGTAGGCATTCGTGAACAATGCCCTGCTTATGGAAAAGTTTAACATTACTGTAAAGGCAGAAATCACTTCATCTGCTGCTGTTTCACGTGGGAACAGAGTAGAAACAAAGCACCAGGTAAAGCAATCAGCGCACCTGCTACAGCCAGAACCTTCCCACTTAACACCTACAGCTATCCCACTGTCTAGCGAGGAGGTGCTGCCTGCTATCGATGGACTGAATGTCAACATACATTTCTTGTCAGATTTGTCTTGTAAACACCGAGATCCCATGGTCACTCTCCGCATTAACGGAATGAGTGTTATTGCTAGGCAGTCAAAAATGCTTGAGAAACTCAGTGGGTGAGGCAGCATCTATGGAGCGAAGAAAATATGCAACGTTTCAGGTCGAGACTCTTCTTCAGACTGATGTGATGGTGGGGGGGGGGGGGGCAGGACAGAAAGGTCGGATTCGAAATGGGAGGGGGAATTGAAGTGCTGAGCCACCGGGAGATCAGGTTGGTTATTGCGACCCGAGCGGAGGTGTTCGGTGAAGTGCTCGCCAGGCCTAAGCTTGGTCTCACCGATGTAGAGCAGCTGACATCTAGAGCAGCGGATGCAATAGATGAGGTTGGAGGAGGTGCAGGTGAACCTCTGCCGCACCTGGAAAGAATGTTTGGGTCCTTGAATCGAGTCAAGGGGGGAGGTAAAGCGAAAAGTGTAGCATTTCTATTGCTAAACTCGATACTGCAGCTTGTTGCAACATTCTATCCTTATCTGAGCTCCACAGGATTCGGAATGCTGAAGTTGTCAAACAAACTGCTGCTACATTACTTGGGAGGGGGTGCAGTGAACCTTGTTGTAATAGTAGAGTTACAGTGCCATTGATTGTCACGTGAATACAACCTGAGCTTCTTCATTGTCCGAGAATGATCTATGTTTGGTCACCTTTGGTACAATGGTTCATCAACTGTCCCCCACACGACTCCACTCACCAGTTCCTGTCACAATACAGAAATCTCTTTGTCGGCAAGCTTGGCAAGCTTCCCATCAAGTACATAATCACGACCGACCCAGAGGTCCTGCCAGTTGTCTGTCCTGCGCACCGGATTCACAATGCTATGCGGGATCGCATACAAAAATAACTCAACGGGATGGAGACTCTGGGTGTGGTTGCTCCTGTTGTTGATTCATCGGACTGGGTCTCAACCATGGAGGTAGCAACCAAAAATAACAAGGAAGATATACGGATTTGAATCATTCCCAAAGATTTAAACACTGCCATTAAACGACCACACTATTCCATGCGCACAGTGGAGGATGTCACAGCACAGCTGGGTAAGGCAACGGTATTCTCAATTGTAGACACAAAGAGTTAATTCTTGCAGATTCCGTTGCTCCAAGCTAACTCTTCAAAGCTAACCACTTTCAGTACACCTTCTGGACATTACAAATTTCTGTGCATGCCATTCGGCGTGAACTCAGCAATGAAGTATTTCAGTGCACCATGGAGCAACTATTTGCGGGTTACCCGTGCTCAATTATTGTTGATGAAATTCTTATTGCTGGACAAAATATCCAAGAACACGACGGAAACTCAAAGAGGGTTCTAGACCGCGCCAAAGAGATCAACCTCAAGTCTAACCCCCTAAAGTGCAAATTCTGGGTGAGTGAAGTGAAGTGAACTACGTGGGTCATGTATTCACCAGTGACAGTCTCAAACCTGGTCCATTAAAGACCACTGCAATCAATGAGTTGCCAGCTCCCACAGATGTGACCAGCCTGCAGAGATTCCTTGGTATGGTAAACTACTTGGGGAAATTCATTCCGAACTTCAGCGAACTATCGGCCCCACTGTGCCAGCTATCTCACAAAGATACTGTGTGGTCCTGGCATGAACAAGAGCAGAGAGCGTTCGACACTCTTAAACAACAGATGTCTTGTGCCCCCACCCTCACCTACTTTGATGTAAAGCTGCCTGTTACACTGACTTGCGACGCTGCCCAGTATGGCTTAGGAGCAGCCTGCCTCCAAAACAATGGTGATGGTAACCGACCTGTTGCCTATGCTTCTCGCACTATGACGGACACGGAACAACGCTACGCTCAGATTGAAAAGGAGCTGCTAGCGGTCGTTTTCGTTAGAAACATAGAAAAATAGGTGCAGGAGTAGGCCATTCGGCCCTTCGAGCCTGCACCGCCATTCAATGTGATCATGGCTGATCATCCAACTCAGTATCCCATACCTGCCTTCTCTCCATACCCCCTGATCCCTTTACCCACAAGTGCCACATCTAACACCCTCTTAAATATAGCCAATGAACTGGCCTCAACTACCTTCTGTGGCAGAGAAGGATCAGAGCCCACAGAGCAGGATCAGACATATTCCTAGACTTGCTCAACATCTCCCGTGAGCCTATCCTGGGCTCACCCGCCCAGCGCCTGATGTCAAGACAGACCAGAGCCACACTACCTGTGGCAAAACTGACATTGGAGCCACAAGTTCGCGCACCATCGAAAAATCCAGTCCAAGCTACAACAAAAACGAGACGTTCAAAACAGATTGTATGACAAAACGAGCAGACCAATTCCACCACTATCCAAGGGACAAGTAGTCCGTCTGCAAACCGATGATCAGCCATGATCATATTGAATGGCGGTGCAGGCTCGAAGGGCCGAATGGCCTACTCCTGCACCTAATTTCTATGTTTCTATGTTTCTATGTCACGACCACCTCTGGAACTGCTCCCAAACTACGTTCATATCTAGTCAATGCACACGGCAGCACCTACAGACGTAATAGAAACCACATCCTGCCTGTGAATGAACCAGCACCACCTCCGCACCATCCCGACCGCACAAGCATACTCCCATCCCCATCAAACGGCCTTGGCCCGATCATACCACCATTGCCAGCCACTCCTGATCCGACCGTCTGACCCAGAACCACGCCATCTCGACCCCGCCAAGGTCTCCAGTTTCATCACTGGCGATGCTGCTTTATTCTCCTGCACTTGTTCTACCACCAATCTCATCTCCGGTGAAGAGAGGAAATGCAGGATTGTACTGTAGCTGTGCAGGTCGCACCTGCAAGCCAAATTCAAAGTAACAGGATTACATTTGAACTGCCTTTGGTGTAATTCCCTTCAGCTTACACTTACCACATGTAATCAGTGGTACATATATTTTGCATGCGATTATCATATTTATTTTATGATGAGCTAATTCCTTAAGGGAAAGGATGTAGATTAATCATATTAGTCTGCCTTTACTATATCTATCACCACACATATTATGCATGTTGCACATTCCATATATAGGCCATTTTGGATCTTCATCCCAACCCTGGACTATTACAGCACTGTTTCATGTTCAGACTAGATGCTGACCACGGAGACGATAGCATGTAATGCTTCCTCTGCTTGTGTTGCAATAATAGTAAGATTAAACGAGAACTTACCAGTTTGAAGTTTGATCTTTATTTTATGAGGAGTCGAGTTGAGGGACTACGTGAAGAACCCCGTACAGCCGTTCGTGCGTCAATCTTCAAAGCAACGGTGTGAAATCACAGCAAACCGAAGTATAGTGTAAGATAAAGACTAGAACTACCAGATGAAATCTATGAGGGCTGGGAGCGGAGGGCACGTAGTCCCTCAACTCGACTCCTCATAAAATAAAGATCAAACTTCAAACTGGTAAGTTCTCGTTTAATCTTACTATTTTACTTCGGAGTCACGTGAGTGACTACGTGAAGACTTCAAAGCTCTGTGATTTCATGCCGTGTGAAACGAGGATACACAACCACAGCTGCTTCATTGACAAATGAAGGGAAAACATTCATAATGCATACAGTCATAACATAGATGTAAAACATGCCGATGCTGTTTAAATGAAACAATAATATTTCCATCTCTCACCCAGATGGAACATATAACCAGAACATAAATAGAGTTAACAATACTCCTGGTTCACCAATGGGTCATTACAGATGTGTGGAGATTCATTCGATGGACCATACTCCAGCCGCAACAATGCGACCCAGCGGAACATAAATACCCTTGCTGCTGATGTTGTAGCAGCCCTGGTGGAATGAGATCTGGAAACAGAATCCATTAGTGCATAACACAACTCCGTTTTCCTCATCTGGAATGCCATGAACAATACGTTCTCCCAAATTCTTTGTGACTAACAACATTGCTAGTTCAGAACTCCAAGGCTCCTGATGACCTTGACATATTGTTGTATACATGTGTGCTTACCTTATCAAAGGTCCCCTGGTATGCCTGTGACTATTTTGAGACCTGACCCCCTTCTGGTCTGCTCAAGTATTTATAACATATTATATATTATAATTTACAGACATTATCATCCTGTACCATCACAATTATTTTGCGACAACCTGCTGCACTAAACCAGTGCCAGAAGGATAACTACCTAATAAACTCCAGCCAAATTTAAGGATATAGTTGCTGCCTCCTGGTGAAATAGTGTTCACAGATATCAACATCGCATATGGCATTATACTGGTCCTGGGACCTATGTTGAAACTATCCTACCCCTTGATAACCGGTGTGGACCCGACAGCGAGTCTTGTTCGTTACAGCCAATTCAATGAGGAAGCTCATTGAGCCAATTAATGGCCGTATTACTCTATAATTAACAGACAATCATTTAGCATGAACTCGAAACATTAGCAATCAATACCATTTTTCATGGAACATTAGCATAACAAACTCTTTCATCTCCTGGAAAAGAAAATATAGCCGTTTGGTGCTATGCAAACTCTTTGAACACATAGAAGGATAGATGTAACAACCCAAACCTTAGGACAGTTTGTTAGACCTGCAGAACATAAATTTGAGTTTATCATGAAACATCTGATTTCCGAAGCCTCAGGCTGAACAAGCAAATTCAAGTTTAAAATAACCAATAAGGTTATATAATTATTTGCAACAAATCGGGAATCAATTTGCATAATCACACAATAAGAACTTAAAGCCTCTTAATGACTTTATTTGAAACCTCGAGTGATGAGACAAAATGGAGGTAGCCATAAAAGACCCACCTGCTCCTTTTTGGCGAGAATGTATCTTTTGCCACTGCTATGCCAACTATTTTGCAACCAGTGAAATAAACATGAAACTAACATACATATGTATACACATATATTCATATTAGGTGTTCCATTGAACCAGAATTTCATAATACAGTGCGATTCAACACCAACTCTGTGTTGCCATTACCCACACTTGATGATTCTCCTGTGGCAACAAAATTATGTAACCATTCCAGTGATTCTTTAACCGATTGCACCCTCGTGACTAACATATGCCATCATCACAATGCATCAACCTGAACATGAGCATGACAATATGCTTATTTGTCCAATCACTCTATAGCCCATACAATGCCCGTAGAGTCTATAAATAGTTGATACTAATAACAGAACTTTTTGGGCAAGTCATGCAAATCTGTTCCATCTCCAAACTCGAGATGATCTTTCAGCTACTTGGTAACTACCTTAAATAGCAACTGTGGCCCGATTTCCGAGCCAGTCTAACAAGACAATCTTGGTCCTTATACTGAACCTGTGCAATTCTAACCTGCTTGAAACCCAATATTGTACATTTTACATTTACCGTTCAAAGTAGCTGATAATGTCTCAATCATTTGTACTGTATAACTAAGTATACACCTTACCAAACTGCAAGTGGTCCCTTAATTGTAGAGTAGCACAAGTCCAGTGCGTGGAACCTCTGGCCAGCTTTCATGCTGCCAGCAACTTCAGTGAACCGCTACTGCCAAAAAAGACATGGGATGCATTGCTGCCAGAACTATGAAACCTTGCTTGTTCCAATAGCTTGTGCTTCACCCTCCAGGTTACACCTATGGAAAAGTCTTACCTGAATAGAGGATTCGGCAGCCAAATGTAATGTCCCCCTGAGAGCGGTGTTCACTGCATATTGTGTTTGGGATGGTAACTTTCTTGTCAGGCATAGACCTCTGGCACATGCCCCGATCTCTTGGGCATGCTCTATGGCTATACCCTCAGACTCGGCGTTAAACTATACCAATCCCACATGCTCACCTCTTACATGAGGGAGCCATAAAGCAGGCCTGCTACACAGCTCTGCTGACACCATTTCCCATTTAGGCCATTAGCACCAATTTGCAATAGAATAAAAGGTTTACCTAACAACTACTAGAGCAGTAATGAACACTGTTTGTCCATCATCGTGACATTATTAATTTCAGCTGGTGTTAACAATGACCTAGATGGCACTTACTAATCAACCATTTAACAAAATAATTGTTGCACTACTTACACACCTGAATTGCATCTATGCACTTAACAATTAGTCCAACGACTAGAACTGTTTTATACCAACAACTGTTACCAAAGTCTTATTGACTGCAATCTGTTGCCCAGGCCGGCATCATGGCCAATTGAATACCTAAAAGCAAATCCCAACATCCTACAAATCTATTTGATAGGACTTAATCTAACTGGATAGAGGAGCCCAATTTCTCAAATATAGTTTGAGACTAGACAGCGGATTTTAGCACAAGCACGTTTAAACTGTGTATAGTTTTCTTTGAATACTTTTGTCATCATTCTGTTATATTGCCTTATCCTAACAATGCCTCCTCATCCCCCATGATCACTGTGAATGGGAATACCCTACTAAACTGCTATCCCCATAAAGCAGCCCTAACAAGGTACCCCTAGTGCCCATGAAGCAGCCCTGAACAAAGTAGCTGCTGGCCCGGACTTTCCCATAGCCCAGTATTTGCCATAGATTTGGCATTCTCATCAAGCAGCCCTGAGCAAAGGTGCTGCTGGCATAACCTCTCCAATAGGCTAGCCTACCATAACTTGGCATTCCCTTAGAGCAGTCCTGAGCAAAGGTACTGCTGGCACCGCCTCTGCAATAGGCTAGCCTGCCATAGTTTGGTATCCCCATGAGCAGCCCTGAGCAAAGGTGCTGCTGGCACAGCCTCTCCAATAGGCTAGCCTGCCATAGCTTGGCATCCCCATGAGCAGTCCTGAGCAAAGGTACTGCTGGCACAGCCTCTCCATCAGGCGAGCCTACCATAGCTTGGCATCCCCATTAGCAGTCCTAAACAAAGGTACTGCTGACACAGCCTTTCCCATAGGCTGGCACTGCCATAACTTGACATTCCCATGAAGCAGCCCTACCCAAAAGTGCTGCTCTCTAAATTAATTCCTAGAGGTGAAATCTCCCAACTTTCCCAATTGTACTGACTATTTTGTCAGTTGTCCCCATATCCTGGGGATTACTGTAGCTTGAGAACCCCATAGGTGAATTTCCCCTCACCAGGAATCCATATAAATATAATATATATATATAAATAGATACTCACGGTACCCTCATGGCACGCAGGCTAATGATTTATGTGAATTAACCCCATTACCTAGGGACTACTGTGGTCTGGGAACCACACATATACCTGGGTTTCCCCTGCACCGGGAACCCAGCTTAACCGTTTAGGTTAGTTTTAACCCCATGTGCTGGGGACTACTGCGGTCTAGAACCGCATATGCTTGGGTTTCCCCTCCCCGGGAACCCAGGCTGACCGTTCAGGTCCGCTAAGCCCCATCCCCTGGGGACTACTGCGGTCTAAAACCGCACTTATCCTCGGGTTTCCCCTCCACCGGGAACCCAGGCAGACCGTTCAGGTCCGTTAAGCCCCATCCCCTAGGGACTACTGCGGTCTAAAACCGCACTATTCTCGGGTTTCCCCTACCCGGGAACCCAACCTGTGGAGTCACTGACCGCGTTATCAGTGACTCCGATCGCGAACCCGACTTTCCCAGCTCTCCGCTTCCGCGGTCGGACCAGGGTTTCCCCCCCCAAAGCCCTCGGCTGGTTCCCTTGTCGGCTATCGCGAACATCCACTGCAGAAACCCCGGAGGTTCCTGCAGAGACCTAGAACAGGTAAGAAAAATAGCACTTACCTGCAACTTTTTTAGACTTACCATGGAGGAGCTGCGCTGCTCCACAGCTGTCTGCACGAAAAACGTCTGACGCAATGACGCACGAACGGCTGTACGGGGTTCTTCACGTAGTCACTCACGTGACTCCGAAGTAAAATGACTATGAGTTATTACTCCTGTGTATGGGTCTCATTAGACATCAGGTTGGGACTATTCAGCCTAAATATTCGTAGAGTGTCAACATACCAATTCACCACAACCTAGAAAGGAAATAGAGGAATTAGTTGAGCTTTCTTTGTGATTGCATCACTAGACCCAGGACAGATTTTCAGAGATGGGCACATGCAGGAAGCTGAAGGTATTGACTCCCTCCACAGCCATCCTGTTGATGAAGATAGATTTGTGGATCCTTGGATTTCCTTTCCTGAAGTTAACAATTGGTTGATCAACATTATTGTTGATATTGGGAATAAAATTGTTCTAGCTCCATTCAATCAAACGTTCAATCTCCTGAACTCTATAACTCATCATTATCTGTCCAACAGTGGTGGTATCATCGGCAAATTTAAAGATGCCATTGGAACTGTGTGTGGCTACACAGTCATGGTTGTAGAGAGAGTAGCGCAGGGCACACAGCCTTGAGATGCTCTTTTGTTGACGATTATTGAGGAGGAAGTGTTGCCAATTTATACTGATTATGGACAGTTACATAGCAATGATCAGATCCAGTTCTGATTTTGATGATACTTTTGGAGGGGATGATGGTGTTGAAGACTGAACTATAGTCGATGAACCTGTCATATGTATTTTCATTGTCCACGTGGTCCAATGCAGAGAGAAGTGTCAGGGAAATCGCATCCCCTGTTGATCTCTTGTGGCGCTAGGTGAATTGTTGATAGTCCAGGTCCTTACTAAGGTAGAAACTCGGCTCCTGTGCCCTCGGGAAGCACGCTAAAGTGTTGTGAATGACTTGGGAAGTGGGACATGGTTGCTTTGGCATACGCAAGCCTGCTGTTTGTGCTGGCCATGGTAGAGGTCCCCGTAGGATGTCCTACAGCAGCTGGATGATTGAGTGGATCAAGCATAGCCTGTGGCAGTAATATGGAGCAGCAGTGGAATGAGCCGGCAGCATCAAAGCTGATGCTACTTCATCAATTCAGTGCTGCCAGGATACCGGGACTTAAAATGAGAAAAGAAGAAATTGAATACCTCCTATAGTCAAGGTCAGATATTTCAGTCTTTGAAGTTGCAAGAAGGCACTGGATGGAACATGCTGATTCTCTGTGTGCTTTTCCGAGAGGAACTATTGTACTTATGTATAGTGTGAATGTATGACTAGAGCAAGCATTTCTATTTCTGTACAGTGACAATAAACAAATAAAAAAACTAATTTTGATACACAACATAATCACCCATTCAAAGTACTTCACCACCACGGCCGTTCATAGTAGTTGAGGCATGTCACCTTATTCTTCTTGGACACTGGTATTATTGTAAGCCTTTTAAACCAGGTGGTAACCTCAAACCTTAGTAATGGAAGATTGAACATGCCTGCAAAAACTCCAACCAGCTAGTCTGCGCAGGTTTTAAGAATGTGACCAGGTAAACCATATGTGCTGAATATTTCCTGAAGGTTCATAGTCATAAAGGATTTTCTGACATCAACTTTAGTGACTGAGGTTTATGTTTATGTTGTCATATGTAGTGAGGTACGGTGAAAAACAATGTTTTGCAAGCTGTCCAAACATCAAATATACAATACATAAATATAATTGTCAAAGTACAAATGATACAACAAAGGTGCAGGTACAAAGTGCAGAGGGTAAATCTCAGTATTATACCATATCAGTTCCATAGACAAAGTCCAATGTCTACAATAGGGTGGAGTTGAATCTGACAGTACCCTAGCTCGCGGAAGGACCATTCAGAAGCCTGATAACTGAGGGGAAGAAGCTGTCCTTGTGTTTGGTGATGCATACTTTCAAGTTGTTGTACCTTCTGGATGGGAGCAGGGTGAAGAAGGAATAATTGGGCTGGGACAAGTCTGAATTACGTTGGCTGCTTTTCTGAGGCAGCATGAAGTGTAGATGGGGTGAATGAAGACTGGGCTACATCAATAACTGCAATTTATTGTGGTCTTGTGCAGACTTCCCAAACTACGTTGTGATGCAGTTTGACAGTATGTTTCCTATGGTGCATCTGTAGAAGTTTGTAAGAGTCATTGGAGACATGTAAAATTTCCTCAGGAAGTAGATGTGTTGGTGTCTCATCAAGATGGTTGACACATGACAGATCATTTTTAATATTAACACCAAGGAAATGGTGAAATTAGCAAGAGGTTTAGGGTGGGAGCGGGACAGAGAGAGGGATTGCAAGGGTTACTTGAAGTTAAAGAAACCAATATGCCACTGAGTTGTTAACTGCCAAATCGAGTTATAAGGTGCTGTTCCACCAATTTGTGTGAGGTCTCACTCTGACAGTGGAGAAGTCCCAGGACAGAAAGGTCATCATGGGAGTTGGAAGGAAAAATGTTTGGCAAATGGGAGATCACGTAGGCCAAGCGGACTGAGCGTAGGTGTTAAGTGAAACGGTCGCCCAGTCTGAGCCTGGTCTCGTCGACATAGAAGTGAACACTGGGTACAGTAGATGAGGTTGGAGGATGTGCAAATACTGATTGGGGCAAGTACTCCATCATGCTTCCTGAAGTCCATAACTAGCTCCTTTGTCTCACTGGCATTGTGAGAGTGGTTATGACCTGACACCATGTTACTAAGATATCTATCTCTGTCCTGTACTCCGTCTTTTCATTATTAGAGTGATACAGTGGAGTGAGACAATGGAGGAACTGAGGCGGTGATATTTGTGAGGTGCTGCAGCCACGATGTTCGCCTAAGAGCTCACCCAAAGGCCTGTGGTCGTTGGGACCAGGAACCTGCAAGAAGGCTAGTCGAAATCCGACAGAAGGCTTGCGGTTGGTGGGATCTTGCGGTCGTTGGGACTGGGAATGTCACCCAAAGGCTCGTCAACTGGGGGGGGGGGGGGGGGGTTGGGAGAGAGCTGGAGAATGAGGTGTCAGATGCAAGCAGGGTGAGCCGGGGTAATGCCTCCAGCACCTTCACGTAGGCTAGAGGAGGATCCCCTGGACATAAAGATGGCCAAGGTGAGTAGAGGGACGTTGGTTTGTGGGAACTGGTCCAGTACATTGAACGCAAGGGCCAACCTGACTTTGAATAATGGCGCAAAAAATGGCGGCGCCCACATTTGTAATATATGCAAAATGAATTTCATTGCATATGTGACAAATAAAGCACTGTTGAACTATTCAACTCACCACAGTGGTATCATCTGCAAACATGCAGATGGAATTTGAGCCAAATCCAGCTGTACAATGTGACTATTGTGAGTATAGTAGAGGATCGAGGACACATTCCTTGCGGGGCACTGGTATTGTAAAGTGGAGGAGGCGTTATTACTGATCCTTATTGATTGTGGTATGTGGGTCAGAAAGTCAAAGATCCAGTGGCAAAAGCGGCTACTAATTCCAAAGTCCAAGAGTTTGGAGATGAGTTTGGATGGGATTATGTGTTGTGGTCAGAGCTGTAGTCAATAAATAGGAGTCTAAAGTAGGAGTCCTTGTTGTGTTGATGTTCCAGAGATGAGTTTGGGCCAGGGAGATGGCGTCTGCTGTGGGCCTGTTGTGATGGTAAGCAAATTGTAGTGGATTAAGGCTGGCTGAGAGGCTTAAGTTAATATGCACAATCTCCAATCTCTTGAAGCAATTCATGATTGCGGATGTCAGAGCCACTGATGGTAGTCATTAAGGCACGCTACTTTTCTTGGGCACTGAGATGATAGTGGCCTTGAATCAGATAGGGTCCAAGAGTAGTGAGAGGTTAAATATGTTTGTGAATATCTCTGCTGGCTGATCCACGCAATTCCTGAGGACGCAGCCAGGGACTCCATCGGGGACAGTAGCTTTCCGCAGATTCAGTCTAAGAAAGGCTGTACTTGCACTGCCACATCTATCTTCTGTACTATTACTAAAACTCTCATCTTGACCACTTCCGGTCTGCGTTGTAATTAAATTTGCGTCAAAATGATCCCCCATAGTGCTATGATTTTCGGCCACCTTACTCACCATTCTCTTCTGCTGCAAGTCAAATATTTTTTGTTCAGATCAGTGAAGTAGTACAAAAGTTATGAATGTTTAAAAATCGTACAAACCGGTGAGGAGAATAAAAAGCTGAAGGGGAGGAGTCTGGTGAGCAGCTCGTGGAGAGTCAGCAGCTCGCGGAGATTGAGCAGCTCGCGGAGACTGTGCAGCCTGCGGACAGCTTCAGCGGCAAACAGCACGACTAGCCGGAAACTGCTGAGTTGAACCGGAAGCCTCTGAGTGAAGCTGGAGTGGGACCTGGATCTGCTGCGTGAGGCCGATAACTGAAGGTGCGGTGTGAGCTGCATCTGATGTGACCACTCTCCTCAACCCCCCCTCCCCTCCACCCACCCCCTCCCGCACACACCCCCTCCCACACACTACTCCTTCCCCCCTGAGTGGTGGAATATTGCTTTTGGGGAACGGGTTGCATTGGGGGGAACAGGTGAGTGGTGGAATATTGTGTTAGGGAATGGGCTGCATTGGGGGGAACCAGGCCTCCAGTGTGACTGGGACCCAACGGGTCCCGCTTAGTCTGTTAACCATTGGAACTGGCGTGCCTTAGACTAGCAGTGTGGGTGGCATTCCTCCACCAACCTTTGTTCAAAGCTGGTGTACAATGCATTGAGTTCATTGGGGAGGGATCCCTTTTTACCAGTGATACTCCGAGTGGTGCTTCCACTAGCTGGATGCTACGTTTGGACTTTGTTCCTTTAAATCTGACATGTTATTATTTTTTTGTACTCAAACACAATTTGCTGCATTTTCAATTTATTTGTTTACTATGTTTCTAACTCCCACTTTTGACTTTGTTGCTCTTTGTTGACTGTTGTGTCACATTCTCACCCTCTCTAATGAACAGTAAACACTGACTTTGTGGGGATAACTCAGGCTAGCAATATGTGGGAAAAGGTATTGTTGCAATGTAACTAGAAAGAAGCACAGAATTAAACACCAGAAAACACTGAGCATTTATCACTGCTTGCTCGGCTATGACAATCCAATCAATATTATTTCGCTACTCTGTTCATAGTTGATCCAAATAGCTACTTCTACCTTGCCTCAGTGTCATCAACCAGTAAACAAATGATCTGTTTAAGGTGAACAGTATTTACTAAGAGCAAATTTGCAGCACCATGATGCATGGTAAATTATATGAGCATGGATTCCAACAATACAATAAATGTCTATATTGCTATTTGAAGACCAGTAACTTCAGCTGTGGCTAGTTACCCATGGGAAAGTTGGCTATGAAAGTGTGCAAATGTGAATTATTTTTCTGTTCATTAAACTACCGGTAGCTGACACTTAATGATTACTAGACTAAGTGGGACCCATTGGGTCCCAGTCACACAGGAGGCCTGGTCCCTCAATGCAACCCATTCCCCAATGCAATATTTCACCATAGTGTGGGAGAGGTGGGGGGGTGTGGAAGGGCGGGTGGGTGGTGATGTGGGTAGCGGGGTGTGGGGTGGTGCGGGGGAGGGGTGGTGCGGGAGAGGGGTGGTGTGAAGGAGGGGGGTGGTATGGGGGAGGGGAAGGTGGTGTGGGGGAGGGGAAGGTGGTGTGGGGGAGGGGGAGGTGTGGGGGAGGGGGTGGCATGGGGGTGGGGTGGTATGGGGGGTGGGATAGGAGCGGGTCGGTGGTGATATGTGGGGTAGTGTGGGGAGGTGGAGTGGTGTGGGAGTGGGGTGGTGGGTGGTATGGAGGGGTGGTGTGGAGGGGTGTGGTGTGGGGGGGTGGGGTGTTGTGGGGGGGTGGGGTGGTGAGGATGGGTGGGAGGAAAGGGGAAGGGGTAAAGGGGGGTGTCGGCGTGTGGGGGGAGGGGAGGGTGTGGGGACGGGGGAAGGGTGTGTGTATGGGGAGGAGGGGGGAGAAGGAGGGAAGGGGATGTGCGGGGTGTGGTGGGGTCGGTGGTGTGTGGGGAGGAGGGGAGGGGGGAAGGGGGTGGGGGGAAGGGGGTGTGTGCAGGGTGTTGGGGGGAGAGGGGGTTGTGGGGGGGAGAGGGTTGTGGGGGGGAGAGGCAGTTGGGGGAAGAGGTGTGTGTGGGGGGGAAGGAATCCACCCTGTGCAGGGCCGCGACACCACACAGCGACTTTCCCTACACCACACAGCACCTCCCAACCACACAGTAGCTTTCCAGACTCCACACAACGGCTTTCCTGACTCTACACGGCGACTTTCCCGACTCCACACAGCGACTTTCCCGACTCCACACAGCGACTTTCCCGACTCCACTTTTGCGGACTCAATCAGCACGTGGACTCAGCCCTGCCTCCAGGGTTTTATTCTCCAGCGGAAGGGATGTTACCTTCATGGTGATCAACAGGCAAGAAGACCAATCTGCTGATTTCACGATTTTCTAAACCTTCATAACTTGGAGGAGAGGAGAACGGTTAGTAAGGTGGCGAAAAAATCCTAGTGATAAAGGGTACTGTTTTTGCGCAAATTTAAAACAAAAAGCAAACTGGAAGCGGTCAAGATGAGAGTTTTAGTAATAGTATAGAAGAATTAATATAAATGTGTCCACATGAAATGTAAGAACCTATGCAGGCACATTGCAAGGTAATTTCCATGTACATCATCTATCTTAGTACACATTTTTATTAATCCAGGTGTTCATAATGGCATTTGACAAAAAGACGTCTACCATAAGGCTGAATTTCCCTTCCAATGTACTCTGGGTTGAGTCACCTCGCCATAGCACAAATTTATTTCTATTCCTAAAAACACCTCACACCTTAGTCCTCAATTTAATGTGCAGACCTCCATGTAATATAACTTATGTTCAAAACCACAACAGAGATCTTCCTGAAAATGTTTTTGATGGACGCTATATCTGATCTGGGACCTTGCTGTCATTGTGGCCTTTTGTCATGTGAAAGATGAAGAATTGGGAAGATGAAAGGGATGGAGAGAGAAAGCAAGGGCTATCTGAAGTTAGAGAAGTCAATGTTCATACCGCTGAGGTGTAAATTACCCAAGCAAAATATGAGGTGCTGTTCCTCCAATTTGCGCAGGACCTCACTGACAATGGAGGAGGCCCACGACAGAAAGGTCAGATTGGGAATGGGAGGGGCAGTTGAAGTGCAGAGCCACCGGGAGATCAGGTAGGTTAAGACAGACTGAGCGGAGGTGTTCAGTGAAACAATCGCCTAGGCTCCGCTTGGTCTCGCCGATGTAGAGGAGTTGACACCTGGAACAGCAGATACAGTAGATGAGGTTGGAGGAGGTGCAAGTGAACATCTCCCTGACCTGGAAAGAGTGGATGGATGGAGTCAAGGGGGGAGGTAAAGAGACAGGTGTTGCATCTCCTGTGGTTGCAGGCGAAAGTACCTGGGGATGGGGGACAGGGTGGTTTAGGTGGGAAGGGACGAGTTGACCAGGGAGTTTTGGAGGGAACGGTCTCTGCGAGAAGCAGAAAGGGGTGGAGATTGGAAGATGTTACTATTAGTGGGATCAAGTTTGAGGTGGCAAAAATGCTGGAGGAATATATGCTGTATGCGACGGCTGATGTGGTGGAAGATGAGGCCAAGATATTGTATTCTGTGCTCTGTACTAGAGAAATCAAATGCCAATTGCCTGCTTTACAAAATAGTATTACTCAGTGTGCATGTTTGTCCGGAACAATACTAAGCATGTCACCTTCATTCTCCACTCCTCTTCCTCTCACCATTTTGCCTTTGATCTCCAATGGTTTTCTAATGAACACAATGTAAGTTTATGGACCTACACCATCTTCCATCTAGGTACGTACATCCCGATTTAATTGTGAATTCAATGATTTTACACATTCATGGACTTTCGCTTTTTATCCTCATCATTTCCTCTTTGAAATATAAATCACTTATATTTTCTCCAGCATTTACTGCTTTGCATTACTGGAAACATCCTTCCCACGTCCACTCTATTTAGGTCTTTCATTACTCAGTAAGTTTCAATGAAATTCCCCTTCATTCTTCTAAATGCAACGAGTATAGACCCAAACCCTTTGAACGCTCATCATGCGTTAACCCAAACATCACCAGGATATTTCTTGTGAACCTCGTCTGGACACTCTCAAAAGCCAGAAATGGGGTCCAAAACGGCTCACAATATTTAAAAAAAAGCTATCTTGAATTTAAATTATTTAAAACCATACTGGGCTGGGGGAGGGTGGGGGGGGGGGGGGGGGGTGTTGTGAGGGGGGAGAGTGAAAGGAAAAATATGTTTCCATGTGACCTGCAGTAATCAGACACCATTGTCTCTTAGAAACAGCTGCTGCGCCGGTGGGCATTGAAAGTGATAAGCAATTGCTTCTATTGGCATTTATGCAACATTACTCAATTAGGGCAATGTAATGTACAACTTTAGTAATTTTTGATTTTAGACATTGGCGATACCCAATGTAAGTGTAACCCTACTCCATGCCAACCAGCAACCACTATGTACACTAGCACTATCATACACACGAGGGCCAATTGAAGAAGCCACTTAACCTGCAAACTTCTATGTCTTTGGAATGTGGGAGGAAACTGAAGCACCCGGAGAAAACCCACATGGTCATAGAGATTGTACAAACTCCATACAGACAGCAACTGTAGTCAGGATCAAACCCGGGTCTCTGGCACTGTAAGGCAGCAACTCTACCACCACTGCACTGTGGCGCAGTAAGAGAAAACATTGCTTTTGAAAATATTTTTATTTTGAAAATCTTATGGGGAAAAAGAGCTTTGTTATTGTGAGTTGGAACATTTTTATCCATACAGGTACTGAAATGATTTATGAGGATATTGCTAGTACTAGAGCTTCTGATCTATAGGGAAACATTGAGTAGGCTGAGACTCTATTCCTTGGAGTGCAGGAGGATGAGGGGTGATCTTATTGAGGTGTATAACATCACGAGAGGAATTGATTGGGTAGATGCACAATGCACGGAGTTTCTTGCCCAGAGTAAGTAAATTGAGGACCAGAGGTCATAGGTTTAAGGTGAAGGGGAAAAGATTTAATAGGAATCTAAGGGTAATTATTTCACTCAAAGGGTGGTGGGTGTATGGAACAAGCTGCCAGAGGAGATAGTTGAGGCAGAGATTATCCCAACATTTAAGAAACAGACAGGTTCATGGATAGGACAGTCTTGGATATGGGCCGAATCTACACAGGTGGGACCAGTGTAGCTTGGACATGTTGGCCGGTGTTTGGTAAGTTGGGCTGCTGTATCACTCTTTGACTCTAACTGCCTTTCGCCATTGACACAATTATCTCTGTAATGTGACTTTCTTTAACGTGATATTTTATAGTACAACTATCATCTATCTATCTATCTATCTATCTATCTATCTATCTATCTATCTATCTATCTATCTATCTATCTATCTATCTATCTATCTATCTATCTATCTATCTATCTATCTATCCATCTATCTATCTATCTATCTATCTATCTATCTATCTATCCATCTATCCATCTATCCATCTATCCATCTATCCATCTATCCATCTATCCATCTATCCATCTATCCATCTATCCATCTATCCATCTATCCATCCATCCATCCATCCATCCATCCATCCATCCATCCATCCATCCATCCATCCATCCATCCATCCATCCATCCATCCATCCATCCATCCATCCATCCATCCATCCATCCATCCATCCATCCATCCATCCATCCATCCATCCATCCATCCATCCATCCATCCATCCATCCATCCATCCATCCATCCATGCATGTGTTAAAGAAGGAACTGCAGATGCTGGAAAATCGAGGGTACACAAAATGCTGGAGAAATTCAGCGGGTGCAGCAGCATCTATGGAGCGGAGGAGATAGGCAATGTTTTGGGCCGAAATCCTACTTCGGACTCTAGATTCTAGGCAGATAGATGGACGGCTATCCACCTATCCATCTATCCATATCTATATTACTAAAAGTCTGATCTTGACCACTTCCTGTTCTGTATATTGATTTTAGAAAAAACGCTGCCACTTACGGCTGTGATTTTTGGCCATCTTAAACAGTCCCCCTCCGCTGTGCAGGACAAGAGGATTTTTTCCATCGATGAAAAGTAAACGAGTTATTAATGTTTAAAAAATGTTTTATAGTCCCTGAGGGACTATAAAACCCGGAAGTGGTGAGTGCCTTAGTCAGTCTCTGCAAGATGGGGGAGCGAGAGGGTCACGTCTCTCAGTCTGAGCTGACAATAACACTGAACACATGTCTACTAAACCGTGAGTGGTTTAACTGGCCTGACAGTGCCCGTAATGTGGTTTGAAAATATAGTTTGCAAATGCTAAAGCTGTGTTGCCTTTGGTTTGGAAATGCTAAAGCTGTGTTGCCTAATTAAGGTTGCCTTCTCTAATTAAAGTTGCCTTACCTAATTACAGTTGCCTTGCCTAATTAAAGTTGCCTTGCCTAATTAAAGTTGCCTTGCCTTCTATATAATTCTAATCTTGACCACTTCCTGTTTGCGCTTTATATTGATTTTAGAAAAAAAGGCTACGGCTGTGATTTTTGGCCATCGTACTCAGTGTCCCCCTCCGCTCATCAGGTGCCGAGGATTTTTCCCATCGATTAAATTATTTATTAAAAAAAAAGTTTAATTAGAGGTACAGTAAATTACATCAGTGTACGTCCCCTATATATCATTACAATCATTGTACCCCTTAATTTTTAAGGCTATTGGAGAAAAATAATAGAAACTGAGAAAGTAGAGAAAGTGAAAAAGAGTTGTGAAAGTGAAGAAGTGTGCCAAAGGAAAAGAAAAAAGAGCCCTTGGTCAAAGAGTTAGAGAAAGGAGATTAAGAGATAGACCCTAGAAAAAAAAAGAGAAATGGTATGAAACTGCACTTGAATTTGGTGGCCTTGCACCCTGCTTGAAATGGAATTTCAAGGAATAGCCCTGAGTCAACTGCCACCCCACCAGCCGTGAGTGAGTGAGCTGCCAGCACAACAGGCTTGAGAGACTGAGCCACCAGCCTAAGAATCCATTCGGCCCACAATGTCCACACTAGCCCTCTGGAAACCAGTCCCTTCAGTTCACAACACCCATACTAGCGCTCCAGAAAGCCCCCCCCCCCCCCCTCCCATGGCCACCAATATTGGAATTGATGGAGACGTGGAATATTGCGTTGGGGGACCAGCCTTCCCATGTGATGCTGGGACCCAACAGGTCCCACTTAAAGCCCTGTCCCACGGTACGAGTTCATTCCAAGAGCTCTCCTGAGTTTGCCCTGATTTGAACTCGGAGATTTATGGTAATGGCCACTCGTAGGCACTCGGGGCTCTTGTGGACATTTTTGAACATTGAAAAATCTTCACGAGTCTTCCCGTGCTTACCTGCCATTAGCACAGTAACACCTCAAATTTATGCTGGAGACAATGTGGGAAGATCGGTGATCACACACATATTTTTTGGGATTATCCCAAATTGTACCAATACTGGAGAGACATCCATGTAGAGATTAAATTAATTCTGGCAGTGGATCTACCTTTGGAACCGGGTTGTTTCATATTAGGAGATACTGCAGCAGCGACAGATATTCAAAATCAGAAATATTTGCTTGGGGTGATGCTGTTGATTGCTAAAAAGATAATAACAGTGCTATGAAGAAAGGAAATGCCACCAAACGTTCAACAGTGGAGGGAAAGATTGAAAAATATATACTTGATGAAAAGTATAACTGCTAAACTCCAGTTGAGGACTGATGCCTTCAATGGAAACCGGTACTATTACAAATGCCAAGATTGATTAAGGATATGAATGGATGAGTTTGTCTGGTGCGTGTGAATAAGATGCTTCTATGATAGAATGTTAAGAGGATCTGATGCGATGCTAATAGAGGTTAGTTGATCTGTATTTTGTCATTTTGCGATTGTCTTTTGTGTGTCTCTTTGTTTTGTCTGTATGTGTATTTTGTTATGTCAATAAATGTTGAGTTCAAAAAAAAAGTTTACTTTCTATTGTTTATCACTATTGTGAGGAGCAGCGGCATTGTGACGTCATCCAGCTCGCTTCAACACGTTAGATTTTTAAAAAGATGTCAGATTGGTGAACAATTTTAGTAAAAAACTCGGGAAATAATGAATCAAATTTTCAGATGAAGGAATTTTTGAAATATTGAGGTAAATTACCGGAATATGGAAAAATGTCACGGTTAATGCATCAGGATTTCGAGGAGATGTGGATCAAAGAAAAAAGTTAAAGCAAGCAAACACACAAGTAAACATCCAAGATCAGGGTTTGATAAGAATAGAGATGTGGCTGCCTTAAGCAGTTAATATTGAAATCATAATTTAATTATTGTGTAGTTAAAATCTGATATGGGTGGATTATTAATATTAGATTCTGATTCCCTTGGAGGAAAAGACAACATGCCATTAGCTAGTTTTGATTACTCTTTGTAGCCAGTCTTTAGTGATTTCTGTACATTAGTTTTTCCTTATCTCAGCTGTAAAATCAAATTCTTGTTTAATAATTCTGCAATTTCCCTCTAGTTTGTTATAAGACTGTGTAGTTTATTATCTCATCTGTAACTTCAATGCACCCCTGTCTCTATCAGCTCTCTATTGATCATGTTTTATTAAATCGTTGCTGATAGCCTTGATGTGCCTTGCAAGATTTTTCAAAGTCCCATGTTGTCCTATTGTGGTCAACACTTGGCAAACCACCATTTTATAGACATAACCCCAGCATTCCCTCTCTCTCTATCCCTCCCCCATCCAAGATGCACTAGCTTCTCGTTTACACCCAACAAACAGCTAACAATGGGCAGTTTCATTTATCATCGTTAATTTTTTGCATTTCATTCATTATTCTTTATCTCTCTACATCATCATCTATGTCTCTCGTTTTCCCTTATCCCAAACCAGTCTGAAGAAGGGTCTTGACGCAAAACATCACCCATTCCTTCTCTCCAGGGATGCTGCCTATCTCGTTGAGTTACTCCAGCTTTTAGTGTCCATCACCATTTCATGAGGTTTGGATTATAAATGGGCAAAATCAAAGGCAAAGCTTAATTGAACTAGAATGGATTTGGCCAAGGTAAAGGAGAGCCAACATTGCCAGGTAAAAGTGTAGACACAAAAGATTTCAGGTGATGGAATCTGGAGCAAAAAAGAAGTTGCTGGAGAAGCTCAGTGGGTCACACGCCTGACACAGTCTGACCAGCTGAGTTCACCCAACCTGTTTTTCTCTCCAGGTAAAACAGGTATGGGGCTTTCCCACTGCGGCGATCTAATCTGCGAGTTTAGAAGAGTTTGCCCTTGACTCAAACTCGCAGCATGGTCGACACAAGGTCCTAGGAGGTCACTGGAACTCTCCTTCATGATCGTGGGAAGTTCCTGCATACTCATGGCCTCAGCTAGGTCGTGGAAAATTTTCCAGCATGTTGAAAACATTTCCGCGAGTAAAATTTGGTCGGCATGGTTCTTTTTAACTCGTAGTGCATTGGAGTGGGGTCGCTATTTAGTTACAGGCAGTCGAAGGCAGCCGTAGGCAATCTCCTTCGTTGACCGGGCATTTTGATTGGCTGATTGGAGTTTCAGACCAGGGAAAACCGACTGGTAGGTAAAATGCTCGCTAAACTATATTATACTTCTTAAAAGTGTCTCCCCTCCTTCTCTCCCCTTCTCTCTCCTTCTCTCGCCTTCTCTCCCCCTGTCTCCCCTTCTCTCCCCTTGTCCCCCCCCCCCCCTCCGCGCTCTCTAAAGGACTTACCGTACACTGTGGTAGCCATATTTTACCTTCCTGTTCATTGTAGGTGTGAATTTCAGACAGCGCTCCCCCACTTTCCCTGGCCCCCACCTTTGCGATGTGTTTGCGTGTGTGTGTGTGTGTGCGGTCGGTCGATCCAGCTCGTGGTTTCAACGCGGACGGTCGATCCAGCTCAAGGTTTACTAGGCGAGTGCCCTCTAGCTTGAAGTCGAAGACACTCTTCTTAACTCGCGGATTAGGTCACCGAGGTGGGACAGCCCCTTAACAGTACTATGAGTGACTTTGAAATAAAGATGTTTCTTTTGTACTTGTGTATTGTTTGATCGTACTCATGCATGGCATAATCTGACTGGCTAGATCACAGAATTTTCGCTCTATCTCGGTAATAATCATCAACAAATACCATAATCATGATACTTCCAGCCTTCCTGATGAAACAGTGACAATACACTGGATGGAAAGAATTGACGGGATTGATTGGGTTGCATTCATCATTCTGCAAGTTCAGGCGATTAAGAATAAAGCAGTTGTGATACAAGGCAGAGATTAAGCCTGTCCAAATACTTTCTATACCAAATTTCTATACGTTTGAGAGAGTCCCCATGCCAAATCTTCTCAGATGTTGAAGAAAATAAATACACTGCGCACTTTATTAATCTGTGCATCAGTGTGAAGGGACCAGGTTAGGTTATTGGTGATATGGATGACTATCAAGCCGTCGACCTTCCCCACAGCAGCTGCATTGATGAGGACAGAGTTGTGTTCACCCCTTTGCTTCCTTAATCAACCAATTCTTTCATCTTGCTGACATCACAGGCTAGGTTGTTGTTATGACATCAATTTGTAACATTTTCATTCTCTTTCCTGTACTCTGCCTCATTGCTGTAGTTGATCTGGCCAACAACAGCGACATCATCAGCAAGCTTGAACGTCAAATTAACTTTGTATTTTGCCACACAGACTTGGGTGTATTCGAGCAGAGCAAGGGACTGAGCACACAAACCTATGGGGCACATGTGTTGAGGATCAGGGTAGAGGAAACGTTAGGACCAAATCTAACTGACTGAGATCTAGAAACATAGAAACATAGAAAATAGGTGCAGGAGTAGGCCATTTGGCCCTTCGAGCCAGCACCACCTTTCAATACGATCATGGCTGATCATCCAAAATCAGTACCCTATTCCTGTTTTTTCCCCATATCCCATGATTCTATTAGCCCAAAGAGCTAAGTATGATTCTCTTGAAAACATCCAGTGAATTGGCTCCACTGCCATCTGTGGCAAAGAATTCCACAGATTCACAACTCTGGTTGAAAAGGTTTTTAATCATGTCAGTCCAAAATGACCTACCCCTTACTCTTAAACTGTGACCCCTAGTTCGGGACTCCCCCAACGTGGGGACCATTTTTACTGCACGTAGCCTGTCCAAAAGGATGATGCGTACAAAGTAGCAGGAAAAAGCAGCATACCAGAGGACTGGGAGAAATTCAGAGACCAGCAGAGGAGGGCAAAGTGCTTGATTAGGAAAGGAAAAATAGATTATGAAAGAATACTGGCAGGGAACATAAAAACTGACTGCAAAAGTTTTTATAGATATGTGAAGAGAAAAAGATTAGTTAAAACAAATGAAGGTCCCTTGCAGTCAGAAACAGGTGAGTTGATCATGGGGAACAAGGATATGGCGGACCAATTGAATAACTACTTTGGTTCCGACTTCAGTAAGGAAGACATGAATAATCTGACGGAAATAGCAGGGGACCGCGGGTCAAAGGAGGAATTGAGTGAAATCCAGGTTAGTCGGGAAGTGGTGTTGGGTAAATTGAATGGATTAAAGGCCGATAAATCCCCAGGGCCAGATAGGCTGCATCCCAGAGTACTTAAGGAAGTAGCTCCGGAAATAGTGGATGCATTAGTGATAATCTTTCAAAACTCTTTAGATTCTGGAGTAGTTCCTGAGGATTGGTGGGCAGCAAACATAACCCCTCTTTTTAAGAAGGGGGGAGAGAGAAAACGGGGAATTACAGACCAGTTAGTCTAACATCGGTAGTGGGGAAACTGCTAGCGTCAGTTATTAAAGATGGGATAGCAGTACATTTGGAAAGAGGTAAAATCATTGGACAAAGTCAGCATGGATTTACGAAAGGTAAATCATGTCTGACGAATCTTGTGGAATTTTTCGAGGATGTAACTAGTAGCGTGGATAGGGGAGAACCAGTGGATGTGGTGTATCTGGACTTCCTGAAGGCTTTCGACAAGGTCCCACATAAGAGATTTGTATACAAACTTAAAGCATACGGCATTGGGGGTTCAGTATTGATGTGGATAGAGAACTGGCTGGCAAACAGGAAGCAAAGAGTAGGAGTAAACGGGTCCTTTTCACAATGGAAGGCAGTGACTAGTGGAGTACCGCAAGGCTCAGTGCTGGGACCCCAGCTATTTACAATATACATTAATGATCTGGATGAGGGAATTGAAGGCAGTATCTCCAAGTTTGCGGGTGACACTAAGCTGGGGGGTAGTGTTAGCTGTGAGGAGGATGTTAGGAGACTGCAAGGTGACTAGGATAGGCTGGGTGAGTGGGCAAATGTTTGGCAGATGCAGTATAATGTGGATAAATGTGAGGTTATCCACTTTGGTGGCAAAAACAGGAAAACAGACTATTATCTAAATGGTGGCCGATTAGGAAAAGGGGAGATGCAGCGCGACCTGGGTGTCATGGTACACCAGTCATTGAAAGTAGGCATGCAGGTGCAGCAGGCAGTGAAGAAAGCCAATGGTATGTTAGCTTTCACAGCAAAAGGATTTGAGTATAGGAGCAGGGAGGTTCTACTTCAGTTGTATAGGGTCTTGGTGAGACCACACCTGGAGTATTGCGTACAGTTCTGGTCTCCAAATCTGAGGAAGGACATTATTGCCATAGGGGGAGTGCAGAGAAGGTTCACCAGACTGATTCCTGGGATGTCAGGACTGTCTTATGAACAAAGACTGCATAGACTTGGTTTATACTCTCTAGAATTTAGGAGATTGAGAGGGGATCTTATAGAAACATACAAAATTCTTAAGTGGTTGGACAGGCTAGATGCAGGAAGATTGTTCCCGATGTTGGGGAGGTCCAGGACAACGGGTCATGGCTTAAGGATAAGGGGGAAATCCTTTAGGACCAAGATGAGAAGGACTTTTTTCACACAGAGAGTGGTGGGTCTCTGGAACTCTCTGCCACAGAGGGTAGTTGAGGCCAGTTAATTGGCTATATTTAAGAGGGAGTTAGATGTAGCCCTTGTGGCTAAGGGGATCAGAGGGTATGGAGAGAAGGCAGGTACGGGATACTGAGTTGGATGATCAGCCATGATCATATTGAATGGCGGTGCAGGCTCAAAGGGCCGAATGGCCTACACCTGCACCTAATTTCTATGTTCTATGTTTCTAATACCTTACGAATTTTATATGTTTCTGCAAGATTCCCTCTCATCCTTCTAAATTCCAGCGAATACAAACCCAGTCGACCCATTCTTTCATCATACGTGAGTCCTGCCATCCTGGGAATTAACCTGGTGAATCTTCACTGCATTCCCTCAATAGGAAGAATGTCTTTCCTCAAATTAGGAGACCAAAACTGCACACAATACTCCAGGTGTGGTCTCACCAGGGCCCTGTATATCTGCAGTGGGATCTCCTTGATCCTAAACTCAAACCTTCTTGCAATGAAGTCCAACATGCCGTTAGCTTTATTCATTGCCTCCTGTACCTGGCCAAGAAGGCCAGTTGCAGATGGAGGCCCCAAGGCCAGGGTTCAGAATTTTAGGGTTGAGCTTATTCATGATTGCATGATGACATAGGTGTTCTTATTGTCAAGCTGTTTCAGAGTTGAAAGTAACACAACGGAGTTGGCAACCTCCATGGACCAATTATTCAAGAGGAAGGGATGGACCCATTGAGTCCCACCAGCAGTTTGTTTTTTGCCCTCGAGATTGTAGCATTTGCAGTTTTTTGTATATTTCAGTAATGTCCTTGAGCCTTGTTGATGCTCATAGCAAAACAAAGTTGAACAGTAAACTGAAATTACTTGGACAGGTGCTCCTCGACTACCGATGCTTCGATTTATGATATTTTGACTATACGATCGTGCAAAAGTGATACACATTCAGTGGTAACTGTACTTCGAATTTTAAATTTTTATCTTTTCCAGGGAGAGCAATATGCGGTACGATACTCTCTCGTGATGCTGGGCAATGACTGCGAGCCGCAGCTCCCAATTAGCCATGTGATCACGAGTGTAAACAACTGATACTCTACAGAAGAGCATACCGCTTAGCCTACTGACAATTCAGGCTAAAGCAAGAAGTATTTTCTATACACAAAATGTTTGGTAGGTTAGGTGTATTAAATACATTTTTGACTTACGATATTTTTGATTTACGATGGGTTTATTGGAATGTAACCCCATCATAGGTTGAGGAGCACCTGTAATGAAATTAAATCAGATGGGATAATTGGTATCTGAGGGATTAAATCATTTTGCCCAACAGCATTACCAATCATTATTGTAGTTACAATTTTTTCCAGTAGTAATTTTTGAACTGATAATCTTGTACTGTTGCATGGATACAAAAATCCTGATGAGAATAATTGGAGCCCTTTCTTTTCACTTAGGCTTATGTGGTGGCACATAAATTAGTGACAGAGAGATTAAAATTCAACAGGAAAATGTACAGCCTCAATATCTGTCACACTCAATAGATTTATATTAAACAAATTGTTTAAGAAGCTTTGAAAGAAGGTCTTTATTCATAGTTTGTATTGTGCCATTTTGTGGTATTAAAATTAGTCCTTCAAGCAATCTACTTTTGTTTCTGTTGAATTCTGTCTGAAAACTTCCTTTTTCTTTGTGATATCGTGGGGCAATTTTTCTCGTTTGGAAAAAAATGTCTAAGAAATTTGTGTAATGTCAAGGAACACTATAAATGCAAAGGTGTGCCAGTCAAAATAATGTTTATCTTTTTATAAATATGTTGAAATCGTGGATGATTTAAAAAATAATAAATATGACCACTGATTGATTTAGCTTGTTGAAGATAAATGGATTGGCTGGAATTTTAACTCCTTGTTAATTTCCAATGAAAACCATTATGCGTTATGGGACCCCATAACATATTAAGTATTTTAGACAGTGTGCATCTTTAAAATAATGTTCTTGCCCAAGATTCACAAGGATAATGTCATCAGTTTTCAGTGCGGAAAATAAAATTAGGCCTCCTGTGTGCTTTGGAGGGCCTCCTGTGCAAGATCTTGGAAATACTGGGAGTGCAGTGCACATTTTTATGCTAAACCTGAACCTGGTTTGTTTTGTTACTGAGATATGCATGCGACAGACAGACATTCTGTTTTAACTGGATATTTTAGATATACAGTTTCTGCAAAGAATGCTGTACTATAAAATGAAGAGGTATACTGATAGTCAGCTTTAGTCTTCTCCATGATAGAAGTAAAGAAATGTTCATGGTAGAACAAGGATCTGAATTTTCTATGAAACAAAATCTATTTGATTATTTGATGTTGTACTTTACAGATAGAGTATGAAATAGTTTATCCTACAATCAAAGGGTTCTGGGGGCCTGGCATGCATTACCAGCGATGGTGGCATTTAAGAGGCTTTTAGATAGGCACATTAGAGATACAGTATGGAAATAGCATGGATCCTTTGCCCCGAGTTCACTGTGACCATTGATCATGTACTCACACCAAATCTATGGTACGTTATCCCACTTACACATCCACTCCCTACACACTCAGGGCAATTTACAGCGCCCAATTAACCTACAAACCTTAATGTCTTTGGGATGTGGGGGGAAACTGGAGCACCCGGTGAAAACCCAAAGGGAGAATATGCAAACTCCACACAGACAGCAGCCAAGGACAGGATGGAACCAGCTCCACTTTGCAGCCCTTGAACTTTATTTGCTAAATATGGGGCTATGGACTGTCATCTTTGAAACGTTCCACTAATGTTAATTTGATCAGATAAATTTTAATTTAATTTGAATTTTCTTTTATTGATCATCCTATCTGATAAAATGAACCAGTCAGGGCTTGATTTTTTTCAGGTGTTTGCTTCAGTTGGGTTTTTTTTTGTGTGTTTTTTAGTGTTTGTCAAAATTAATTAATTTCAGTTATTTGAAAGTTAATGAAATTTACAATCTCCCAGTCGTTATGAGTATACCTATATTGAAAGTTCAACAAAGTTATAGATGATTTGATATGGCTTTGCAATGATTTTGCAAGCTAGATGGGGAAACTGTGTGTAAAATCTACTTACCCTGACATTAAAATAATGTGAAGGTAGACACAAAATACTGGAGTAACTCAGCGGGAAAGGCAACATCTCTGGAGAGAAGGAATGACCCTTCTTCAGACTGTAAAATAATGTGCATGTAGGAATCCTGCTAGTTGTTAGACATGATTAAAACTGGTCTTAACTCTGCTTTTTTCAAGGAAGGAGTGAATTTTGTCATTCATGCATTTGTCATTCATGGAAGTTGAGGTGAGTCTATAATATTTTGGAGAAAGTACATTTAGTACTGAAAATGACCCTGTCAGTTTCACTCATACATTTATTGTAAGCTGATCAAGACTGAGCAGCTCAGTTGAAGATATAACACTTATTTTCCAACTAGCTTTTCCATTTTTCTTACTTTAACCAAAGTATTTCAAGCCTTAAGTAACAGGATATATGGAAGAAAATCAATTGATGTAAATTCCACCAGTGGTTTTGTACTAGATTACAGACCGACATAAGTATGACATGGAAACAACATTTCGTGTTTTGTTTGGAATAGATGATCCATTGTTTAGTTTAGTTTAGAGATACAGTGTGGACACAGGACCTTTGGCCCACTGGATCTGCGCCGACCAGTGATCCCCGCATATTAACACTATCCTACACCAGGGTCAATTTTTTACATTTACCAAGCCAATTAACCTACAAACCTATACATCTTTGGAGTGTGGGAGGAAACCGAAGATCTTGGAGAAATTCCATGCAGGTTACAGGGAGAACGTGCAAACTCTGTACAGACAGCAGCCATAGTCGGGATCAAATCTGGGTCTCTGGTGCTACAAGTGCTGTAAGGCAGCAACTCTACCCCTGTGCCACCGTGCCACCCTAATAAGCCAGTTGGTTTATTCAGTATAATTGTTATAATTTCTACAGGAACAGATATCTGCTACTGTAGAATCTTTGATCAATCCTTATCATGTATCTTTACACTGTAAATGGAATCATGTATTGTCTTTCTGCTGACTGGTTAGCAGGCAGCAAAAGCTTTTCACTGTACCTCGATACATGTGTCAAATAACTAAACTGAAACTGTTATGCAATTCCAAGATGGCAATAAAAGATTTGAAAGGAATCCATGTTATAGCCACGGGCAAATATAGTTAAATAAATAAGTAAATAAATAAGAAGCTGCTGCAGATTCATTCATTCTAAACTAAAACACAAGATATTAAAAATATTTTGGTTAACTGAGTAGTGAAAGATTAATATTGTTATTTTTTCCACTGATACCTGATATGCTGAGTATTTCCAGCATGTTCTGTTTATTTTTGATGTATTTTGACATTCCCATTAGGATTGCCAATGATGACCCCTCTTCCTGTCTCCAACATCCCTCCTCTTAATGTTCTGTCCCTGCCGCCCTTTACCCTCTCTAGACCTTTTTATAACATTCCCACACTGACCTTACTGACCTGGGTCTCCTCCGTGACCAGAGAGAGGCCACAACTCAATGGTATGAACATTGAATTATCCAATTTTAACTACCTAACCTACAAGCACCCCTTTCTCCCCCTTGCCTTCTTTATCCCCCTCTCTTCCCTGTATCCCACTTGGATACATACTCGTTTCTCCCTTTCCTCTTCCCCCCTTCTACTTCCACAGAGCTGCCAACTCTCACGCATTGAGCGTGAGACTCACAGATTTTGCCCAATTCTCACACTATCACGCTGATCACAGAATTTCTCATGCTCTGTCGTGAGAAATTCTGTGATGAACGAGAATTATAAAACTAATATCAACTGCATGGGCCGTGGGTGTTGGAGAGTAGGGGGCGGAGGGAGGGATGGAACCAAAAGCAGCGGCGGGGGCAGATGCTTACGGGGAACCGGGGCTGGTGAGTGTTTGCCGGGCTGGCGAGTTGCTCGCTGCAGCTCAGTGTCAGTGCAAGAGTCCTGGGCCATCGGAGGCGCCGGACGCATTGCGACGTGACCATGAGAGCCTCTGCGCCGAATTCACCCTGGTGACCGGCATGGACAACCAGTGGCTGCTGGAAGTAGGTACCAAGCACTGGGTAGAAGCAGTGGAAGATAGTGGCCTTCACCTAGTGGGCGTGGTTGGAGAAAGCAGCCTGCTAGATTTCACTTATTGTAACTGCGGGAAAAATGTTCCCGATGTTGGGGAGTTCCAAACCAGGGGTCACAGTTTAAAAATAAGGGGTAGGCCATTTAGACCATCGACTGAGATGAGGACAAACTTTCTTCACCCCGAGAGTGTGAATCTGTGGAATTCTCTGCCACAGAAGGCAGTGGAGGCCAATTCACTGGATGTTTTCAAGAGATAGTTACATTTAGCTCTTGGGGCCAGCAAAATCAGGGGATATGGGGGAAAAACAGGAAAAAGGTACTGATATTAGATGAACAGCCATGATCATGTTGAAATGCAGTGCTGGCTCGAAGAGCCAAATGGCCTATTCCTGCACCTATTTTCTATGTTTATATGCTTGAGTATTTGGCAATAAAACGGGACCACTTGATTTTGAAGCATTCATGCATGGTGGAGGTATGATGTAGTCATAGAGTGATACAGTGTGAAAATGGGCCTTTTGGGACAACTTGCCCACACCAGCCAACATGTCCCAGCTACACTACCTGATTTTGGTCCATATTCCTCCAAACCTGTCCTAACCATGTATCAGTCTATCTGTTTCTTAAATGTTGGGATAGTCCCTGCCTCAACTACCTCCTCTGGTAGTTTGTTCCATACACCCACCACCCTTTGTGTGGAAAAAAGTTACCCCTTAAAAAGTTACCTCTTAAAAATACTTCAAGCAAAAAACATTGAAATCATACTTCTACAATGCATGATTTGAATACATGAAATTTCAAAAAGTCCCAATTGCAGTCCCTGGTTCAGATGGAGAGCACTGCCAGATGTGAGCAGGGAACTGAGGCCAGTTGTCCATGATGTCTGGATCTCAATGCTCAGCACTTCGTGTTTCGGAATTGGCTAATGTTATTGATTTGTAATTAGCCTGATTTGTAATTAGTTGACAAAACCTTAATTTATTAATCCGGAATATCCAGGGGGATGGGATAAGTGTAATATTAAAATGACAAGCAAAGTGTCAGGCTGTCTGTTACAACATACAGCCTCGATAACCCATTATTTCCTTCAGCTAAATATTGGGAAGGTAGCATTATTGTCATTTGCCACTCAACTATTATATTTGTTTACCTCACTGACTATTTCTAACCCCCCCACACCCCAAATTCCTTTGACAGGTTTAATAGAAATGTCCCCAATCTCGTTGTTTTATTAATTGAACACGTAGATGAACATCCTCAAGGAGTGTAATCAGATGGAAACTGATTCAGATGCGATTCAAAAGTCCCAACTGAGAGGAAGTCAGCAGAATACTGAAAATATTGGGGGTGAAAATGACTTCAGGCCAGTTTGTTAGGAAAATGAAGGAAATGGTAACAGAATACTTAAACAGCTTAGTGAGTATAATTTTATGGATGAGAAATTGTGTCCAACCAATTGATGACTTCATTGACAACATAACTAGCATGTTAGATAACAAGGAAGCCACTGGATATAGCAAATTTGGTATGCAAAATTTGGTCCGTGAAGTGCCCCATAAAAGATTACCACATTAGATAAGCACCTGTGGACTTGAACGTAATAGGTTAAGTCCAGGGGTCAGATATGGGGCTTTATTTGTGGGCCAGATAAATTGCCAGAGTAGACGGGCTAGGAGCAAGGCCAAGTGTGCATCCAGAGTCAAGGTCTGGAATAGTACTAGGTGTGCAGTCAAAGCTGGGAAAATGGGAGTGTTCAGCACTGGGAACCTAAGCAGGTAAGCAGCTATGATCAGGGTAGAATAGGGGGCCAGGTGTAAGGCTGGGCTCAGGGTCAGGAATGAGAGAAGGTATGCAACTGGAGTCAGGGTCAGGAGTTGTACAGTGAGACTCAGGTTGGTCAACATGGGCCAATTGCTTGATTATAATCTGATTTCCATACATGAATACACTAAGATCATTCATGTGCTGCACCTGTTGATCAGAGCCTGGCTCTACTGTGGAATGTAATTAGGAATGTAATTCATAGCTAATCAAATGTAAAGCATAAGTATTGCATTCAATTGTAAGTTAAAAGACTCGCTAGAGTATGCACCTGATTGCACTATTTCAAGCGGTAAAATGCAAAATCTCCATACCAATGGGAGGGGGGACACCCCCTTCCACTCCCTCCCCCCCTCCCACACCCTCCCCCCCTCCCCCCCCCTCGGTCGGTCCGCTCCCTCGGGCTTCGTCTCTCACAATTTCGCGCTCACAACTCTCACCCAATCTACATTGGTGGAAGCCCTGCCTTCCACCTATATTCCTTCCTCTGGTTTTACATTTCCTGCCTTATCTATCCTTACTTCATCTCACACTTTTTGCCTCTTCATCTCTGCCAATCAATCCTCTCCCTCACCTGTATCACTTGCAAAGCATTAGTCCAGCCCCCTCCTCACTTTCAGCTTTTTCCTCCCTACTACGACCCGTCTGAAGATTGATCATGATCCATAACGTCGCCTGTCAATGTTCTCCAAAGATGCTGCCTAATCCATTCAGTTATTCCAGCACCTTGTGTCTTTCTTTGCAGTATCATTCACTGAATCTCTATCAAGCTTGGGTACAGCACCAATTTTCTAACCTACCTCACTGCAGATATTAGAGTTTTTCTCTGGAACCGTTGTGCAACAAAGCTGAGGACTATATTCGCACTTTGGTATTTTTCTCTTTGCTCTAACTGTTGTGTTATGTTTAGCTTAATTCATGTATAATATTATCTGATTTAATTGGATAGCATCCAAACAAAATGCTTCTCAATATATCTTGCTTCACAAGACCAAAGCCTAAATGAAGTAGATTTTAAAATTATATATTTTTGTCAACTTGTTTTCAATATGTTTTTATTAGAATATTTTCCTGTTTTTATATACTTTGGGGCATTATTATTGGGAGCAATTATTATTGACTACTGATGTGAATTTAGTCATTATCAAGTAGCAAGTGAAAGTTAATTTATAGCAACTTTGAGCTCGTCGAAATGATAGCTTTTCATCATTTCACATGTTTTGATATCCAAGTCTCACTGCAAAACGTATTTCACTATACCATCAAATTCGTGGCGTTGATGTTTTATTTCTCACCATTTCCATTACTCTCCATCCTTACCCAAATTAGTTTAGTTTAATTTAGAGATACAGTGCAGAAACAGGCCCTTCAGCCCACTGACTCCACACTGACCAGCAATCCCTGTACACTGGCACTAGCCTACACAGTTCAATTCAGTTTAGTTTATTGTTAATGTGTACCGAGGTACAGTGAAAAGCTTTTGTTGCCTGCTAACCAGCCAGCAGAAAGACAATACATGATTACAATCAAGCCATGCTCTCCTATCACAGTCACACATGAGGATAATAGTTTAACATCAGAAATAAAATGTGTCTCAAACCAGTAGCTCTATCTGGTTTCAGGCGCTAGCAATCACGTGTTTGCTAAACATACCGCTTCTACTGCAAACATAGTCACATGTCTGCAATAATACACGTAATTTTGTTTGGAATATATATATTTTGTGATATTTGTCCCTTTTTTTGTTTTAAGACGCAAATAGCAGTTTTAGAATTCTTGATTGGCTAGTATTTAGGGGAATAACTTTCAGTAGTCATTTCCTTCTAAACATCAGTTTTTGTGCCCTAAGAGCGAAGCACAAAGATGACAGTCTACCACAAATAAATTAATCTTCTTATACAGCAAATGTCCTGATCTTGGGAAGTTCCCATGTGTGAATGATATGCATTTTTAACTCTCGTCACTTATGCCTATTTGGAAACATGGCACTCAATTAGGACAAAGTAAATTTCGATATGCACTGATGCGATGGTGAACAAATTATCTAATTGGTGGTTGAATAATAGAAAACTGCAGATGCTCGTAATTTGAAATTACACCAGAAAACTGCGTTGAGCTCAGCGGTCTGGCAACATCTGTGGAGAGAAAAATGAGGTTAACATTTCAGGTCAATGACCATTGATCAGAACTGGAAATGTGAGAAAGCAAGTTGCAGAGGGTGTGGGGGATGGGTTTAGAATTATGGAGAGAACATAGAAGAGTACAGCACAGGATTATACCTTTTTTAAATGTTGTGATAGTACCTATCTCAACTACCTCCTCCAACAGCTCGTTCCAAGCTCCACCACCTTTGTGCCTCTCAGATTCCTATTAAATCTTTTGCGGGTTCTCTGGTTCTTGATTCCCCTACTCTGGGTAAAAGACCCTGTGCATTTACCCTATCTATTCCTCTCATTACACACGTCTATAAGATCAACCCTCATTCTCATGAGTTCCATGGAATTAAGTCCTAGCCTGCTCAATCTCTCCCTATGACTCATGGCTCTAATCCTGGCAACATCCTTGTAAATCTTCCTTGCACTTTTTCAAGCTTAATGACATATTTCCTATAACATGGTGACCAAAACTGAACACAACACTAAATGTGGCCTCACCAATGTTTTATACAACTGTAATATGACCTCCCAGCTTCCATACTCTGATGAAGGCCAATGTGCTGAAAGCCTTCTTGACCACCCTATCTTCTAAGAAACTATTGATCTGCACTCCTAGATCCCTCTGCTCTACAACACTCCCCAGAGCCCTGCCATTCACTGTGTTGGTCCTGCCCAAGTTAAACTTTACAGAATACAACACCTCACACTTCTCTATATTAACTTAGCTTATCTGCCCAATCTGATAAACATCCTGCTGCAACCTTTGACAATCATCTACACTTTATACAGCTCCACCCACTTTAGTGTCATCTGCAAATGTATAGTCCTTACTTGTGAGCTACATAATTCATTTGCACTTCTTCCAATTTAGTGTATTGCATCTATTGCTCAAAATGTGGTGGCCTCTACAATGAAAAACCCAAACACTGATTGGGTGACTACTTTACAGAACATCTTCATTCAATCACCAAGGATGGCCATGATCTTCTGTCTGAGTTACCTGTAAAGTTTAATTTTTTGTCACATTGCTATATTCATCTTTGCACAAAGGGTAAGAGGATATTTGATACCAGATATTGACCTGTTTAGATCGGGTAAGTCTATTTGGCCCAAGGGCCAGGGGGCACAGATCTGATTTTCTTTGGTATTATAAACACAGGATGAAAAGCTTTGATGACAAGCACAACCATGGTAACATCATAGTGGACTCAGATAGCATCATAGGTACTCAGACGTGATCTGGATTGGCAATGTAAGGAGAATAATTTGCCAATATTTGGAGAAACAGCAGGGGAAGGTGACTGGAGGAATTTCTCCACCAGGAGCTGGCATAGAGAAGATGAGCTGAGTGGCCTCCTTCTTAAAGGGACTGTCCCACTTGCTGATTTTTTGGCGACTGCCGGCATCATTGACTGACGTATCAGGTTACTGAAAAATTGTGGCGTGCTGCTGCGTGACACGGCGTGATGCGACGGTGATGTGGTGTGACGACGTATGACGCGCGCTGTTTTTTCAAGTTTCGCAACATTTTTTTTGTTGTCGTTGCATTTTGAAATGTTCAAAATCTTTTGGCGACACTGATATGACGTCGGCAGTCACTGAAAAAATCGTCAAGTGGGCCAGGCCCTTAATAATTCTATGAATCTTTGGCCAGTAATGCCAATGATCAGATCCATTGTTATTTTAATGAAATACGGTGCCATCGCAAGGTGCCTTACACGTCAATCCCATTCCTATTTTTACATTTTTTACATCTAGTTCAGAACAAGTGATAACAAATTCAGGCGTTTCTGTGCTGCAAGACAACTGTTTGAAGATCCCTGGGGAATGATCTTACAGAGCCAAAGACATACAAGTTTGCAGAGCATAACAGCTTCAGGATCTTTTCTCAATTACATGGCATGGACAACGTTTCAATTTCATTGTAATTCATCCTTAATTTTAAAAGTTTTTCTGAACCTCTGATGAGACTTGCTGAACAGTTGAAACTGTGATAAATCTAAGTGAACCACACAGTCATACTTATCTACTTTGCACTACCAGTGCTTCACCGAAATATATCTATGTTTCTACAATGTCTGCAAATGCAAACTCAAACCTATAAATTTGATTATGTCCAATCGTTGTGGAACCATATTGCAGAGGAAAATGTGTCTTTAGTGTCTAGCTAAATGAGAGTTTTTTCTGTTAATGTTTTGCATCTATTACAGATGTGAACTCCAGAGTTGGATTAATGAACCTTTTAACATGTAAGTGCCTGCTTAAGTAGCATTAAGGCACATTTTTTATCCATGAATCGTGCTTTTTGTCAGCACTTATAATTCAGAAGTTACATTTCTAAGTCTTATATTTTTGTCATTTCATTAATGATTTATCAATTTAAATTCTACCTTATACCATACTTTATGCTTCAACATCAATTCAATATTTTAAATTGGTGCAGAATAACAAATTGTTTCTGTTTGATATGTTTATCTAATTTCTTCTTAAATTCTGCTACTGATTATAATGAAAATTCAGTTCAGATCAGGGAAATATTGTTATTATCGAAGGTTTGTGGTAACTGGGTTTATTACAATTATGCTGCCTGGATATAGTTCTGCTTCAAGTATCCCTGTGCATGATTAAAACTGTCAGGCACTGTAATTGGAATTTGGTCTGTCTAACAACCATTATGAATTTTTGTGAATTGTTCAGAGGAAAATAACATACAGAAAATTAAATTCAATGTTTTGGAACACTCTACTTTCTTAATAAATAGATAATAGAAAATATTTTCCATTGGGTAGTACTAACATGCATTGCCTTGTCGAACACATATATCATAAGAAAATGATAAAGAGGTGCTTATAACAGAGAAACACAAGAACATTGCTTTTCATTCACAGGATTATGTTAATCTATTTTTCCTTTTATTGCTTTGAGTACATGTTCAGTTTTACTTAGAGGGTTTTATTTGACAGCTTGGGGGAGTGGGCAGATGCATGGCAGATGAAGTTTAATGCGGATAAATGTGAGGTTATCCACTTTGGTAGCAAAAACAAGAAGGCAGATTACTATCTAAATGGTGTCAAATTGGGAAAATGGGAAGTACAATGGGATCTGGGGGTCCTTGTACACAGGTATGCATGCAGGTACAACAGGCAGTGAAGAAAGTGAATATTATGTCGGCCTTTATAACAAGAGGAATCGAATATAGGAGCAAACAGGTCTTTCTGCAGTTGTACAGAGCCCTAGTGAGACCACACCTGGAGTATTGTGTGCAGTTTTGGTCCCCTAATTTGAGGAAGGACATTCTTGCTATTGAGGGAGTGCAGCGTAGGTTTACAAGGTTTATTCCCGGGATGGCGGGACTGTCATATGCTGAGAGAATGGTGCAGCTGGGCTTGTACACTCTGGAGTTTAGAAGGATGAGAGGGGATCTCATTGAAACATATAAGATTGTTAAGGGCTTGAGGTACTAGAGGCAGGAAACATGTTCCCGATGTTGGGGGAGTCCAGAACCAGGGGCCACAGTTTAAGAATAAGGAGTAAGCCATTTAGAACGGAGACAAGGAAACACCTTTTCTCACAGAGAGTGGTGAGTCTGTGGAATTCTCTGCCTCAGAGGGCAGTGGAGGCAGGTTCTTTCAAGAGAGAGCTAGATAGGACTTTTAAAAATAGCGGAGTCGGGGGATATGGGGAGAAGGCAGGAACGGGGTACTGATTGGGGATGATGAGCCATGATCACATTGAATGGCGGTGCTGGCTCGAAGAGCCAAATGGCCTACTCCTGCACCTATTGTCTATTGTCTATTGTCTATTTGAGATTGCGTTGTGTCTACCAAACATCTTAGGACCAGATACATCTCCAGGAAGATATTCAATCATCTGTTAATTGTCTTAATACACACCTATGTGATATAAATAAACTTCACAAAAACAAGCCCTGAGTGGATTCCACAAATCTGAACATTCATGATAACAAGATCCTGAAAGGTCTGCTTTACGGCCTGAACCATTAGAAATCAATACAGATGCATTATGAGAAAGCTGGATTTCCCACTGTGTTGGAAGGGACAAACCCACCATTAAACAGAGTGTTGGCAGTCATGGGAATAAATTGTACAAAGATAAAGATCCATGATATAGAAAGAGATTAAACTGCAGGTCAATGTTAGCACTGAGAAGCTACCACACATATCTATGATTCCTAATTTATTTTTCATTAATATCACTGGCTATTCAAAGAGATGTGCTGGATGGTACCTGGGCCAGTGGTGTCTACAGTGAGTGAGCAACAGAGGGAAACGATAGATGGTGATATAACCATATAACAATTACAGCATGGAAACAGGCCTTCTCGGCCCTTCCAGTCCGTGCCGACCATTTATTTTCCCCTAGTTCCATCTACCTGCACTCAGATCATACCCCTCCATTCTCTTCCCGTCCATATACCGATCCACTTAACTTTTAAATGTTACAATCGATCCTGCCTCCACCACTTCTGCAGGAAGATCATTAAACACAGCCACCACTCTCTGAGTAAAGAAGTTCCCCCTCATGTTACCCCTAAACTTCTGTCCCTTAATTCTCATGTCATGCCCTCTTGTTTGAATCTTTCCTACCCTCAATGGGAAAAGCTTATCCATGTCAACTCTGTCTATCCCTTTCATCGTTTTAAAGACCTCAATCAAGTCCCCCCTTAACCTTCTGCGCTCCAAAGAATAAAGACCTAACTTGTTCAACCTTTCTCTGTAACTTAGTTGCTGGAACCCAGGCAACATTCTAGTAAATCTCCTCTGTACTCTCTCTATTTTGTTGACATCCTTCCTATAATTAGGCGACCAAAATTGTACACCATACTCCAGAATTGGTCTCACCAATGCCTTGTACAATTTTAACATTACTTCCCTACTCCTATATTCAATGCTCTGATTTATAAAGGCCAGCACACCAAAAGCTTTCTTTACCACCCTATCTACATGCGATTCCACCTTCAGGGAACTATGCACAGTTATTCCTAGATCCCTCTGTTCCACAGCATTCCTCAATTCCTTACCATTTACCATGTACTTCCTATTTTGATTTGTCCTGCCAAGATGTAGCACCTCACACTTATCAGCATTAAACTCCATCTGCCATCTTTCAGCCCACTCTTCCAAATGGCCCAAATCTCTCTGTAGACATTGAAAATCTACTTCATTATCCACAGCACCCCCTATCTTAGTATCATCTGCATACTTACTTATCCATTTTCCACCCCATCAACTAGATCATTGATGTACATGACAAACAACAGTGGATCCAACACAGATCCCTGAGGCACCCCACTGGTCACTGGCTTCCAACCTGACAAACAGCCATCCACCATTACTCTCTGGCATCTCCCATTCAGCCACTGTTGAATCCATCTTGCTATTCCGCCATTAACACCCAAAGATTGAACCTTCTTAGCCAACCTTCCATGGGGAACCTTGTCAAAGGCCTTACTGAAATCCATATAGGCAACATCCACTGCTTTACCCTCATCAATTTCCCTAGTAACCTCTTTATAAAATTCAAGAAGGTTTGTCAAACATGACCTTCCAGGCACAAATCCATGTTTACTGTTCTTGATCAGACCCTGTTTATCCAGATCCATATTATCTCTAAGTATCCTTTCCATTAATTTGCCCACCACTGACGTCAAACTAACAGGTCCATAATTGCTAGGTTTATTCTTTGAACCCTTTTTAAACAATGGAACAACATGCGCAGTACGCCAATCCTCCGACACTATTCCCGTTTCTAATGACATCTGAAATATTTCTGTCATAGCCCCTGCTATTTCTACACTAACTTCCCTCAATGTCTTAGGGAATATCCTGTCTGGATAAGATGGAAGAAGTTGGTTCATAATTCATTTAACTCCCATGTGCAACATAGCTTTTCAGTATATGGAATTTCTCTACTGTCTAACTATTGATTTCCTTAGGATCTTTATGGCATGCATCAATCTCAAAGATGCATACTATTTAGGTTCCATTCACAGCAGATCACCTGAGACATTTGAAATTAATCTGCCTGTAACAACCTTGTTATCAAGCAGTCTTCTATTCATCAAGTGTAATTGGCAATATAGCAGCTGTGTTTCAGCTGTGCAATTGGGCCTTGCATCATCAGAACTTTCAACGTGTAAGCAGTAGCCTCTCAAGTGCCATATGGGTAATTGTTAACAAACCTATGCTATTGCCAACTGAAGCTACCAAAGTCACAATGGTGGTCGAACTATATTCAGCATTGCTCCAGTAGTTTTGGTCAAATAATCTTCAGTTATATTACTAACAGATGCTAGTGCTCAAAGATGGAAAATTACGAATGCCATCTCTAGTAATGAAGGCGGACGGGATTTGCATGAACCACCAATTCTTCAGTTATTGGTATCAACTACCTATAGACACTAGGTGCATACTATGGGTTAAAGGGTTATTGTGCAAATATGCAAAACCTGCAACCTCAGTTCCAAGTCGATACACTGTGGTGGTGGCATATGTTAGTCACATGGTTGCAATAAAGTCAATGTATCCTGTCATAATTTACCCAACCTTTTTTGGCGCTGGTGTATCATCATGCAAAATCAATGACAACACAGTATGGATGTTGGATCACAAAGTATTTTAGGATCTATGGCTCGATGGCACCCAATATCGATATGTTTGAATGCAGGTTCATTCTCGCTACACGGGGGAGGAATGTTCTTTTATGTGGTTTCTCCATTTTGCCTCATCAGTCAGGTCTTGCAATAATTCAGCAAGATCCCGCTTCAGGGTTCTCGTACTGTCTGACTGGCCTATGCAGCCATGGTTTCCCACAAATGTTGGGAATAATAATAGAACCTTATATGGGGTTCTAAACATAAAAATTTGCAGGTTCAGCCTGGGATTCGGGGAACCAGCCTCTACATGATTAATCAATTAATTGCTTTACAGAATCTGAGAAGACCGCTCCTGCGGCTCGGGCTGTCAGGCTGATCCATGTATGTGCTCACTGCAGAGTGCAGGGATAGCACCCAAAAAGCAGGAGATGGGAAGCGTTTTCTGTTTGAATGTTATGTTACATATAATACGGCACGGACACTGACATCTTAGAGTTCATTTTCTATGGGTCTTTGACAATAAATTAAGTTATAGTCCCATTAACTGTGCCAACGTGCTTCTCATCATAGTTGCTGCAGCAAGTGGGACCCGCTCTCTCGGGTTTCACCCTCTAATGTGCAGTTATTTAGGATATCATTAACACAAGTTCTTCCAGACCCAAGTACATGGAAGTATGGGATATTGACATGGTGTTAACATTTATTCACCATGGGACTCCAGCTATATCTCTATCTGTGGTTCGGCTGTCATAGGTAGGTTATTCCCTGGCGTTGCCCTCAGCGCACGGGTCCAGTCTTTACAAAATTTGCGAATGGACAGGATCATTACACCTGCGATATAATCATTCATGTTTACATACCCCATGCACCTTCAGTTACATGTGGTCATGCATTTACAACATTACATTAAGGTCATCTAGAGCCTTAGAAGCTCTGATACTAGTTCAGACCATCTCCAGGTTATGTGAGGTTTTGGCTTATACAGGAGTAGATACTAATTTCTAATCTCACTCCACCAAGGCTGCTACAACACCAGTAGCAAGGGTTATGTGCGGTCCTCTGGATCAACTGCAGGATGGTCTAATGAACGATGTATCCAACATTTTTTTTTAACGTTTTGCCAGACCAGGGGTATTTGCCATCTCTATTTTAGATTCTATTTTATAGTTTCCCCTTGGATGAGAGGGGTTACTGTTATTATTGTTTGTTCATTTATCAGCATCAGCATGTTTTTAAATCTATGTCATGTATGTATGCATTATGAATGGTTCCCTTATCTGTGGTCAACTGATGCAGTCGTGCTAGTGTGGACTAGTTTTTTCCACGGCACGAAATCACAGAGCTTCAAAATCTTCACGTAGTCACTCACGTGACTCTGAAGTAAAATAGTAAGATTAAACGAGAACTTACCAGTTTGAAGTTTGATGGTTATTTTATGAGGAGTTACGATGAGCGATTATGTGCCCTCCGCTCACGACCCTCGTAACATAAAGATCTTTGTGTAAGTTCTAGTCAACTCTAATCTTACTATTTTAGTTCAACAACTCTTTTCCGTGATTTCACACCGCTGCTTTGAAGATTGACGTGCATGCGTAACAATGAAACTTCAAAATGGTAAGTTCTCGTTTAATCTTACTATTCACCATCACTTTCTCAAGTGCCTTCGTATTTTCATATTTTCTCATGAAATCATCTTGGATGATTGAGTCTATGCCAGCTCACAGAGCAAGATCATTCCCCTGTAATCTATTCTTCCAGAATTTCCCACTACAATCCCAATAATCTATGACCTACCTATTGTGCACAGTAATCCAACAAACCTGCACACTTGGGGATCTGGGTGTAAACTGGACCAGGAGAAACCCATACAATCACAGAGAGAATGTGCAAACACCAGAATGTGCAATCTTCAGGATCAAATGCGGTCCACAGGAGCTGTGAAGCAGCAGTTTCACAACTGTGCCACTACTCCACCCATTTGAAAAAGACTTTGCCAGTGATGCACGGTGATATTCTTTGTTTTGCATATAATCTAGTAAAATTGAACTATAAATAAGCGGAAGCAAATGTAAGTACAAGGATGCAATGATTGTAGTGTAAAGAAGTATATTTCTTCTCAGTTGGTACACAAAGAGTCACCACATTTCCGGCACCAACTTGTATCTGGTAAGCAACAGATAGTGGATAACGAAGGCCTCAGTGAACCTCATAGTGTTTTCATTGAGAAGGAGCATCATCATAAACTACTGATAAGCCACTTGTTTCATTGAATAAAACAGGTGGCAGGTATTCTGAGCGGAATTCTGAATTCAATCTTACAATTGAACTATGTTGTAAAGCAAAGATTCTCTGGTTGCTAGACTACCATTGGCATCATACAGCAACTGTGACATTGTTTTCAAGTGCACAGATGGCAAGTACAGGTGGATCTTCTCTCAGGAGTGTTCCAGCTAATGAAACCAGAGCTTTGAAGCCCAAAAAACTAAATTAAAGGACATCTTTGATGTAATACAGACCTGTTTAACAACAGCCACAAAGGAGAGATTCAGAGATATTGTGGACAGGTCAATAGTTATACTTCAAAAAAATCATAGATGTTGTCAGGACTCCAAAAGTGCACAGAAACAGATGCCTGCCTGTCAAATTTCAACCTAACCTTTGTCAGCATCAATGTCTCAACAAGGTCAGGAGAAGATTCTTAAACCACCTAGCTATCAACAGCAGTATTAGGACTGAATAACTTAAGCATGCCGGTAGAACAACTTGGGACTGAAAGAGATGGGGGCAGACAGCTGGAAGCATTGTGAGGAAGCTTGCAGAGGTAGTTCTTTCAATTATTTACTCACTGAGGAAATGTGCTGAAGAAGGAACATGAGGTGTTCAAACAAATGTCATTGAAGCACATCTTGTGAAACCCAGCGTATAAATGCAGGTATTCAGCAGCAGAGATGGTAATCATTAATGGTTTTCATTATATTTACAGAAAACACTCAATCTGATGCAAAAACAATGATGATTTTTATTTAATTCTGTGGCAAAATGCTTAATAAGTTTTATCTCAAAATCTATTAGAGATTTTCCACTTTTTTACTTGAATCTATAAAATAATCACGTGAAAATCTATGATGAAAGAGAAATGTTGCCACATCACATTGTTGTGTAATACTACTATTACTTCTACAACCCTTTTTCAAGGGCCTGTTTTGTTTCCATTCCTTTCAACAAGCATTTGATGAATATTTAAATGTTAAGTTATTGCTGATTCAATACAACAATTATTCTTCCAACCTGCTAAGTTATTCCAATAGCCACAGGCCCATCAATGCACAACTCTGCAAATTATGGAAAAAGAAGGAGGCACAGGTTAGATTCAGGCAGTTGTATCACGCAAATCCCTCCACAAGTATACAAAATGTATGAGTGCATTGAAGAAGACAATCAGGACAGAAAGAAGACATGAAATGGAACTGTAACAAACATGGTAAAGGAAAATCCTAAAAGATTTTACTGCAAATTAAGAGTAAAAGGTGAAAGGGAATCTTTAAGTCCTCTTAAAAAAGATCAGAATGGCTGTCTTTGTATAGAGCCACGAGAGAAGGGGAGATGTTAATGTATGATTCTCATCCTTTTTTACTGAGGAGTAAGTCATGGAAGTTAAGGAATTGAGGTACTGGAGATTGTTAGAACAGATATGAATTTCAGAAGAGGAGGTTTAGGCTGTTTTATAGCTCATTACAGTGGATAAATCTCCAGGGCCTGACCAAGTGCATCCTCTTTGTGAGAAGCATAGCAGGAGAAAGCAGAGGTCTTTGTCGAGATGTTGGTTTCATCTCTTGCTGCAGATGTTGTTGCAGAATACTGGAGGGTGGTTAATGTCGCACTGTTGTTTAAGATGGGCAGCAAGGACAAGCCATGGAACTACAGGCCAATGAGCCAGACGTCAGTGGTGGGAAAATTGTTGGTGGGAATTCAGAGGGAAAGGATCTACCAGCATTTGGATAGGCACGGACAAATAAGGAATAGTCAGCATGGATTTATGCGTGGGAAATTGTGTGTCGCAAATCTGGTAGAGTATTTTTGAAGTCAACAAAAAGATTGATGATGGAATGGCAGTGGGTTTTCTCTTGATGAACTTCAGCATGGCTTTTGACATGATTATGCATGGTAGGTTAATCTAGTAAGGCTGGGACTTGTGGTGTGCCATGGGAATTGGTAACGTGGTCCCAATCATTAACAATGATATGAAAGGGGGAAAGAAGCGCAGTGTGAGTTGTGTGAAGGATACAGGTATACTTCAATGGGATGTAGACAGGCTAATTGAATGAGACATTGCAGAAAGAATATACCATGCAAAAATGTAATGTCATCAAATTTGGTGGAAGAAAAAGAACTATTGTTATAAACAGTGAGATACTGAAGTGTCCAATTGATCGATCCATGCTGTGCTGAGAGGGAAAAAAAGAGTCAATATTACAGATGGATGACCTGCAGCAGAACTGTCCAGTCCAGAGAAAGTAAGTTACCTGAGGTTGTTGTTCAATATTGAGCCTAGAAGACCACATTTTAGCCGATGGAAGATGAGACAAGATTCCTCAAACTCATGAGACGCTATTCCTCAAACTCATAATCTGTTATAAAAATGCAGAAGGCCATGGACAGAAAGATTTGTAAAATTGTGGGACAAAGAATTGAAGTGACAAACAGTTGAAAGATCAGGGTCATTTCCACAGATTGAACACAATACAGATGTAAAACCAGGTACTCACTGCTCATTTCACTTCTCCAGTATAGAGGAAACCACATCATGAATGATGAAGGCAATACACTAGATTGGAAGAAGCGCAAGGAAACCTGTGACCTGAAATGTATAGTTTATTTATCTCCTGCTAAGTGCTGCTCAATGTACTCAGTGCATTTTATCATTTCTGCATTTATTTCATAATTCTAGCATCTGTGATCTTTTGCCTTTACATTCCTCATTTTGAGAAGATTACTAAGAAAATTGAAGAAGACAAGATGTTCGATGAGACATACATTTTAGCAAAACTTTTGACAAGGTCGCACATGATAGACTGGTCTAAAAAGTTAAAGCACATGGGATTCAAGGTGTTTTGATAATCTTGTTCTAAAATTGCCTTGGTGATAGGAGGCAGAGTATAGTGGTGGAGGGTTCCTTGTCTAACTGGAAATCTACAACCTGTCTGTAGCGCAGTGACTGGTGCTGCCGTCCCCCCAAAAAGAAGGGTGTGCAGGCATTTGAGAGGGTGCAGAAGGATGCTATCTGGATTATAGGGTATTAGTTATGAGGAGAGGTTGCATGATCTGGGATTCTTTTCTCTTGAGCATCGTCCGCCAAGGAGAGAACTGATAGAAGTATATTAAATTGTGAAAGGCATAGATGCAATAGACAGTCAGAATCCTTTTCTCAGGGTGGAAATGTCAAATGTTGGAGGGCATAGGTGAGAGGAGGAAAGATTAAAGGCGATATGCAGGGCAATTTGTTTACGTAGAAAGTGATAGGTGTCTGGAAAGCTGCCCATGCTAAATATGAGATCCTTTTCCACCAATTTGTGTTTAGCCTCACTCTGACACTGGAGGAGACCTAGGACAGAAAGGTCTGTGTGGGAATATGAAGGATAATTAAAATGTATAGGATTCAGGAGGTCAGGTAGGTTAAGGCGGGCTGAGCGAAGGTGTTCGGCGAAATGATCACCCAGTCTACCTTTGGTCTCACTGAGGTATAAGAGCCCATATCTTGAACATTGGATACAGTAGATGAGTTTGGTGGAGGTGCAAGTGAACCTCTGACTAACCTGAAAAGACTGTTGGGGTCCCTGGACAGATTTGAGGGAGGAGGTATAGGGACAGTTGTAGCATCTTCTGCGGTTGCAGGGGAAGGTATCTGCGGAGGGGGTGGTTTGGGTGGGAAGGGATGAGTTAACCAGGGAGTTGAGGAGGGAATGGTTTTCTGCAGAAGGCAGAATGTGGCTAGTGGTGAAATCCCGTTGGAGGTGGTGGATATTTTGGAGGATTAAGTGTTGTATGCGATGGCTGATGGGGTGGAAGGTAAGGACTAAGGGGACTGTCTCTGTTGCGATGAGGGAGAGTGTGAACAGAGGCAGAGCTGCATGCTACTAAGGAGACATGAGTGAGGGCCTCATCTATGATGGTAGAGGGGAACCCACGTTACCTAAAGAATGAGGACATCTCGGCTGTCCTGGTATGGAACACCTCATCCTGGGCACAGATGTGGCATAGATGGAGGAATTGGGAGTAGGGCATAGAGTCTTTGCTGGAAACAGGGTGGGAAAAAATGTAGTCGTTTAGTGAAGTGTTGTCTGTTGTAGTCTATTGTGCAAGGCAGCATCTATCTATCAAATCATATCATAATATCTATATAATTTAAAAACTGTGTGTGTGTGTGTGTGTGTGTGTGTGTGTGTGTGTGTGTGTGTGTGTGTGTGTGTCTGTCTGTGTGTGTGTGTGTGTGTGTGTGTGTGTGTGTTATTTTTCATGTGAAACGTATCTCCTCAAAAAACAGACGCAAAAACGCGGAGCTTTTTACAATTTCGGTAGGGATTTAACATGAGTTCAGAAATTCACCCCTTGGTCAATTATTTCCCCAGATTTGAAATAAAATTGATCACAAAACTCAATTTTTTAAATATAAAACATGCACACATGCCCACAAATCCAGGCCCACCTGCCTACAGCACCCCCCCCCCCCCCCTCGCCGCTGTGGATTAAAGGCGCAGAAAGATCGAGGAAGTTCTGCAGGACAAAGATTCTACAGCTCCGTTTCGCTATAGGATCACGCGGTGAACCTTCTCATCACTGTTGGTGCAGCTCGTGAAGCCCCGCGCGATCATTCCAGCTGTGGGTTTCCAGAGTCAGAAGCCGCTTCTCTCTCTCTTCATTTGGCTGCCCGACTCATCTCCCCCCCCCCCCCCAACTCCTCTTCTCACCTCCTCCCCTCTCCCTCCTCCCTCTCTCCCCTCTCCTCTCTACTGAAGATCCTATGCATGATCGTCTGTCCCCCCCCCCCCCCTCCCCCGGCCCGGCCCGGCCCGGCTCTGTCACGCTGGCAGAAGCCACGATCGGCTGGTCGCCCTGCTGTTTTTCACCGTCCTCAGATCGCTCCGTGCCTCGCACTCGGACTGCCACCCCACCCATCTCCTCTCTCTCACTCACTCACTCTCCCCCTCTCTCTCTCTCTCTCTCTCTCTCTCCCCTCTCTCTCTCCCTCCTCTCTCTCCCCCCTCTCTCTCCCCCCTCTCTCCCTATCTCCTCCTTCTCTCTTCCGCCCCTCATTCTCTCTCCCCCTCCCCCTCTCTCTCCCCCCTTCCTCTCCCCTAACCACCTGGCCTCCCCACCCTCCCTCCGCTAAACCCTCTTACCCCTCCCCCCCTCCCCTCCACTCCTCCCCTATCCCCTTTACACCACCCCCTCCCCTATCCCTTCCCTCCACCTCACCCTCCCCCTCCCTTCCCCCCACCTCTCCCCCTCCCTTCCCACCCCCTCTCCCCCTTCTCTTCCCCCCTCTCAGCCCCCTCTCTCTCTTCCCCTCTCTTCCCCTCTCCTCCCATCTCTCTCTCCCCTCCTCCCCCTCACCCGCTCTCCCTCTCCTCCTCCCCTCCACCCCCCTCTCCCTCTGTCTCCTGCTCCTCTGTCTCTGCCTCTCTCTCTCTGTCTCTCCCTATTCTCTCTCCGCCCTCACTCTCTACCCCCCCCCCCCCCCCCAGACGAGCCTGCTATGCGTCAGTGGATACAGCGGTTATGGGGTAAAATAATGTTAATATAATATCAAGGGAGGTAGTTAGTCTGTGTGTAGGGGTGGACAGGCCACCACCCCCCCCCCCCCCGCACGCCCCCCCCCCCCCGCAAACACGCGTGTTGGGGGAACGTGTGTTTGCAACGGGTCTGTACTTGGTCTAGTATCTATTAGAAATGTCTCTCCCCCTCCCCACACTCTCCCCCTCCCCCTCTCTCTCCCCCTCTCTCCCCTCCCCCCTCTCTCCCCCTCCCCCTCTCTCCCCCCCTCTCTCCCCCCTCTCTCCCCCTCTCTCCCTGCCCCTCTCTCTCTCCCCTCCTCTCTCTCTCCCCCTTCTCTCTCTCCCCCCTCTCTCTCCCCCCTCCCCCCTCTCTCTCCCCCCCTTCTCTCCCCCCCTCTCTCTCTCCCTCCCTCTCTCAGCTCTCTCCTCCAATCTCTCTTTCCCCATCCTCCCTCTCTTCCTCCCCTCCACCCCCCTCTCCCTCTCTTGCCCTCTGTCTCTGCCCTCTCTCTCTGCCTCTCCCCATTCTCTCTCTGCCCATTCTCTCTCTTCCCTCACTTTCTACCTCCCCTCCTTCTCTTAATCATATTAATATAATATCAAGGGGGGCTAGTTGTGCGTGTGAGGGTTGTTAGTGCAAGTGACGCCGCATGCCGCCCTGGCAGCCCCCCCAAGCCCCCACCACAACCGGCATTGGAGGAACAGACCCAACGGTTCTGCACTTGGTCTAGTATCTATTAAAATTCTGTGTGTGTGTGTGTGTGTGTGTGTGTGTGTGTGTGTGTGTGTGTGTGTGTGTGTGTGTGTGTGTGTGTGTGTGTGTGTGTGTGTGTGTGTGTGTGTGTGTGTGTGTGTGTGTGTGTGCGTGCGTGTGTGTGTGCATGTGTGTGTGTGTGCGTGTGTCATTTTGCATGTGAAACTTCTCTTTGAAAACCAGACGCAAAAACGTGGAGATTTTTACAATTGTGGTAGGGATTTAACTTATGATTTCATAAATCCACTCCGCTCTAAATTCAGTTGATTATTTTCCCAGATTTTGAATAAAATTGTTCACAAAACATCAAAAAAAAATTAAATCATGAGTCACAGTGTCACCTCACAGATCACAATGGATCTCATTTACATGGCCCGCCAGCCTGCCAGGTTGTTGATTCCATTGTTTTTCATTGAATTGAATTGAATTATTTCTCACTTACATAATTAATTCTGACGTGTTAAAGAAGGAACTGCAGATGCTGGAGAATCGAGGGTTACACAAAAAGCTGGAGAAACTCAGCGGGTGCAACAGCATCTAAGGAGTGAAAGAGATAGGCGACGTTTCGGGTCGAGACCCTTCTTCAGGCTCTGAAGAATTAATTCTGACATTGACTTTTAATTTCAAAGACAGTTTAAAAAAAATAAATGTGCTGTCTGCACTGGCAGCTTAGATCGTACCCGCTGTGTGTGTGTGTGGGGGGGGGGGGGGGGTCCTCCCCTGAATTCCATAGAGCTGCCGACAGTTATCGTGCATGAGACGCGAACGCTTCATTTCCAGAACATTCTGAACGCGTGACGCACGGTTACATTTCGTTCTCTCTGTCTCTCCCCCTCTCTCTCTCTCTCCCCATCTCTCTCTCTCCTCATCTCTCTCTCTCCGCTCTCTTTCTCTCTCCCTGTCTCTCTAGCTTCCCCTCTCTCTTGCTCTCCCTCTCTCTCTCTCCCCTCCCTCTCTCTCTCCCCTTCCTCTACCCTACCCCCCCATGCCCTCCCCCACCCTCGCTCCCCTAAACCCCATTCCCCCCTTCCCTTCACCCCTCCACTACCACCTTCCCTCCACCCTATCCCCTACCCACCCTCCCTCCACCTCCCTTCCCCCCCACCTCTCCCCCTCACTTCCCCCCCTTCCCTTCCCCTCCTCTCTCCCTCTCTATCCCCCTCTCTTTCCTCCCCTTTCTCTCTCCTCCCATCTCTCTCACCCCTCCTCCCCCACCCTCCCCCCCTCACCCACCCTCCCTCTCCTCCTCCCCTCCTCACCCACCCTCCCTCTCCTCCTCCCCTTCACCCCCTCTCCCTCTTCTCCCTGTCTCTCCCCATTCTCTCCATGCCCTCACTCTCTACCCCCCTCCCTCTCTAGACGCGCCTGCGAGCTGGGGGCTATGCGTCAGTGGATAAGGCGGTTAAGGGGTAAAAGGAGGAAATTAAGAATATTAATATAATATCAAGGGGGGTAGTTAGCATGTGTGAAGGGGGGTAGTTAGTGTGTGTGATGCCACATGCCCCCCCCCACAGCCCCCCCTCTCCCCCACAACCACACGTTGGGGGAACAGACCCAACGGGTCTGCACTTGGTCTAGTACATAACTAAAACGCTGATCTTGGTATCTTCCGGTTTGCGCATTTTTTCGATTTGCGCAAAACCGATACACGATAGCACTACAATTTTTTGCCAGCGCACTCACCGTTCGCCTGTGCTGCAAGTTTTGTTCCGATCGTTGGTCTATTGTAAAAGTTAACGAGGTTTAAAAATCTTAAAAACCGTGTGTGCACAGATCGATCTCCTCTCCTGCCAGTAAGCGCCATGGGCATTAGTCTCTTCTCCTGTCACTCCGCGGGACAGTCCACCCTTTCTTGCATCACCACATCTTTACTGGAGCTGAGCGACGCTCTGGATGGCCGGCGGAGGTCTCCAACTGAATACAATTTCGGAGGGACCGGAAGAAGCTCCAGTGTGTGGGCGCGGAGTCGTAGATGTCGCCCATGTCGCTAAATGGAAAGAGAAGACTCTGATCTTGGCAGAGGAGACCAGAGACCTGAGACCAGTCCAGCCATGTGTCCCCATTGTACTGCCAGCTTCAGCCCCTTCCCCTCTGGTCCCCCTCGCTGGCTCCTACCCCATCCCTGTGATACTCCCCTTTTCCCCATGGCTCTTCCCCGTCTTTTCTCTGAGCTCTCTCCCCCCTCCCCCCATCCCCCCCGCCCACACACCCCCCTCCCCCCACAACCCTACCACCCATACACCCCCCTCCCCAACACACCCCCTACCCACACCCCATCCACCCCCCGCCCACCCCCGCCCACACACCCCCGCCCACACACCCCACTCCTCCAAAACCCCCCTGCCCCCACAAACCCTCTCCTCCCACACATCCCTCCCCCCACCCATACACCCTTCCCCTACAAACCCCCGCCCACACACCCCTTCCCCCCACACCACCTCGCCCACATACCCCCCTGCCAACACACCCCCATCCTCCCCACAATCCCCCCACCCACACACTCACCTCCCCGCCCCCACACCCCTCCTCCCCACAACCTCACGCCCACACATCCCTCCCCCCACAACACCCTCCGCCCACACACCTCTCCTCCCCCACAATAACCACTACACCCCTCCCCTGCCCACACATTGCTCTCCCGCCCACACACCCCTCCCCCACCCATACACTCCTCCCCTGCCCACACACACCCCCTCCCCCACACACCCCGCTTCCCTCCTCCCTCCCCTCCCTTCCCACACATGAAAGGAGGGGGAGGAAGTGCTTAGGAATGAGGGGAAATGAGCAGTTGGGGGCCATGGGTGAGTGGTGGAATATTACGTTCGGGGAACGGATGAGTGGTGGAATATTACGTAGGGGAATGTTTGCGTTGGGGGACCAGACCTCCCGTGTGACTGGGAGCCGACCTGTGCCACTTAGTCTAGTTTATACTAGAAGCAGCAGATTAAATCTCTTCACAACCTGTAATAACACAATGAAAAAACAGGACAATCATTTTAATGAAATATTCCATGTTAATTTTAATATTAATTCAAAAAAAGTAGATGCATGATGTCATGCAAAGTATATTCCATAATTTGAAAAATAATAGTAACTAAAAAGCACCTTGCTGGGATCAATCATAAGCTTAAAAAATCATGCTCTATGAAAACTATATATACTGTAGCAGTGAAGTTGAAAACATAGCTGTCAGCCTTGAAGGGTCTGCTATGCTTTGATTAGTCCTTCTGCTGTGAATTCATTTAAATCCTTTGCAGCCAAATGACACGAGCCATCATGGCCTCTATTGTGAACGCATAATGTGCAATCTTAGCAGCCACGCCAATTCACTAACCTATCTTGTTTCTTTCCAACACAAGATAATTGCCGCTATTCTCCGCAATTTATGCAGTGGAAACATAAGGTTAAGAAAAGCCTCCAATTGAAGTCCTGCAGACTTCGTACAGGGGTTTTTGAGGTTGAAGCACAAATTTACGGTAGCTTTATGCCATTTAACCATTTTGCCTTAGAAAGCTTTGTGTTGGGTTTGCTTGGCGAAATGCTCTGTTGTGAAAACTGATCTTTCTTGATAAGGGATGAGAAATACCTCACATCAAACCTTACAAAGACTTCCCCAATGTGTCAGTAGCATGTTTGACCAGCGATTTGGAGCCAGCCTATGATCTGCCTGTTGGAAACACAAGAGCAGTTTAGGCAGCATTTGTGGAAGGAGAATAAAGTTAATGCTTAAGGTCAAAAGCCCATCATCAGAAGTTGGTAATTGCGATTTTTTTTTAGAAACAAGGAAATGCAGATGCATTGTGCTGGAGTAACTCAACGGGCCAGGCAGCATCTCTGGAGAACATGGAAAGACGATGCTTCGTGTCAGTACCCTTTTTCAGACTAGCTTTCATAGTTTTTATTTCTTTGTTTCTCTCTTTTCTGTGACAAATGGTCTTTGACCTCGAAAGTTAACACTATTTCTCTTTCCACAAATGGTGTCTGATGCTGAATATCTCCAACATATTTCCAACTTGCAGATTCCGCAGATTTAAAAAAAATGTACAATCTACCTCTTGTTTTCACTCTAGTCTTTCTTTCTTAGTCAGTCAGAGACAGCAGCAGAATAGCTGTGAATGTTACAATGAGTCACAAGCAGTGAAGTCAAGTTTGGATACGGCAAAGGTGAATTATATTGTGCATATTGTGTAATTGCTATGTGGATCAGAATTGTGAGTGCTAGGCTATGTGTGTATAATTGTACACAAGCCACACAAACGGCACAAGTCATGGGGGAGAACTTGTCTTTGCAAAATCCCACCATGATTGTAGCTTTGAAAGGATATCAATTACTGGGGATCGCTATGGGACAGATTTGCTCTCTAGTGGTATTCTAACTCTGACAACTAATAAGATGTTAAGCCAATGGAAGTGGGCATGCAAGGGAGAAATCTTGATGGTTGTATCTGTCCCAGAAACCAGAGGAAGAAAGCAGAAGGATATTTTGGGGATCATCGGAGAGGAATGGAGTTGTGTATTCGCTGTCACTCCAGCTCGAAAAGCACTTTAAGTACAACAGGAGTAAGCTTGTGCCCTTCAGTTCAGGCCTATTGTGCAGTCAAGGACAATTCATTAGTAAATTGCATTAATGTACATACACGGTAGACTGGTGATGATTTCCTGAAGCACATAAAGTGCATACAGAATTGCTAAAGATATTTTTCTGTACACTAGAGTTCCCAGTGTTCTTGGTTTGTACCAGCAATGGTCTCCAGGTCAGCTCATTGTGATTGATGAAGCACCATGCCTACTTTAACCATCTGATCAAAGTGGAAAGGAAGAGAAAGTGAATCTGCAATATCTGGAGAGTTTAAACAATATTTTTTGTAGCTGAGAAATGCACATTGAATCAATTCTCTTTGCGAGAAACCATAGGAAGTCAGTTCTCATTTTATTTCAAATTCAACATAGAGCCTCATGTTCTACTTCCATAATCATTTAAATTAAAAGTCCAATATTAATAGTTCTATACTATTTACCCTTCTATCTATCTATTTAAGATTAAGTTTCATGTACTTTCTTGAGTTAAAAGCCTGGTGGAGTGAAATTGGTACAAGCACGTGACATAGGAACTGAAGCAGGTTCTTTAGTTTCTTAAGCTTGCGCTACCCTTCAATAACATAATGGTTGATCAATGACCACACTCAATGTCTTCCTCCTGCCTTATATCCGTGGGATCTTTATCGGTCTCAGAGTGATAATTTAATATTGAATAGTCATCAATCGCTATCTGTAGAACAGTTCAAAAATTATTTCATTCTTTGTATGAACAATATTTCCTATTTTGTGATTAGGTGATTCAAATGTTTTTAAGAATTGTCAAGAAAGAGAGAGAAAGAGAATGGGAGACGGGATGAGAGAAAGAAGGAGACAGCGAGGAAGAGAATGGGAGAAGGAGACAGACAGAGACAATCCACGGAAGGGTCCCAAGCCAAAATGTAATCTCCTTCATTTCCTCCACAGATGCTGCCAGCCCTGCTGAGTGCCTCCAGCGCATTGTTTTTTGATCAAATATTATTCTCGTGTCATCAATGTAGCCAAAGATATAGTGCCCAGAAACATGCACAGTACTCCAGGTCTGACCAGACTAGGATGTTATAAAGCTGCAATGTAACTTCCATCCCTTATGTTCAATTTCTTAGAATTCCTTTAGCCTTTTTCATGACTTCCCACACCTGTCTATAACAATTTTCCTTCAGTTTAGTTTATTGTCATTGTACCGAGGTACAGTGAAAAGCTTTTGTTGCATGCTAACCAGTCAGCAGAAAGACAATACATGATTACAATCGATCCATTTCCAGTGTATAGATAAATGATAAGGTAATAATGTTTAGTGCAAGGTAAAGCCAGCAAAGTCTGATCACGCATAGTCTGAGGGTCACCAGAGAGGTAGATAGTAGTTCAGCACTGCTCTCTATGTTATGGCAGGATGATTCAGTTCCCTGATAACAGCTGGAAATAAATTGTCCCTGGTGTCACCTCAAGGATCTATCGGCAGTGATCATTGTAATCTGGTGAATATTCAGAGCGCTGCCCCAACCACAATTTGCTGCATGTCATGTCAGTCTTCTGGGCTTTCTGGGCTGTGATGCTGAACTACAGCTTGGCAATGCAGTACTTCTGATTTTACTTCCACTTGTGCTGTCCCATCAACAAAAAGCACACTCCAGTATTTCACTGTGGAGAGTATCTCAAAGAAATATATATATACTACACCAAGTGCAGACCCATTGGGTCTGTCACCACAACATATGGTTGCAGGGGGGGGGGGGGGGGGGTTTGAGGGCTGTGACATGCAGTATCACACGCACTAACTACCCCCACACTAACTAACTAAATTTTATATTAATAATTTGCTCCTTTTACACCATAACCGTCGTATCCACTGACGCATAGCCCCCAACTCACGGGCATGTCTAGAGAGGGACTGGGGGAGAGAGAACGGGGGGAGAGAGAACAGGGGGAGCAAGAGAGGGGGGAGAGAGAGAGGGGGAGAGAGAGAGAGGGGGAGAGAGAGAAGGGGAGAGAGAGAGAGGGGGAGAGAGAGAGAGGGGGAGAGAGAGAGAGGGAGAGAGAGAGAGGGAGAGAGAGAGAGGGGGAGAGAGAGAGGGGGAGAGAGAGAGAGAGAGAGAGGGGGGAGAGGGAGACGGGGAGAGAGAGAGGGGGGAGAGGGAGACGGGGGGAGAGAGAGAGGGGAGAGATGGAGAGAGAGGAGGGGGAGAGAGAGGAGGGGGAGAGAGAGGAGGGGGAGAGAGAGGAGGGGGAGAGAGAGGAGGGGGAGAGAGAGGAGGGGGAGAGAGAGGAGGGGGAGAGAGAGGAGGGGGAGAGAGAGGGGGAACGGAGAGAGAGAAGTAGGGCAGGGCGACAGGTCGCGGGGGCCCGAGCAAGCCCAGAGCGATCCGAGGAGCAAAGATCCTATAGCGCGCTATAGGCTCGTTGCTGAGGACTGCCAAAAGCAGCGGACGACAATCCGATCGTGGCTTCCACCAGCATTACAGACGTTTGTGCCGTGGACACGGACACGGAGAGGAGGTCGTCCCCTGTGACGGGTAGAGAGGAGAGGGGAGAGAGTGAGGAAGGAGAGGGGAGGAGGTGAGAAGATGAGGGGGGGGGGGGTTGGAGGAGAGCCGGGCGAGTGAGTGGGCTGGGTAAAGCTGGAAACCCGCAGCTGAATCAGTGGGCGGGCGGACAGGGGAGGGGAGGGGCGTGGTTTCACAAGCTGTACGGGCAGCAAGAAAACTTCGGAGTGGAGCAGAGCGGAGCTGTCGGATCTTTGCTGCAGGGGGAGAGAGAGGGGGGGAGAGAGAGGAGTGGATTTCTAAAATCACAAGGAAAATCTCTACTGAAATAGGTGTCTGGTTTTTGAGATTCGTTTCAAATGCAAAATGACACACACATCCACACACACACACTCAGAGTTTTAAATTATATATATATATATACACGTCGCGTTCAGCATTGATCTTCATCAGGCAGCGTATTCAGTATAGAAGTTGGGATGTTATGTTAGAGTTGTACAATACATGTTGAGGCCACTTTTAGAGTATTGTGTTCAGTTTTGGTCACTCTGCAATACAATATATGAAGAAGGGTCTTGAACCGAAATGTCACCCATTTCTTCTCTCCAGAGATGCTGCCTGACCTGCTGAGTTCCTCCAGAAATTTGTGTCTACATACAATATATGTTGTTAGGCTGGATATAATTCAAAGGAGATTTACGAGTGTTGTCAGGACATGAGGGCCTGAGTTATAGGGAGAGGTTGGACAGGCTAGGACTTTGTTCCTTGGTGCGCAGAAGGATGAGGGATGACCATGGGTGTATAAGATCATGAGGGGAGTAGATAAAGTAGATGCACAGAGTCTTTTACCCAGAGTAGGGGAATCAACAGCCAGATGACATAGATTTAAGGTGAGAGGGGACAGATTTAACAGGAAACTGAGGGGCAACATTTTCCACACCGAGGGTGGTGGGTATATGGAACAAGTTGCCAGATGAGGTAATTAAGGCAGGTACTATAACAAGATAGGAAAGGTTTAGAGGGATACGGGGCTAATCCAAGCAGGCGGTACAAGTGTTCATGGGCCAGCTTAGTCAGCATAGGCATGTCCGGACAAAGGGTCTGTTTTCCCACTGTGTGACTCTAATTGTTGTTTTGCTTCCTTCGCCATATGTAGCAAGTCAACGTTAACCAGTTTTTTTCAGCACTGTTTCCTGAAATGTGCGTCATTATCTTCTGAAATAGAGTGAGAATAACCTGGAGCCTGTTAGCCACATCCTAAATTAATGCTCATCCTGTTCCACAATGACTATCAGCATGAAGTTGTTTATTTAATTAGAAGTTAGGCATGGTACATGAATAGAAAGTGTTGAGAGGGATATGCATCAAACACAGGGAGGTGGGACTAAATGTTGATTGGTCATCCTCGGCCAAGGGGTTGTTTCCATGCTCTATGACTCTATGACTCTAAGTGGCTTCAAGTGTGATAAAACCAGAAGCACTCCGTGTCCATTGGGTTTTGTCGTACAACTTCCTTGTGCATTTGCTCAGGAGCCTGTGTTACCAGTGATGCTTTTAAGCATTTCAATTAATCTGGTCTGAAGCAATGACTGATACACATAGCCATCAATCATCTCAAACCATGATTAAATTATAAACTACTTTGTAGCTAAATACTCATATAATAATTGTTCCTGGGTAGACACAAAATGCTGGAGTAACTCAGTGGGACAGACAGCATCTTTGGAGAGAAGGAATGGGTGATGTTTCGGTTCGAGACCCTTCTTCAATTAGTTCCTGCTACTTTCCACAGCAGAATAATGGTGTCACATTGATTGTCCTCCCAGACATCCATCAACAGAAAAGATTTAACAACTACTGTTAGAGCACAACCAATCTCCTCCATTGATTGCTGTAACAGTCTGGGATACATCTAAACAGGCCATGATTCATTTAATACTTTTTGATGGTAATTTGTTCTGGAATTTCATCACTTCCTCCATCCCTCTACCACCTCTAAATTCTCCAGCTATGAAGTCCCGCTCAACAGTGAAATCAGATGAAAGGTATTTATTTAAGACCCCAAAAATTGGTGGAGCTGACATGAATATTGTGGATATTGTGGATATTGAGGAAGGTTGTCAAAGAATACAACAGGAAACAGATCAGCTGGAAATCTGGGTGGAGAAATGGCAGTTGAAGTTTAGTCCGAACAAGTGTGAGATGTTATACTTTGGGAGGTAAATTTAATTGTTTTTCTCAGGATGGAAATATCAAATATTGGGGGCATAGCTTTAAGATGAGAGGGGCAAAGTTTAAAGGAGATGTGCAGTACAAGTTTTTTTACGCAGAGGGCAGTAAGTGCCTGGAATGCACTGCTGGGGGTTGTGGTAGAGGCAGATATGACAGTGGCATTTAAGAGTTAACAGTTTACTAAGGGGTGTTTAAGAAAGAACTGCAGATGCTGGAAAAATCGAAGGTAGACAAAAATGCTGGAGAAACTCAGCGGGTGAGGCAGCATCTATGGAGTGAAGGAATAGGTGATGTTTTGGGTCAAGACCCTTCTTCAGACTAAGTTAAATAAATTAGATGACTTTCAGCTGGAGAAGCAGAAAGCAGTTAACACGCTGGAGTGACTCTCTTGGCGGGTGCATAAAATGAAGGTGGATGATACAAGAGGACCGGCCATGTTGGAAACGACTGCATGAGGGTAAGTGCGAGGCTTTGGCATGAGAGAGGGACAGTGGGATGATGTATATATATATGTTTTGCTTTCTTTCAGAAATCTTCCTTAGTCTGGTGCAGTTCCTTAAAATTTAATGAACTGGAACAGCAGCTTGCCAACCTCAGGATCATCTGGGAGACAGGTCTTAGATAGGATCGACAGTGAGGTGGTCATGTAAGGGGCTCTGGTAAGACCACATCTGGAGTATTGCGTACAGTTTTGGTCACCTAATTTGAGGAAGGACATCCTTGTGATTGAGGCAGTGCAGCGTAGGTTCACGAGATTGATCTCTGGGATGGCGGGACTGTCATATGATGGAAGATTGAAAAGACTGGGCTTATATTCACTGGAGTTTAGAAGGATGAGGGGGAATCTTATAGAAATATAAAATTATAAAAGGACTGGACAAGCTAGATGCAGGAAAAATGTTCCCAATGTTGGTCGAGTCCATAACCAGAGGCCACAGTCTTAGAATAAAGGGGAGGCCATTTAAGACTGAGGTGAGAAAAAAACGTTTTCACCCAGAGAGTTGTGAATTTGTGGAATTCCCTGCCACAGAGGGCAGTGGGGGCCAAATCACTGGATGGATTTAAGAGAGAGTTAGATAGAGCTTTAGGGGCTAGTGGAATCAAGGGATATGGGGAGAAGGCAGGCACGGTTATTGATTGGGGATGATCAGCCGTGATCACAATGAATGGCAGTGCCGAATGGCCTCCTCCTGTACCTATTTTCTATGCTTTTAGTACAGGCAGAAGGTAGTTGGGTGACCACCAATAACTTTGATTTCATCTTTAGTATCATGCAGAGATGTCATTTCATGTCCCCTCTTCTCCCACAAAATTTTAACTCATCCCGACATGTTATTATCCTCAAATGTGCTGTGGAAACCTAGATAACATCTTGTAGCACTTTCTAGAGTCCATATGTCATTTTATTTTCTCAATGAATTTAACATAATTATTTAGACATGTGTTTCTGAATTATGCTGGCTACATTTCAAAGATTATTAATGTATTAATACACTCAAATCTTTTAAAAATAGTCACATTATTTTCCATAGAAAATGCATGTGCTTCCAATCCACTAGTTAAAAGGCTCCTTTGATTGTTTGGCATTTCTACATAAATCTTCACAGTTTCTTTCTGCACTCTGGGATAAATACCATCTGCCAATGCCAATTTGTGTTCGGTATTTTAAACCTGTATAGGAAATCCATCTAATTTACATCAAAGCCATTAATTTTACTCTGATTACCTCTGGAGAGGGAATGCTGCATATTTTGTCTCTTGTGAATGTTGGAGGAACTATTTATACAGAATTGTAACTGTCTTATCCCAATCCACAATTTCAGTTCCATTTTTATCTTTGTTGTATCCATTTTTGTTATTTTACTGCAAAGTTCCAATCAAATGTTCAGCTATAATTAAAATCATTTTGAATCAGTTCTTGTAGTTTTAAAGAAGCTGATTATAATAATAAATGTCCCTTGAGTTTATCAACAATTATAATCACAATGAAGTGCAATATTCATTAACTCCAACAAGAGGATTCTCATAATTCTTTGCATTTTTCACAAACCTCTTCAGGTTATATATTTCCGTATTTATGCTTCATTTGCTGCTTTTGAATGGAAACATATTGAACATTGATGGAAAGGAATATTTTAACTTATATTTTTCTTCCAGTTCAAGTGCACACCCTTTACATAACTCATCAAACTGTGAATACTTTAAAAATACATATTGTAGGTATTTGAAATGGTAGTGAGAATAAAATCACATCTTGCTGAACCCTCCTAAACTTTATTTTATTCCATATTTTGAAGCTGATATTTGTACAACCCACTAAATTTTTATTGAGTAATGTATTTTCAATGGTTCTTTGCATTAAAACCATCTGGAATTTGACCTACGTGAAGGATCAAAATAAAAATGCAAAGAATGTTATTCATCTATAACCATGACAAAATTGTACTGAAATAGAAACATTGATGGCACAAATATTTCAGAAATGATTTTATGTGACCAAACAAAATCTGAATCATTGCCATGCCAAATAATAGCACAAATAATCTATGTTTGGTCAAATACCAGATTTGATAAGGTATAGATATATGGACGGGAAGGGAATGGAGGGGTATGGTCTGAATGCAAGTAGATGGGACTAGGGGAAAATAAATGGTCGGCACGAACTTGAAGGGCCGAGAAGGCCTGTTTCCGTGCTGTAATTGTTATATGGTTATATCGTTATAAGGGAACTCAAGGTAAAGAAACCACTCGGAGGTAGCGACCACAATATAATAAGTTTTAATCTGCAATTTGAGAGGGAGAATGTGAAATCGGTGGTGCCGGTATGCAGCTGAGCAAAGGGGACTATCGGGGTATGAGGGAGGAGCTGATCAAAGTTGACTGGAAAGGGACTCGAGCAGGGATGACAGTGGAACAGCAATGACAGGAATTTCAGGGAATAATTCGGAAGATACAGGATCTTTTCATTCCAAAGAAGAAGAAAGATTCTAGGGGGAAAAAGAGGCCCTGTGGCTGACAAGGGAAGTCAAGGACAATATAAAACTAAAAGTGAAGTCACATAACATTGCAAAGATTAACAGTAAGCCAGAGGATTATGAAGCTTTTAAAGAACAACAGAAGGTGACAAAAAAGGCAACACGGTGAGAAAAGATGAAACACAAAGGTACTTTAGCTATTAATGTAAACAAGGACAGCAAGGGTTTCTTCAGTTATATAAAGTATGAATGAGACAAGAGTGGATATAGGACCGCTGGATAATGAAGCAGGAGAAGTGATAATGGCAAATAAAGAAATGGCAGAGGTGTTGAATAACTTTTTTTGCATCAGTCTTCACGATGGAAGACACCAGCAATGTGCCTGAAATCCAAGAGAGTCAGCGGGTGGAATTTAGTGAAGTGGCTTTTATTAAGGAGAAGGTACTTTGGAAGCTGAAAGGGCTGAATGTGGATAAGTCACCTGGACCGGATGGACTGCACCCTAGTGTTCTGAAAGAGGTGGCTTTAGAGATTGTGGAGGCATTGATAGTGATACAGCATTTTAAGAATTACTTTAGGAGTAGTTCCAAATGATTGGAGAATTGCCAATATTACCCCGCTGCACAAGGAGCAAAGCAGAATAGTGGGAACTATAGGCCGGTTAGTCTGACTTCAATGGTCAGTAAGATTTTAGAGTCCATTATAAAGGATGAGGTTACAGGGTGCTTAGAAGTTCACGACAAAATAGGCCAAAATCAACATGGCTTTGTGAAGGGGAGGTCGTGTCTTACAAATTTGCTGGAATTCTTTGATGTTGTTTACCTAGATTTTCAGAAAACCTTTGATAAGGTGTCACAAAGGAGGCTGCTAAGGAAGATGAGAGCCATGGTATCCTTGAGGGAGTGTTTGCTAGTACTGTCGGGGAGGATTTAAACTGATGTGGCAGGGGGATGGGTACAAGAGCAGAGAGGCAGGTGGGTGTAAAACGAGGGTAAAAGCAATAGGGAGCTAGGTGAAAAGTAAAAGTGGCAGGCAGACAAAACCAGGGCAAAAATCAAAAAGGGCCACTTCTCAACAAAATTGTATAAGGGGTAAGAGCGTTGTAAAAACAAGCCTGAAGGCTTTGTGTCTCAATGCAAGGAGTATTCGTAATAAGGTGGATGAGTTGAACGTGCAGATAGCTATTAATGAGTATGATATAGTTGGGATCACGGAGACATGGCTCCAGGATGACCAAGGCTGGGAGCTGAACATCCAGGGATATTCAATATTCAGGAGGGATAGAGAGAAAGGAAAAGGAGGCGGGGTAGCGTTGCTGGTTAGAGAGGAGATTAACGCAATGGAAAGGAAGGACATTAGCTTGGAGCATGTGGAATCGGTATGGGTAGAGCTGCGAAACACTAAGGGGCAGAAAACGCTAGTGGGAGTTGTGTACAGGCCACCTAACAGTAGTAGTGAAGTTGGGGATGGTATCAAACAGGAAATTAGAAATGCGTGCGACAAAAGCAAAACAGTTATAATGGGTGACTTCAATCTACATATAGATTGGGTGAATCAAATTGGCAGGGGCGCTGAGGAAGAGAATTTTTTGGAAAGTATGCGGGATAGTTATCTAAATCAACATGTAGAGGAACCAACGAGAGAACAGGCTATTTTAGACTGGGTATTGAGTAATGAGGAAGGGTTAGCTAGCAGTCTTATTGTGCGTGCCCCCTTGGGCAAGAGTGACCATAATATGGTCAAGTTCTTCATTAGGATGGAGAGTGACATTGTTAATTCAGAAACAATGGTTCTGAACTTAAGGAAAGGTAACTTTGAGGGTATGAGACGTGAATTGGCCGGCAATCAATTCTAAAAGGGTTGACGGTGGATACGCAATGGAAGACATTTAAAGACTGCATGGATGAACTACAAAAATTGTTCATCCCAGTTTGGCAAAAGAATAGATCAGGGAAGGTAGTGCATCCGTGGATAACAGGGGAAATCAGGGATAGTATCAAAGCAAAGGATTATGCGTACAAAGTAGCCAGAAAAAGCAGCATACCAGAGGACTGGGAGAAATTCAGAGACCAGCAGAGGACAAAGGGCTTGATTAGGAAAGGAAAAATAGATTATGAAAGAAAACTGGCATGGAACATAAAAACTGACTGCAAAAGTTTTTATAGATATGTGAAGAGAAAGAGATTAGTTAAAACAAATGTAGGTCCCTTGCAGTCAGAAACAGGTGAGTTGATCATGGAGAACAAGGATATGGCGGACCAATTGAATAACTACTTTGGTTCCGTCTTCACTAAGGAAGACATAAATAATCTGCCGGAAATAGCAGGGGACCGCCGGTCAAAGGAGGACTTGAGTGAAATTCAGGTTAGTCGGGAAGTGGTGTTTGGTAAATTGAATGGATTAAAGGCCGATAAATTCCCAGGGCCAGATAGGCTGCACCCCAGAGTACTTAAGGAAGTAGCTCCGGAAATAGTGGATGCATTAGTGATAATCTTTCAAAACTCTTTAGATTCTGGAATAGTTCCTGAGGATTGGCGGGTAGCAAATGGAACCACTCTTTTTAAGAAGGGGGGAGAGAGAAAACGGGGAATTACAGACTAGTTAGCCTAACATCGGTAGTGGGGAAACTGCTGGAGTCAGTTATTAAAGATGGGATAGCAGCACATTTGGAAAGTGGTGAAATCATTGGACAAAGTCAGCATGGATTTACGAAAGGTAAATCATGTCTGACGAATCTTTGTTTGGAATTTTTCGAGGATGCAACTAGTAGCGTGAATAGGGGAGAACCAGTGGATGTGGTGTATCTGGACTTCCAGAAGGCTTTCGACAAGGTCCCACGTGAGAGATTAGTATATAAACTTAAAGCATACGGCATTGGGGGTTCAGTATTGATGTGGATGGAGAACTGGCTGGCAAACAGGAAGCAAAGAGTAGGAGTAAACGGGTCGTTTTCACAATGGCAGGCAGTGACTAGTGGGGTACCGCAAGGCTCAGTGCTGGGACCCCAGCTATTTACAATATACATTAATGATATGGATGAGGGAATTGAAGGCAATATCTCCAAGTTTGCGGATAACACTAAGCTGGGGGGCAGTGTTAGCTGCGAGGAGGATGCTAGGAGACTGCAAGTTGACTTGGATAGGCTGGGTGAGTTGGCAAATGTTTGGCAGATGCAGTATAATGTGGATAAATGTGAGGTTATCCACTTTAGTGGCAAAAATAGGAAAACAGACTATTATCTAAATGGAGGCCGATTAAGAAAAGGGGAGATGCAGCGCGACCTGGGTGTCATGGTACACCAGTCATTGAAAGTAGGCATGCAGGTACAGCAGGCAGTGAAGAAAGCGAGTGGTATGTTAGCTTTCATAGCAAAAGGATTTGAGTATAGGAGCAGGGAGATTCTACTTCAGTTGTATAGGGTCTTGGTGAGACCACACCTGGAGTATTGCGTACAGTTCTGGTCTCCAAATCTGAGGAAGGACATTATTGCCATAGAGGGAGTGCAGAAAAGGTTCACCAGACTGATTCCTGGGATGTCAGGACTGTCTTATGAACAAAGACTGCATAGACTCGGTTTATACTCTCTAGAATTTAGGAGATTGAGAGGGGATCTTATAGAAACTTACAAATTTCTTAAGGGGTTGAACAGGCTAGATGCAGAAAGATTGTTCCCGATGTTGGGGAACAATCAGAACAAGGGGTCACAGCTTAAGGATAAGGGTGAAATCCTTTAGGACCGAGATGAGAAGGACTTTTTTCACACAGAGAGTGGTGGGTCTCTGAAAAAGGGCCACAGAGGGTAGTTGAGGCCAGTTCATTGGCTATATTTAAGAGGGAGTTAGATGTGGCCCTTGTGGCTAAGGGGATCAGAGGGTATGGAGAGAAGGCAGGTACGGGATACTGAGTTGGATGATCAGCCATGATCATATTGAATGGCGGTGCAGGCTCGAAGGGCCAAATGGCCTACTCCTGCACCTAATTTCTATGTTTCTATGTTTCTAAAGGCAGGTATCAGCATGAATAGCAGGTTGGTTGTCTGGCAGAAGGCAAAGAGTTGCAATAAAGGAGGGGGCTTTTTCTGGTTGGCTGCCAGTGACTAGCGGAGTTCTGCAGGCTTCGGTGCTGGGGCCGCTGCTGTTCACCTTGTATATTAATGATTTGGATGAGGGGATTGAAGGCTGTGCGGCCATGTTTGCGGATGATACGAAAATAGATAGAGGGGAGGTGGTGTTGAGAAAGCAGGGACTGCAGAAGGACTTAGACAGGTTGGGAGAGTGGGCAGAGAAGTGGTTGATGGTATATAGTGTAGCAAAATGCAGAGTGATGCATTTTGGTAGTAGTAGGTATAAAGGCATAGACTATTTTCTAAATGGGAAGAGAATCCAGAAATTGGAGGTGCAAAGGGACTTGGGAGTGCTGGTGCAGGATTCTCAAAAAGTTAATTTGCAAGTTGAATTGGTAGTAAAGAAAGCAAAGGCAGTGCTAGCATTTACTGTATTTCGAGAGGGTTTGTATACAAAAACAGGGATGTAATGCAGAGGCTCTACAAGGCACTGGTCAGGCCACAATTGGAATATTGTGAGCAATTTTGGGCACAATATCTGGGGAAAGGATGTACTGGTTAGAATGGATGTGAAGATGATATTTCCACTAGTTGGAGATTCTAGGACTAGAGGTCATAGCCTCAGAATTAAAGGCCGTTCTTTTAGGAAGGAGATGGGGAGGAATTTCTTTAGTCAGAGGGTGGTGAATCTGCGGAAATCTTTGCCACATAAGTCAGTGGATATTTTTAAGGCAGAGATAGATAGATTCTTGATTAGTACGGGTGTCAGAGGTTATGGGGAGAAGGCAGGAAAATTGGGTTAGGAGGGAGAGATAATTCAGCCACGATTGAATGGCGTAGACCTGGTGTGCCTAATGGCCTCAGTCTGTTCCTTTCACTTATGATCTTATGAAATTGAATGCATGAATTTCCTTTATTGTCATTCAAACCTAAGTTTGAACAAAATTGTGTACCATGCAGTCATGACAGAAAAAAAAGCATTAAAACACACAATGAACACAATTTAACACAATCATCCACCACAGGGTGGATCAATGATGGGCTTTAATAAGAGCTTAAATACAGAAAGAGAGGTAGAAAGGTTAGGAAATATAAAGGAATTTCAGAATCAATATGCCTGGGAGCTGTACTGACAGCCACAGATAAAGGAGTAGTTGAATTAGAAATAACTGCATGCATGCCTTAGAAGTGTAGAAACGGAGAAGATAGGAGCAGAAGGAGGCCATTCGACCTACTCAGGCCTGTTCCATTATAATACATGATCGTGGCTGATCATCCACTTCCGTACCCTATCCTGGACTTCGCCGATATCCGTTGATCATTTTACCATTAATAGATATCATCATTTCCTTCTCGATATATTTAATGACTTGAACTCAATCTTTTGTGATAAAGAATTTCACAGGTTCGTCACCTTTTGGTTGAAGAATGTTTTATGGTAATTTTTGGAAGCAAACTGTAAATGCATCCACTTTTTCCAGGGTCATTTCCATGAGTGTCAGATGTTTAAAGGAGACAGAAATGTAAGTGAAGGAAATCCATGAAAGGGTTTGAGAACAAGGAAGACACATTTAGAGTTGTTTTTTTATGCAACTGGGAACTAAATTAGGTACATGACAACAGGGTCTGAAAGTGAACAGGATTTGGAGTAACTCAAGATATGGACAGCAGAGTTTGACTGGCATCTGGGTTGAAGGGGATGAAACAAGGCCAGGTTGTACTGGAGCTGGACATAAATTGCTGCAGTAACTCAACAGGACAGGCAGCATTTCTGGAGAGAAGAAATGGGTGACGTTTCGAGTCAAGACCCTTCTTCAGACTGAGAGTCAGTGGAGGGGGAGCCTAGAGATATGGAAGGGTAAGGTGTGAAAACAACAGATCATAGTCGAATCCAGAGGTAATAAGAACATAGATGCCAGTTCCAGCAGCAGAGAAAGGGATTGGACACTCAATCTGAATGCAGATTTTGGAAGTGGAACAATCAGAGAGAAATAATCTGAAATTTAATGTATTCAGGAGAAGACAGTATATTACAATTGAAGTGCAGATTTAAAAATAGATTGGACAGTATTTTTAAAAGGAAGGGAATTCTGGAAAAAATAAATGAAGTTGGTGCCCTCTTCAACACATCGGCTCTCATTAACACTTGCCTGGAGCGCATTTACTCATTTGTATTTAAAATTGGAAGAGTTGTCTGAATCTAAAAAAAGCTTTATTATGCATAAATAATGATGATATTTAACTGAGCCCTCTAGGGTTTCCAATAGGATTGTATATACTGTTAAAAAGACTATGAAAATCTATGTTGAGACAATAACCAAGCATGTGGTTAAAACAAATCCTACAAAATGCAAATTGGTTTGCACAAATTCTGCAGAACCATGGCTGATGAAAGGCAGCTGCTGTTGCATAAGATCAATACTAGACACATTGCTGTCTTTATACATACATTAGGCGCCTTCACATGGGAACAGCTTTACTGGATGTTAGGCAAAATTAAAGTGAAGGACTTACTGGGCCTTCAATGTCAGTAGCAGCATTATGCTTAAAGAACAGTGGAGTATGACTGGATGGCCATGGTGAAGATGAGAGGATGGGGGCCTGGGGAATGAAATGCGTGGAGCCGACGGAGAGTGTCTGAGGAACAGTTTGGCTATGGACGTACTTATGCATACGCTAATCTAAAGGACACCATGACCTCACTTTCTGTGTAGGAGTGGGATATCTATCCTTGACTGATTTTTCTCTTTGAAAAATGAATGTCAAAAATAATTTTCTTTTAAACTGGTACATAAAATGCTTCACTTCAAATATAGTCCATTGGAAATAAACAAGTCATTTTAAAATTGTGATTTTTTTTCTATTACAACGTGCTTTCTGGTTCCTTCAAACAATAAACATGTAATTTCAGGAAATAGCAGTTCAAAAATAATTTATCAATTCTCTAAGAAAACACTCCTTGAGGTCTAAAACGGTCGCTGTGGGAATACAGTGCTCAAGGCTGTCAGATTCCCTTTCTTCATAAAAGCACCCATCATCACAGAATGTCACTGATAAACAGCTTTAGTTTCTGCATTCAAGAATTCATTGTTCTACTTTAAATCAACAGATAAGCTTAACAGCCACATACAGATCACAGCTGTAATCATCTCCAAGTGAAGAATAAAAGTGTTAAAGAAGGAACTGCAGATGCTGGAGAATCGAGGGTACACAAAAGGCTGGAGAAACTCAGCGGGTGCAGCAGCATCTAAGGAGCGAAGGAGATAGGCGACGTTTCGGGTCGAGACCCTTCTTCAGACTCAGTCCCACTCCAAATTGCAGTGGGACTCTGGCCATGGAGGAGGCCCAGGACAGAAAGGTCGGATACCTCTTCTGGCAGCTTGTTCCATACCACACCACCCTTTGTGTGAAAAAGTTACCCCTCAGATTCTTATTAAATGTTTTCCCCTTCATCTTGAACCTACAGTATGTCCTCTGCTCCTCGATTCCCCTACTCTGGGCAAGAGATTCTGTGCATGTACTCACTCTATTCCTCTCATGATTTTATACACCTCTATAAGATCACCCCTAATCCTCCTGCGCTCCAAGGATTTGAAAGAAAAAAACAGTTGGAATAATGAGTAAGTTTGCAGATGACAACAAAATTAATTATGTGGTGTACAGTGAATAAGCTTATTTAAGATTATAACCGGATCTGGAATAAATAGAAAACAGGACTTCGGAATGACATATGTAGTTTATTTCGGACAAATGCAAAGTGCCGGGGCATACTTACAAGGGCAGTAATTGATAGAGCCCTGGAGAGTGTTGTAGAAGAGAAAGCCTTTGGGGTACAGGGAAATAGTTCCCTGAAAGTGATGATACAGAATGCATTTGGCATGTTTACCTTCAGTGGCCAAGGTCATTGGATGTCGTTACAACTGTACAAAATGTTGGTGAGAACATATTAGGAGGATTATAGGCTTAAAATAATGATAAAGTGAATCGTCATAGTCTATTTCCCAGTGTAGTGGGAGTCTAAAGGCGATAGATTTATCGTAAGAGGAGAACAGTGTAAACGGGACCGGACGGGGAACAGGGTAGTAGGAATATGGAATGAACTGCAGAGGAAGTGGTAGTGGCAGGTACAATTACATTGAAAAGTCATTTAGGCAGCTAGTTGGATAGGAAATGTTTGGCGGGATATAGGCCAAATGTAGGGAAATGAAACTTGGCGACTCGATTAGCTGGAATGAGTTGGAGCGAAGAGACTGTTTCTGTGCTGTATGACTATAAAAAGCCCCTAAATTAAATGCATGTAGAAATTGATTATGCCAGCTGTCTCCCTATTTGAGCGACATTGTGAAATGGGGTGACATATGACTTGTGCAAGAAGGTACCACTAAAATATGCTGAAGAATGATTAGAATATTTCATAATAAATATGTATTGACATTGTGTGAGTCAATGAGTTAGAGATGGGGTGCTCCATAATAGTCACAACAATCTATTGTGCATCAAGAACAATAATTTACTTAGAAAACAGAGTGTTATATCGGAAAGAGAATCTGCAGCAGATCTCCTTAAAAGCACAGATTCATTTCTCTGGAAACATACCATGACTTCAAGTTAGTTCCATTAAAGTCCTGTGCATGAAATGCAACTCATTATTTGCATCTGTCTGTTTAGCAAGCTTGATTGGCAAGTGAACTACATAATCATCTCCGATCTCTCACAATGGCATTGTCATTATTTGTGAACTTTCATTTACGGCTTTATGACATAATTTCGATGGCTGGAGAATCCCCAGTTTGTGCATGCCAACACTGGATCATCTGTTGTCCACATAAAATACACATTTAAATTCAGTATTGGATTCTTTTTGCAGTTAGCAAAACCAATTCGAACGAAATGTAAAAAAAAATACAGATGCTGAAAGTCTAAAATAAAAATAGAAAATGCTGGAAATATAGAGCGATAAAGGGTATAATCTATTTCTAGATATGATACTGGCATTATATACAACAGTGGCGTATAAGAGGCTGTTACATAGGCAGATGGGTGTGGTACGAATAGAGGGATCTGGATCATATACAGACAGATGAGATCAGTTTCACTGGGTTTCATGTTCAGTGCAAACATTGTGGGCCGAAGGTCCTGTTCTTGTGCTGTACTGGTCTATGTTCTAAGGTTCTTTGACTTGAAACACTCATTATGTTTCTCGTCCTACAAATACGACCTGTCCTGCAGAGTATTTCCAGCTTTTTAGGTTGTTATTCCAATGGGATTTCATGTCCTGAAGTTGCTACTCAGTCCAGTTTAATCAACCAAATATGAACATCCTGCAATGGAAGAAGGAATTGCAAGAAGATACTCTGACAAGCATGAATTGAATAGTGACAAAAAGAACTGCAAGTGTTAGTTTACCCCCAAAAAAACAAAAAACGTTGGAGTAACAGCAGTCAGGCAAGATCTCTAGAGAACAGAGATGTTCTCCATGGATGTTGGATGTCTCGGATCAGACTGTTTGTAGTAGGGGGAAGAAAGCTGGAATACGGGTAGGGATGGGACAAAGCCTGGCAAGTGACAGATGAATACGGGTGAGGAGAGTTTGATTGAAAGCTGGGTTGGTTCCATAAATCTCTTACACTGAAAATCACCTAAATGGGAGCATTAATGCTGCAGAGCAGGGCTAAACTCTTGTGTAGTGTTAATGCTGCAGTGGCATGCCATTGCAGGTTGAGTATGGTATTTTCTCAGGCACCTCGGGTGGTTTTGGGTGAAGAATGCTGCCTTTATGCTGTTAATCTGTAAGTCACAATGATGAGTGGTTCAATGTCACGTCATTGCTGGCCAAGTGAACTCCAGCTCATAAAGAGCACTTCTAAATATTCTCATGATATTTGAAATATGCACTGCACTCTTTGCTCTGCCTATTGCACTTGGGTTCAGCTTGATTGTATTTATGCACAGCATGGTCTGATCTGAATGGATAGCATGCTGTGTAAAAGCTTTTCACTGTACGTAACAATAAACCTAAACCTCTTTGTTAATCCCAGATCTCATCATCTTAGTGTACAGGTGTGGGGGAAATTAGGAGGCAGACTTGGTAGGAGATTTCTCTGCACAGCGAAGGCACGCCAGTTTTAGGAGGTGGCAGATTAGATTGTTTATTTTATTTTCGAGAAGCAGCGTGGAAACAGACCTTTCAGTTCACTGAATCTGCGGAGACCAATGATCACCCATACCATGTTTCTATATTATCCCACTTTCTCATTCTACACAGCAGGGACAATGAAAAAGCCAATTAACCTATTTGCATGTCTTTGGAATGTGGGAGGAAAGCAGAACACCCAGAGAAAACCCCTGCGGTCACAGGAAGAACATACAAACGTGTATAGACAGTCACAATAGAACACTGATCTCTGGCTCTGTAAGGCAGTAAAGGGCCTGTCCCACTTACGTGCCCTTGGCACGCAAATTACGCGACTTCGTGGTCTTATTGAGCCATGACGATCCCGTGAAGGTCGTGCGCGACTTCATTCAACCGCACAGCTGTCTGGAGCGCGTGACATCATCTGAAGATGAAAGTAAAATGCCGGAGTAACTCAGCGGGACCAGCAGCATCTCTGGTGAGAAGGAATGGATGATGTTTCGGGTCAAGACACTTCTTCAGTCTGAAAGAAAGGTCTTGACCCGAAACGTCATCCATCCCTTCTCTCCAGAGATGCTGCCGGTCCTGCTGAGTTACTCCTGCATTTTGTGTCTATCTTCAATTTTCTCGGTCCCGCTCTGGGAGTAGAAGTGCGGATGGATCCGGACCGCAACGGCCGTGAGCCCCAGGCCGAGCTCAGCTTTTGTTTGCCTGCTTCTGCTGCTGCTCTTAGAGGTGAGATGTTGCGTCGCACCAGGGGATTGGGCCTGTCCCACTTTGGCCGTCAGTTCCGCGACAGGCCGTTGGCACGCAAAGATTTGGTTCGCTACAAAAATTTCGGAGCCCCGCGCGATGTCGCGCACAACTACATACCCCTCCGTGTTTCTCAGTGGGACCGGCCCCACGTGGCCATACGATGCCCGTGCACCTCAACGCGACCGTGAGGTCACGTAATTTGCGTGCCAAGGACACATTAGTGGGACAGGCCCTTTACTCTATTGCTGCACTATTGCTGCCTATCTCACCATTCCTGGAGTATATAGCATTAAAAGAGCAGTCAGTGTTACAGTCGAAGAGGTGCAGAAGGTACTAGCGTGTATGAAGGTAGACAAATCACCAAGGCCTGATCAGATATATCCAAGGACATTGTGGGAAATCAGGAAAAAAATTGCCGGAGCCCTGGTTGAAATTTCCAAGTTGTCTTTAAATACAGGAGAGGTGCCGGAAGACGGGAGGGTGGCAAATGTTGTGCCTTTATTCATAAGGGAAGTTTAACATCGGCAGGACCTACACAGTGAATGATAGGGCCCTGAGGAGCGTTGTGGAGCAGAGGGATCTAAGAGTACAGGTGCATGGTTCCTTGAATGTCAATTCGCAGGTAGTTGGGGTGGTCAAAAAGGCATTTGGCACATTGGCCTTCATCAGTCACAGTATTGAGTATAGAAGTTGGGAGGTCATGTTGCAGTTGTATAAGACATTGGTAAGGCTGCATTTAGAGTATTGTGTTCAGTTCTGGGCACCATGTTATAGGAAAGATGTTGTCCAGCTGGAAAGGGTACAGAGAAGATTTACAAGGATGTTGCCAGGGCGAGAGAGTCTGAGCTAGAGAGAGCTATTGAACCTGCCATGCTTTGTCCTGCTTTCTCATCCCCACCCCTCTAGTCTGAAGAAGTAACCTATTCAACGCCGAAATGTAACCTATTCAAGTTCTCCAGTGATGGTGCCGGACCTGCTAAATTACCAGACCTTTGAGATCTTTTCCACCAATTATTGCGTTTTTACAACCTTACTATCCATCGTCTATACATTGATGTCCTGGGTGTTCACAAAACAACATAGGTCCCAGCAGAGATCCTTAGGGAACACCATTTGTCATGCACCTCCAGCCATAATAACACCCTTTCACTACTACCCTCGGTCTTCTCTGGGGAATGCAAACTACCAAGTCACTGTGGATCCCACTGTGAATCGTGATTACTACCTTATTGTCCAGGTAGACAACACCCACTTCCATACCCTTATCAATCATCTTTGTCACCCCCCCCTCAAAAAAAACGACTGATGTTTGTAAGTCGTGACCTGTACCGCACAAAGCCTAGTTGACTGTCCATATTTAACCCAATCTCTTCCAAATGAGATCCTATCCCTAACAATTCACTCCAATAGCTTCCTAATACTGGTGTGAGGCTTACTGGCCTATAATTCCTTGGATTATCCTGATTTCCCTTCTTAAACAAAGAAACAATGTTGGTTACTCTCTGATCCTCTGGAACCTGAGGCTGGAGAGAATAGAAAGGTCCTTGCCAAAGCCCCAGAAATCTATCTTATCTCTCTCAATGATTTTGAATAAATCCCATCAGGCTCTGGGTATTTATTCATCTTAATGCTTTTCAATAGACCCCATACATCATCAACTTTGATCTCAAAATGCCCCAACATATTAGCGCACCCCAATAACTCACTATTCTCCACGTTCTTTTCCTTTGTGAATACCGATGCAAAATATTTGTTTAGTACTTCACCAACATCCTCTGACTCCGTTCTCTCCTTTATCCTTCAGTGGTCTCACCCAGGGGACCCTCCTGTTTTTACTGTTGGTTGAAGGGCCTGTTCCTTTTCTATTTTCAATGTTCTATGTATGCATAAAATATCTTAGGATTCTTTTTAAACACACTTACCATGGGCATTTCATGGCCCCTTCATTTTATCAGAGTGATTGCACCTTTCTTATTTTTGAGCTCTATCTTTAATTGTCTTCATGGATATGTCCTCTGGGTGCCGCTTTGACATGCTTATTGAGAAGGTTGCTCTGTTATTTAAGAATCGACCACATTGCCAGCCTCAGTATCACAAATAGGTCAGATTTCCAGATGGGCTTTCATAGGAATTCTCTATTTTGTGGTCAACATTACTATTGATTTTTTATGTGCCTAAGACGTTTACCAGAATGCAGCCTGGATTGTTGGGTAATAGCTACAAGGAAAGGTTGGACATATTTGGATTGTTTTATCTGGCGCATTAGATGTTGAGCGGAGACCAGGTGGAAATATATAAACTTATGAAAGGCATAGATAGATAGTCAGAAATATTTTTTCCAGAGTGGAATTGTCAAGGGTGATGAGGCAAAGTTTTAAGGTGAGAGTGGCAAAGTTTAAAGGAGGTGTATGGTGTAAGATTTTTATGCAGAAATTGGTGAGTGCCTGGAACATGCTGCCGGGCATGGAGGCATATATAATAGTGGCATTTAAGAGGCTTTCAGATGGGCACATCGATATGCATAAAATGGAGGGATATGGAACATGTGTAGATTAATTTAACAACATCATGTTTGACATGGATATTGTGGGCCGAAGGGTGTCTTCCTGTGCTACCTTTTGTTTAATTCCTGTCAATGAGCTGAATTTATATTCTAAAGTTGTCTTGCTAATAGTTTAGTTTAGTTTAGTTTAGTTTAGTTTAGAGATACAGCGCGGAAACAGGGCCTTTGGCCCTCCGAGTCCACTCCGACCTGCGATGCCCGCACATTAACACTATCCTCTACACACCAGGGACAATTTACACATACACCAAACCAATTAACCTACATTCTTGGGAGTGTGGGAGGAAACCAATGATATCGGAGAAAACCCACGCCATAACGGGGAGAACGTACAAACTCCTTACAGACAGCACCCGTAGTCGGGATCGAACCCGAGTCTCCAGTGCTACAAGCGCTGTAAGGCAGCAACTCTACTGCTGTGCCACCATGCCGCCCTTGAATGAATGATTCTGCATTGTTTGATTACAGATTTGATAATTTAACTGCTTACATCATACCGTTTCCTATGCATAGCAATTTCTTTGGAGATTACAACCATTTGTCAGACATTCCAAAACATTATGCGACATTGTTATTAAAAAATATTCAGCTGGTGCTTGGCTGTATATGGATTAGTAGGATAGCATCTGGAAATTTGTATGTGCAAATGCATAGCTGAAAGGCAATTGGAAGTGCGTTTTAATAGGCCCACAATTCATCCGGAAAGGAGCAGATGGAACAATTTTTTCAGGTAATTTGGAATGTGACTATTTCAATATGAACATTTCATGGTTGAAAGTCCACAGGAATCGCCTCAGCAATCATATCCTGGACACTTTTAAAATATTCTTCTAAATCTTTAAAATAGGTGACTTCACAACTGACGTAAAGTTAATACATTAACATGAACGCTGCGTAGCTGCAGGGGATCCTGTATTTTGCAGGGAAAACATGTTCAACTAGAGCTGCGGTTTGAAGCTCCCACAGGGGATGAAATTACTTGACCTGAGTGTTTGCACACATGGCAAGTATGTGTTAATGTGTATTCATTTGGCAATTTAGTATTAGCCTATTATTAACACATTTCTTATGCACAATTCCAAAATTCCTCCAGGGATCAAGCTGAATGAATGTACAGCAATGTGTAAAGTAGGAAGTAATTTTTTTCTTGACTTGTTAAGCATTTATTAAGCACCAATTAAAGATGAAAATGCAAATGTATTCTTGATTACTTTCAAGCCTACATCAGGATCATGTTCCCCTGTTGCCCTGAAGAGATGCAATTTAATGGTCATGGTATGCTGCATATTACATCATGCGGCTATTGGTAGAAGTGTTTGTTGATTTAGGAAAATGAATAGTCAGAGGCCAGGGCTCAAGCGGAGAGGGACAAAGTGGAGAGTGATGACTTAGCTGGATGGAACTTCGTCTTTCCAAACTCTTATAAGAAACATCTTCATTGGAAGTCTGCACTTCCTTTATACTGGGCCCAGAATTTCTTGGTGCAATTGGCACATTGCACAAAATCGAAGGAGCCTACTCTTGGCTTGCAAGCTGGATGGCAATTTTTTTTTGCCATTTTCCCCCATAAAATTAAAATATCCACGTTCCTCACATCATGTGTTAGACTCTGTGATCTTCCCGATGAGTTTCCTTTCCGTTTGTATACTAAACCATCAGTTGCGACATTCATAATGAATGATGATTATAAAGCAAGTTTTTAACTTATTTTGGTAGAAAGTGCCACTTGCCATTGGTCCCTTTTCTCAATCTGATGTGATAGTTTATTTTGTTCTGAAACAAAATGTTTTGGAAATATATTTTATAAATATTGGGGTCATTACTTAGTCATAGAGCCACACATCATGGAAACAGGCCCCATTGGCCGAACTTTCCCACTCTGACCAACATGTTCCATCCACGCTAATCCCACCTGAATGCGTTTGGCCCATAAACCGCTAAACTGTCCTATTCATGTACCTGTCTAATTGTTTTTTAAATCTTGCAATAGTCCCTCTCCCAACTACCTCCAGGTTGTTCCATACACCAACCACCCTATGTGTGAAAATGTTCTCAGATTCCTACAACATCTTGAAGCCATGGGCTCCAGTAAGGAGGTGGCCGATTTGGGAGCTCCGGGACGCGGGGTGTGCTGGACCTGTCCCGACGTCGGCGTTCCGACCATCCCGACCAGAGGGCTTGAACATCGGGCCGTCCGTAGCGGTGACTATGGACAGTCAGGCCCCCGACCATGGGTGAACAAGGGAGGAGGAAGAGGAGGACTGTCTGAACTGTATTGCCTTCCACTACAGTGAAGAATACTGTGGTGGATGTCTGTGTGAATTATGGTGTGTATTATGTCCTTTTTTAATTGTAACACTGCATAGTAAATTAATTTCACTGCACCTTATGATGCATGTGACAAATAAATTTGAACTTTGAACCTATCTTTCTCCCTTCACCTTAAACGTACGTCCTTTAGCTCTCGATTCCCCTACTCTGGGGAAGAGACACAGTGTGTCTACCTGACATATTCCTGTCATGATTTTATACACCTCTACAAGATCACCACTCATCCTTCTGCACTCCAAGGAATACTGTACCAGCCTGCTCACCCTCTTCTTATAGCTCAGAACCCTTGAGTCCCAGCAACATCTTCGCAAATCTTGGCGATACCCTTTCTAGCTTGACAACATCTTTCATATACAAAATGTCCAGAGTTGAACACAATACTTGAAATGCGGCCTCACCAATGTTGTATATAACTGTAACATGACCTCACAACTTCTTTACTCAATACTCTGAAGGCCAATGTGCCAAAAGCACAGACTGATGAAAGCCAATGTGCCAAAAGCTTTTCACTGTACCTTGGCAGGCGTGACAATAAACTAAACTGAACTGATCACCCAATCTACCTGTGATGCCACCTGCATTCATAGATCCCTCTGCTCTACAACACTTCGCAGAGCCCTACCATTCACTGTGTAGGTCCTGCCCATGTTAGGCTTTTCAAAATGCAACACCTCACATTTCTCCCTATTAAATTCCATTAACCATTCCTCAGCCCACCTGGCCAACCGATCAGGATCCTGTTGCAATTTTTGACATCCATTTTCACTATCTGAATATCACCCAGTTTTGTATCACCTGCAAACCTTCTAATCTTGCCATGTACATACTCATCCAAATCATTGATGTAGATAACAAACAGTAATCAGCCCAGCCCCTACTCCTGAACATAGAAACATAGAAAATAGGTGCAGCAGGAGGCCATTCGTCCCTTCGAGCCAGCGCCGCCATTTATTGTGATCATGGCTGATCGTTCCCTATCAATAACCCGTGCCTGCCTTCTCCCCATATCCCTTGAATCCACTAGCCCCTCGAGCTCTATCTAACTCTCTCTTAAATCCATCCAGTAGGTATCTTACAATACCTACCTTTAGCAGCGGCGCAGTTCTGCCACTCCCCGTGTGCGCGACTTTGGCGCCTTTCAGGGGGGGGGCGTGTTTAAAATGCCGATTTTTTCTAGGCAGTCCAAGTCGATCCATGTCGGGCGATTTCGTCGCTAAAGAGAAATCGCTCTGACATTTCATTCATAAAAGTATTTTTAAACTACGCTAGATTATTTATTAACTAGAGTAGTTTAAAAATCATCTTCTAAAGCTCTGAATGGTGACAGCGGAACGGACCTAAGGTAGAAACATGGAAACATAGAAACATAGAAAAATAGCTGCAGGAGTAGGCCATTCGGCCCTTCGAGCCTGCACCGCCATTCAATGTGATCATGGCTGATCATCCAACTCAGTATCCCGTACCTGCCTTCTCTCCATACCCCCTGATCCCTTTAGCCACAAGTGCCACATCTAACGCCCTCTTAAATATAGCCAATGAACTGGCCTCAACTACCTTCTGTGGCAGAGAATTCCAGAGACTCACCACACTCTGTGTAAAGAATGTTTTCCTCATCTTGGTCCTAAAGGAATTCCCCCTTATCCTTAGACTGTGACCCCTTGTTCTGGACTCCCCCAACATTGGGAACAATCTTCCAGCATCTAGCTTGTCCAACCCCTTAAGAATTTTGTAAGTTTCTATAAGATCCCCCCTCAATCTTCTAAATTCAAGCAAGTACAAGCCAAGTCTATTCAATCTTTCCTCATATGAAAGTCCTGACATCCCAGGAATCAGTCTGGTGAATCTTCTCTGTACCCCCTCTATGGCAAGGATGTCTTTCCTCAGATTTGGAGACCAAAACTGTACGCAATACTCCAGGTGTGGCCTCACCAAAACCCTGTACAACTGCATTAGAACCTCCCTGCTCCTATACTCAAATCCTTTCGCTATGAATGCTAACATACCATTTGCTTTCTTCACTGCCTGCTGCACCTGCATGCCTACTTTCAATGACTTGTGTACCATGACACCCAGGTCTCGTTGCATCTCCCCTTTTCCTAATCTGCCACCATTCAAATAATAGTCTACCCTCATGTTTTTGCCACCAAAGTGGATAACCTCACATTTATCCACATTATACTGCATCTGCCATGCATCTGCCCATTCACTCAGCCTATCCAAATCACCCTGCAGCCTCCAAGCATCCTCCTCACACCTAGCTATACCCCCCAGCTTGGTGTCATCTGCAGATTTGGAGATGTTGCATTGAATTCCCTCGTCCAAATCACTAATATATATTGTAAATAGCTGGGGTCCCAGCACTGAGCCTTGCGACACCCCACTAGTCACTGCCTGCCATTCTGAAAAGGACCCGTTTACTACTACCCTTTGCCTCCTGTCTGCTAGCCAGTTCTCTATCCACATCAATACTGAACCCCCAATACCGTGTGCTTTAAGTTTGTATGCTAATCTCTTATGCGGGACCTTGTCGAAAGCCTTCTGAAAGTCTAGATATAACACATCCACTGGTTCTCCCTTATCCACTCTACTAGTTACATCCTCGAAAAATTCTATCAGATTTGTCAGACATGGTTTACCTCTCGTAAATCCATGCTGACTTTGTCCAATGATTTCACCACTTTCCAAATGCGCTGCTGTCCCATCTTTAATAACTGACTCTAGCAGTTTCCCCACTACCGATGTTAGACTAACTGGTCTGTAATTCCCCGCTTTCTCTCTCCCTCCTTTTTTAAAAAGTGGGGTTACATTAGCTACCCTCCAATCCTCAGGAACTACTCCAGAATCTAAGGAATTTTGAAAAATTATCACTAATGCATCCACTATTTCTGTGGCTACCTCCTTGAGTACTCTGGGATGCAGACTATCTGGCCCTGGGGATTTATCGGCCTTCAATCCGTTCAATTTACCCAACACCACCTCCCGGCTAACCTGGATTTCACTCAGTTCCTCCATCTTATTTGACCACCGTTCCACTGCTATTTCCGGAATGTTCTTTATGTCTTCCTTAGTGAAGACAGAACCAAAGTAGTTATTCAATTGGTCTGCCATGTCCTTGTTCCCCATGATCAATTCACCTGTTTCTGACTGCAAGGGACCAACATTTGTTTTAACTAGTCTCTTGCTCTTCACATATCTATAAAAACTTTTGCAGTCAGTTTTTATGTTCCCTGCCAGTTTCCTTTCATAATCTATTTTCCCTTTCCTAATTAAGCCCTTTGTCCTCCTCTGCTGGATTCTGAATTTCTCCCAGTTCTCTGGTAGGCTGCTTTTTCTGGCCAATTTGTATGCCCCATCTTTTGTTTTTATACTATCCCTGATTTCCCTTGTTATCCATGGATGCACCACCTTCCCCGATTTATTCTTTTGCCAAACTGGCATGAACAATTTTTGTACTTCATCCATGCAGTCTTTAAATACCTTCCATTGCACATCCACTGTCAACCCTTTAAGAATCACCTGCCAGTCTATCTTGGCCAATTCACATCTCATACCTTCAAAGTTACCTTTGTTCAAGTTCAGAACCCTTGTTTCTGACTTAATTTTGTCGGCAGGCGACAAAAGAAGATACACAGTTTATTTTTACATAAAAACTTGGTTTTTAGGAAGGCTTTAATCACATTTTCATGTTGTGAAAAGGGGACCAAAAAAAATGTATGAACCGGCTGTATTTTTCATACTGACTTCACAGCAAACCGCAACGTTCTAATCCACTGCATTCCACTAAAACCCACTCGCTAGTTGATTTAAATGGCCATTAATTTACAGGCATTACACACTAAATTCCTTCCATTTGGCCTATAAATTCATGAAAATTAGATTTTAAAATTATGTTATATTGTGGATTATTGTGTGAATGTTACTTGGACACTTAGGCAATTAAAAAAAGTTTATCTTTTCTTAAGAAATGGATAGATGTTTAGATCTACTCATTGAATTTTGTAATTAGCTACAATTAGATAACTAACTAATTATATGCTTTAATTTCAGGTCATCCAATTAAGATTGTTTCATATTTGTTTCAGAATGCTTCAATCTACAATAACTGAAAATTTCATTGAGTTCTCTTAATTTTTAAGAAAGTTATTGGCTTTTAACTGTTCTAGATCACAGCTTTTGAGTTAAGTCAATTGAAAGGAAATAGGGAACAAGATGCTAATTTCCTAGTATGAAAATGGTCATAACGTTCTTAATACTGAAGATATGAAAGTGAATCAGGTGTCAAATTAAACTTATTTTTATGCTTTATCTGATGGGATAAATTGCAGAGTTGATTTTTAAAATGTCAAAATTTTGTAACAATTCTACATCCAGTGTTTTGGCCTCCACTGCCCTCTGTGGCAGGGTATTCCATAAATTCACAACTCTCTGGGTGAAAAAGCTTTTTCTCACCTCAGTCTTAAATGACCTCTCCTTTATTCTAAGACTGTGGCCCCTGGTTCTGGACTCGCCCAACATTGGGAACATTTTTCCTGCATCTAGCTTGTCCAGTCTTTTTATAATTTTATATGTTTCTATAGGATTCCCCCTCATCCTTCTAAACTCCAGTGTATACAAGCCTAGTCTTTTCAATCATTCCTCATATGACAGTCCCGCCATACCAGGGATCAATCTTGTGAACCTACGCTGCACTGCCTCAATCACAAGGATGACCTTCCTCGAATTAGGAGACCAAAACTGTACGCAATACTCCAGATGTGCAACATTAGTCACAGGCCAGCAGTCTGCGAAGCAACCTTCTACCATTACCCCCTGGTTCTATCCATTCAGCTATCTCTTATTGGATACTTTATTGCATTTTTTGTTTATTATAAATTATCTTTGTCTATATGTTACAGGCCAGTGATGTTGCTGCATGAATTTCATTATGCTGTTGTCGGTACATGTGACTATTAAACACTCTAGACTTGCCAAGACACAAAGTGCTGGAGACCATGGATAGGCAACGCTTCGGAGTTTTCTTCAGCCTGAAGAATACTCCAAAAACTGAAGAAGGGCCCAACCCGAAACGTCATTTACCCATGTTCTCCAGAGATGCTGCTTGACCCACTGAGTTTCGTTTATCATTTGTAATGTGTACTGAGGTACAGTGAAAAGCTTTTTGTTTTGCCTGCCATTTAGTCAGTGAAAATCTAACAGTGCATTCAGAAAGTATTCAAACCCCTTCACATTTTCCACATTTTGTTACGTTACAGCCTTATTCTAAAATTGATTAAATTCATTTTTTTTAAATCATCAATCTACACACAATACCCCATAATAAAAAAGTGAAAACAGGTGTTTAGAATTTTTTGCAAAGTAATCAAACCCCAGCAAAGGCACGAGTGAGGAGTTTTCCGCTAGGAATGTGCTTTTTTGCATGAGGATAAAGGAACCCATGCCTGATACTGTTTGAAAACCTCTACCGTAACCTGTTGCCTCAATAGATGGAGTTGTAGATCATTACAGATGGCTATAAGAGATTGTGAAACATCATCAGAGGACATTATGGAGATTTTAAGGTGGGACACTACTAACCTGCTACCCAATCTCACCATTCAGCATAACCACTTACCCATAGCTAGTCCTTTAATGTCAAGGTCTTCCTAACCCTAAATGCAACTAGTTTCTTTGCATTTGGTAGTCATTTGCACATTTTTAACTGGTCAGAAAGGAATGTTAAGAATTGACTGTCATTTATAGACAATAGACAATAGGTGCAGGAGTAGGTCATTCGGCCCTCCGAGCCAACACCACCATTCAATGTGATCATAGCTGATCATACCCAATCAGTACCCTGCTGCTGCCTTCTCCCCATATCCCCTGACTCTGCTATTTTTAGGAGCCCTATCTAGCTCTCTCTTGAAAGCATTTGATGGATACTTCCACTCACAACAAAGTGATTGAAATTTAACTTAGTTGAGAGATACAGTGCAGAAATAGGCCCTTCGTCCCACCGATTCCACACCAACCATTGATTACCCATACACTAATTCTATGTTATCCCACTTTAACATCCTACACACCAGTCAACTTACAGATGGTAATTAACCTAAAAACCAGCACTTCTTTGGAATGTAGGAGGAAACCTGAGCACCCAGTAAAAACCCACATGGTCACAGAGAGAACATACGAACTTCATGAAAAACAGCACCTGTAGTCAGGATCGAACCCAGGTGTCTGGTGCTGTAAAGCACTAACTCTACCATTGTCCCCCAGTGCCATCTTCATTGTCTTTATAGTTCTGAACTTGCCTTTCTCTGTGGGACTGTAATGCTCCAAAGATATTCTTCCACCATGCATAAGTGCCAAAACTTGTCATTGAACTACAGGTTTCATTCTGTTAAAATGGCATGAGCACAGTGTTACCATGCTTACTGAACTCTTAAGCACAACATTATTGAACATTCAGTCATTGGGAATCTGTGGAATTGTTTGCCACAGAAGGCAGTGGAGGCCAATTCACTTGATGATTTCAAGGGGGAGTTAGATTTAGCACTTAGGGCTAAAGGAATCACAGGAAATGGGGAAAAAGCAGGAACGGGGTACTGATTTTAGATGATCATCCATAATCATGTTGAATGGTGGTGCTGGCTTGGGCCAAATGGCCTACTCCATACTTTCTATGTTTTTCTATTTCAGGCGACAGCCACCTTCACCCAGCGTTTGGTTCATCCCGCAGTGCCAGACCTGCTTACCAAAAGAGGCCCACTGGGCACTCGGAAATTTATTTTTCTGGCATTTTTTTGGATTAGTCAATCTATTTGGTCATGTTTGGGATTGCTGAGATTGTACGGATTCTATCAGACACATCCCTGCATGCCACATGAATCCCGTTCTCTCGAGATTTTCTGCCCCATTTCCCAGGAACTGCTTCCTTTAAGGCTGTTAATTTTCAGATAAAACATACATGGATATATGTAGATTCTTGGCATAAATTCTGACAGTTGACATTAGTCAATATTCTTTCATCTGTACCTTCCTTTCTGAAAGATATGTTTCACTTTCCTTAACAGCAGGAACCTAATGAAGTAGAGTACTGCAGCTACTATGCTTACATGACATACAATTTAGAGGAATATTGCATGGTATCCAGTGGATTGACCTGGATGTCTTCCTGCCACTGTAGCACCAATGTTCCAATACATGAGGAGTGATTCTCTTCCTTATCTACCATGGCATTGATGGAAGAGTAGAACCAAGGAACTGCAGATGCTGGTTAATACAACAAAGGACACAAAGTGCTGGAGTAATGCAGCGGGCCAGGAAGCATCTCTGGAGAACATGAATAGGTTACATTTCTGGTGGAGAGCCTTCAGCACTTTGTGTCCCATTAGTGGAAGAGTTATAGAAACCCTGAAATAAATGGGTTAGCACAGTTTGAACCATTCCACAAGCTAAGGTATTGTCTGATTCACTACTCTATTGCAGATATTAGACTGTTACTGGAACTAATGTGCTACAATGCTGAGAACTATATTTTGCATTCTGTGTCTTTTGCTTGGCTCTATCTATTGTACCTGAGTTTGGGTTTATCATATTTATGTTAAGTATTTTCTGATATGATTAGATAGGCTGCAAAATAAAGCTTTTATCTGTACCTCAGTACATGTGACAATAATAAACCTAAACCTAAATCTAAAGTTATGGAAACCCTGGAAGAATGGGGTAACCACTGATTGAAGCATTCATTCACAGTTTTGTAATTCTCAGGAGGACAGGTGAGCTTTGTTATACTTAATATTATGATAAAACTCTCCTACCCACTCCCAATGCAACCAATATTCCAAAAAGAAAGTGTTTTATTATTCACACATGCTAGCTGGACACCCATCGATGAGTACACTTTTCTCATTTCTGATTGGATGTGTGAAATTTAAATTATTAATTCAGTTCCTTTAGCTCCTCACATTGTGACTAAGAACAGACAAGGTAGAAGATGAGCAGGATATGAGTTTGACTATTTTCTCCATAACACTAATAACCGCTATAAACTGTGGCATCTCAGGAAGCTGAGGAAATGTGAAAGGCCTGGAGAGAGTGAATGTAGAGAGGGTGGGAGAGTTTAGGAGAGTCATAGCTTCCGAAGCATCTGAATAAAAGGACGTACTTTTTAGGTACTGTAGGTCCCTTGCAGTCAGAAACAGGTGAGTTGATCATGGGGAACAAGGATATGGCGGACCAATTGAATAACTACTTTGGTTCCGTCTTCACTAAGGAAGACATGAATAATCTGCCGGAAATAGCAGTGGAACGGGCGTCAAATAAGATGGAGGAACTGAGTGAAATCCAGGTTAGTTGGGAAGTGGTGTTGGGTAAATTGAATGGATTAAAGGCCGATAAATCCACTGGGCCAGATAGGCTGCATCCCAGAGTACTTAAGGAAGTAGCTCTGGAAATAGTGGATGCATTAGTGATAATCTTTCAAAACTCTTTAGATTCTGGAGTAGTTCCTGAGGATTGGCGGGTAGCAAACGTAACCCCTCTTTTTAAGAAGGTAGGGAGAGAGAAAATGGGGAATTACAGACCAGTTAGTCTAACATCGGTAGTGGGGAAACTGCTAGAGTCAGTTATTAAAGATGGGATAGCAGCACATTTGGAAAGAGGTGAAATCATTGGACAAAGTCAGCATGGATTTACGAAAGGTAAATCATGTCTGACGAATCTTGTGGAATTTTTCGAGGATGTAACTAGTACTGTGGATGAGAACCAGTGGATGTGGTGTATCTGGACTTCCAGAAGGCTTTTGACAAGGTCCCACATAAGAGATTAGTATACAAACTTAAAGCATAAGGCATTGGGGGTTCAGTATTGATGTGGATAGAGAACTGGCTGGCAAACAGGAAGCAAAGAGTAGGAGTAAACAGGTTCTTTTCACAATGGAAGGCAGTGATTAGTGGGGATCCCGCAAGGCTCAGTGCTGGGACCCCAGTTACTACAATATATATTAATAATCTGGATGAGGGAATTGAATAACTACTTTAGTTATTATAGGCAATATCTCCAAGTTTGCGGATAACACTAAGCTGGGGGGCAGTGTTAGCTGCGAGGAGGATGCTAGGAGACTGCAAGGTGACTTGGATAGGCTGGGTGAGTGGGCAAATGTTTGGCAGATGCAGTATAATGTGGATAAATGTGAGGTTATCCACTTTGGTGGCAAAAACAGGTAAGCAGACTATTATCTAAATGGTGGCCGATTAGGAAAAGGGGAGATGCAGCGAGACCTAGGTATCATGGTACACCAGTCATTGAAAGTAGGCATGCAGGTGCAGCAGGCAGTGAAGAAAGCGAATGGTATGTTAGCTTTCATAGCAAAAGGATTTGAGTATAAGAGCAGGGAGGTTCTCCTTCAGTTGTACAGGGTCTTGGTGAAACCACACCTGGAGTATTGAGTACAGTTTTGGTCTCCAAATCTGAGGAAAGACATTATTGCCATAGAGGGAGTGCAGAGAAGGTTCACCAGACTGATTCCTGGGATGTCAGGACTGCCTTAAGAAGAAAGACTGGATAAACTCGGTTTATACTCCCTAGAATTTAGGAGATTGAGAGGGGATCTTATAGAAACTTACAAAATTCTTAAGGGGTTGGACAGGCTAGATGCAGGAAGATTGTTCCCGATGTTGGGGACGTCCAGGGCAAGGGGTCACAGCTTAAGGATAAGGGGGAAATCCTTTAAGACCGAGATGAGAAAGACTTTTTTCACACAGAGAGTGGTGAGTCTCCGGAACTCTCTGCCACAGAGGGTAGTTGAGGCCAGTTCATTGGCTATATTTAAGAGGGAGTTAGATGTGGCCCTTGTGGCTAAGGGGATCAGAGGGTATGGAGAGAAGGCAGGTACGGGATACTGAGTTGGATGATCAGCCATGATCATATTGAATGGTGGTGCAGGCTCGAAGGGCCAAATGGCCTACTCCTGCACCTAATTTTTATGTTTCTATGAAAGATGAGGTGGAATTTCTTTAGTCAGAGGCTGTTGAATCTGTGGAATTCATTGCCACAGACAGCTGTGGAGGCCAAATCAATGGATATTTTTAAGGCAGAAATTGATCAGATTCTTGATTGATAAGGGTGCCAGGGGTTATGGGGAGAAGGCAGGAGAATGGGGTTGAGAGGGAAAGATAGATCAGCCATGATTGAACGGCAGAGTAGACGATGGGCCGAATGTGGCCTAATTCTGCTTCTAGAACTTATGAACTTATGAACATGAAATATTGGAGCTGGTTCTTCCCTACCTAGCTGTTTATGTTTCTCGAGAGGAGCCATGGTGACAAACATTGAATACTGCAAGAGTGAGAAAGGCCAAGGAAAGAACATGATAAATGATATTGAAAAAACAAAACAAATGGGAAAACGCCACATAAAATTGCTGTGGGCTTAGTAGAAGCAAAGCCATTTAGATTCCAGATGTAGTCAACCACCACAAAACAATAAAATTCTTGAAAACCCATATAGCAGCTGTTGCTAATAGCCACAAAACATCCCTAAACGCTAATGTTTACACTTTATGTTTGTGTGTTATTTATTCTAATGTAAAATAGTTACAGTTATTGCACATTTACCATGTTTTCTTTTCTTTTAATATTTGCTAACCAACCCTGACCAACCTACATGTTAAATTATATGCAGCGCATTCAGAAAGTATTTAGACCTCTTTACTTTCTCCACATTTTGTTGCATTGCAGCCTTATTTTAAAATGGATTAAATTATTATTTTTTTAATCATCAATCCACACACAAAACCCCAGAATGAAGAAGCGAAAACAGGTGTTTAGAAATGTTTGCAAAATAATTAAAAAGAAATAACTGAAATATCACATTTACATAAGTATTTAGACCCTTTGCAATGACACTAAAAAATGAGCTTAGATTCATCCTGTTTCCACTGATTATCCTCGAGATGTTTCTACAACTTGATTGGGGTCCACCAGTGGTAAATTAAATTGATTGGACATGATTTAGAAAGGCACACACCTGTCTATATAAGTTTGCACAATTGACAATGCATGTCAGAGCAAAAATCTTAATTCTGAATGAAGATGAAGGAATTGTCCGTAGACCTCCGAGACAGGATTGTGTCGAGACACAGATCAGGGGAAGGGTATAAAACAATTTCTGCAGCATTGCAGATCCCGAAGAGCACAGTGGCTTTTGTCATTCTTAAATGGAAGAACTTTGGAACTCCATCCTATCCCCCTTTGTTAAATCCCTCCCCACCTATGTTCAAGACACCTCAGACACTCTCCGTTGGCTCTGCACATTCCATTCTCCAGGCCCCCATCCTCTCATCTTCACCATGAACATCCAGTCACTATACACCTCCATCCCCCTCCAGGATGGTCTCAAAGCTCTCCGGTTCTTCCTCGACCAGAGGAGCAACCCATACCCATCCACTGACACCCTGCTCCACCTAGCGGAGTTGGTCCTTACCCTCAATAACTTCTCTTTTGACTCCTCCCATTTCCTCCAAACACAAGGCGTAGCTATGGGCACATGCATGGGCCCCAGCTATGCTTGCCTCTTTGTCGGGTACGTCGAACAATCTTTGTTCTCGGCGTACCAGGGCCCCATCCCCGACCTCTACCTCCGTTACATTGACGACTGCTTTCGTGTCACTTCCTGCACCCACACACAACTGACTGACTTCATCCATTTCACCACCAACTTCCATCCGGCACTCAAATACACTTGGACCATTTCCAACATTTCCCTACCATTCCTTGACCTCACCATCTTTATTGCAGGTGATACACTCCTGACCGCCATCCACTACAAACCAACTGACTCCCACAGCTACCTGGACTACTCTTCCTCCCACCATGCTTCCTGTAAGGACTCCATCCCCTATTCCCAATTCCTCCGTCTACGCCGCATCTGCTCCCAGGATGAGGTGTTCCACACCAGGTCATCGCAAATGTCCTCATTCTTCAGAGACCGGGGATTCCCCTCCCCCACTATAGATGAGGCTCGCACCAGGGTCTCCTCCATATCCCGCAACACTGTCCTCTCTCCCCATTCCCCCCACTCTTACAAGGGCAGAGTCCCCCTGGTCCTCACCTTTCACCCCACCAGTCGGCACATACAACACATAGTCCTCCGCCAGTTTCGCCACCTCCAACGTGACCCCTCCACTCGCCACATCTTTCCATCTCCCCCCTGTCTGCCTTCCACAAAGACCGCTCCCTCCGCAACTCCCTTGTCAATTCTTTCCTTCCCTCCCGCTCCACCCCTTCCCCGGGCACTTTCCCTTGCAACCGCAAGAGATGCTACACTTGTCCCTTCACCTTCCCCCTCCACTCCTTTGAGGGACCCAAGCAGTCCTTCCAGGTCCGACAAAGGTTCACCTGCACCTCCTCCAACCTCATCTACTGCATCCGTTGCTCCAGATGCCAGCTGATCTATATCGGTGAGACCAAGCGGAGGCTTGGCGATCGTTTCGCCGAACATATTTCTCTGCAATAACCAACCCGACCTCCCGGTGGCTCAGCACTTCAACTCCCCCTCTCATTCCGTATCCGACCTCTTGGTCCTGGGCCTCCTCCACGGCCAGAGTGAGCAACACCGCAAGTTGGAGGAACAGCACCTCATATTCCGCTTGGGGAGTCTGCATCCTCTGGGCTTAAACATTGAATTTTCTCAATGCTGTTAACCCTTGCTGTCTCCTCCCCTTCCCACCTCTCCCTCAGCCCTCGGGCCCTGGCATTCCCTGTCTCTCTATCTCTCCCCCACCCAAGTCACACTAGCTTCTCATTTTCACACTACAAACAGCTTACAATGGCCTGTTTCCTTTATCATTGATACTTTTTTGCATATCTTTCATTCATTGTTCTTTATCTCTCCACATCACCGTCTATATCTCTCGTTTCCCTGATACCTAACCAGTCTGAAGAAGGGTCTCGACCCGAAACGTCGCCTATCTCCTTCGCTCCTTAGATGCTGCTGCACCCGCTGAGTTTCTCCAGCCTTTAGTGTACCCAGGACACTTCATAGAGCTGGCTGCCCGGCCAAACTGAGCAATTGGTGGAGAAGGGCCTTGGTCAGGGAGGTGACCAAGAACCCGATGGTCACTATGACAGAGTTCCAGAGTTCCTCTGTGGAGATAGGAGAACCTTCCAGAAGGCCAACTATATCTGCAGCACTCCACCAATCAGGCCTTTATGGTAGTGGCCAGACGGAAACCACTCCTCAGTAAAAGGCACATGAGAGCCCACTTGGAGTTTGCCAAAAAGGACCTAAAGGATTCTCAGACCATGAGAAACACGATTGTCTGGTCTGATGAAGCCAAGATTGAACTCTTTGGCCTGAATGCCAATCGTCACATCTGGAGGAAACCAGGCACCGCTAATCACCTGGTCAATACCATACCTACAGTGAAGCATAGTGGTGGCAGTATCATGCTGTGGGGATGTTTTTCAGCAGCAGGAACTGGGAGACCAGTCAAGATCGAGGGAAAGATGAACGGAGCAAAGTACAGAGAGATCGTTGATAATACCTGCTCCAGAGCGTTCTGGACCTCAGACTGGGGTGGAGGTTCACCTTCCAACAGGACAACAGCTCTAAGCACACAGCCAAGACAATGCAGGAGTGGCTTCATGCAAGTCTGTGAATGTCCTTGAATGGCCCAGCCAGAGTCCGGACTTGAACCCGATTGAACATCTCTGGAGGGACCTGAAAATAGCTGTGCATCGACGCTTCCCATCCAACCTGATAGAGCTTTGAGAGGAAAATATGGAAAAAGTGAAGGGGTCTGAATACTTTCTGAATGCACTGTATATGAGATTGCTGAGGCCAACATCACTGGAAAAGTACTGACATAGTATTCTAAACCCACATTGTTCAAAATTAAAAGAGCCAAATTGTGGATGCTTGAAATATACGAGCCACTTTTATTGCTCGAATTTTGTACAAATAATGTAACTAATTAAAGATACGTACGTTATGCAATACAGTATATACAAAAACAGCATATGTATGGTATGCAATACAATATATACAAAACAGCATTCTTTCAGTCTCATTTCATATTCAACATAACAAACGTCTTTGTCTTTTACAATACAATCTCTTGTCTAAGTTTCTTGGCAGTCATTCTTGATACAGGTTGCCTCATGGCCAACTCTCCAGGTGCCATCTTCATAGGAACAGTGGCACGTTGTGCATTCATCGATCTTCACCTCTCGTCCAGCTGGGATAATGGAAACTCCTGCAAAACAGTTGGGTCCTGAAACAAAACAACATTATGGTTATTACATACGTTCTGTGTATATAGGGGTGCTCAATTTATGGCATATTTGGAAAGTAAATGCTTTAAAAATAAAATTTGAAATGCAAATTGACAATCAAGCACTCAGAATAACCTTTGGTGATTAGTTATTTTGTATTCTAAAATGCTGAAATAAATGAACATATTTCCAGTAAGACTTTTAAATGATCTACCGAAGGAAGAAAATGTGAAAATGAACAAGTATTTATTTACTTGAGTTGATAATTTTAATAATATTCTTAATAATAATAACAATAACAATAATAATAATAATAATAATAATAATAATAACATTCTTCATGTGAAAGTAAGTCATTTTCAATTGTGGAGTTCTCTAATATAAGCATAAGATAAACTGATGAATAAAGCTCTTTTGATACTTATGTATGTGAAATTATACAAATGTAGTGATATTGGAAAAGGTATAATTGTTTTAGGCAATTAAATTGTAAAGATGGATAATTCAGTTTACAAGAAGCCAAAATTAAAGAAAATATGATGGCATTAAATTGTGTTGTTTGCAACTGTATTCAGCATTGCATCAAACTTCTAGAGGCATGAGGCTGCAGATAGTGGAATCTTGAGCAAAACACAAAATGCTGGAAGAATTCAATGGGTCAGGCAACATTTGGGGAGGGGGTAGATGGGCATGGTTTTGGGTTGAAGAATGGTCCCCGACCTAAAACATGGCCTGTCCTATCCCTCCCCAGAATTAGACTTTAGAGATGAAGGATGAAAACAGGCCCCTTGGCCCACTGATTCCGTGCCGACCAGCAATCGCCACATACACTAGCACGATCCTACACACTAAGGACAGTTTACCTTTTACTGAAGCCAATTAACCTACAAAGCAGTTTGTAGGAGTGTGGGAGAAAACCGGTGTAGCCGGGGAAAACCCAAACGGTCACATGGAGAATGTACAACTTTGTACAGCCAGCACCCGTTGTCAGGATCAAACCCGGGTCTCTGGTACTGTAAGGCAGCGGCTCTACTGCTCCACTACTGTGCCGGCCAATAGTCAGATACTGGTTGACTCGCTCAGTTGCTCCAGCACTTTGTGTTTCGCTTCAACCTCCTAAATGTTTTTACTAACTGCTTGCATCCTTGAAAAACACTCTTTAAATCTTGTGACTAAAATAAACTTCTTGATATTTTAGAAAATTGTAAAAATGTACAAATGTACATTCATGGAAAATAGGGAAAAAAATCAAAATCTTACTGTTTCGATTACTGTCAAAATTATTTCTATTGATTTTCTTGCAGTTAACAGTAAGAAAAACTGCCCTCACATTGTGTTGATGAACTAAAATAAAATGTGAGGCTTTGGTGGTACTTATTAAAAGGAACAAGCTGTTCTACAGAATGCATATAGAGACATGAAATATTTAGTTTTTACAATCATGATAATATATTTTGTAGTTTACTTATATGGATCTTTATCAGTGCTATGTTCAAAATATGCTCCTCTGGGAGACGAGCCAGGTGTATTATTCTTGCAGATTTGAACAGAGGAATTAACAATTCGTATTATCATCATCCTCTCCTTGATATATATTCAAGATCAACAGTGTATTAACATAGTATTAACATATGAGTGTATTAACATAGATGGTGGTCTAAAAACAGTTCATGGTAATTTATTAATGTGATCCAAAATCAGTATTTCCCTTGCGAAACTACAAAGCTGCAGAGAGAGTGTTGTAGAATCTTAAACCCACAATATTAAAATGATTTTATTTATGACAATTGAAAATAAGAATCCTTACAAAACCTTTGGAGTTTGGAAAAGAAATATTGCATAAGATGGTGTATCTCGTGAATTCTCTATCACTGGATAAATTTAAAGAGAAGATAGATCAAATTTTGAAAGACCAAGGAATTGGTCTGTATGTGAGCTGGCACTGAAGATAAATTAAAGCCAGGAGCAGATCAGTCACATTGAATAGCGGGGCAGACTATTATTTCATACTCCGACTCTTATGTCCTTGTGTGTTCCTAATCAATTATACCATTAACTTCTTAATGATGATTTCTGTCCTTTTTTTTGTTTATTTCAATTGAAATAGATTTTAAATGTGTCTGTTTGTGACAGTCAGCTCAGTATCCTAGCCTTGCCTTCCACCTAAAGCAACCAGGGAGACTCTGGAGGTGAGGGCTTTGTGTTACAATAGGCAATAGACAGTGGATGCAGGAGTAGGCCATTCGGCCCTTCGATATGCTGACCATCCCCAATCAGTACCCCGTTCCTGCCCTATCCGCTGATTCCGCTATCTTTAAGAGCCCTATCTAGCTCTCTCTTCAAAGTATCCAGAGAACCAGCCTCCACCACCCTCTGAGGCAGAGAATTCTATAGACTCACCTCTCTGTGAGAAAAAGTGTTTCCTCGTCTCAGTTTTAAATGGCTTACCCCTTATTCTTAAAGTAATCATAATAAGGGTTACACCACCTGCTGCCTAGTTATTCATAGTACATTGGTGCCTGACTGGAGAGTGCAACACTCCAGAGAAATATAAAGCCCCTGTCCCACTTATGTGTCCTTGGCATGCTAATTACGCGACCTCATGGTCGCGTTGAGGCGCGACGGTCCCGCAAAGGTCGCGCACGACTTCATGCGCCCGAACAGCCGTCTGGAGCGTGTGACATCATTTGAAGATGGACACAAAATGCAGGAGTAATGGGTGATGTTTCGGGTCGAGACCCTTCTTCAGTCTGAAAGAAGGGTCTTGACCCGAAACGTCATCCATTCCTTCTCTCCAGAGATGCTGCCGGCCCCGCTGAGTTACTCCTGCATTTTGTGTCCATCTTCAATTTTCTTGGCCCCGCACTGGGAGTAAGTGTGCGGACAGATCAGGACCGCAATGGCTGTGAGCCCCAGGCTGAGTTCGACGATCGTTTGCCTGCTTCTGCTGCTGTTGGAGGTGAGACGTTGCATCGCACCAGGGTCTTGGGCCTGTCCCACTTTGGCCGTCAATTACGCGACAGGCCAGTGGCGATCGAAGATTTCGTTAGCAACAAAATTTCGGAGTGCCGCGTGATACCATGCACAACCCATACCCCTCCGCGCTTCTCAGTGGGACCGGCCCCGCGCGGCCACACGATGCCCCTGCGCCTCAACGCAATGACGAGGTCGCGTAATTTGCGTGCCAAGGACACGTAAGTGGGACAGGGCCTATAGGCTTTCCATGTCTGATTCAGTTAAGTGTGGGCCTGCGGAGACTGCACCCTGCACAGTGCTCCTGTCCTGAGCAATTTCACCAAGTCAGCTTTTTTTATTTTGCATCAGAAATTCATTTAAAATAAGAGGGGCTGTGTTTCTTTAGTACAGAAAGACAGTTCCATCTACAAATCCTGATTGCAAGTACTGACAGCAATAAAAAACCTGAAATAGCTGGGCTCTTTTTAATCCAATTCCTTAGGAGAAAGTCCCCATAATTGCCTGCAGTTTAGCACCAATTGTAAGTAATTGGGCCAAGGATGGATAGTCTGATAAATGGACTTGTTACTCTGCAGGAATGTGGGAAGGCTGCCTCCAGATATTGATCTTTAAAAAAACATTCTATAGGAAGAAAATAAATCACTTAGTTCTGGAATAAGAGAGATATTTCCATCACTAAATATTGTGATTATTTCATGTACAACATGTGAAATTATGTGAACGACCAGTCATAAATGACCAGTGAAAAAAAGTGTTAAAACATGCCAATCTTGAGGCAACTCTTATTTCTAATTTACTCATTATATTTTCATGAAGGAAACTTATTTTTCTTGAAGTTAAACAATGTGAACCATAGTAGACCGAAGAATATTAACTTTCACATTCAATGCATTCACATTTATTGGTTACTGATGGATTGGTTAGTGAGTTTCACAAATTGGAATCAATGAGATTCAATTTTAATGTGGGGAGGCATTTGCAAGGATGATGGAGTCAAGGATGGATTCTAGGGTAGTTGTGATGGCAACTTTCAATTAATTTTCAATTACCCGTGAAAAGGAAACTATTTACATTATCTCACTATCTGTTAGCATGGAGGCTGGAGAGGCTGAATGTTTGGCATTTTGATGGGATGTAATGAAGACAGTACAGTTCATGAATAGGACAATCATGGAGCTGAAAAGTTAGAGAAATGTTTTTAAAGTGTAGACAGAAAGCTGAGGGAATGGTTAAGAAAAGGCCAGACTTGTGCCTGACAAAAGATAGACCCAAAATGCAGGAGAAACTCAGAGGGTCAGGCAGCATCTCTGGAGAAAAGGAATAGATGACATTGAATCGGAACCATTCTTCAGATTATCAAACCTATATAATGCTTCATTTTATTGTGTGAAATAAATAATTTGCAAGAGTAATCCTAATTCTTCAGCCATTCACTGGGGTGGGAAATTGCAACCTTCACGTGGTCCGCCCTGTTTCAACTAATGCAATCAACCTGGCATGCACAATCAAATAAGATCAAATAGAACAAGTTGTCCTACAACTTTAGGCTGTGCACGCCATATGCAAGAAGAAGAAGAAGCTATTCACTTTGTAGAATAATCAATCTATATGATTATCATATGAAGACTCTAAGTGCTGGAGTAATTCGATGGGTCAGGCAGCATCTCTGGAAGACATTATCCATTCGTGTTCGCCAGAGATTCTGCCTGACCCACTGAGTTATTCCGGCCCTTTGTATCTTTTCTTGTAACCAACACCTGCTGTTCGTTGTTTCTATATATTTATCATAACTGCTGGTGTATTCATAGATTCATATGGACTTATAAGCTTGCATTACTTCTCGATATTTTTTTGTAAATGTGATCAAATATGATTTTGCAATCTCAAAATGCATTTTGAAAACATGATACAATGTTCTTGAAATATTTAAATTCTACTTCAATGAGCAGCACTTTTGGAATACAATGTTATTTGCAGCAACATGAACCGAACTATTTAATTATCGTAACTCAAAAACCAGATACAGTCGCATCTCAAATGCTGAGCTCGATGAAGACAGTTTGTTGCTTTAAACCTGACTATAAAATCAGAATTGTTACTTGTTAAAACATCAGCGTTTTTTCATTTACGAACAAAGCAACTTAAATTTGCTTTACCAGATGAAACAAATGTGTACTGAGGTCACCGACAATCTTATTCCCTTGATATATTCACTGTTGTACAATATAAATGCGAATATACAGAAATTAGTTGTCACTCACAGCCAAATTTTACTGCATGTTCCAATGTGATTGAAATAATGGTGTCAAACTTTAATCACAATGATTATAAAAGCAACAAATGCTGTTACAGTTCTGGTTTTAATACAGAGACAAAACATTCCTGTAGAACTTATTTTACTTTTGAATAGGATATAGGCAAGTGATTAAATTAATAATTTGCTTGTGTATTCACCTAGGAGAAGGGCATGTAGGATAGTGTGATCAGTGTAGGGTATACCAATATGCTAAGGGCATTTTACATCAGGAAGGAGGTCTGTTGGGTTCTTGAGAAGCATAAAGGTGGATAAATCAACAGGGCATGTTGGAATCTATCCCAGATTTTAGTGAGAGACAAGAGAGGAGATTGCAGAGACCTTGACAAAAATCAGGCAAAGTTCCAGGGGACTAGAGACAGGAAAAATTGTTCCTTTTTTTAAGAAGGGAAGTAAAGATAATCCAGGAAATTATAGGTCAGTGAGCGTTATTTCACTGGCAGGAAACCTGGTAGGATTCTTAGGGATAGGATTTACTCCCATTTGGAACAGATTGGACTAATAGTTAGCAATGGCTTTATATGGGGCAGGTCATGTCTTACAAACATAATCGTTTTTTTGAGGATATGACAAACGTATTTGATTAGGGTAGGGCAGTGAATGATGTCCACATGGATTTTAGTAAGACATTTGACAAAGTTCCTCAGTAGGCCGATCCAGAATATTAAGATGCATGGGATCTATGGCAACAATAGCTTAGATTCATAACTGGCTTAGTGGTGGAAAGGTGATATTGTGGCGGGCTTTGGTCTCCAACTGTCGTTTGTCGAACTCGAGCACTCGTATGGACCTGGCATGATCTGGCCGGACCAATTAACGCCGACCTGGGTGGTCAGTTGGCGGGGTGCAACAGACGACGGAGCTAGTCTTCACTTCACAGTCAATACATTAACACACATACCATGCCCTTTTGTACAAATTGTTGAGCGGTGTCATTTAAATATTAAACTGAGTATTTATACCACACGTGAACCTCTTCAGTGGTGACCCCAATGATCCAAAATGGCCTCTATTGGTTTTCACCATGCCTGGAGGAGACAACCCAAATCAGCAGACCGCAGTTTCACTCAAACTGTCCACCTTCTGGACATCACAGCCCCAAGTGTGGTTTGAACAAGCCGAAGCCCAATTCCACATCTGTCAGATAACTGCCGACGTGTACTACTACTTGATCAGTGCGCTGGACCAGGAAACCGCCGGGCACCTCATTGATTACCTTCGCCAGCCACCAGCCGACAACAAGTACGAAGAGATCAAGACACTCTCCAAGGACATATTCAGTCTCAGCTGCCGCAACAGGGCAGCAAATCTCCTGCACATGGATGGCCTAGGCGACCGCAAACCATCCGTGCTCATGAACAAAATGCTTGCCCTGATGGATGGACACAAGACCTGCCTCCATTTCGAACAGGTCTTCCACGAGTAAATGCCTGAGGACATCTGCCTGATCCTCACGGATGACGATTTCACCGACCCCCGACGGCTGGCAGCCTGTGCAGATGTGCTGTGCAGGCCAAACAGCAGGGTGGAGTCACCATCAATCGGGTGGCGCCTGTGCCTCGGCAGGTCATACGGGCGGTCCCAGACTCCATGGAAGGAGTGGCAGTGACGTCGTCCATGAACAGCGCCAGTAATGACAAGTGGTGTTACCACCACCAAAGGTGGACACCGAGGCCCGCCAATGCTGACCATCCTGCACGCATCCAGGAAACTCCTCGGCAGGCTATCGGTAGTGGTAACTGCGGCCAGCCAAAAACATCACCTCATCTACACGTGGGATTGTCATTCGGGGCGGCGTTTTCTCAGTGACATGGGAGCGGAGGACAACGTTTTGCCCCCCTCGGGCACTGACAGTCGTTCCGGAAGGAAGGAGCCTCTCCTGACGGCCGCCAACAGCAACAACATCAGAACATACGGGGTCCGCTCAACTTCAACTCCTGTCTCCTCACAACCGCTGCTGGGCACCGACTTGACTGCTGGAATTGACTGCGCGCACCTCGGTTCAGTGACCTTCTCCCACAACGAGTATGCCAGGATCGTGGCTGATTTCCCTGACATCATAAATCCCCAGTTCACAACGGCCAGCCGCAAGCATGGGGTGAAGCACCATATCCCCACCACTGGACCGCCACTCCATGCACGCGGAAGCAGGCTGCCCCCCAACAAGCTCCAACTGGCCAAAGAGAAGTTCCCCAAGATGGAGGAAATGGGCATAGTGCGCCACTCAGACAGTCCGTGGGCATCCCTGCTTCACATGGTCCCCAAAGCGTCTGGCGGCTGGAGACCCTGTGAGGACTACCGCCATCTCAATGAGGTCACAACAGCCGACTGGTACCCTGTCCCTCACATTCAGGACTTCACGGAAAACCTGGATGGTGACAAGGTATTTTCCAAGATCGACCTGGTACGCGGCTACCATCAGATTCCGGTCCACCCAGACGCCATCTCCAACACGGCCCTGATCACCCCGTTCGGGCACCTTGAGTTCCTGCGCATGCGTTTCAGCCTCAAGAACGCTGTTCAAGCTTTCCAATGGCACATGGACGGTTTGCCGGGGGCTGGACTTCGTATTCATCTACCTCGATTACATCCTTGACAACATCCTCATCGCCACCCACTCTCGCCAGGAACACCGAGCACACCTCTGGCAGCTCTGCCAGAGGCTCAACGAGCATGGCCTGGCCATCAACCTTGCCAAGTGTCAGTTTTGCCTCACTTCCATCAACTTCCTCAGCCACCACATCAACCAGCTTGGAGCGGTCCCTCTCCAGACCACGGTCGAGGCCATTCGCAAGTTTGCCAAACCCTCTACTGTGAAGGGACACCAAGAGTTTGTCGGCATGGTGAACTTCTACCACCGCTTCATGCCAGCGGCCGCCAGGATCATGCAACCGCTGGCCCTGGCCAACAAGCCGAAAGAGCTCGTTTGGAACAATGCGGCCACGACTGCGTTCGACAACGTTAAGGAGGCGCTGGCAAAGGCAAAGATGCTGGTACACCCACGGGGCCACGCCCCAACAGCTCTTATGGTCGACGCATCTGGCACAGCCGTGGGCAGAGTGCTGGAACAACTGATCAATGGTAGCTGGCAGCCCCGCTCTTTTTTCAGTCGAGACCCCCCGAGCAGAAATGCAGCGCTTTCGACCCGGAGCTCTTTGCTCTCTACCTGGCCATATGGCATTTCATCCAGTAACAACGGCTCTGGTGACAGCCAAGTTCATGTGGCATGGGTTGCACAAACAGGTTGACAACTGGGCCAGTGCGTGCATCCCGTCAAACCTCCAAGATTCAGCGACACATCAAGGCGCCGCTGCAGAACATCACCTTCAAGGGGCTCTCAAGCTGCCAAGTACCACACCCCCTCCCCCCCTGGTTACTCACACCCCCGCCCACTCCCCTCCACAGGTTATTCACTCCCCCACCTCCAGTCTTCAGGGGTCCAACTTTGGTTTTAACTAATTTTTTCTTCACATACTTGAGAAGCATTTACTATCCTCCTTTATGTTCTTGGCTAGCTTACCTTCATACCTAATCTTTTCTCCCCATATTCCCTTTTCAGTTATCTTCTGTTGCTCTTTAAACATTACCCATTCCTCTTGCTTCCCGCTCATCTTTGCTTCGTAGTACTTCACTTTTATTTTTACACTGTCCCTGACTTCCCTTGTCAGCTTTTCTGTGAACAGTTCAGATCTACTTGAAGATCCTTTCCTCAATTTAATCTGTAGGGAGTCCACAGGAAGAGAAATTTCCCCAGGTCAAACAGAATTATGGCTCTTCCCTAATCCAATTGCGAAGGCATAATAACAACACTAGACTAAGTAGGACCCATTGGGTCCCAGTCACACGAGAGGCCTGGTCCCCTAATGCAACCCATTCCCCAATGCAATATTCCACCACTCACCTGTACCCCCAATGCAACCTATTCCCACAACGCAATATTCCACCGCTCACCCATAGCCCCTAACTGCGCATTTCCCCTCATCCCCGAGCACTCCCTCCCTCTCCTCTTCATGTGTGGGAGGGGAGGAGGGGGGAGGAAAGTGGGGTGTGTGGCGGGGGAGGGGGGGGGGGGTGGGAGGGGAGGAGGGGTGCGTGGAAATCAGTAAATAAGTACATTTTATGTATATAGCACATTTAAATTAACTCGCGTTGAATCCACAGTGCTTTACATAGAAGAAATAATTACGTTTCCGTACATCCACAGATGGGGGCAGGGGGTGTTGTGGAGGCTGGGGGGTTGTGGGGCCAAGGTATTGTGGGGGCGGGGGGGTTGTGGGGGCAGTGAGTGTGCTTCGTGGGTCGTGGGTGGTCGTGGGGCAGTTCTGGGGCAGAGGGGTTCTGGGGGCATGGGGGCTGTGGGGGCATGGGGGGTTGTGGGGACGGGGGGTTGTGGGGGCTGGGAGGTTGTTGTGGGGGCAGGGAGGTTGTGCGGCCTGGGGATTGTGGGGGAGGGGGGTTGTGGGGGAGAGGGGGTTGTGGGGGCGTTGTGGGGGAGGGTGGAGTGAGCTCGAAGAAAAGATTGGGAACAGCCTTGGGGCTGGACCGCTGCGTGGGGCGGGGCTGGGCTGCTTGGGGCTAGGCTGCTTGGGGCTGGGCTACTTTGGGTTGGGTGCTTCGGATCCCTCTATAAGCCCAGTTGGAAACCTCTGCTGCCCACCCTCACTCCAGTAAAGACGCGATGGGGCAGGAAGGGGCGGACCGTCCCGGGGAGTGACGGGGAAGAGACTAATCTGCGCGGCGACAACTGGCATAACAGTTTGCGCGTTTAAAAAAACATTTGCAGTCCTATCGCAAACTGTTTTTGCGCAAATAGAAAGACCGCCAAGCTGGAAAATAACAATTATTTCATGTTCGTACTTAAACTGGCCAATATGAAATTTTATGTCATATGATGCTTGAGTTCTTGAGTGTCTCTTGAACATTCTAATCTAACTACATGGCACTGAACTTAATCCTAACATTAACATAGCAAAACATAGTCAAAATATTAATGTCTATTAATATAATTAACCATGCATTTTATTGAGCAACTGCTGAAAACGGCAGACCTTAGTTCAATCAGATTTCTTTATCTGTCAGATATTTGCTTGATGAGCTGCATTTGGCTGAATTGCCCCTGAATTGCGCTTCCTATCTACATTTACACTGATGTCTTTAAATTCCCAACTGTTAGGACACATCCACGGATAGACTCATCGAGGTAAATAACTGTTCTGTTTGTATATGTGATTGCTGAGAATTCATCTTAAGAAAAAAAACACAAAATAGTGATGATATCAAATGATGTGTCTGAGAGTAGTGCTATTAAAAATATAGATAATGAAACTGCTCAGGAATTAAAATCAGGCCTACAATGTCCTTTGCTTGACAGACGGTGGGTGGGCTGTACACAAAAGCAGCTTTGAAGACAATTACATGGTAGTTGCTCAATAATGGGTTTACATCTAAGCAAAGCTTAGGATAAAAACATCACAGGAGCAAAAGATCCCTGGACCTGCCTTTTTAAGATCATGCAATTATCACAGTGCATTTCGTATTGTTAATACAATGAATCCTCCCCAGTTATCAAATTTTTAATGTCACTGCTAAAATTTGTTTATCAAATAGATGCGATGCAATTATTCAGAGGTCTGATTCTTTTTTCTGTGGGTGTACGATTTCTGTTACAATATTTGTAAAATCGCTTCAAAAGGGATTGCTGAAATGATGGACAGAAAATACTTGGAATACTCACTGCATCATGCGGTTTCTGTGGCGAGAAAACATGGTTAAATCTTCAGGTTTAGTTTAGAGATACAGCATGGAAACAGACCCTTTGGCCCTCTGAGTCTGCACCAACCATCAATCTCCTGTTTACATTAGTTCCATATTATCCCACTTTCCCATCCACTCCCTACACAATGGGGTAAATTCCACAGAGGTCGATTAACCAACAAACCCACATGTGATGTGGAGGGAAACTGGAGCATCAGGAGGAAATCCACACAGTCGCAGAGGGAATGCGCAAACTCCTCACAGACAACACCCAAGGTCAGGATTGAACATGGGTCTCTGTGAGGCAGTAGCACTCCAAGTTAAATTCACATGCATATCTCTGAGTCTAATATCCAGAAGGCCAGTTGCTAATCCAGTAACTTTGATGCAGAGTTACAACTGTGTATAAAGATTTGGAGAAATGGAAAAGGTGATGGGTTCACGTAGATTTTTGAGGAGTGCAGAGCCAGAATGGTTCCATGTTGCAGGATGAATTGTTTTGGAAGTGAAGTACTAGAGCAACTATAAGAAGGCCAGCAGAGGTTATACACGCATCACAAGATGGGGGAATGTGCCACAGTGAGTAATAGTCATAAAGTGATACAGTGTGGAAACAGGCCCTTCAGCCCAACTTGCCCACACAGGCCAACATGCTCCAGCTACACCAGTCAAGTGCTCACCCACCCTGATCTAATGTGGTCATTAAACTACATGCAGTGCTGATCTCAGAAGCAAATCACACATTAGCTCTTCTCTGCAGCATGTTCCAGTCACATCATCCTGTTTGCTGGCTGGATCCTTATTCCTTCCATCATGTAAAATGGTGCTCAGCAAACCTTAAACTCACAATATAGCAAGTGGTGTGGTGCTGCCAAATTGTAGCATAGTCTTAAATAAAAACAGCAAATGCTGGAGGCATTTTGCAGGTCAGGCAGCATCTGTAAAAAACAATTATCGTTTCAACGACCCAAAGGAAAGGAAGCTATTTTTAGTTGCTTAATTGCATCCATTTGACCTTTGCTAGAACGGAAAGATCATTTGACCCTTTGATAGATCCTTTGAAAGATCTTTTTGTTTGCCCATTCCTCTTCCACCTTTTGAAGGTGGAGGATAATGGGTACACAAAAGGACCTTTGAAAGGATAAGACTTAGATGGTGTCTCTGTGGTCCATTTGCTGTTGTGCAGGTAAGCTTGGAACATGCCTTTAAATCGTGCAGTTTAAACCGAATCATGCATGCACTCTTTGCACATAAAACACCAAAAATATGTTAATTTGTTGATTGCATTAAAGAGAATCTGCCAAATGCACTGGAGGATATTTTCCTCATCCGGTTGGCGCTTCTTACATTGGGGAGTTCAAATCTATCCAGTATCTTTGATCAATACTGTCATTGCCTTTGATCGTTCCCCTCTCTATTTTCTTTGTATACTGCATCGAATGAATATTAAGTGTTACAGAAGTCGAATATCACATAGAAAGAGAATGAAAAAGGGAGAGAAATAAACAGAAGGATTAAAAGGGACCAGCAAAAGCACAAGATCAGAATGTAGCAGATTTTAAGTTAAGCCAGCCAGAGAAGCTGCAACAAATTACTAACAGAGAGGAAGGAGAAAAATGTACCAAATATAAGCAATCATCACCATGGGAGAATGTAATTAGTATTCACTTAATTTAGTTAAATTATTAGTATATTCTAGAATGAAACTAATCAAATTGCTGCTTCTGTTCATTTGTCAGCGAATAACATCAGACTTAGATTTAATTTTGAACTCTTCTAACGTTATTAATCAACTCCTTACTAGAAGAAAGTAAATTATCGAAGGCAATATATATTATATTACAATTCACAGATGATGGATTGTGCTGCTCTATTTGGAGATGTTTTACCTTGAGTAAACTTGACATGTAACATTGCTAAAGCAGATGTACATTTTCTAAAATGCAACATAATACATAATTTTATTCTTTAGAAAATCCGTTGTGTATTTCTTACATGAGATACAAAAATCTGCTGCAGATGGCTTATCAATGTGGTTCATGTTGAGTTTATCATGATAGTTCACAACACACTGTTGCTCATTTCTCATAGGTGTTGAAATCCTTGGACAAAGGTCTATTTCATTCCAAAACTATACAAAATTACATTAATTAGTAAACGCTGATTTACACAGTGAAAAAAGGAATTCCTTATTTCATATTTCAAAGACTCATTGACTGCCTGAAATGTTGGCATTAGTCAGCTGGGTAAATCAGGAATGGTTGATGGGGAGTGTGTTTTACTCATGGGAGTTTTTAATCACCATTCTAACCAATTATGTACTTTTTAAATGCTCATTTGATTGCTTTGCATAGATATAGTGTGTTTTAAGAATTATCCATTTTGTCTTTTTTGGAGCAGTTGCTTATACACTTAATTACTATAAGCATATTGTTTCTAGGGAGTGTGATAAATCACTGTAAAAATGTCACTCCCCTATTTAATCTCAGCCTGCAGTTCAACGTAATGAGAATAATTAGGCAGCTTTGATTTTTTCCATAAATACAAGAATTATCTAGATATGTACCTTTAACAGTGGTAACATTTGATCATAATTTCTATTTTTAATCATCACTTGAAATGCTAATTTATTAACATATTAATAATGATGAAAGGAATTAAAATCACACCAGGATATCCCTTGCCTTTTTTTTGTATTATCTGCTGAATATTAGGTTTGTTAGAGTAATGCATAAATATATATTTTAATGCTAACGTTGTGAATCAGCCAGGTCGGGAGCATAGTTTGACCAGCCATGTTTTACATCTGTGTTGTAAATTGTATAACCTGTTGACTTTTTATTAGTCAATCTGATTGTGTCATAGTGATATACAGTGGCTTGCAAAAGTTTTCATACCCCTTGAACTTTTCCACATTTTGTCACGTTACAACCACAAAAGTAAATGTATTTTATTGGGATTTTATGTGATAGACCAACACAAAGTGGCGCATAATTGTGAAGTGGAAGGAAAATGATACATGCTTTTCCAAATTTGTTTACAAATAAAAAACTGAAAAGTGTGGCGTGCAAAAGTATCCTGCCCCCCGAGTCAATACTTTGTAGAACCACCTTTCGCTGCAATTACAGCTGCAAGTCTTTTGGGGTATGTCTCTACCAGCTTTGCACATCTAGAGACTGACATTTTTGCCCATCCTTCTTTGCAAAATAGCTCAAACTCAGTCAGATTGGATGGAGAGAGTCTGTGAACAGCAATTTTCAAGTCTTGCCAGAGATTCTCAATTGGATTTAGGTTTGGACTTTGACTGGGCCATTCTAACACATGAATATGCTTTGATCTAAACCATTCCATTGTAGCTCTGGCTGTATGTTTAGGATCGTTGTCCTGCTGGAAGGTGAATCTCGGCCCCAGTCTCAAGTCTTTTGCAGACTCTAACAGGTTTTCTTCCAAGATTTCCCTGTATTTGGCTCCATCCATCTTCCCATCAACTCTGACCAGCTTCCCTGTCCCTGCTGAAGAAAAGCATCCCCACAGCATGATGCTGCCACCACCATGTTTCACAGTGGGGATGGTGTGTTCAGAGTGATGTGCAGTGTTAGTTTTCCACCACACATAGCGTTTTGCATTTAGGCCAAAAACTTCAATTTTGGTCTCATCAGACCAGAGTACCTTCCTCCACATGTTTGCTGTGTCCCCCACATGGCTTGTGGCAAACTGCAAATGGGACTTCTTATGGCTTTGTTTCAACAATGGCTTTTTTCTTGCCACTCTTCCATAAAGGCCCGATTTGTGGAGTGCACGACTAATAGTTGTCCTGTGGACAGATTCTCCCACCTGAGCTGTGGATCTCTGCAGCTCCTCCAGAGTTACCATGGGCTTCTTGGCTGCTTCTCTGATCAATGCTCTCCTTGCCCGGCCTGTCAGTTTAGGTGGACGGCCATGTCTTGGTAGGTTTGCAGTTGTGCCATACTCTTTCCATTTTCGGATGATGGATTGAACAGTGAGATGTTCAAAGCTTGGGATATTTTTTTATAACCTAACCCTGCTTTAAACATCTCCACAACTTTATCCCTGACTTGTCTAGTGTGTTCATTGGACTTCATGATGCTGTTTGTTCACTAATGTTCTCTAACAAACCTCTGAGGCCTTCACAGAACAGCTGAATTTATACTGAGATTACACACAAGTGGACTCTATTTACTAATTAGGTGACTTCTGAAGGTAATTGGTTGCACTGGATTTTATTTAGGGGTATTAGAGAAAAGGGGGATGAATACTTTTGCACGCCACACTTTTCAGTTCCTGATTTGTAAAAAAAATTGAAAACCATGTATCATTTTTCTTGCACTTCACAATTATGCGCCACTTTGTGTTGGTCTATCACATAAAATCCCAATAAAATACATTTACGTTTGTGGTTGTAACGTGACAAAATGTGGAAAAGTTCAAGGGGTATGAAAACATTTGCAAGCCACTGTATATTCAAAGCATTCACCACCTTTCAAATTGTTTTAGTTTTTTGTAACTGATTCATCAACTAAACTAAACTAGGGATGAGTTATGCAATAAATTTATGAATAAATATCTGGCAAACACTGTACTTTGATAGTTTGTAGGGAGTATTATTATGATTCTCAGAAAGCATTAATTTTACTTCAGGTTTTGCAATAAAAGCACAGAGGACCTTGTTTAGCTGCTTATCTACCAAATCCTTGATGAAGGCTTGGGATGATATAAAGCTTTTTCTGAAATGATGTGATATTTGATTAAATCATCCGAGGGGTGGAATTGTGTAATGCAGGAAAACTAGCATTGGAAGTTTAATGCATCATTAACTTCTGCCAGTTTGACCTGGTCAAACATGTGTTTACATGTTTGCTCCCATATCATCTTTATTATTGTGTTAAAGAAGGAACTGCAGATGCTGGAGAATCGAGGGTTACACAAAAAGCTGGAGAAACTCAGCGGGTGCAGCAGCATCTAAGGAGTGAAGGAGATAGGCGACGTTTCGGGTCGAGACCCTTCTTCAGACTGGTCAGGGATCAGGGAAACGAGAGATATAAACAGTGATATGGAGAGATAAAGCAAGAACAATGAGTGAAAGATATGCAAAAAAGCATTGGTGATAAGGAAAGCAGGCCATTGTAAGCTGTTTCTGGTGTGAAAATGAGAAGCTAGTGCGACTTGGGGGGGGGGGGGGGGAAGATGGAGAAGGAATGTCAGGGCCCGAGGGCTGAGGGAGAGGTGGGGGGGTGGGGGGAAAGGAGCAGTCTGGGTTAACAGAATTGAGAAAATTCAATGTTTAAGCCCAGAGGATGCAGACTCCCCAAGCGGAATATGAGATGTTGTTCCTCAAACTTGCGGTGTTGTTCACTCTGGCCATGGAGGAGGCCCAGGACCGAGAGGTCGGATACGGAGTGGGAGGGGGAGTTGAAGTGCTGAGCCACCGGGAGGTCGGGTTGGTTATTGCGGACCGAGCGGAGGTGTTCGGCGAAACGATCGCCTAGCCTCCGCTTGGTCTCACCGATGTAGATTAGCTGGCATCTGGAGCAACGGATGCAGTAGACGAGGTTGGAGGAGGTGCAGGTGAACCTCTGTCGGACTTGGAATGACTGCTTGGGTCCCTGAAAGGAGTGGATGGGGGAGGTGAAGGAACAAGTGTAGCATCTCTTGCGGTTGCAAGGGAAAGTGCCCGGGGAAGGAGTGGAGCAGGAGGGAAGGGAAGAATTGACGAGGGAGTTGCGGAGGGAGCGGTCTTTGCGGAAGGCAGATAGGGGGGGAGATGGGAAGATGTGGCGAGTGGAGGGGTCACGTTGGAGGTGGCGAAACTGGCGGAGGACTATCTGTTGTATGCGCTGGCTGGTGGGGTGAAAGGTGAGGACCAGGGGGACTCGGCCCTTGTTGTGAGTGGGGGAATGGGGAGAGAGGGCAGTGTTGCGGGGTATGGAGGAGACCCTGGTGCGAGCCTCATCGATAGTGGGGGAGGGGAAACCCCGTTCTCTGAAGAACGAGGACATTTGCGATGACCTGGTGTGGAACACGTCATCCTGGGAGCAGATGCGGCGTAGTCGGAGGAATTGGGAATAGGGGATGGAGTCCTTACAGGAAGCAGGGTGGGAGGAAGAGTAGTCCAGGTAGCTGTGGGAGTCAGTTGGTTTGTAGTGGATGTCAGTCAGGAGTGTGTCACCTGCAATAGAGATGGTGAGGTCAAGGAATGGTAGGGAAATGTCGGAAATGGTCCAAGTATATTTGAGTGCCGGATGGAAGTTGGTGGTGAAATGGATAAAGTCAGTCAGTTCTGCGTGGGTGCAGGAGGTGACACCAAAGCACCTTGACGACTGCTTTGGTGTCACCTCCTGCACCCACGCAGAACTGACTGACTTTATCCATTTCACCACCAACTTCCATCCGGCACTCAAGTATACTTGGACCATTTCCGACATTTCCCTACCATTCCTTGACCTCACCATCTCTATTGCAGGTGACACACTCCTGACTGACATCCACTACAAACCAACTGACTCCCACAGCTACCTGGACTACTCTTCCTCCCACCCTGCTTCCTGTAAGGACTCCATCCCCTATTCCCAATTCCTCCGACTACGCCGCATCTGCTCCCAGGATGACGTGTTCCACACCAGGTCATCGCAAATGTCCTCGTTCTTCAGAGAACGGGGTTTCCCCTCCCCCACTATCGATGAGGCTCGCACCAGGGTCTCCTCCATACCCCGCAACACTGCCCTCTCTCCCCATTCCCCCACTCACAACAAGGGCCGAGTCCCCCTGGTCCTCACCTTTCACCCCACCAGCCAGCGCATACAACAGATAGTCCTCCGCCAGTTTCGCCACCTCCAACGTGACCCCTCCACTCGCCACATCTTCCCATCTCCCCCCCTATCTGCCTTCCGCAAAGACCGCTCCCTCCGCAACTCCCTCGTCAATTCTTCCCTTCCCTCCTGCTCCACTCCTTCCCCGGGCACTTTCCCTTGCAACCGCAAGAGATGCTACACTTGTTCCTTCACCTCCCCCATCCACTCCTTTCAGGGACCCAAGCAGTCATTCCAAGTCCGACAGAGGTTCACCTGCACCTCCTCCAACCTCGTCTACTGCATCCGTTGCTCCAGATGCCAGCTAATCTACATCGGTGAGACCAAGCGGAGGCTAGGCGATCGTTTCGCCGAACACCTCCGCTCGGTCCGCAATAACCAACCCGACCTCCCGGTGGCTCAGCACTTCAACTCCCCCTCCCACTCCGTATCCGACCTCTCGGTCCTGGGCCTCCTCCATGGCCAGAGTGAACAACACCGCAAGTTTGAGGAACAACATCTCATATTCCGCTTGGGGAGTCTGCATCCTCTGGGCTTAAACATTGAATTTTCTCAATTCTGTTAACCCAGACTGCTCCTTTCCCCCCACCCCCCCACCTCTCCCTCAGCCCTCGGGCCCTGACATTCCTTCTCCATCTCCCCCCCCCCCCCAAGTCGCACTAGCTTCTCATTTTCACACCAGAAACAGCTTACAATGGCCTGCTTTCCTTATCACCAATACTTTTTTGCATATCTTTCACTCATTGTTCTTGCTTTATCTCTCCATATCACTGTTTATATCTCTCGTTTCCCTGATCCCTGACCAGTCTGAAGAAGGGTCTCGACCCGAAACGTCGCCTATCTCCTTCACTCCTTAGATGCTGCTGCACCCGCTGAGTTTCTCCAGCTTTTTGTGTAACCCTCATCTTTATTATTGTATTGTCTAACTAATGCCAACAGCAGCCGATAACACCATCGGTGTTAACTAATGCTGTAATACAGTATGCTTTAATCAACATCTTTACTTTACATCCTACCCGTACATATATAAGTCTAACCAAAACACAGTGGGAAATTATGTTTTTTATGCAATACAACTAGTTCAAGTTACATCTGTCCCTGTCTTTGATTGCTAAATTAATGTTCCCATGAGACCCTGGATCAAATGTTAAAATATATAATTACAAATCTGAGACCGAGCTCACAATCTTCATTCTTTGGTTGAATTCAACTTGACCAATAATTGATCCAGACATTTTAAAGGTTGCCTTTAAGTGCATTAGGATAAACACACTGAATCCTTTTAAACACAAGTGGAAGGTCTGTGGACCTGTGCAAGTTCAAAAGCAAATAGAAGCAGACAATTCCCCACTTTATAGATCATTGCCCTATATACACCTGCACACAATGTACAACAAAAATCCACATAAGCATCATTGGAAGCTGGGTAGAATCTTTGAAGTCTCAGAAAAAGAGCTTAGATAGTTAAGCCCCTGACCCACTTATGGGTCCTTGGCACGCTAATTACGCGACCCCGTCGTCGCGTTGAGGCGCGACGTCCCACGAGAGTCGCACGTGACTTCATGCATCCGCACAGCCGTCTGCAGCGCGTGATGTGATTTGAAGATGGACACAAAATGCTGGAGCAACTCAGCGGGACAGGCAGCATCTCTGGAGAGAAGCAATGGGTGATTTTTCGGGGTCGAGACTCTTCTTCAGTCTGAAAGAAAGGTCTTGACCCGAAACGTCATCCATTCCTTCTCTCCAGAGATGCTGCCAGTCCCGCTGAGTTACTCCTGAATTTTGTGTCTATCTTCAATTTTCTTGGCCCCACTCTGGAAGTAAAAGTGGGGGCGGATCCGGATACGGATCCGCAACAGCCGTGAGCCCCAGGCTGAGTTCCCTGATCGTTTGCCTGCTTCTGCTGCTGTTGGAGGTGAGACGTTGCGTCGCGCCAGGATCTTGGGCCTGTCCCACTTTGGCCGTCAGTTATGCGACAGGCCGGTGGCGCGCAAAGATTTTGTTCAGTACAAAATCCCGGAGCACCGCGCGATACCGCGCACAAATCCATACCCCTCCGCGATTCTCAGTGGGATCAGCCCTGCGCGGCCACACAATGCCCGTGCGCCTCAACGCGACGACGAGGTCGCGTGATTTGCGTGCCAAGGCCAAGTAAGTAGGACAGGGCCTTTCGTTTAGTTTATGATTATTAGTTGCGTGCTAGCCAGTCAGTGGAATGACAATACATGATTACAATCGGGCCATCCACAGTGTACAGATACATGAAAAAAGAAAGAGCGTTTAGCGCAAGATAAAGTTCAGTAAAGTCCAATTAAAGATAGTCCGAGTGTCTCCGGTGAGGTAGATACTAGCCGAGGATCACTCCCTAATCACTTGTTGATAGCATGGTTCAGTTGCCTGAAAACAGCTGGGAAGAAACTGTCCCTGAATCTGGAAGTATGCATTTTCAAACATCTGTTCATCTGATGGGAGGGGGAGAAGAGATCGTGACTGGGGTGAGATTGGTCTTTATACTGGTGCCCTTGCCAAGGCAGCAAGACGTATAGATGGAAAGAATGCCACAAAACTATTGCATCATCATGTATCTAAGGGATACAGTTTCAAGGGGGGGTCGGTCACCAGCTGAAGCAGGTTGGAGCATGGTGAAGCCACGTCTTTTACTATTTAAAAGTGAAGTGTTCATTGTCGCCAACTGGTGTAGAAAACTCTTCCAACGCTTTTTGAAACCTATTGGATGCCAAGATCGTATAGGTCAAAGTGAGTGCTCCACTTTTCATCTACATCTCTGGATAGATGTATAGACGAGACTGGAGAAGTCATTTATACCTCAGGCTATGTGTATGTTTCCACATCTGTCTAGCAGCATTAAAAGGTTTGTTTTCAATGCAGTACAACCATTGCCAAACAATGTATGCATGCTGCAGTGAATGCTCAGACTTCTGGCGAGCTAGCTCAGACTGCTGCTCTCAGGCTCGGGAAATCAATCTTGCAGGCTTTGAAGATATTGCCGATTTCCTGGAATCTTTCCTCCAACAGGATAGGGAGGAAAAAAAGAGAGTGCAAAAAGCACTTTGCAGGTCAGTAGAATTTTGTGGAGTGAGAAATAGAGCTTACAACAGTAATTAGTTGAAAGTCACTAACTTGATGCTTTAACTCTGTTTTTCTCTCCACAGATGCCGCCTGACTTGCTGTTTTTATTTCAGATGTTTAACATCTGTGTTTTTATTTTCAATCAGTATTGGCGAGATTCTATCCTGGGGGGTAGCAACAATGTAGCAATGTTACAAAATTTTGAGATTAGAAAAAATCAAGTCTTCAATTTATCCCATCAGATAAAGCATTAAAAGAAATTTAATTTGACACGTAATTCACTTTCATATCTTCAATATTAAAAAAGTTATGGCCATTTTCACACTCAGAAATTAGCATCTTGTTCTCTATTGCTCTTCCATTTAATTAAAACAAAAGCTGTGGTCTAGAACAGTCAAAAGCCCATAACCTTCTTAAATATTAAGAGAACTGAATGACATTTTCAGTTATTATAGATTGAAGCATTCTGAAACAAATATGAAACAATCTTACTTGGATGACCTGAAATTAAAGCATACAATTAGTTAGTTACCTAATTGTAGCTAATTACAAAATGCAATTACCAGATCTAAACATCTATCCATTTCTTAAGAAAAGGCTAACATTTTTAAAAAGCCTAAGTGTCCAAATAACATTCACACAAGAATTCACAATATAACATGATTTTAAAATCTCATTGTCATGAATTTATATGGGCAAATGGAAGGAATTTAGTGTTTAATTCCTGTAAATTAATGGCCATTTAAATCATCTTGCGAGTGGGATTTTGTGGAACACGATCGATTGGAACGTCGCGGTTGCGGTGAATTTAAACCCCCATATCGGCAGGAAAAATACTGCCGGCTCGTACTAAGTCACCTTTTCGTAACGTGAAATTTTGATTAAAGGCATCCTAACAAGCAAGTTTATATGAAAAAATAAACGGTGTACCTTGCCTTGTCCCCTACGTGATATCCGTCCCGTTGTCGGCGTTGATGGCATTAGAAGATGATTTTAATTTTACTCCTGCTATTAAATTATCCAACGCTAATTTTAATAAACTTAATAAAACGCCAGTCGAAGCGATTTTTCTTCAGCAACTAAACAGCCTGTTCAAATTCAATTTGAATAGTCATAAGAAAAAACGCATTTTAAACCCGCCCCCCTCTCAAAGGCGCCAAAGTCACGCACACGGCCAGTGACAGAACTGCAGCGCCGCTGAAGGTAAGTTTTGTAACATACCTAAACAATGCAGTCAGTGGTCAATACCATGATGTAATTGGCTCGGTGCTCTTATTATAGTAGGTCAGAGCTCTTGTTGCTGAACCCATGTCTGTAATCAAGAGCCAAGGACTGAGGTTCCTAATTCTTTAACATCAGCCTTTGGTCCAGAGTCCAGACATGAAAATAGCAAGTGCTTCAGAGTCAAAATGTACTGTGGAATCCAAGTCAAGACCTTTTACCATCATGGATAACTGCATGAGGTTACAGAGTACTTGAACATTAAGGGAGTGAAAGCCCTTGCCAGTGCAGTACAGGTTGGAGTCTGATGGAGAACTCTAACATATATATATGCTGTCAGTACCTAATCCCGGAATGATCCATAGGATACTGCACTGCAGAAGACCTTCCGTGGCACAGGAAGATAATCTGTGGGATAACGTTGCACCTGAGATTTTGACTGTAGTAATGGTAGATACCTGGAGAATTGGACTGATGCATGTATAACTTACCCTTCTACCACCACCTTATGGCCAAGGTGGCTTTGCCTCCACTGCACACTTCTTTTATTAGATTAGATTAGATTAGATTTTATTACTTGTCATTCAAACCTCAGAGAGGCTCAAACGAAATTCCGTTTCTACAGCCATACAAACAAAACAATTCCTACACGACACACAAACAATTCAATTTACAGAAAACATCCATCACAGTGAATCTCCTCTTCACTGTGATGGAAGGCAAAGTCTTTTCTCTCCCCTGCACCGGCGTTGTCTTCTTGTAATGCCTGGTGTACTACCACCAAGGAACTAATTTCTTGTCTAGAAAAAGGCTCTCTTTTACCTTAGATACAAAGCGATCTGTGAATACTCTCAGACAGAAATGTACCACTCTGCTATTCATTGCATGACAAATCTGTATTTGCACATGGCTTTGAGTAGAGTAGTTTGGGAGGTTGTATTGGGGATTGGGGAGGATTGTTTGGTAAGGGAGGTTTATTCTTACTGTTATAGTCAGACTTAGGTCTATATTTCCCACAGAGTGTCTTAGTTGGATGGAGGTGCCTGTCATATTAGCTTGATATATTCAGCATCAAATTACTGCTGTGAACATTCACTTATTTACAAACTTCTCCACAAATGTACAGCAAATGATCTATTATGCCATTTAATAGCCAGAGCACCAAAAAAGATGCCACACAACACAATTTTGTGATTTGTCATTCTTCAGTGTCACTGTAGTAACGGCCAACAAGTTGCATTGAGTGAGCCAATGATTTGGAGTTGGGGAGGGACCAAAAGAAGACTCAAAACAAATATAAACTTAGAAACTGGGAGATGTAGCACTATTTTACATGACTTGAATTACATCTAATTGTAATTAGGAAACATTATTTAAAATTGATTTTGGCCAGAGTCAGTTGTTATTTCTGGTCCAAACCATGTTGATCATAAACTGGACACTTCTGGTCACAATTCATATCAATCATGTTTGGCGTTTTCCCAGTATCAGGTGTAGGGTAGGGTTTCAGTCCACACCAGCTATACTGCAGCTTAAAGAACCACACAAAAACCATAATGGAATTAAGAGCATGTAGCACTTAATAGCATGTAGTGCTCAAGATTTAACAAACCACACTTCTGGTATAGGGACATTATGCAAAACAATATCAAAACTCATTGGAAATTAGCTACAATCATTCCAAAGTGTCCTAAATTGCCTTTTGGATAATATAACTAATATAAAAACAGCACTGTGTTCAGATCAATTATTATCCTGCAGGAAGCGCGCCTGCAGCTTGGGTTGGCAGCAAGTGAATATAAAGGAGAAATTTTTAGAACTGCCTTTTGTGTAGATTTTGGCCAATTATTATTTTCTTGATCCATACCATTTAAATCTCATGTAGAAAATTGCAGCTGACCCTGGGGTAAAGATATGGAACTGCACAAAACTCTCTCCACTACAGTTTTGCTCTCCTCTATGCTGCTGAATATGGGAAGCGTGTACAATGATTTTGCTCATGCTGGAATTTGTCATAATTCAAACCATTTTTTGAGGTAAAATCTGTGCTAATAGTGTTGCATACTTGATTCTAACCAATTCTATGATCATATTTTAGGGGGCAATGCAGTTTGGTGCTGTCACTACATTTGATGATGCTTTAACCCACCAACAGAATGTAATCCAATTTCTAGCCTATGGTCTATTACTCAGAGCACCACAGCAAAGAGTGTGGAAAATATATCTAATGAATGATTCATAAAATGCAGCAACATTTCATGATAAAACTAGCACGTTTTCGCCAGCAAAATACTTTGAGTGGTGGAATAATAATTACAAATTGTCTGAGTAAAATCAAACCTAGCAGGTTGGTATCAAAATATGACATAAACAGGTAATGACTTAATCATCTCCATTCTGGCCATAAATAGTGCTGTTGATACATTCAGGTGTCATTCCCAAGCAATTAAGTTCATTTAGTTCAGACAGGTAGCCATTAGTGATGGACTGTTGTGCAGAGAGGTAGCATAATGTAATTTCTAGTACATCATATCAGCAAGTCCATCATATGGAGAACAAATTGTGTCTATAACTTCCACTATATATGATAAATTATACAAGGTAGTTTATGGAATTTATCAAATAGGTTGAGAGATCGAAAATGAGTTCAGAGCTCAGTTGTAGTATTAAAATTATTTGGTGCATTAAGAGTAATCCACGGTAGCTTTCTCCATGGGCAGAAGCTTAATAAAAATCAGGTGCAATACAAATTTTAATATGAACCTTCAACAATATCTGTGCTGAGACAAATGCCATAAATATAAGAAGTGCAGCTTTTAGAGCTACTTTTTATCCAACCTTTCCACACACGTGTCAAACCTCACAGTACGAAAGGGAAGATTCATTTTTTATGTTCCTTACTTTGTTAATTATTAAGTGTAACTTTCTCAGCATAAGCTAATATTCAAATGTGCATCTCACATAGGTGAATATGGATAAACACATTTATTGTAAAATAATGTTGTAAACTGAAAACCTGTCTAATTTTTCTTTTCTTTTCCAAGCTGCAAGATACTTGGGTCCAATTAATAATACTGGCAATGTGACCTTTATCTTTATTTTGCTATTGTGTTTTGCTGCTATTCCATGGACCAAGCAAGAATTTTAATAAACAGAACCATAATTAATATATGACACCACTGCCAGAGTATAAAAATTGTGTTAGTCATGAGGGATATTGGGAAACTTTCATTCTCAGATTGGATTTCTGTGATGTATTTTTGCAAATTCAACTATCATTTATGTGTTCAAAAGTTAAACACAATTATCAAAGATAGACATAAAATGCTGGAGTGACTCTGGAGAAAAGGAATAGATATAGAAGTTGGGAGGACAGTTTTCAGTTGTAAAATATGTTGGTGAGGTCACATTTGGTGAGGTCACTTATTGTCTATTGTCTATTTAGAGTATTGTGTTCAGTTCTGGGCACTGTGTTGTAGGAAAGATGATGTCAAGCAGGAAAGGGTACAGAGATGATTTACGAGGATGTTGCCAGGATTAGAGGGTTTGAGCTATAGGCAGAGGTTGAGCAGGCTGGGACTCGATTCCATGGAGCACAGGAGGGTGAGGGGTGATCTTATTTAGGTGTATAAAATCATGAGAGGAATAGATCAGGTAGACGTACAAAGTCTCTTTCATATAGTAGGTGAATCGAGGACCAGAGGACATAGGTTTAATGTGAAGGGAAAAATATTTAATTGGAATCGGAGGAGTAACTTTTTCACACAAAGGTTAGTTGATGTATGGAACAAGCTGCCAGAGGAGGTAGTTGAAGCAGGGATTATCCCAACATTTAAGAAGCAGTTAGACAGGCACATGGATAGGACAGGTTTGGAGAGATATGGCCCAAATGCTGGCAGGTGGATTAGTGTAGCTGGGATATTTCGGCCGGTGTGGGCAAATTTGGCCAAAGGGCCTGTGTCCACATTGTATCACTATGACTCTATGATTCTAGGTAACCTCAGTTGTGAAATTCACCATTGACATTAATGCATTCTAATGCCCTTGAAGACATTAAGTATAATATCTATTGTCAGCCAGTGACAATATTTGCAAGGTGCTATAGCTCCACAAATTGGTTGAGTCATTGAGGGTTAAACTGTTGGGCCCAATACATAGGTGGTGATGAGCAACCTGTGCCATGCCTGCTCAGTAACATTGAGATGAAATATCACCTTCATGCAACCTATTCATTTACAACCAGTGGTGTCCGCTTTCAGCCAATGCCTACTAGATGAAATTGTTGTGGCCAGAATTGAATTTGGATGAATTTGTTGTGGCCAAAAATGGCTAGCTAAACAACTTTAGTTTAGTCTAGATACAGCGTCAAAACAGGTCCTTCGGCCCACCGGGCCCGTGCCGCCCAGTGATCTCTGCACATTAACACTATCCTTCACCCACTCAGAACAAGCTTTACATTTACCAGCACAGAAACAAGCTCTATGGCCCATCGGGTCCACGCCAACCAGCGATTCCCGCACATTAACACTATCCGACACTGACTAGGAACAATTTTTTCATTTACCAAGCCAATTAACCTACAAACCTGTATGTCCTTGGAGTGTGGGTGGAAACCAAAGATCTCAGAGAAAACCCACTCAGGTCATGGGGAGAAAGTACAAATTCAGTACAGACAGCACCCGTAGTCGGGATCGAACCAGTGCGCGTGACGCTGCATTCGATGTAGGGCAGCAACTGACTAACCAGTTTTATGGGGGTTTTTTAGTTTTAGTTTACTTTATTGTCACTTGTACCAAGGTATGGTGAAAGGCATTTTCTTGCGTGTTAACCAGTCAGCGGAAAGACTATACATGATTACAATCGAGCCATCCACAGTGTACAGATCTACAAGCTGGATCTGCTGCATTCACCTCTTGATATGTTAGATAAGGAATCTGTACATAGTGAGAAAGTTTTAAGATTTAAAAGTTACGAAATGGATTCAGCTGTCGAATTAGAAGCAATAAAGAAATGCCTTCACCTTACTCCTATTACACTAGCAAAGCTCACAGAAATGCTTTCACCTTTCTCTTATTACACTAGCAAAGCTAACAAAGATGTTTGAACTATTCTTCCATAACACTCACGAGATAACAGCACAACTTCATGAATGTTTTCCTTTATGATATAAACATCAGAAGAATGTTCAGACAACGGATCTTTCCCTCTGCTCTACTAATTGCAATGCACAAACAATACATCAACAAGGTAAAAAAAACAAAAGCTTGATCTGCAGAAAAATAGTGTCATCTTATATGGGCTCATCTTTCCTCTCTTTGAACAACCTAGTGGTGAACAACAAGCAAGAGGCTGTACAATGCTCTGTGAGATAAAGTATTGCTGAATCGCTGATTATCGAGGTATAAATATATCTGATTGAACATTACCTCTTTGTGTGGGGATAGAGTGAACCTATAGTCTGTATATTACATACTGTAAGAATTTGCTGCCACAGCCGCCTGGCGAAATAAAGATATTACTACTTCATTAATAATTTTATTGCGTTTTTGTCCGTTTGAAGTGAAACGAACTATAACTTTGGCGTAGTCGGCAGGATTTTGCTGAAAACTTTCTCTGAAAACTTTCTCTGAAGAGGCTACAGTTTGGCCGGGATCTCGAAGGGAGTAGAAAGTGCACCATCAGACCCCTAGAGTCTGAACTCCTGACAGTGCCAGGGAACACTGTGGTCCTTTGTCTGAAGCGATATGGTTCCCTGCCAAGATCCTTCAGAACAGGCAACGCAAGGTAAAACAAATTTTGGGATTGTTGATTCAGAATAAGTTGGATGTCTGAGGTAATAAGCCTATACTATGCCAAGTAATGCGATAGGCTCTGTATAAGAATAATGTGTGAGCTTTGGTACATGTGGCAGTTTTAGTACAGCATATGTGTTATTTGGATCCATATGTGTTATTTGGATCCAGGAAAACGTAAAGATTACATGATGAATAGATTTAAAAAAGAAAATATGGTTGGCCAACATAATATTAAATAATTGGCATGTAAAAATGGAAACCTAAGCAAAATGTCCCCGGGGACCCCTTGTCTGGCACGGTGACCCTGTTTACAGAGAGAGGGGGGGTGAGGAACAAATTTGGGGAGAGAAACAAAATTGGAAATAGTGTAGAAAATCTCCTCCTTGCATGGCCACCAGTTACTAACAGCAGGAGCTACCACACTAAGATCCCATGAAGAGGAAGGGGCTCCGGTACTCCTAGAGGGAAGGAAGAACGATGAGGAAGAAGAAGGGAGAGGGCTTAGGGCAGAAGAGGAAGAGCAGTAATGAATCCAGCAGTGAGAGAGTTAAACAACACAGAGCACCAGAGAAAGAGAAACAGCAGATAAATCAAACACTGGAAGGGAAAAAGCAGGATGTCGAGCTGGTTGCTTTTGAGGCACTGTACCTTAACTATCCTGCAAGAATCAAGGCTGCTCACTTTTGCCCCAAGAACTTTAACATTTTGCAGCCAACAGTCAGTACAGTTTAAAGCTCTTGTACAGTTTAAAAGTGTGAGGTGTGGCAAGACCCTGAATGACAGGGAATTGGACTAATCCCATTTCTGGGCTTAATTAATTTCTACCGGCAATGGATACATTAAACTACTCATTGCTGGAGTCTCTGCCAAGGCACTGCAGCAATTCTCTCTCCAACTCTCTATGCAGTGCTCCTTTTGTCTCAGGAGCAACCACAGTTGGCCATGACCGACATAGCCATGTTTCACTATCATAGTCCCTGTACGATAAATCCAATCCCATCATCGCCCACACTGACCATCTGAGTCACGGAGATCTCACTATAACATCACCTAAGGCCAAAAGCTGTATCAACACCACCCCCCACCCCCCCCCAACCCCCCCTCCCCACATTCCCTGACCCTCCAAATGCCACAACATTCAGAATCCTTCAGTTCTCTGTCCCCTCAACTACCCGGAACAAATAACCTCTTTCCCCCAGTGGCCAGGAACCCCTTTACTGGCACTTTTACCCTCCCAATGTAGCGTTGTTACAAATTCATGCCACCAGTGGCGCTCTTGACCTGCTCTCTGCCTATGCGTGCGACTCGAGAGGCTGTGGGGGTGGGGTTAATAAAATGCAGGTTTTTATTGGTTGACAGGGAGGGATTTCATTGTAAAACAAGCTTATAAGGAAATTTCGTTCTGTGATCCCGTTCGCCTTTTTTTAAAAAACATTGTTTTAACTATTGAATCGCTGATTGAAAATCATCAGATTAAAACGCCTTCAAAATCACAAATCGCAAATTCAGGACACAGCAAAAGGTATCTTATCTATTTTTTGGTGGAATTTCATTTTAATCTGATTATGCGAAATACGTTATTTAGGCCCCGATATCACGCATGTCCTGCCTGACTGCGTAAAATCATGGCGGCAGCCACAATCCGCTCTCTGTATCTTAATCCACAAACATCTACTATCAAGATAAACAAATTCATAAATTTTTGCACAATCATATTTGCAACATCTATATTTTGTGTTAATGTGTATCAATGATCAATATTTTCATACTAAATATCTGACTAAAAACTTCCACAGTAAATAGTTTGTAGTCAGATTAGTATGAAAATATTGATCATGGATAGACAATTACACAAAATATAGATAATTTAGATGTTCTTATGCTATGATTGTGCAAAAAATAATGATTTTGATTATCTTGAGAGTGGATGTTTGTGGATTTTGAACTTATGTCTGTGCAAAACGGCTCATGCCTGCTGCAGTGTTATAAACCAACAGAATAAAATTTAACATTCAATGCCTTTGATTTGGCATAGAAATTCATGACAAAGGGAGATTTAAACATCATGTTATGTTGTGAATTCTTGCGTGCATGGGATCAGTTTGTTATTTGGATACTTTGGATATTTTAACCTTTTCTTAAGAATGAGATAGATGTTTAGATCTAGTAATTGAATTTAGATTAATTTAATTGATTTGATGACACTGATGAATACGATTTTTTGTTGGGTATTCACTATTTGTTTTAACGTTACAATAATATTAAAGTTCTGACCTTGAGAATATCACATTTTTAAATTTTCAAGGCAGTCTAAGTGTTTATTACTATTTCTGTCACAACAGTTAATTTTGTAATTAGGTAATTGACTAATTATATACTTCAATTTCAGGCCATCCAAGTAAGATGTATCATATTTGTTTCAGAATGCTTCAATCTATAATAACTGATTTCATTAAGCTCTTAATTTTTAAGAAGGTTATGTCGATTGACTGTCCCCGATTACAGCTTTTGTGTTAAGTTAATGGAAATGCAATAGGAAACAAGATGCTAATTTCGGAGTATGGAAATGACCATAACTTTTTTAATACTGAAGATATGTAAGTGAATTTGGTATCAATTTAAAGTTCTTTTTATGCTTTATCTGATGGGATAAATTACAGGCTTAATTTTTAAAATCTCAACGTTTTGTAACATTCCTACTCAATGAACTCTGAAGGCTTGTGCTCCGAGGCTCAATCCTAATGAAAAAATGTACGCTCTTGAGAACTCTTTCTATGCCTCTGGCCACAGTTCTGCAAAATAATAGACAATAAACAATAGTGCAGGAGTAGGCCATTCGGCCCAGCATTGCCATTCAACATGATCATGGCTAATCATCCACAATCAGTACCCTATTCCTGCCTTCTTCCCATATCCCCTGACTCCACTATCTTTAAGAGCCCTATCCATCTCTCTCTTTAAAGTATCCGGCGAACCGGCCCCCACCACCCTCTGAGGCAGAGAATTCCACAGGCTCACAACTCTGTGTGATAAAAGTGTTTCCTCTTCTGCGTTCTAAATGGCTTACCCCTTATTCTTAAACTGTGGCCCCTGAATCTGGACTCCCTCAACATCGGGAACATGTTTCCTGCCTCTAGTGTGTCCAAACCCTTAATAATCTTATCTGTTTCAATAAGATCCCCTCTCATCCTAAACTCCAGAGTGTACAAGCTCAGCCGCTCCATTCTCTAAGCATATGACAGTCCCGCCTCCCCGGGAATTAACCTTGTAAACTTACGCTGCCACTCCCTCAATAGCAAGAATGTCCTTCCTCAAATTAGGCGACCAAAACTGCACACAATATTCCAGGTGTGATCTTACTAGGGTTCTATACAAATGCAGAAGGACCTCTTTGCTCCGATACTCAACTCCTCTTGTTATGAAGGCCAAAATGCCATTCACATTCTTCACTGCCTTCTGTACCTGCATGCTTACTTTCATTGACTGATGAACAAGGACCCCCATTTCCCATTGTACTTCTTTTCCCAACTTGGCATCATTTAGATAATAATCTGCTTTCCTGTTTTTGCTACCAAAGTATATAACCTCACATTTATCCACATGAAACTGCATCTGCCATGCATCTGCTGACTCACCCAACCTTCCATAATATTGGTTCCTCCCTCACAATTTAACCTATGCAGGATCCTCTGGTTCGTTGCTGGGCATCTTTTTAACCTTGGTCCAACTGAGATCCAATGCACTTGAATTTCTGGGGTGTGTTGTCCAAAATATGACAGGTTTCAAATTTTCCAGAAATTGTGCTTTGTGGAAAATTACATATGGCGATGTCCACGTTTCCAGCTGCATAAAAGCTGAAAACAACTGAGCCTGATGAAGTCCAGAGTGAGTAAAAGGTCATAATAATAATAACGTGAAATTGGTCAGTCAGAGAAATGAAATCTACTGGTATTTAGCTTCAGTCATTAATCTAACAACTTGAAAATAAAGTTCATGGAATTTCTTTCTGGACCTCCTACAAAAGAAAATAAAGTTTCACATACAACTATCCATGGCATGAGAACGGAACAGTCCAGCACAAGGTAAGCTGCTGCTGTGATAAGCGAGAGTTGTAGTATTAGTGTATAATGTTGCATCTTAATATCAAACAATGTTACAGCACAGTGGCTGTCCTTTCATACCCAAATCTGTGCTGACCATATGCCAATCTATATTAATTCCATTTGCCTGCATGGACATGGTTGGTATTACTATATTCCTTGCCTGTCCATCTAAATCTATGCTATTACTAAAACTCTTATCTTGACCACTTCCAGTTTGCGTTCTTTTTAATTTGCGCACAACAACGGTTAGCTATGTCGCTAGGAATTATCGCCACCTTACTCACCGTTCTCCTCTGCTCCATGCGCACCAATCTGATTGGTGAAATATTAAAACATTTATGAAGGTTTAAAAAATTGGGAGATCAGCAGATTGGTCTACTCGCCTGTCAGTAACCATGAAGATAACGCCCCTTCCGGCACCCGTGGAGAATAAAGTCCCAGAGGTGGGGCTGAGTGTGAGCAGCGTGCGGGCAGAGAGCAGCGTGAGCCGGGAGCTATGAAGATGAGCCGGAAGCCTCTGAGTGATGTCGGAGTGGGATCAGGAGCTACTGCGTGAGGCCGAAAGCTGAAGGTGTGGGGTGAGCAGAGCATGAGCTGCATCTGCTGCGATCCCCCTCCCCCACACCCCTCCCTTCCCCACCCCTTCCCCCACCCACCTTCCCTCACCCCCCTTTCCCCCACCCCCTTCCACCACCCCCTAACCCCACATCCCCCCAACCCCACACCCCCCCTTACCCCCACACACCCAGGGTAGGGTGGTGGATATCAGTAAGGCTTTTGATGAAGTTCCCCATTGTAGGCTGATTCAGAAGACTTAGATGCATGGAATTCATGGTGACTTGGTCGTATGGATTCAGAACGGGTTTATTAAGAGAAGACAGAAATAGAAGAAGTTTATGACCAGTAGAGTTCCACAGGGATTCGTGCTGAGATCTCTGCACTTTGTAATATTTATAAATGACTTTGGTGTAAATGTACAAGAATCAGTTTATACGTTTACAGATGATACCAAGGTGCAGGAGTTGTGCACAGTGAAGGACGTCAAAGTATACAGAGGGTTATCGTACAACCACATAAATGGGTGTAGAAATGGTGGAAGGTATTTAATCTGAGCAAATGTTAAGTTGGTAGGTTGAATGTAAGAGGAAGGTTTCTGGTTGATGGCAAGACCCTTAACAGCATTGATGCACAGAGGGAACGTGGAGTCCAGGTCCATAGCTCCCTGCACGTGACAACACAAGTCGTTAGAATTGGTAAAGAAGATGTAGTGCACCTTATTTGGTCTGGACATTAAAAAAAGTCAAAAAGTAATGTTGCATTTCTTTTGTTCGGCTGCATTTGGAAATCGTGTGCAGTTCTGATCACCCCATTATAGGAATGATGTGGAGGATTTGGAGGGCATGCAGAAGCAGTTTTTCAGAATACTGCATGGATTAGGGTGATTTGATGTTGAACATCAATCCCTGTTTTTCCATTTGGATAGCTTCATGCATACAAGCCTGCATACCTGATACATGGCAAGATCAAGGAACTTCTGTTAGGTTGCACTCCTGACAGCTGATGCTTTGTACTAGAAGTACATTTTGTTTTCCTGGTATCAGCATCTTCTTTTGAAGTGGGGGTCAAAGAATAAATAAGAACATTAAAGATCTGGCAGCTGCCTGTGTAAGTCTGACATTGCGGGATAAATTCATGTCTACCTTGATTCTCAATCTTTTCAGACCCTATCTTTTCAGACCCACTGCAAGCTCACACATGTTATATGAAGCTACATTCTGCTGACCAGGACAAAATCGTCTTGAAAATGAAGTGAAAAACTGATGGACTCCCTTTTCACCTAATTTATCTATCAAACCTGTACTTAAGCATTCTGTCTTAAAGAAGTTATAGATCTAATACAATTAATCTCTCCTTTACCAGATTTTGATTTCATCAAGGAATAGGCATAGATATTAAATGATTTATTTGTTCTTACCTTTATTCTGTTAATTACAGATTGATAAAGCAGGGATAAATAACATGTATTTCTTAGATTGGAAAAATAATGTATGTTAACAGAGCAGAGATGAACAGGATGGAAGAACACCATAAGAAATATGTTGACGTAATATGTTAATGAATTGGAGCAAAAGACTGAAAATCATCCCAAATGTGAATGAGATATATTGATAATGAATAAAACCCTGCTGTTAATGCTCAATATATGCAAGTTTGGAGTTTATTGCACAATAAAACTAAGATTTGTCATATAAAGGAGAGTCATGTGATATATCAAATTAGAAGAATAAAACATAAATTAGGAAGGCTCAAAAAGCATGGGAACATTTTCCAAAAAAAAGGGATAATGTAGGATTTTACTAAAAGCAAGAAGATAGTCAAATACAAACAAAGTTAATCACTCAGTTAAGAATGAGAAATGTGTGAGAGATATATAGCACAAACATTTTTGCTCTGTGTTTCCAAAGGAAGGGCTGTGGAAGTGTGAATGCAGAATCATAGGCTTTCCCAATGCTAAGGATTTTAGAGGGAAAAACATGCAATTAACCTTGCATCTACATGTGAATGACTTCATTAAATGTCCCAACCTGGATAACAAATTAGTTTTTCCTGCAGGGAGCCCACTTGAAAAGTTAGCCGGATTTATTCGTCTATCGTGGTGCTTAAGGAACCCGCAAAAAACAATTTAAAGAAAGATTTGATTGTTGCTGGAAAAAAATGGTTTGGAATCATAGCAAAACAAATGATGCAGCAGTAATCTTAACATTGTGTTTCATGGTTTCAGCAGTTTTGTGCTTGTGATTAGGAATGGAATTTCTCAATGTTGACTCTCTTATGCATCCTCAGGGTAGTGGTGACCTGTATATGATTTTAAAATCAAACAAAAGCATGCAGATGCTGGAAATCTGAACAGAAACCAGAGAATGTTGGAAAAACTCAGTTGGTCAGGCGGCATCTGTGGCAGGAGAAACAATTAATGTTTCAGGTAGAAGACCCTTCATCATAATGATGATTATCCACATATTTATGAGAGGAAGTATTGCAATGTCAGGCCGTCAAGAATATTTTATCGTCATATGTCCTGAAACAGAACAATGAGAATTCTTGCAGCAGCACAACAGGTTTATAAACACAGTACTGAGTAATAAAAAACAAGGAGAGTTGAATAAATTGAAGGGTTCTGTGGGTCCTTGATGATCCTGGCTGCATTTTTGACGCAGTGCCTTCTATTGATCCCTTCAATGGTGGGTAGGTCAGTGCCTGTGATGGACTGGGCGGTGGTCACCACCTTTTATAGTCTCCTTCATTCCTGGGTGTTCGAGTGCTGAACCATGCCGTGATGCAACCAGTCAATATGCTCTCTACCATACACCTGTAGATGCTCAAGAGACTATTCTTCGACATACTGAATCTTCTAAGGCAGTAGAGGCATAGATGGGCTTTCTTTATGATTGCTTCATTGTGCTGGGCCCAGCATCTTTATGCATCTCTGAGTGCATAGAGATATGCACACCCAGGAACTTGAAGTTGTTGACTCACTCCACCATCGTCCGGTTTATGAAGACAGGTTTGAGCAAATTCTGTGTAACATATCTGGTGCTCTGTTTGCAGCAGTTGTAATAACAGCAGTTGCGAAGCTAAGCAAGCCTTTCAAAGTGAGCATGTCCACCACATCCTATTAATAATAAATGGTAAAGTTTTCTTTCCAGACAGTCTAATAGAGCAGAGAGCACACTGTAGTTACAAATTTTAATTAAAACTGTTGTAACATGGGACACACTGGTTTGGGATCACTGATCACAGTCTGCCATGCCTGCACATACCTAGGCCAGATATAAGCTCTAGCTCACAGACTCCTCACACTTCGAAGATATCTGGAGCACCACCGAGGCCCAGACACTGTGAGGAGGCCTCATCCGGAAACCTCTCTGCAAGCCTTTGACAACTGTCAAAGCTGTAGACAGGACTGGGATTTTCAACAGCTCAGGCAGTATCTGTGGAGAAACAGAGTTAATGTTTCAGATTGATGATCATTCAGCAGAACTGATGAAAGGTAACCAATCTGAAATGTTAACTCTGTTCATGTAGGTCTAGCCATTGCCCGGCTCTCTGAGTGTTTCTATTTTCTGTTCCATTTCAGATTTCCAGCTTCAGCATTTTTATTTGGACTCTAGACTTTAGAGAAATAGTACAGGAACAGGCCCTTAGGCCTCTCGAGTCCATGTTGACTAACACTATCACTGACCATACACTAGCACTATCCTATGCACTAGGAACAATTTACCAAAGCCAATTAACCACAAATCTGTAGGTCTTTGGAATGTGCGAGGAAAACGGAGCATCTGGTGAAAACCCACATGATCACAGAGAGAATGTATAAACTCCATGCAGATAGCACCCCTGGTCAGGATCAAACCCAGGTCTCTGACACTGCAAGGCAGCAACTCTACCGCTGCGCCACTGTGCCACCCAAATTATAAGTTGACATTACTGACATTATCAGTAGTGTTTGGGTCGGAACACTTTGGGTTGACAGCACAAGTAAACATGGCTTATATAATTTAACCTCTTCTACCCGTTCAAAAAATATATATAATCATTGACTTATCAGCTTCAATATTTAGGATGTCTAAAATATTTATTTTGGTCAAGGAATACTTATTCCATGGCTCATGTTATGAAGACATGCCTTTATGTAAAATCACTATTAGCAGAGAAATGCTTTAGATCAGGGGTTGGCAACCTTGTTCTGAATGGGGGCCAGACACATGTCTGTGAGCGGATGGCGAGCCACATCTATCCCATAGTGTGACATATTATGTTGTTTTTCGCATTAGTTTTCATGTGTTTTTCAATTCGTTTTCTGCAGTTCCCAGGTCCCTCGCGTGCCCTGGGATTGACTGCAGTTCCTAGGTTGGCTGTGTGCCCCGGGACTGGCTGCAGTTCCCAGGTCGGCTGTGTGCCCCGGGACGATCAGCAGTTCCCAGATCAGGTCGCGTCCCTGGGACTGGCTACAGGATGATTTTGGGTTACGGGCCGGATCCGGCCCATGGGCCATTGGTTTAGATTGATCTAAAAGGCTAACTGGAAACTGCTGCATTGCAGATTCAGAATTATTCTTGCTTGATGTTTAATTCCTTGCACATTCAAATGGCACTGGTGGAAACAATTTGCTAATTAAAAAACAAATCTCACAAACATTAAAAGGGAAGGATTAATGGGAAAAATTACTGGACCTCAAAATCTGCAATCCATAATACTGAAAGCAACTAGTGATGTGCAAAAGTAAATGGTAAGTCTAAATAATTAACTTACTGTATCTAGGAAACAAAATTATAAGTATACCATTAGAACCTTTGTTAATAGGTTATAATAGAAAATTATTAAACTAATATTAAGATTCTCAAGCCATTACAAGAGGTAATCTACAATGACACCTACCATTGTCATGTGCTGATACTCGGACTGACACTCCGATGTCTTATCTTGTCTGCAGACTCTTGTAACAGCACAGCAGTTGTCCTGACAGCTCTCTCAGATGACAAATTCTCATTCTAAAGTACTTATCATTGAGAATAGTGGATTGTCCCAGAGTACTGAACACATTCCGTCTCTATACAAGTGCATGCACCACAGGTGCCGAATGTCTTTTCTTTGGGAACATCTCACTCAGGTCTGATTCTCTGGCCTTAGATGGGGCAATTTGGTCGGCACTGGGACCCGGATGTTCCCAGTCTGTCTGAATATAGAAATCCCCCATGATCACTGTAACATCGCCTTTCTTACATGCCGATTGTATCTCCTGATGTAATTTTTTCCCGACATCCTGAATACTGTTTAGAGACCTGTATATAACTCCCATCAGTGTCTTTTTCCACTTGCCGTTTCTTAGCTCTACCCACTAGAATTCTACATCTTCTGATCCTATGTCATTCCATGCTAAGGACTGAATTTCATTAATGATTAGCAATGTTACTCCACCCCCCTCTGCTCACCTGTCTGTTTTTTCGATAGAATCTTGTGTAACCATGGATATTCTGCTCCCAGCTCCGATCAACTTTGAGCCATCTCTGTTATGCACTATCTGCCTCAACTACATCCTCTGGCAGCTCGTTCCATATACCAAGAGGGAAACATTTCAAAGGAAATCTGAGGGAAATCACACAGTGGGAGGTGGGTGTACGTAACAAGCTACCAAAGGAAGTTGTAGAGAGGGTACAACCACAACGTAAAAAAAATATTTGGACAGGTACATGGAAAATAAAGGTTTAGAGGGATATGGGCCAAATGAAATTAGACAAACATGGACTAACCTATCGATATATTACTAAAACTCTCATCTTGTTTGTTTCAATGTGTGTGAGCATGCAAGTGTGTCTGTGATCTCTGATTCGATGATGTCCTCAAATTACACCAAAACGGTACACGATAGCGCTACAATTTTTGGACCCTTACAATTATCATGTTGTGTTTTCATCAACTTTCATTCAGATTAATGTTATATTTTACATTATTAACATTTCAAACTTCAAAACATTTTAATCAGTGCCTCCACTTGCCCTTAGCAACATATGCTGTCACAATGGCATCTAATTTACATAAATTACCCGTTCATTTACAAAAAAATTAGAGAATTTCATTATGGAGGGGTGGGATGGGGAGGAGGTGAGTGGCAATGCGTCACAATGAGATATCATTTACATTTAAAAAACTCGCTTTCCCCGATAAAAGCACGCTGGACACAGATACAGACAGGGCCCGGAGCTGCACTCCTCCCTACCCCTCCCGCGGCTCAAGACGGCAGCCTCAAAAACTCACTGACTTTCAGTTATTTTAAAATGCCGCATGTGCAGAGCCGCAGGAGGGGAAGGGGAAGGGATGGGTAACCAGCCACGAGAGGAGGGAGGGAGAGAGAGCGGCAACCAGACGTGGGAGGGGGAGGGAGAGGGAGAAGCCTTCCAGCGGGCTCACCCGCACTGGCTCGAACCACAGCCCAAGGCCCTGAGCGCGGCTGAACACAGACACAGACATGGACTGCGCCAGGAGCCGCGCTCTTCCCTCCCACTCCCGCTGCTCCAGACTGGAGGCCCAACAGGTTCCACTTGGGGTAGGGTGCGGAAGATGGGGGTTATGGACAATGTTAACAAAGACAGGACTCCCAGTGCAATGAGAGATTTGTAACATTGTTGTAGGGAGAGAGAGGGAATGGGGGAGGGGGACGAGGAAAGGATTGTTGTTTAATATTATTCAAACAGATAGAGGGAGTGAAGGGGTTAGGGAGAGGAGAGGGGTAATGGAGGGAGGGAGTGAATGACTGAGGGTAGGGGAAAGGAGATGGAGGGAGAGGTGAGAGAGGGAGGGGAGGAGGAGAGGGGAAAAAAGAGGGAGGGTGAAGAGGAGGGGGAGGGAGTGCTGGGGATGAGGGGAAACTAGCCTCGCCTGAGCAGTTGGGGGCTATGGGTGAGGTGGAATATTGTGTTAGGGAAATGGGTTGCGTTGGGGGAATGGGTAAGTGGTGGAATAGTGCTTTGGGGGAACGGAGCCCAATGGGTCCCACTTGCTCTCGTATATAGGGAGTGGGGGATGGGCGGAGGAGAGAGGAAAGAATAGGGAGGGTGGAGGAGGGGGAGAGAGTGCTGGGGGATGAAGGGAAATGGAGGTGGATTGGGGTAGGAAGAGGGATGGTGAGGTAATGGAAGGGTGGGGGAAGAGCGAGGAAGGGAGGGAGGGAGCGAGAAGAGGAGGGTTGGTGAAGGTGGGGAGAAGGAGGATAATGGAGGAGGGGAATAGGGGACTTAAGAGGGAGATTGAGATGCATTCACATTGATTTTATACTTTACAAGTTATTGCCATTTTGAACTTTAAAAACATTGCAGTCATGCTCCCATTTGCCAGCCGCACCTGCGCAGTTGGGGGAGGGTTGCCATGACTTGCGTCACAACGAGCATCTCTGGCGTCACAACGGGAACCTGTCAGGCCGCACCTCTGCACAGTCTAGTATTAGATAAAGTTGGAATGAAGGACCTGTTTCAGGCTATATAATGCAAGTAAATCAACGAGCTGCTGCTAAATACATCCGAAAAAAATTAACCTGTCTCTTTGATTAGCTTCGGATAGCGCACGTAATTTATTGGGTTCCTGTCCCAATAGATTGAAGCAAAGGATTACAAAGGCCGCCCAATGTTTTGAATGGAAGTAATAATGATCATGAAGTTGAAAATGACTATTTTTCACCATTCAAATCATAATCTGCTTTCCTGTTTTTGCCACCAAAGTGGATAACATCACATTTACCCACATTAAACTGCATCTGCGCATTCACCCAACCTGTCCAAGCCACCCAGCATCCTCATAACATCCTCCTTACAGTTCACACTGCCACCCAGCTTTGTGTCATCTGAGAATTTGCTAATGTTAAGGGGCTGTCCCACTGCGGTGACCTAATCTGCGAGTTTAGAAGAGTTTGTCCTCGACTCAAACTTGCAGCATGGTTGACATTTGGTCCAAGGAGGTCCTATGAGGTCACTGGAACTCTCTTTCATTCTCGAGGGAACTTCCCGGATACTCATGGTCTCAGCTAGGTCGCGGAAGATTTTTCAGCATGTTGAAGAATTTTCCGCGAGTAAAAATTGGTCAACATGGTTGTTTTTAACTCGCAGTGCATAAGTGGGGGTCGCTATGTAGTTACAGGCAGTCGAGGGAAGCCATAGGCAATCTCCTTCGCTGACTGGGCATTTTAATTGGCTCATTGGAGCTTTTAGGACCAAGGAAAACCGACCGGTAGGTAAAATGCCCGCTAAACTTTATTAAACGTTGTCTGGCTTCTTAAACATGTCTCCACTCCTTCTCCCCCTCTTGTCTCCCTTTCTCTATCCTTCTCTCCCCTCTCTACCCTTCTCTCCCCCTCCCCCCCTCCGTACTCTCCAAAGGACATACCGTACACTGTGCAGTAGTCTTTTTCCCTTACTCTTCATCGCGGTGTGAATTTTAGACAGTGCTCCCCCACTTCAGCTGACCCCCGCCTTTGCGATGTGTTTGTGTGTGTGTGTGCGGTCAGTCGATCGAGCTCGCGGTTTCATGGCCGATGGTCGATCCAGCTCGAGGTTTTCCAGTTGAGTGCCCTCCAGCTTGAAGGTCGAAGACACTCTTCTAAACTAACAGATTAGGTCGCCACGTGGGACAGCCCCTTTACTTTTAATCCCTCATCTAAACCATTAATGTATATTGCAAATAGCTGCGGTCCCAGCACCAAGCCTTAAGGGCCTGTCCCACTGAGGTGACTTATTTTGCGAGTGCAGGCGACTGTCATATTCTTGTTGAATCACCGGAAAAAAACGCATCCTATGACTATGTAGAAGACATCCTATGACTGTAGGACAAGCTAGGGCAATCTATGACTTAATCGCTGATGCACTCGTGACAATTGACATTAGTGGGGACTAAAGACGACCACCTTCGACTTACAGACGACTACACCTACGATCACAGAGAGCAAGCTACAACTGGCTATGACTCTATAGTCATGAGATCACCTAAAAAATGATCTTTTAGATTCAGATTGCTTTTTACTTTTTGACAAACTCTATTGAAGAAATATCCAATGGTGTAGTCTGGGATGCTTTTACGGCATATATTCGTGGACAAATTATTTCATACTCCGCGGGATTAAAAAAACTAAATCAATAAGAAATAGGTACATTGCCTGACGAGATTAAATAAATTGATAAAACATACTCAAACGCTTCTAGTTTAGAGCTCTACAAGAAGAGAGTTGAACTTCAATTGAGACATGATTTGTTATTAGTATCACCGATTGAGAACCAGTTACTTAAAACCAAAAGTCAATTTTATATACATGGTGAAAAATCTGGTAAATTACTCGCTAATCAATTGAAAGCGGTGTCGGCCAAACATCAGATTACTAAAGTGAGAAAACGGGATGGTACAGTAACTGTAGACCATGACCAAATTAATAAATCCTTTCAAGAATTTTATACCTCCCCATACCAATCAGATCTTCCTACTGATTCATATATAATGCATGAGTTTTTAAAGAAACTGAACTTACCAAATTTACCATATAATGAGTCTCTGTTGTAAGATGAACACATCACGGAAGAAGAAATACAGAAAGCAATCTTTTCAATTAATTCTGGTAAAGCTCCCAGTTTAGATGGGTTTACAGTAGAATTTTAAAAATATTTTTCAAATTTATTGTCTCCATGGCTATGTAAGGTATTTAAAGAAGCCCTTTTAAGGAATAGATTACCACAATCTTTTTATGAAGCTTCTATTGCTTTAATTCTTAAATAAGATAAAGACCCTACTGAAGTGTCATCATATAGACCTATATCAATGTTAAATGTAGATTTCAAAATTATTTCCAAAATATTAGCTATGAGATTGGAAAAGATTTTACCGCAAATTATCTCTGAAGATCAGACCGGTTTTATTAAAAATCGTTTTTCATATATTAAACGTTAGGAGATCAATGAATATTGTATATACGGCGTCTAATAAAACCCCAGAATGTGTCATATCACTTGATGCCGAGAAAGCGTTCGATAGAGTAGAATGGGATTATTTATTCAATATACTTGAAAAAATTAAGATTGGTCCAAAATTTACTTCTTGGATCAAGCTGATATATCATATACCTCAGGCTTCTGTATTTACTAATAATCAGAGATCCCCTTTTTTCAGGCTCTTTTGAGGTACTAGACAGGGCTGTCCCTTAAGCCCTTTACTTTTTGCTATTGTTTTGGAACCTTTAGCCACCGCTATTAGGGAATCCCCTAATATCTTTGGTATTAACCGCGGCAATAAGACACACAAGCTATCTCTTTACACAGATGATCTGTTATTATGTATTTCTAACCCTGAGAAATCTATTCCAGCAATAGTAGCATTACTTAATCAATTTAGTAGTTTTTCTGGTTATAAACTAAATCTTAGTAAGAGTGAGCTTTTTCCATTAAATAATCTTGTTTTGAATTATGGTCAGTTTCCATTTAGATTGACTGCCGAAAGTTTTACTTATTTTGGTGTTAAGATCACCAAGAAACACAAGGATTTATTTAAAGCCAATGTTATGCCTTTAATTGACCATACTAAACATCAGTTTATAAATGGTCACCAATGTCCTTATCCCTAATTGGCCTAATCAATGCTATTAAAATGTTCATTTTACCTAAATGTCTGTATTTATTTCAGACTATACCAATTTTTATTGCCAAATCTTTCTTTGACATTATAGACTCCAAAATTTCTTCATGTATATGGCAGAATAAAAATCCCAGACTAAGTAAAAAACATTTACAGAAATTTAAAAAAAATGGCGGTTTGGCATTGCCAAACCTTAGATTTTACTATTGGGCAGTCAATGTTCGTTATTTAACATTTTGGACAAAAGGTTTAGAAGATACCCAATGCCCAGGATGGATAAACCTTGAACGTGATTCCTTACAAGGGCTATCATTGGCCTCTACTCGAGATTGAATAAATATACGACTAACCCAATAATAAGACATACGCTCCGAATATGGTTTCAATTTCGTAAGTTTTTTGAACTAAAGGCCCTGTCTCACGGTGCGAGTTGACACACGAGTGACCCAGAGTGACAGACTCGTGGTTGTGTACGATATTCCAAGTTGATGTTCAAGTGTTTGAGGCGAGTTCCCACGGGTATGGTAAGTTTGCCGTTTACTTGTACTTTCTGCGATGTTCCGAGTTCGTCTCCAGAGTTAACAAGTTCCCCTCCCGTTTGCTCTTGAGTTACCAAGTTCCTCTCCCGCTCAGGGCGTGTGTTGTTGCTGCAGTCGGGGATTCGCATTTAAAGCACTCGGTTATCTTCAGCAGTTCAGGCGAGGACAGGTTTGGGGGGGGGGGGGGGGGGCGAGGGATGGTGGAATTGGGAGAAGGCAAAGACTATGGGTGGGGAGGAGTGAGAGGGGGGCTAGGAACGGCATCTGCGAAACGGGTAGTCAACCTTTAAGGTCCCGGCCCGAAACATCCCTATACATTTTATGATTTCCCTCCAAAGATGCAGTCTCCCGTGGTTTGTTTGCACAACTCTCTTCCCTCTCTCTCCCAACATTGGGGGGGGGGGGGGGGGGGACGACAAGATAGTTTAAACGGACCTTACCCCCACTTCATGCTTCTGTTGCGCATAATTCAGCAGTAAAACCTCTCTTCCCCTTACCCAGCGACGCCCGATTCCTCGCACCTCCACAAGTTCACATCGACGAGGGAAGAATGAGCGGGGAGTCTGAAGAAGGGTCCCGACCCGAAACATCACCCATTCCTTCTCTCCAGATGCGATGCCTGTCCCGCTGAGTTACTCCAGCATGTTTGTGTCTATCGTCGGTGTAAACCAGCATCTGCAGTTCCTTCCTACACACGGACAGTGAAGTGCCAAATTAGGAACATTAGGATTCTCTGATGTGAAGGTAGTCTGGTTTGCGTTTCTTGATCATATCCGAAACTAAAGTATAGATAGACACAAAATGCTTGAGTAACTCGGCGGGACAGGCCGCATATCTGGAGAGAAGGAATGGGTGGCGTTTTGGGTAAGTCTGAAGAAGGGTCTCGACTCCATTCTTTCCCTCCAGAGATGCTGCCTGGTCCGCTGAGTTACTCCAGCATTT